>OX376343.1:24541548-25226548 GCA_947369235.1 Udea olivalis | reverse complement strand
ACCTAACCTAACCTAACCTAACCTAACCTAACCTAACCTAACCTAACCTAACCTAACCTAACCTAACCTAACCTAACCTAACCTAACCTAACCTAACCTAACCTAACCTAACCTAACCTAACCTAACCTAACCTAACCTAACCTAACCTAACCTAACCTAACCTAACCTAACCTAACCTAACCTAACCTAACCTAACCTAACCTAACCTAACCTAACCTAACCTAACCTAACCTAACCTAACCTAACCTAACCTAACCCATCTTAAAAACTGAACTTTTAGCTGAAATTCAGTCGTTCTTGCGCTTCTATAAGTTTCTAATCAGTAGTTTCAGCATTGTTACAGCGAAAGAAGCCAACTTAAATCGTATTTACTCCATTTTTTGGCCTTTTTTCATCTTTTCATATAATTTACATAGACGCTCCATACTGTTCCATACTAAAACTTAAATTTTTCAAATTTTTCTTCGAATCTCAATATTTTTTGATTCAATATCATTCGCTGGGACCGTGTAAGCACATCGCCGTTGTTTTTGGCGCGCTGCTGCCCATATTGAATTAATTATAGATTTTCGAAACATCAAATTTTCATATAGAAATTCGAAAAAATTCAAAATCTTCCTAATTTGACCCAATTTGCAAATTGTTTTGATTCAGTATAACTCGCTCGGACTAAATAGACACGCCGCCGCTGTTTTCAGCGCGCTCCGATAAATACTGAATTAATTATTAAATTTAAACACATAGAAAAATCATCTAAATACAGTTTTTCAGCTTTTTTCCAAATTTTTTCTATAGAACACCCCGTCGCTCTCTTCGGCAATCTTGTGCGCGCCGACGAGACCTACCCGTAGACACCCACTTTTCTACCCTCTGACGTCATCGGGGCGAAAAATTGCCCGCCCGCCCTCCCTTATCTCACTTACCACTAAGACTTTTTGGGTCGACGAGAGCATTTTATTTTCGAAATATTTTATTTTTGGTTTTATCCGTTTCTTGGGCTCACAGGAAATTTTACCGGTTTTCATAACAACAGCTTTCAGTTCAGTTTTTATTTTCGGACTTTAAAAAACCCTTGTTACTAAAATCTTATACTCTAAACATTAAAATTCCGTAGGAAAAATTAACTTAAAAAATTCATAAAAAATTCATTATCAAAATTTCATAAATTTTTATTAAACTCAAAATTACTTCACCCCAACTCCCTTCTACCCGCATTGAGTGATTCCAAAATATCAACCCCCCACCCCCCCGAAATTTCCAAAACGTCTTAAAAAATCAATTGTTCACAAAACAACTACACAAAAATCCCTTATAAATACAATACCACTAATTGCCACATAATATTCTATTAATTGCCACTAATTCTAAAAATATCCTATCAAAACTCATAAAAACCTGTATAATCCCTTAAAATCCCAATTGTTTCTTAAAAAACCTACTTCTGTGCACTATTAAAGGCAAAATGGCGGCCGCAAAAGAGCGAAGTCCATCACCGATCCAGATACGCCTTCGGCAGGAAAAGTGTGTTGACGTCCCGTCGCTCATTGAGGTCGTCCTGCACTTAAGCGGACAGATCAAGAAGGCCATAAAGGCCGGCAAATCAGTAACAAAGAGCCACAAAGAATTAATTACCGACGCTGCGACCGAAATTGACCACTGCATGGACATGTTACCGACGCTATACCATCCCGACCAATTTAATGAAGGGTGTATAAGGCAGCTAAATTTTAAGCTTGACAATAGCGTGGACGCGATGTTCAGCATCCAAAACGAGACGGCGATGGAGGTCCGCCGAGAGGTCTCACAAAAAGTTGATGACCTTATTAAGCAGAATGAGCGCCTCGAGGACCTCGTACGCCTCTCGAGCAACATGCTGGCCGCCGCCCTTAAGGAACCCCCTATGGCGCACTCATCTATGACAGAGCCCCAAATTGTCCCCCATCTTGAACCCCCAAAAGCACCTTCATACGCCAGTGTCACAGCCAAACCCCTCCCACCAACTCCCGAAACGAACCCCGCCATAATAGTAAGCGCCTTCGACTGCACCCTCAAACCCCCGGATGTGGTATCCCTTTGGAAAAAGGAGATATCCTTCCGGAAACACAAATACGCGCCAGTAAAAATTCTGCCGATTCCTAACGCCAAGCTGAGGGTCGAATTCGAGCGCAAGGAGCAGTGCGAAGAAACTATAGCCCGTCACCACAAAAGTCCTAATTTCGCCGCCGAACGTGCGAAGCGACGACCACCGCTCCTAATCCTCAAGGGAATCTCCAAGGACGTCACCCGTGAGGAATTAGCGGAGGTCCTCGTGACCCAAAATGACGTTGAGCTGACCCGTATCTGCTTCTTGACCTCGAACAGAAACCCGGTACTGTACAACGCGGTTGTAGAGGTGACCCCCGAGATGCGTAAAACCATCCTCGCTCTCGGGAAGCTCAACGTGGACCACAGTAGGGTCCACGTTGAAGACTTCAGCCGCTTTGTGCAGTGCCATCAGTGCCTCCAATTCGGCCACACGAAGGCCAAATGCAAAACGGACAAAAAGCCCTGTGCCCATTGCGCGAGTGTGGGACACCAGTTGTCAGAGTGTCCAAACAAAGACGACAAATCCAAGCTCAAGTGCTACAATTGTTCCGCACACCACCTCCGCATGGGCACCAAAGGAGAAGTCTCCCATAATGCATCCAACGCCCGAGAGTGCCCCCGAATTAAGTCCATGATTCTCCGGCTCCAGAACCAAACAGACTACGGAAACTAATACTTCTCATAATGAGAAGTAAAACAGTCTCCGAAAATACTCCTACTAAGTACATATTCTAAAAACTGTACATACTTATTGTCAATTCTTTCTAGTAATCTAAAACTTAAAGTAGCTTTTTAAAATAATAATTGTTTAAAACAGTATCAACTAATGTTTCCTTCTAAATTTATTAAAAGTTTGAATAACTTCACTGTGCCCGTAAAAACTTCAAATTACCACCTTTTAAAACATCAAAAACCTTAAAATCTTATAAACACCCGTAAGAAATTATCTCAAATAATCAAAATTCAAATTCAAAGTGTTTTTAGCTAACGTAATTCTCACAAACTTCAATTATCATTTTCAAAAAATGAAATTTAACTTAAAGTGTTGTAACTAATGTGACTCAACAGATATACTATTTCCCTAAAATTACTCCAAAATTACCCTAAAACTAGTTTCAAAAAACTCCCTTTTCTCCCAAAACCTAAAAAACCTCAGTAACCCCAAAATCTACCACCACTGAAGAACTTAATTAAAGTCCACAACACAAAATTTTGGCTTATCAATGAAATATTTCTAAATTTTCCGCTACCGAATTGTTCCTAAAAATAAATCTACAGTAAATCTCAAACATATGTTTTTAAACCCAACAATATCAAAAATTTCAAGAGCAATCACTCTCTCCAAAATCTTAAAGGATTTTAGTCTCCTTCTTTTCAACCCAACTCTCTGACTACAACTAGTAGCCCAAACACCCAGCTATTACAAAAGCTTTAAAAGTGGACTTTCAAGTCCACCTCAAAAATTTGGCAGTGAACTTAAATAGTTTCAAAATTCTCCGTCTACCAATTGTTCCCAAAAATAAATACACTGCAAATTTAATACCCAAGTATGTTAAACCCAAAATGTTACAAGATATTCTTCTTTTCTCCTCAAATCTCTGACTACAACCAGTAGCCCAAACACCCAGCTACTACAAAACTTTTAAAAGTGGATCCTCAATCCACCTCAAAAATTTGACAGTAAATTCAAATAGATTCAAAATTCCCGTTCCCAAATGTCCCTGAAAATAATCACCACAATAGTCCCCGAAAATTTCCCCGAATCCAAAACCTTAACCCCAAAAAACCCCCCTGTCGTTTTGTCTCTGGTCTACCATGCCAGAGAAATCGCCGATTTTGTTTTGTCTCGGGTCACCCATGCCTGAGAAATACCATCTGCCTTTTAATAACCCCACGTTACGGAAAATGTTTGCACATGAAAAAGCCTTAAGCCTCAATTCAATTATTAAAAAAAAAAAAAAAAAAAAAAAAAAAAAAAAAAAACCTAACCTAACCTAACCTAACCTAACCTAACCTAACCTAACCTAACCTAACCTAACCTAACCTAACCTAACCTAACCTAACCTAACCTAACCTAACCTAACCTAACCTAACCTAACCTAACCTAACCTAACCTAACCTAACCTAACCTAACCTAACCTAACCTAACCTAACCTAACCTAACCTAACCTAACCTAACCTAACCTAACCTAACCTAACCTAACCTAACCTAACCTAACCTAACCTAACCTAACCTAACCTAACCTAACCTAACCTAACCTAACCTAACCTAACCTAACCTAACCTAACCTAACCTAACCTAACCTAACCTAACCTAACCTAACCTAACCTAACCTAACCTAACCTAACCTAACCTAACCTAACCTAACCTAACCTAACCTAACCTAACCTAACCTAACCTAACCTAACCTAACCTAACCTAACCTAACCTAACCTAACCTAACCTAACCTAACCTAACCTAACCTAACCTAACCTAACCTAACCTAACCTAACCTAACCTAACCTAACCTAACCTAACCTAACCTAACCTAACCTAACCTAACCTAACCTAACCTAACCTAACCTAACCTAACCTAACCTAACCTAACCTAACCTAACCTAACCTAACCTAACCTAACCTAACCTAACCTAACCTAACCTAACCTAACCTAACCTAACCTAACCTAACCTAACCTAACCTAACCTAACCTAACCTAACCTAACCTAACCTAACCTAACCTAACCTAACCTAACCTAACCTAACCTAACCTAACCTAACCTAACCTAACCTAACCTAACCTAACCTAACCTAACCTAACCTAACCTAACCTAACCTAACCTAACCTAACCTAACCTAACCTAACCTAACCTAACCTAACCTAACCTAACCTAACCTAACCTAACCTAACCTAACCTAACCTAACCTAACCTAACCTAACCTAACCTAACCTAACCTAACCTAACCTAACCTAACCTAACCTAACCTAACCTAACCTAACCTAACCTAACCTAACCTAACCTAACCTAACCTAACCTAACCTAACCTAACCTAACCTAACCTAACCTAACCTAACCTAACCTAACCTAACCTAACCTAACCTAACCTAACCTAACCTAACCTAACCTAACCTAACCTAACCTAACCTAACCGATCTTAAAAACTGAACTTTTAGCTGAAATTCAGTCGTTCTTGCGCTTCTATAAGTTTCTAATAAGTAGTTTCAGCATTGTTACAGCGAAAGAAGCGAACTAAAATCGTATTTACTCCATTTTTTGGCCTTTTTACACTTTTTCATATTTCTTACATAGACACTCCATACTGTTCCATACTAAAATTTAAATTTTTCAAATTTTTCTTCGAATCTCAATATTTTTGATTCAATATCATTCGCTGGGACCGTGTAAGCACATCGCCGTTGTTTTGGGCGCGCTGCTGCCCATATTGAATTAATTATAGATTTTCGAAACATCAAATTTTCATATAGAAATTAGAAAAAATTCAAAATCTTCCTAATTTGACCCATTTTGCAAATTGTTTTGATTCAGTATAACTCGCTCGGACTAAATAGACACGCCGCCGCTGTTTTCAGCGCGCTCCGATAAATACTGAATTAATTATCAAATTTAAACACATAGAAAAATCATCTAAATACAGTTTTTCAGCTTTTTTCCAAATTTTTTCTATAGAACACCCCGTCGCTCTCTTCGGCAATCTTGTGCGCGCCGACGAGACCTACCCGTAGACACCCACTTTTCTACCCTCTGACGTCATCGGGGCGAAAAATCGCAAAACTTTCACTTTTTCTTAGCTATACCGAGGTGATGTGGTGAATCGCTGCTCGCATACAAACTATCTTAAAAACTGAACTTTTAGCTGAAATTCAGTCGTTCTTGCGCTTCTATAAGTTTCTAATAAGTAGTTTCAGCATTGTTACAGCGAAAGAAGCGAACTAAAATCGTATTTACTCCATTTTTTGGCCTTTTTACACTTTTTCATATTTCTTACATAGACACTCCATACTGTTCCATACTAAAATTTAAATTTTTCAAATTTTTCTTCGAATCTCAATATTTTTGATTCAATATCATTCGCTGGGACCGTGTAAGCACATCGCCGTTGTTTTGGGCGCGCTGCTGCCCATATTGAATTAATTATAGATTTTCGAAACATCAAATTTTCATATAGAAATTAGAAAAAATTCAAAATCTTCCTAATTTGACCCATTTTGCAAATTGTTTTGATTCAGTATAACTCGCTCGGACTAAATAGACACGCCGCCGCTGTTTTCAGCGCGCTCCGATAAATACTGAATTAATTATCAAATTTAAACACATAGAAAAATCATCTAAATACAGTTTTTCAGCTTTTTTCCAAATTTTTTCTATAGAACACCCCGTCGCTCTCTTCGGCAATCTTGTGCGCGCCGACGAGACCTACCCGTAGACACCCACTTTTCTACCCTCTGACGTCATCGGGGCGAAAAATCGCAAAACTTTCACTTTTTCTTAGCTATACCGAGGTGATGTGGTGAATCGCTGCTCGCATACAAACTATCTTAAAAACTGAACTTTTAGCTGAAATTCAGTCGTTCTTGCGCTTCTATAAGTTTCTAATAAGTAGTTTCAGCATTGTTACAGCGAAAGAAGCGAACTAAAATCGTATTTACTCCATTTTTTGGCCTTTTTACACTTTTTCATATTTCTTACATAGACACTCCATACTGTTCCATACTAAAATTTAAATTTTTCAAATTTTTCTTCGAATCTCAATATTTTTGATTCAATATCATTCGCTGGGACCGTGTAAGCACATCGCCGTTGTTTTGGGCGCGCTGCTGCCCATATTGAATTAATTATAGATTTTCGAAACATCAAATTTTCATATAGAAATTAGAAAAAATTCAAAATCTTCCTAATTTGACCCATTTTGCAAATTGTTTTGATTCAGTATAACTCGCTCGGACTAAATAGACACGCCGCCGCTGTTTTCAGCGCGCTCCGATAAATACTGAATTAATTATCAAATTTAAACACATAGAAAAATCATCTAAATACAGTTTTTCAGCTTTTTTCCAAATTTTTTCTATAGAACACCCCGTCGCTCTCTTCGGCAATCTTGTGCGCGCCGACGAGACCTACCCGTAGACACCCACTTTTCTACCCTCTGACGTCATCGGGGCGAAAAATTGCCCGCCCGCCCTCCCTTATCTCACTCACCACTAAGACTTTTTGGGTCGACGAGAGCATTTTATTTTCGAAATATTTTATTTTTGGTTTTATCCGTTTCTTTGGCTCACAGGAAATTTTACCGGTTTTCATAACAACAGCTTTCAGTTCAGTTTTTATTTTCGGACTTTAAAAAACCCTTGTTACTAAAATCTTATACTCTAAGCATCAAATTTACGTAACATAAATTAACTTAAAAAATTCATTAAAAATTCGTAGTCAAAATTTCATAAACTTTTATTCAACTCAAAATTACTTCACCCCGACCCCCCTCTGCCCTTATTTTCAACCCTTGAAATTTTAACCCCCTACCCCCCCGAAATTTCCAAAACATCTTAAAATAATCAATTGCTCACAAAACAAACTACTTAAAAATCCTTTATAAAATATAGCACCACTAATTGTCATATAATACCCTATTGATTGCCACTAATTCTAAAAATATCCTATCAAAACTCATAAAAACCTGTATAATCCCTTAAAATCCCAATTGTTTCTTAAAAAACTTACTTCTGTGCACTATTAACGGCAAAATGGCGGCCGCAAAAGAGCGAAGTCCATCACCGATCCAAATACGCCTTCGGCAGGAAAAGTGTGTTGACGTCCCGTCGCTCATTGAGGTCGTCCTGCACTTAAGCGGACAGATCAAGAAGGCCATAAAGGCCGGCAAATCTGTAACAAAAAGCCACAAGGAATTAATTACCGACGCTGCGACCGAAATTGACCAATGCATGGACCTGTTACCGACGCTATACCATCCCGACCAATTTAATGAAGGGTGTATAAGGCAGCTAAATTTTAAGCTCGACAATAGCGTGGACGCAATGTTCAGCATCCAAAATGAGACGGCGATGGAGGTCCGACGAGAGGTCTCACAAAAAGTTGATGACCTGATTAAGCAGAATGAGCGCCTCGAGGACCTCGTACGCCTCTCGAGCAACATGCTGGCTGCCGCCCTTAAGGAACCCCCTATGGCGCACTCATCCATGACAGAACCCCAAATTGTTCCCCATCTTGAACCCCCAAAAGCACCTTCGTACGCCAGTGTCACGGCCAAACCCCTCCCACCAACTCCCGAAACGAACCCCGCCATAATTGTAAGTGCCTTCGACTGCACCCTCAAACCCCCGGATGTGGTATCCCTTTGGAAAAAGGAGATATCCTTCCGGAAACACAAGTATGCGCCAGTTAAAATTCTGCCGATTCCTAACGCCAAGCTGAGGGTCGAATTCGAGCGCAAAGAGCAGTGCGAAGAAACCATAGCCCGTCACAACGAAAGTCCTAATTTCGCCGCCGAACGTGCGAAGCGACGACCACCGCTCCTAATCCTCAAGGGAATCTCCAAGGACGTCACCCGTGAGGAATTAGCGGAGGTCCTCGTGACCCAAAATGACGTTGAGCTGACCCGTATCTGCTTCTTGACCTCGAACAGAAACCCGGTACTGTACAACGCGGTTGTAGAGGTGACCCCCGAGATGCGTAAAACCATCCTCGCTCTCGGGAAGCTCAACGTGGACCACAGTAGGGTCCACGTTGAAGACTTCAGCCGCTTTGTGCAGTGCCATCAGTGCCTCCAATTCGGCCACACGAAGGCCAAATGCAAAACGGACAAAAAGCCCTGTGCCCATTGCGCGAGTGTGGGACACCAGCTGTCAGAGTGTCCAAACAAAGACGACAAATCCAAGCTCAAGTGCTACAATTGTTCCGCACACCACCTCCGCATGGGCACCAAAGGAGAAGTCTCCCATAATGCATCCAACGCCCGAGAGTGCCCCCGAATTAAGTCCATGATTCTCCGGCTCCAGAACCAAACAGACTACGGAAACTAATACTTCTCATAATGAGAAGTAAAACAGTCTCCGAAAACACTCCTACTAAGTACATATTCTAAAAACCGTACATACTTATTGTCAATTCTTTCTAGTAATTTAAAACTTAAAGTAGCTTTTTAAAATAATAATTGCTTTAAAATAGCATCAACTAATGTTCCCTTCTAAATTTATTAAAAGTTTGAATAACTTCACTGTGCCCGTAAAAACCACAAATTACCATTACCACCATTCAAATTACCACCTTTTAAAACATCAAAAACCTTAAATCCTATAAACACCCGTAAGAAATTATCTCAAAAAATCAAAATTCAAATTCAAAGTGTTTTTAACTAACGTAATTCTCACAAACTTCAATTATCATTTTCAAAAAATGAAATTTAACTTAAAGTGTTGTAACTAATGTGACTCAACAGATATACTATTTCCCTAAAATTACTCCAAAATTACCCTAAAACTAGTTTCAAAAAACCCCTTTTTCTCCCAAAACCTAAAAATCCTCAGAAACCCCAAAAATCTACCATCACTGAAAAACTTAATAAAGTCCACAACACAAAACTTTGGCTTATCAATGAAATATTTCAAAATTTTCCGCTTCCAAATTGTTCCTAAAAATAAATCTACAGTAAATCTCAAACATATGTTTTAAAACCCAACAATATCAAAAAATTTCAAGAGCAATCACTCTCTCCAAAATCTTAAAGGATTTTTAGTCTCCTTCTTTTCAACTCAACTCTCTGACTACAACTAGTAGCCCAAACACCCAGCTATTACAAAAGCTTTAAAAGTGGACTTTCAAGCCCACCTCAAAAATGTTGGCAGTGAACTTAAATAGTTTCAAAATTCCCCGTCTACCAATTGTTCCCAAAAATAAATACACTGCAAATTTAATACTCAAGTATGTTAAACCCAAAAATGTTACAAGATATTCTTTTTTCTCCTCAAATCTCTGACTACAACCAGTAGCCCAAACACCCAGCTACTACAAAACTTTTATAAGTGGATCCTCAATCCACCTCAAAAATTTGACAGTAAATTCAAATAGATTCAAAATTCCCGTTCCCAAATGTCCCTGAAAATAATCACCACAATAGTCCCCGAAAATTTCCCCGAATCCAAAACCTTAACCCCAAAAAACCCCCCTGTCGTTTTGTCTCTGGTCTCCCATGCCAGAGAAATCGCCGATTTTGTTTTGTCTCGGGTCACCCATGCCTGAGAAATACCATCTGCCTTTTAATAACCCCACGTTACGGAAAATGTTTGCACATGAAAAAGCCTTAAGCCTCAATTCAATTAATTATAAAAAAAAAAAAAAAAAAAAAACCTAACCTAACCTAACCTAACCTAACCTAACCTAACCTAACCTAACCTAACCTAACCTAACCTAACCTAACCTAACCTAACCTAACCTAACCTAACCTAACCTAACCTAACCTAACCTAACCTAACCTAACCTAACCTAACCTAACCTAACCTAACCTAACCTAACCTAACCTAACCTAACCTAACCTAACCTAACCTAACCTAACCTAACCTAACCTAACCTAACCTAACCTAACCTAACCTAACCTAACCTAACCTAACCTAACCTAACCTAACCTTTTTTTTTTTTTTTTTTTTTTTTTTTTTTTTTTTTTTTTTTCGCGGGGAATCCATTTACGGACATCCCGCCGCTCCGGGGGAGGGGCGGGGGGGTGTGGGACTCCCTCACCAGACTGGTGAGAATACCCACTAAACCCCGCGGTGGCCATCTTCGCGCATGACTCGAGTCACCGGGATTTCTACTGATAGAATGCATCCGGTGAACTTGAGTGCGCAATGCTGCTGGCGCAGCCCAGCTCGGGGAGAGTGATACCTCCCCCCTAACACCATCCAGAGTTACCCGGCAATGTGAGGCCACCCCACACTGCCGTCCTCCTCGGGGTCACTTAAGACAGAGCGCACAGCCCCCGCCGTGCACTCTTAGCAACCCCGAAGGCCCCCCTTCAGTCGCCTCTTACGACAGGCGGGGGGGAACCGTGGCCGTATTCTAACGCCCCGAACCACAGGGCAAAGGGGTTGCTGGGGCTTACATGCCACCACCCCGGCGTCGCCTTCTTCGCCTACTAGGATCCTCCTGCTCCCTGATCCGTTCGGCGGCCTCTTTTCCGGACATTATTGCCTCACAAAAACTGGCAACTGCCACCCACGCCGTTCGGCTGACTGACATAGCTTGTATGACAGTCGGCAACGTCACGTCTCCTCCGAGGACAGCGCTTAGTTGGTTGCGCTCCTGAGCCCATGCTGGGCACACTTCTAGAGTGTGCTGGGCAGTGTCCTCGGCAGAGTCACAGTGGTGACATCTTGCTGTTGACTCCCTGCCAATTCTGTTCAAGTACCTGCCGAAGCAACCATGCCCCGACAGGACCTGCGTCATCCTAAAAGACAGGGAGCCGTGACGTCGCTCATGCCACAGTTTGAATACTGGGCGAATTGCCTCCAGAGTTCGCTGGCCCGCTCCTGGAGCAGCCAGTCTATTTTGCCAGATGGTGATGGCGTCATTTTGTAAATTGGCTCTTTGGCCGTCAACTTCTTGGGGTGCAGCCCGCCCGCCCGAGGAACGCACATCCTCACGCCAGTAGAAAACGGCTGAAAGGGCCCTCGCGTCTAGATCCCAGGGCAGTTGGCGAGCCAGCACACATGCCGCCTCAAAAGAAATCGTACGATACCCCCGTATAGCTCGTATGGCCATCGCTCTCTGCGGCCTGCGCAGGATGGCGATACTCTGATTCTTCAGAGCGTTGGCCCATACGGGGGCCCCGTAAAGGGCAATAGATCGCACAATCCCGATGTATAATTTCCTACATAAGTCGCCTGGCCCAGATAAATTAGGCAGGATCCTACTCAGAGCGTTAGCCGTCTTTATGAGTTTTGGCGCCAGCCGCTCAAAATGGGCGCGGAAGTCTAGTCGACCATCAAGGACTAGCCCCAAGTATTTCAGCGTCGATTCGACGTCAAGCCGGACTCCACCGACCACAATATGGGAACCAGCTGGAGGGGCTTGCCGGGGCCCGTGAAAACACAAGACCTCGGACTTGTGCAGACCCACCTCCAAACCCAGGCGCCGAATGCGGCCCACCACATGCGCCGTTCCCGCAGTGGCTAAAAGCGCTGCTTCGCGAAACGTTTTCCCCCGAGCGGTGACCAGTGTGTCGTCCGCATAACACGTTACGCTGACACCCGGTAAATTCCCACCCCGCAACACCCAGTCGTAACCGATGTTCCACAGGAGCGGCCCAAGGACCGATCCCTGTGGGACACCGCACGACATAGGCCGTCTGCACCACGCATCCCGCCCGGGGTACTCAACGTACCTCTCGGAGAGGTAGTCGGCGATGAGGGTCCTCAGGTACGCAGGTACCCGGTGGTATTTGAGGGCCTCTCTGATGCATGCCCAGGGGATGGTGTTAAAGGCGTTGGCGATATCTAAAGATACCGCCAAAACGACCTCTCCCCGAGCTATAGCCTCCTCGGCTTGGGTTTTCACCCGCAAAATGGCGTGCACGGTGGATCTGCGCCGCCGAAAGCCAAACTGGAAATCCGCTAAGTTTGGACCAACCCCTTCGATGTGCTCGACGAGACGAGCAGCGATGATTCGCTCAAAAAGTTTACCCATCTCGTCGAGCAGAACGATGGGGCGGTAAGCGGACGGAGAATCCGCCGGCCGCCCTTCCTTCTTTAACAGGACCAATTTCCCGGTCTTCCACTGCCGCGGAAACCGGCCCTGTCTGAGACAGTTCGTAAAGAAGGTCCGTAGTCTCGGGCCCAACCATTTTAGTGCGAGGGCCAAAGCACGACCTGCTATGCCATCAAGGCCGGGCGCGGTGTTTTTCGCCCGCAGCCTCAGTACGGCTGCACCAAACTCGTCCTCGGTGACCTGCGGCGTCTCAATTTCATCCTCATGTAGTGGGCCAGCTGAGGCCATTTTTGGAGGGGCAAACTCACCCGTTGTTGGGAACAGGGTGGCCACCACATTGTCCAGAAGCGGGGGCTCAATGCTCTCCGTTAACGGGGGGGCCCACGGCCGGAGCTTGGCCATCGCCATTCGGTAAGGCCGCCCCCACGGATCACTATTGAGTGTTTGTAAAAACTCCTCCCGCGCTTCTGACTTGGCCTTGTTAATGGCCACCTTCAGTGACTTTTTGGCCTGTCGATATTCTTCATAAAGGAGCGCCTCCTGCTCCTCATTTCGGTTCGCTCTGCGCCGGTGTCGGGCGTATTGGCGTCTCGCCCTTACGCAAGCGTATCTCAGCTGCGCTAGGTCTGCGGACCACCAATACACCTGGCGTTTCGCTGGAAGGGACCTGGCTCGGGGCATGGCCGCGTCACAAATATGCGACAGCGCCTCCCGAAACCACTCTGCCTCTCCTTCCACCTCAGACGGACCGTCCGGCACAGGCACCCATGCCTGGACAATGGAGGCCAACTCCAGCGCCTCCCTATCAAGGCGCTTAAGCGCCCAGCGGGGGCAGTCCCTGGTCGCGGAGATTCGGTTCGGACCGGTGTGGAGCGGCGGTGATGCGGAAACGGCAAACCGGATATACCGGTGGTCCGAGAACGTTTCCATATCCTCCACCACTCTCCAGTCCGATACACGGCGCGCAAGGGCCGGGCTCGCGAACGAAATGTCCACGATGGACCCACCCAGCTGCCGCACGCACGTGTGTACCGCACCTTGGTTAAGAACCACCAGGCCAGTGGCGATCGCCCACTCTTCCATGGCAACACCTCGTGCATCAGTCGCCGGAGATCCCCACGTCAAGGATTTGGCGTTGAAATCCCCGACGACGAGCAGCTCATGGGAGCGGTTGCGGGCAATCAGCGCCTCCAGCCCCGAAAGGTGGCTCTCGAATTCCGCCAGGGTTTTGTTAGGGGAAAAGTATGTCCCGACAATGAACGTTTGCCCCATGAGAGCAGCCACCCATCCGCTGCCTCGCTCGACCCTGCCAAAAAGCGGGGCACCTGCAGCAGCCTGCCTAACGATGGCGACCACTCCGTCGATATCGGCGACCCAGTTGTCCCTCTGCGGGACAAAATAGGGCTCAGCCACCACGGCGACGTGCACCGACCACTGTAGAAGACTCTGATGTATAAGGTCCTGAGCCATTCTACAGTGGTTGAGGTTCGCCTGCAGATAGCTGATAGCCATTTAACTGGTGACCTCAGACATCTCCTCGTCCCTAATCGGAGGTGGGTGAGTCGTCTGCTGCTGGGTCTTGGCCACGGCGGCAGGCTTACTCCCTTTCTTTGGGCGCGGGGCCGTGCAAGACTTGCTGCCGACCCGGTGTCCTGCAGGCTTTTTGGCTAGCGCACAAAGAGTGCAGTGAGCTGCAGCCTTGCAGTCTCTCGAAATGTGGCCGAGTTGCCCGCAACGGTAGCATTGGCTGCTTCTATCCACGTCGGAAGTGCAGCGTTCCCGCACATGCCCTACCTCAAGGCAGCGGAAACACCGCATTTGGCGGGGCTCAAGCAGCTTGACCTGGGCTGCCACCCAACCTACCAGAATCCGTCGGTCGTCAGACAGTTTTTTAGCAATGGGAACAGGGCAACGTACCCAGACCGTCCCCAGTCCCGAAAAGTCTCGCCGAATCGTGCCAGTTTTTATGGCTTCAGCAGGGCAGCCACCGGATTTTGCCACCGCTGCTGTAAGTTCCTCCGCCGTCACCGATTCGTCCAATCCTGAGATACGGACTTCGGCAGTTTTTACGGGTCGGTGTATTCGCACGTCCTCCTCCCCTAGCACACCCTTTAGTTTCTCAGCCAAAGAGTTGGCTTTGTCGCCGCTGGTTGCGCCAGGAACCTCGATAATAGTTGCTCCGGTGGCAGCACGCCGGAAGCGCACCGATTCTATACCGAGGCCCAACAAGTCTATTTTGGCCTTGGCTTGGCCGATCACGTTGGCATAGGTGAGCCCCCGCTTTTCAGCCTCCGGCTGCAACGTGACGACCACTGCCATGCTGCGAGGAGCGTGGATCTTAGGCGCCTTCCTCTCGTCCTTCTTCGTTGGCTTCTTGTTGGCCTGCGCAGGTTTTCGGCGCGAATCAGGTTGTTGAGGCTTAGATGTTTTGCCTCCTTCCTTGGCCTTCTTTCCCCCTTTCCCCACCTTGGTCCAGTCGTTCCTCGTAGAAGGGCGTACTGTGCCAATTGAATGGGGGTTGGTTTCTGACGTGGGCACCCAGACCATAGGGGTTGCACCATCATCGTCCACCTTCTTCTTCGCCTTTTTGGCAGCTGTCGCGCCGCGGGTGTTTTGGGGCGCTGAGACACCTTGAGGCGGGGCCTTTGAACCCGCATTAGCAGCAGCTGCTGGCGGTGGCCTGGTCTTTTGCCGAGATTGTCGCTGTGGCTGAGGCTCGGGCTGGGACGCCTGAGCAATCTCGCCTCTTACCCGGTCAGCGGCCAGCGGTGGCCTCATCCGCGGCAGCGTTGGGTCTTCGCCAGAGCCGTAGCGGGCCGACATCATAGTCCCCATCCGGATTGTAAGGCTACGCTCCATCTCGTCCATTCGCTCCTGTTGCTTCTGCAGGAGGTCCTGGCGCAAATTATGTAATTCGATGCCGAGGTCGTCCAACCGCTTCTGCAGCCGAGCATTTTCGCCCAGCACGCGGTCGCGGTCTTGCTGGAGGACCTCGTTCTCCCGTCTTAAGCGGATTGTCTCATCGGAGGCATTCAGCTTTAAAATTCTGCTGCCCAGAGACTCTGCCTTGTCATGTAGGTCGTACAAAGCTCTTTGGAAAGTCCCCTTCAGATGTTTTGAGGACTTCCCGACTTTCTGGGCGACGGCAGCGATTTGCAGAAGTTCATTTCTGATAGCCTGCGGGGAATCGTCGCACTCGTCTGCCGACATGGACGACTCGCTTAGACGGGTCACGTCCACTGGACGCGCCATTGCGCGAGTCATTACTGCTAACTCCTGCTCAGCCAGCTGTTCGGCTTCTTCCCGCTCCGCGTCCTCCCTCTGCTTGAGGAAGGCGGCTTTTGTCTTCGCGAGGCCTACATACTGGCCCGTAGTGGGCGGTCGGCCTCGGCCTCGCAGCGTCTTTATTATTTTGGGGGCCGAGACATCCTCCCCAGGGGAAGTGTCTGAGCTCGCCCGGTCACTCAAAGAGCGGTGCTTCGAACGGCTCCGCCTCCGTGGTTCCCAGAGTCGGCCCTGGCCCTCATCAGCGGACAAGGGATCCGACTCCATTCGAGTAAGCCTAACAACAGGCACCTTCTCGGACCCTGTCAAAGATGACGGGGTCGTAGCCTTTTCAGGCTCCACCGTGGAGGGACTAACGGTATCGCGCACGCCTACCAACCAACCAGTGCGCACCGTATCACGGTCCTCTCCGACAGGGGTTTGAAGCTCAGCTACCTCTGAGTCTTCAACCCTATTCTCCAAAACACTAAACCTATTTTTTACACAAAAACTAAAAGAAGAAAAATCGGAATCCATACTTGTTCCCACGAGTATGGGGGATATAAAATGTCCATCCAGGCGGTGCCCCCTGCACCTGGGTAACCCTAATACTGCACGAGGGCGGGTGGTCTCGTGCAGTTGTCGACGCTAGCGGGTAGGCGATCTCCCATCCTACCACCTCGAGACCGAGGCGGCCGAACGTCACGTGACCAACGTCCGACCTTTTGGGGTTTTTTATTGAGGTTGTCTCCTCTCGGCCCGGGCGACCAAGCCAGGGCCCCTACTTCCCGAGGACTGCGAGACATGTCCACAACACCCTTCGGGAGCAGGTTGCCAGACGGTTGACCGAAGTCACCCACCTAGTCGCGCAATCGCGAGTGGTGGGCCCGTCCAGCCGCAGGTCTTGAAGACCCGCCATCCCACGAGCCGAAGCTCCGCTAGTCCAGAGGACTCCCACACGCAGTGTAAACTGCACGGCGACAGAACACCCACACCACAGTTGTCGCTAAAAGCGACCGCAAGCCTTGCAGGCCTGCCATACCACGCCATCACAAAAGATGGCCGCTGGGCCCCGTAAGCCCCGAAAGCCACTCTCGGCCCCTCTTCAGAAAGAGGAGGGAGGATACACCTCCTCGACAGTTTTGGTCCGCGCCGGCCGAAGCCGGTACCCCCTATATCTAGGGGGCATTCCCCTATCCGCCACCTGGGGACGCGCCCGATGGGAGACTGTCCAACTCCACACGGGAACCTAACCTAACCTAACCTAACCTAACCTAACCTAACCTAACCTAACCTAACCTAACCTAACCTAACCTAACCTAACCTAACCTAACCTAACCTAACCTTTTTTTTTTTTTTTTTTTTTTTCATGTCAGGGAAAATCCCTCATGGATACCACATGCCCGGGGGGGCAATGTGGTTATGTGAGACTCCTACTCACTAAAAAACCTGACAGTGTACCCTCTACCACTTATATAAAAAACGGACGGTACGGGATTATTACACTCGCCGTACCGCCCAGTGGTAGGTCAGGCCAGATGGTTGGCCCAACGTCCTTCGCTGGGAGGGATGCCCGGGTACACCTGGGCACCCCTCAGACAGGTGGTACCGTGCAATGCAGGTTGGGGCCCCCCGACCCCTCCCCGCTAGTACTACTTAGACCGCTAGGACCTCTGCGTTTCATGTCCTCTAGTCTTTTTGAATTCGCAAAACTGCTGCGGTCAAATATCGCTGGTCTCGGCCGTGTGGGAGGTGGGTTACATTCTCGACCTCCCATGACATGCTTAGCCGGCAAGTTTGCCTCAGCGCAGTGTGCGCAGTGCGCTGTTGCCTGGCAATCTGCTGCCTTGTGTCCCTCCTTTCCGCACCTAAAACAAAGGCCGGTCCGGTCTCGAGGAGCTGGGCAGCGCGGGCTTGTGTGCCCCACGCCCATACACTTATAGCAGCGCATGGGACGCGGGGTTAAGGCCCGGACCTGAGCGCTGCTCCACCCTATTTTTAGGTGGCCGTCCTTCAGCAACATCTTTGCCGTGGCTACAGGGCAGCGGACAAAGCAGGCCCCGACACCTCTCGGCCCAGGGCGGACATCTCCGACTCTTATGGCCTTCACGTCACAACCACCACGGGCTGCTATCGCTGAGGCCACCTCGCTGCTAGATAGCGAGTCGTCCAGCCCACACAAACGAAGATCTATTGTTTTGGTGGGTCTGGCGACTTTTGCTAAATTCTCAAGGGTCGCTTGTGCAGCGACCTTGAGTTTTTCGGCCTTTTCTTCATGTTCTGGGCCGGGAATTTCCAAAATTCGCGACCCTGTTTGGCCCACCCGCATGTTGACCCGGTCAATGCCTAGTTCGGAGAGCTTTATCTCTTCTTTCAGTCTCTCCATGACGATCTTGTAGGTGAAACCCATCCGTAACGCTTCCGGGTCCAACGTTATCGTGACTGCAGCGGATCGGGGTTCGGAGAGCTTTGGCTTGCGGCTTCTCTTCTTCGGTAGTGACTTGGCGGGTGGTTTGCCGTTTGATTTCTTCGCAGCCGTTGTCGTATCATCGTTAGTTTTCCTTATGCCACCCTTGCCCTTCGTAGCCTTGGCGTACGTTTTTGGCGCGGGTGGAGAAGCCGTATCAGGCTTTGAGCCTTCTTTTTGCTGGGAAGCCGGCGGTGCGGGTGTTGTTGCTGCCGGTGATGCAGTTTGCTTTCCCTTCTCTTTCTTCTTTTTGGTCTTTCCCCCTGGTCTGACCTCGGTCCAGTCACCGTCCATTGGTTCGGGTGGTGGTTGTACTTCTTGGCTTTGAGCCGCCACGGTTGCCAAAGTGACAAAAGCCGCTGCTTTCTTGGCTTCCGCTGCCTTTTTTCGGTCTGCCGCAAGCGGGGGACGGACTGCCTCCGTCGTCAAACCCGCTATCTTCGCGTCGACCATAAAACCCACTTGGCGGAGAATGGAAGGCTCAAACTCCGACCGAAGCCATTCCTTCAGCGCATCTGCAGTAGCCGGAGGGTCCGATTTGGCAAGAGGGGCCAAAGCAGCCTTCGCCTTGAGCTCATCCAGCTCTGTTCGCATGCGGGCCATCTCGGCTTTCAGCCGGTGCGTTTCGTCATTTTGGGTGCGACGTGCCAGACTGTCAACTGCGTCGACGAAAATCTTTGCGCAGTCTTTCATGTCCTTAATAAAGGTGCCCTTCAGGTTTTTGCTTTTGTTGCAAATTTCATATAACTTCAGGGCGCTTTTACCTGAAAGGGCCCTTACTTCCTCAGCATTCAAGTCGTCCATATTGGGTGGAACTACTATGGTGAGATCTTCTTCCGATGGGGCGTGCCCCTTGCGGATAGCGCGTCTCTTCAGTTGAGCGTCAACTTCGGCTTTGGTGGCCGCAGCCGACAGCTTCTTGAGTTTGCGCTCCGCCTGTCGAAGGCCAACCTTGTGTTGTATTGGTCCTTTCTGTCTCTTCGATTTGAGCTGACTGGTCGATAATTGTTCCGAGTCGCTGGTAATGTCGTCAGAGTCCGGAGTGTGGAGGACTTCTGAGTTTGACAGGTCGTACACGAAGTCAGGCAGGTACGCATAAGGGTGCGGCCGCTTGAACCCCGTGTCCGAGGTCTCTTCTTCAGTGTCGTCTTTGGAGGCGACTGTGGTCTTCAGGGCTCCGCTAAGCGGGCCTGTCTCCAGCCGGGATAAAACTACCATCGGTTGGAGAGGAGAACTGGTTGCATCTCGCGTGCTTGACGCGCGTGTGACACGGGTCGATGCTGAACCCTGGGTCTCCGTCACTGCGCTTGGAACAAAAACGGGGTTTCCCCCGGAGCATTTTTGTGCCCCCCCCAGACTACGAACGGGGGCTGCCCCCAGATCGCCCGTGGAACCCGAAATCGGGCTCCGCGAGCGCTCCAGAGGGAGGGATTCCCCACTGCCGCAGGCAATGGGACCCTCCTGGGTAGTCTTTTCCAAAGATGCGTCCATTTCATTTTGTTTCCCTTAAGGGCGGGTAACCCCTCGCTCGCATTTACCCACCTTCGGCACGGTTAGACCTCCGGCTTCGTGATTTTTTATAGTGGTTGTCATCCACGCGGGTCTGGTAAGGTAAAGGATGATTGAGCTGAGAACCCCGGCGCCGGATGCAGGTGCATGAAAACCATGCACAAGCAGCCGGAACCGAAACAAACAACTCAATAGGACAAGGGACTGGGAAAAATGGGAAGGAGAAAAAGGATAAAGGAACACAGGAATTTGGGAAAAGGATAGGAAAGGACAGACGCCCCGGTCCCAGTGCTGAAACACTATCCATAACAGAGTGAACTCTGCTAAGCATCGTGCCCCGAGTGCACTGGGATTACGGTCACATTCCCCCCCGAGAACAAAATCAACAGCAAGCGCGCCGGCCACCCCCCGAGAACAAAGAGTCTGACTCGAAACGAGACTCAATGACCCGGGGTAAGCGGCGAGCACACCGTCTGCTGACTTTGCCCTGAGTCAGGCGATACTTCCGGACTGAAGTCCGTACTAATACCACCCTCCTCCCCTGGTTTCGGTCCACGCCGGCCACTGCCGGTACCCTCCATATCTGGAGGGCGTTCCCCTATCCGCCACCCGGGGGACGCGCCTGGTAGCAGAACCATACTGCCCCAAGAACCTAACCTAACCTAACCTAACCTAACCTAACCTAACCTAACCTTTTTTTTTTTTTTTTTTTTTTTTAACGAGGTAAAAATGCATTACGCACTATCCCACCGCCTGGGTGGGCGGTGGGGGAGTGTGGGACTCTCCGCCGGTGAAGCCGGCGGCATACCCACTAAAAATACCCCGGTGTATCCCGCTTCGCTTTTAGCGGGACGATGTGGGATTCCCTAAGGATTTCGGCCACATCGTCCCAAGCGGTCGGCCCAGCCACTGCCGGGCCTCCTCACGCCACGGGGGGGTAACCTGATACACAACAGATACCCCCCAGACAGGGACACCGTGCAATGCGAGTGAGACCCCCCGGTCTCACCCGCTGGTGTCCTAGGGAACTGGGAGAAGGTGGGCGAACCGCCTTCTCCGGGCTCCCAGCCGTCTGCGTCGGAGAGGGGCCGCCAGAGGATCGTCCTCCCTGGCCCTCTCCGCGGTCTCCTTCTGTGTCATAACCTCTTCACAGAAGGAGACCATCGCCTCCCACGACCTCTCACTCTCGAGCATAGCGCGAATTACTCTTGGGAGCGAGAGGTCCCGGCCTGTTGCAGCAACTAGTGTGCTGCGCTGCACCTCCCAGGCCGGACACACCTCGAGGGTGTGCTGGGCATCGTCCTCGAGTGCGCCACATTCGTGGCACACGGGGGTTGGCTCTCTTCCGGCTATCTGGTGCAGGTATTGGCCGAAACAACCATGCCCAGAAAGCACCTGCACCAGCCGGAAGGTGAGCGCGCCAAACCCCCTTCGACACCACCTTCGGAGGACGGGCCTGATGGCGTCGATGGTACGTGTACCGTATCTTGGCCCCTCAAGCTCGTCCTGCCACCGCCAAATTAGCTCATTTTGAGCTAACTCGCGCACTCGCCCTACCTCCTCGGAGGCTAGGCGCTGTCCTCTGGCCCTCGCTGCTGCACGGTAATCGTATACCGCAGCGAGGACCCCGGCCTCTAACTCCCACGGGGGCGTGCCGGCCAAAACGCAGGCAGCCCCCATGGATATGGTGCGGTATCCACGCACCGCCCTAGTCGCCACCACACGCTGCGCTTTCCGCAGCATGCGCTTGTTGGCGACGTTAAGGGCATCTGCCCACACCGGTGCGCCGTAGAGGGCGATGCTTCGCACAATGCCGGCGTAAAGTCGCCGGCATGTAGTGTCCGGGCCGCCTTGGTTAGGAAGAAGGCGGCCCAAAGCACTCGCGGCGTTGATAAGGCGGGGGGCGAGCCTGCTAAAGTGCTCGCCGAAACGCCACCGCCCGTCAAGTAGGAGGCCCAAGTACTTCATGTGGGCCCCCACCTTCACCTCTACGCCATTGAGGCGTATTTTTGCACCAGGGGGAGGTCCCCTCCGAGGCCCGTGGAAAAGAAGGGCCTCGGTTTTTTGCAGGGCGACCTTCAACCCCAGTGCCTCTATGCGCCCCACAACAAGACTGGTGGCTACCTCTACCAGTCTTGCCGCCTCAACGTAGGATCCTCCGCGGGCTACGACTAGGGTGTCGTCTGCATAGCACAGGACCCGCGTCCGTGGAAGGAGCGTGCCCCGCAGAACCCAGTCGTAGCCCATATTCCATAATAGGGGTCCCAAAACGGACCCCTGAGGAACCCCACACCTCATTGTCCGACGGTGGATGCTTCCGTCGGAGCCCACGTAGAGTACCTCACGGTTTGTGAGGTAACTCTTTATCAGGCGCCCTATATACGGAGGCACATTGAAAAAGCGGAGCGCCTCCGCTATAGTGCCATAGGGCAAGCTATTAAAGGCATTGGCGATGTCCAGTGACACCGCCAATGACCTTTCTCCTCTCGCAGACGCTTCCAGTGTGTCGTTTTTCAGGGCCTGGAGGGCGTCGATGGTTGATCGCCTGGCCCTGAAACCAAACTGGTTGCCGGACAGATCAGGCCCAATGTCCGTCATGTGCTGGATGATCCGCGACGCAATGATGCGTTCAAAGAGTTTCGCGGATTCATCCAGCAGGACAATCGGGCGATAGGCCCCAGCTGTGTCAGGCGACCGCCCCTCCTTCTGTAAGAGACAGAGGCGGCCCTCCTTCCATATTTTGGGGAACTGTCCACGTGCAATTGCAACGTTGAACAGTTCCCGCAGCTGCTCGTGCAGGTGCCGGAGCGCTACCCCCAAGACAATTCCCGGGACCCCGTCGGGTCCAGGGGCCTTCTTCTTAAGCCTGAGGCTTGCAGCCGCTGTCTCCAGTTCCTCTTCGGTGACAGGCGGCGCCAGAGGCTCGGCTTCATTCGACCTCCCAGTGGGAGGAGCCATGGGTGGTGGGAAGTGTTCCTGACAGTCCGGAAACAACTCCTGCACCACCCTTTCCAGCAGTTCAGGCTGGAGGGTCTCGATGACCGGGGGCCCTTGATTGCGCAGCTTATTACGTGCTGCGCGATAGGGCCTTCCCCATGGATCACGGTTTAGACCCTCCAGGAGCTCCTCCCGAGCCTGAGCCTTGGCTTGGCTTATGGCCAGCTGTAGTGCCTTTCTGTCAGAACAGTAGGTGGTATACAGCTGGCTCTCGACCACTGGGTCGCGGTTGGCGCGACGCCGACTGCGGCCATACGCCCTCCTAGACCGTTGGCAGGTGTTTCGGAGGTCCGCGATTTCTTCGGACCACCAGTACACCTGCCGCCGAGGTGCTGCACCCTTTACTCTCGGCATGGATGCGTCGCACACCTCCTTAAGTGAGGCCCGAAATACACTGGCCGCCTCGTCGACCTCCAAGGAGATAGGAGCCGAGCACCAAGCCTTAACTATAGCGGCCTCTTCCGCTAGCTCCTTGTCGAGCTTAGTCAAGGCCCACCGCGGGAAAGAGGCCTGCCCTTGCCGCCGGGCTGGGGCCGCTGTATCAGGTGAGGTGGAGATCTCAAATTGGATATATTTGTGATCCGATAGAGTTTCCACCTCACTGAGGACCCGCCAACACCGGACGCGACGTGCGATAGAAGGGGTGGCGAACGAAATGTCCACCACGGACCCCCCGTTCCATCGCACGCACGTGTGTTCTGTCCCCCGATTTAAGAGGGACAGTCCGGCATCGACCGCCCAGCTTTGGACGGCGCGGCCCCAAGAATTCGTGGTGGCACTCCCCCACGATGAGGACCAAGAGTTGAGGTCCCCCATCAGTAAAGTGGGGAGAGGAGCCATACGCTGTACAACCTGAGCAAGGGTGTCTAGTAGCACCTCTAAGCCCGCCAAAGTGCCATTGGGGGAGAAATAGACACCAATTATGGCGAATTCTCTCCCCCAAGTAGCGGCCACATAGCCTGACCCTCTCTCTTTGACAATAAGAGGGCGGGCAGCGCTTCCCGTCTTGGCCATAATAGCGACGGAGCCGTTTGTATCCCCAGCCCAGTGTGGTTGGGGAGGCACAAAATAGGGCTCCGCCACCACCGCAACATCCACTTCCCACTGCGCCATTGCTTGAACAAGAAGGTCCTGGGCTCCAGCGCAGTGGTTGGTGTTAGTCTGTAGGAAATTGTAATGCCGGCTTACACTCATTCCGACATTACAACTTCCTGCGGCACCGATGCGCGGCGCACTTCCTCATTCGTGGTGGCCTGGGTCCTGGGGGCCATTGTTCCTCTTTTAGGGGAAGGAATACATTTCCTTCCCCCCATTGCGTGCCCTGACGGCCTTCCCTCATCAGCACAGATTGCACAACGGGGTGTCTCCGTGCACTTTTCAGCCTTATGCCCCGATCGCCCGCACCGGAAGCATAGATCGCTCCGGTCCTTTTGCGAGGGGCATGTCAGGCGGGTGTGGCCCGTGCCCATGCACTTAAAGCAGCGTAGAGGCAGGGCATCTAGGGCACGCACCTGGGCCGAGGTCCAGCCAACAAGGAGGCGTCCTGCTTCCACGACTATTTTGGCCGCTGCCACCGGACATTTAATCGTGATGGACGCCGTACCTCCAGGGCCGGAGCGGATCTCCCCAGCCCTAACAAGCTCCGCAGCACAGCCGCCTTTTGCCGAAATAGCGGCGACCACTTCCTCCTTTGTAATAGAGTCGTCGAGGCCCCTGATAAGAAGATCCACACACTTTGTGGGCCTCGCGACGGTGGCAACATCTTTCAATACCTCGCGGATCTTCTCCGCGAGGTTATCAGCCTTGTTCCCGCTTTGGGAGCCAGACAGCTCGAGCATTCTGGCTCCCGTGGCTGTAGTGCGGGTTTTAATGTTTGCAATGCCAAGTTCAGTCAGAGCTATGCTCTCCCTTGCTTGATTTAGAGCCATAGCATAGGTCACGCCCTTTTCAATTGCCTCGGGCTGCAATTTGATTATCACAGCCGAGGACTTTGGCGGTGTGAGCTTCTTCGCTTTTTGCTTAGGCGGCGCCGTCTTGTTTTTTGCCACAGTTTTAGGTGCAGCTGCCGACACGGAGGGTTGGGCAGAGGTTCGGGCTGCGACGGGCGTGGAGGTTTTCCCCTTGCCTTTGCCTTTTCCTTTGTTTCCACCCACCACATTCCACTGCCCCTCGCGGATGACAGAGGCAGCCGCAGTCACAGCAGATGACGGCCCGGCCACAGCGAGGGGTACAGCTTGCGGATCCGCCTTAGCTCTTCCCTTTCTAGTCCGCTTTGGCTTAGGAGCCACAGCGGGCTGAGGCTGAGCCGGGGCAGATGAGGCAACTGCAGCCTTGGCTGCCTCCTCTCGCCTCTTGTCAGCGGCCAGTGGAGGACGCATGATTGGTGCTGGTGGGAGGCGCTCCTCAACCACCGCCAAGCGGGCGTTCACCATATCGCCGAAGGTTCGGCACATGGAGGCCTTCAAATCCTCCGCCATGACTTTGACCATTTTGGACATTTCGGCCATCAGGTCATTGGCCGAGTTGCCCACCGGGACTTGGCAGGGAAGAGCTGGCCGCACCGGGGATTTGTTCCTCTGAGAGAAATCCCGGCGCATGGCTTTCACCTCCTTTTCTAGGTCCTCCACTTGGCGGCGAAGTCTGCGGTTCTCGAGACTGAGCCGCCTTGTCTCATCGGAGATCGTTCTCTCTGCGATCGTCTCGACAATCTCGTGGTATTCCGTTGCGTGGTTTTTTAGGTCACGCACGTACTCACCCTTAAGATTGCCGGACTTTCTGGCAATTTGAAAGATCAGCGACCTCAGATTGCCCGCCCGGGCACGCAACGTCTCAGTGTCCACGGCTGCGTCCAACTCCGCGAGTGAGCATTCCTCGGGGAGTGGGTTCCTCGTGAAGTCGACAGGCTCGTCGGCCTCCACCTCCTGTGCATCTTCGCGAGATGCGTTGGAGTTAGACTCAAGGCGGGTCAAGGCGACTTGCGCGGCCTTGGCCCTCAAAAATTCGGCCGCAGTGGCAACTGCCGCCTTTTTGGCCGCCGCCTTTTTGGCCGCAGGGCCAGACGCCGCCTTTTTAGGCTTTTTGGCTACGACCTTTTTGGCCGTAGCCTTTTTCGGTGCCGACGACCGTGTTGTCGTGGCCACCTCCTCACTGTCTGAGACCGAAGCCTCAGACGCAAAAATGGGCGAACCCGCCGGCCTCTTAGGCCGTTGGCTACGCAACGCCCGCGTAACCATCTGGTCCAGCTCATCGGCCGAGTTTTCCCCGACTGCGAGACCCTCGAGTGAGTTGGCTGAATTACGCCGGGTAGACATAATTGCAGACAAAACGAAAACACAAAACAAGAACAATGTCACAACAAAGAGTGCGTTATTAGGCCACGCTCAACCTGCAACCGGAGATACCTCGACGGCCAGGGAGCTGAGAACACTAATAAACAAAGAGTGTTGATTTTCTAGAAAGAAAATCACCTCGCGAGAAGCCTATTAGGGCCCGCTCGACCTGAAACCGGAGATACCTCGACGGCCAGGGAGCTGGGAACACTAGTAAGCAAAAACCGCAAGGTTGCCCCAGAGTATCTAGATTTGGTCACCAGCCTGGCACTGCGTTACCGTAACCAGGACTGGGAGAGCCAGGGGAGACGACGGGGACGTACTAGATACTCGTAAAAACACTCATGGGGCCTCCCCCAACCTAACCTAACCTAACCTAACCTAACCTAACCTAACCTTTTTTTTTTTTTTTTTTTTTTTTTTTTTTTTGCGTCAGGAAATGCATTTAGGCATTCCCAAGGCCCTGGGTTCGGGACACCTGGGATATGTGGGACTCGGTACTCCTGGGAAAACAGAGACCCCTACCCACTAAAACCTGACGGTGGTCATCTTCGGCGCAGAATGGAAGGGACCCGGGATCCCCAACGAGGGAGAGACTCCTCGCAGGACCCTTCGGCGCGCAAGGCCGCCTGGCAGCCAGCCTCGGGAGGAGCAAGCTCAACTCCAGTGCACGATAACACAGACCACTGTGTCCGAAGACACGCGTTACCGTCTTCCTCGGGATCGCAAGCCGAAACACACGCAGGCCCCCCCGCGTGCGCTTCGCGACCCCAAGGGCCCTTTCAGTCGCCTCTTACGACAGGCAGGGATACCTCGGTAGTATTCTTGTCCCCTAACCGCAGGGAACCGCCGGGATTACGCACCACCACCCCGGCGGCCTCGCCTCCGACGTCGGGCGGGATTGTCCAGCTCGCGCTGGCGCTCGGCGCTCTCCTTCTGCGACACGACGGCGTCGCAGAAGGAGAGCACCGCATCCCACGAGCTCGCGCTCGCCACCATGGCAGAAACCACGGATGGCAGCGAGAGGTCGCGCCCGATCGAGGCGGTGAGCGTCTCGCGCTCGTTTGCCCAAGCTGGGCACACCTCCAGCGTGTGCTGAGCCGTGTCCTCGCTGGCGTCACAGTGGTGACAGGCATCGCTAGCCTCCCGTCCGATCCGGCACAGATAACTCCCGAAGCAGCCGTGCCCCGTGAGTATCTGCGTCAGACGGTACGTTACGGCGCCGTGACGCCGATTCAGCCACTGTGTGAGGACAGGGCGGATCGCCTGGATCGTGCGATGGCCCGATCCGGGATCCGCGAGCCGCACATCCCAGAGTTCCACAGCCAGTGTGCGGAACTCTTCCAGCCAGGTTGAAACCTGACTTGGGGTAACCCCGTGGACTGTGGACCGACGCGCCTCCTCCCGGTAGTGAAACACCGCCGAAAGGGTCCTCGCATCAAGGTCCCAGGGAAGTGTGCCGGCCAGCACACAGGCCGCCTCGTATGAAGTTGTGCGGTAGCCCCGTATGATCCTGACTGCCATCGCCCGCTGCGGTCTCCGCAGGTCGGCGATACACCGGCTTGTCAGGGTGTCGGCCCAGACAGGTGAGCCGTACAGGGCCATGGACCGCACAACTCCCGCGTAAAGCCTCCGGCATGAAGCCTTCGGCCCCGCGATGTTGGGCAGCAATCTGCCTAACGCGGCCGCCGTTCGCACCAGTTTAGGCGCCAAGCGCTTAAAATGGGCGTGGAAGTTCCAGCGACTGTCGAGGACCAATCCAAGGTACTTCATGGTCGACTCGACACGGATCTGGACTCCACCCACCTGGATAGCCGAACCGGCTGGAGGTCCTCTCCGAGGCCCGTAAAAACAGGTCGCCTCGGATTTTTCTAGGGCCACATGTAGCCCTAGGCGTCGGATTCTGCCGACGACTTCCGCCACGCCTGCTGTGGCAAGGACGGCTGCATCCCGGAAGTTGTTCCCTCTCGCCGTTACCAGGGTATCGTCGGCGTAACAAGTTACGTCAACGCCCTGGAGGTTGACTGCTCGCAGCACCCAGTCATAACCAATGTTCCACAGGAGCGGCCCAAGAACCGAACCCTGTGGGACACCGCACGACATGGGATGACGCTGCCAGTCATCGCGCCCCGGGAACTCGACATACCTCTCTGTCAGGTAGTCTTCTAGGATCAGCCGTAAATAAAGGGGGACACCGTGGTGCCGTAGTGCCTCCTTTATGCAGGACCACGGCAGGGTGTTGAAGGCGTTGGCTATATCAAGAGATACGGCCAACACCACTTGACCCTGCGATATCGCCTCCCTGGCGATGTCCTTCACGCGGAGGATCGCGTGAACCGTGGACCGACGACGCCTAAAGCCGTACTGGCAGTCTGCCAAGTCCGGCCCCACCTCCTCGAGGTGCCCAATCAGGCGGCCAGCGATTATGCGCTCGAGAAGTTTCCCAACCTCGTCGAGCAGCACAATCGGGCGGTAGGCCGAGGGGGAGTCAGATGGTCGACCCTCCTTCCTCAGTAGGACGAGCTTCCCCGTTTTCCACTGGCGCGGAAAACGTCCCTGCGACAGACAGGCCGAATACAGGCTCTGCAGTCTCGGCCCCAGCCACTCGAGGGACAGAACCCAAGCGCGGCCGGGTATGCCGTCTAGACCAGGAGCCGTACTCTTGGCCCGTAGCCGCGAGACTGCCGCATCAAACTCAACGTCGGACACGGCAGGGACCTCGTCTACACCTACTCTCACACCTGTGGGTGGCGTCATCACTGGCGGAGTGTGCTCTCCTCGGGTCGGAAACAGAGCCTGGACGACGTCGTGGAGCAAGGGAGGAGAGAGACTCTGCGTAACCGGGGGTGCCCAGGGGCGGAGCTTACTCAACGCCAACCTGTACGGCCTTCCCCACGGATCCGCATTAAGAGTCTCAAGAAACTCCTCTCTTGCCCTGGACTTGGCTCTGTAGATGGCGACCTTGAGCGCCTTTTTCGCCTCTCTATAGGCGTCATAAAGGCGGGCCTCATCGTCCTCAATCCGGGTGCGTCTGCGACGGTACCGGGAATACTGGCGTCTCGCCCTCACGCACGCAAAGCGCAAGCTCGCGAGGTCTGCGGACCACCAGTATACCTGCCGCTTCGGAGGGATAGGCCCGGCCCGGGGCATGGCCGCGTCGCAAATTTGCGACAGCGCCTCCCGGAACCATTCGGCCTCATCCTCCACCTCAGCAGGCCCATCCGGCACAGGCACCCATGCCTGGACGATAGCCGCACACTCCAACTTCTCGCGGTCGAGTCGCTTCAAAGCCCATCTCGGACTGTCTCTATGCCGGGTAGAACGGCTTGGACCGGTATGAATTGCCGGAAGCGTAGAAACGTCGAACCGGATATACCGGTGGTCCGACAACGTCTCCACACCCTCCAGCACTTCCCAGCCCTGGACACGTCGTGCTAGCGAAGGAGTCGCGAACGTCAAGTCCACGATGGACCCTCCCCGCATGCGCACACAGGTGTCTACCGAACCCCGATTCAAGACAGTCATGCCAGAAGCGACTGCCCACTCCTCGAGCGCCTCTCCACGCACATCTGTCGCTGGAGATCCCCATACCAAGGACTTGGCATTGAAATCCCCAGCGACCAGCACTTGGAGCGAACGATTGCGGCCGATCACAGCCTCCAACTCGGAGAGAAAACTCTCAAATTGAGCGAGAGGCCGGTTAGGAGAAAAATACACCCCGATAACCAGGGTGTCTCCCAACTCAGCCGCAACCCATCCGTGCCCCTTTTCAATCCTCTGAAAAGGGGGGGCGCCGTTAGCCACTCGGGTGGCAATGGCCGCTGTGCCGTCCACATCCGAAACCCAATCGGGCGGGATGTAGTACGGCTCAGCCACTACCGCTATGGCAATCAACCTCTCCGCCAGACCCTGGACCCACAGGTCCTGAGCTCTGGCGCAGTGGTTGAGATTCCCCTGGAGGAATCTAAGTGCCATTTTAAGGAGGTGCAGTTTGCATCTCCTCATCGCCGAGTGGCTCGGAACGGGCCGGCTGCGACCGGGCCGTGACCTCGGTGGCAGCCTGCCGACCACGAGTTTTAGGTTTGGGGGCTTTGCAGGCTTTGCCCCCAACCTTGTGACTGGCGTTCTTGCCAGCCACTGCGCACACCGTGCAGTGCGGCGCCGCCTCACAGGCACGCGCCAGATGGCCTAGCTGACCGCAGCGGTAGCACTGACTGCTACGATCAACTTCCGAGCCGCACTTGCTCCGGACGTGTCCCTTCTCGAGACACCGGAAACAACGCAGCTCTCTGGCCTCCAGCAGCTTGACCCGCGCCGATGTCCAACCAACCAGCAGACGAGCACCGTCCACCAGTTTCTTGGCCACCGACACGGGGCAACGTGCCCAGCAGGCGCCTTGCCCCCTTCTGTCTCGGCGGATCTCGCCCGTCTTCACGGACTCCACCGAGCACGCCCCAGTCTTAGCGACAGCGGCTGCGACTTCCTCAGCGGTGACGGAGTCATCCAACTCAGAAATGCGCAGTTCTGCACACTTCACAGGTCGGGAAACTCGAACGTCGTCCGCCTTGAGGACCTCTCGTAGCTTGGAAGCCAGAGAGTCCGCCCTACCATCTGTCTCTGCAGCGCCCGGCAGCTCCAAAATGGCGCCTCCGGTGGCTGCTCGCTTAAAGCGCACGGACTCAATCCCGAGGCTTGCCAGGCTGATGCTGGCTTTAGCCTGCGAGATGACGCCAGAGTACGTCACGCCCCGCTTCTCGGCTTCTGGCTGTAGCGTAATCACTACTGCCGCCGAGCGTGCGGGGCGGAGATTCGGCACTTTAGCTTGCCTCGTCTGGGGTTTCGGGGGGGGCTGTACTGCTGCTGCAGCTTTCGCACCCTTGCTCTTGCCCTTGCGGCCGGTCACGAGGTTCCACGGTAACTCCATGGTCTCGGGGGCCGGCGGCAAAGGGCGGGGCTCCCTTGGGGGCGGGGCAGCGTTAGCCGCCTTGCCCTTCTTGGCCGACTTCCTTCCCTTCTTCCCCGTGGGAGGGTTCCCTCGGGATTCGGGGTTGGGCGGCGCTGGAGCCTTAGGCTTCGGCGCAGCTGCAGCCGGTGTGCTGCGAGCAGGGGGCGGCTGAGTCGCCCTCTTGCTCGCGGGTGTCTTCTCCGGGGTTTTCGTCGTCGCCGGTGGTGGCGCGGCCGCTGGCGCAGTGGCCGGCGGCGGCGCGTTTGTCTGGCGCTTGTTGGCAGCCAGGGGGGGCCGAAGCCGCTCCGGGGGTAGCCTAGCCTCGATGGCCTCAAACCGAGCGTTGACGTAAGCGACAACATTGCTGTCGTCAGCCACGCCAGCCGCTCGGGGCGTTTGCCCAGTGAGGCTCTCCCGGATGCTGTCCATCTCCTTGCGGAGTTGGGCCAGCTCCTTGCCCTGCCGAGAGACCTCGGAGAGCAGCCGGTGGTTTACCAGCCGCAGCTTCTCGGTCTCCTCGGAGACTGTTCGCTCGTAGAGCACTGGAGCTAAAAGCTCCCAGTCCCCGACTGCCGTCTTCAAGGCCTTCTGAAAGGTCCCTTTCAGATGTCCGGAAGACGCGATGACCTTCCGGACTATGGCCGATGAAATTTCCAGGCGCTCCTTGATAGCGGAGGCGGTCATGTTGCGCTCGTCGGTCTCGCCCTGGGACGATTCCGACAGACGCGACATGCGTTCCTGGGCTTGGTGCAGAGCACGATCCATGTCCGCAACCTCCTGCTCGGACCGTAGCTCCGCCTCCAGCCTTTCCTCCTCGCGCCTGGGGCGCATAAATTCCCGCCGGGCCTCCGCCAAACTGGCATTGGTACCGGCTCTCGGGGTTCTGACCCTGCCTCTACGGGCCGCCGGTCTCCCAGAAGGGGAAACTGACCCCGGGTCACTCCTATCGGAGCCCGAGCCCCCACTCTTGGAGTACGGCCGCTTCCGTGTGCCCCAGAGTCGGCCGAGTTCCTCCCCGGAGGAAGGATCCACGGTCATCAGGCTCGCGCCTGAATCCGACTCCTGGGCAGACGGAGAACGCGACCGCTCTCCTGCTGCGCTTGAACGGCCGCTACGCAAAATGCGCTTGGCCTCCACCGAAGTATATGGCTCCGGCGTAGCAGCTCTGAGCTCCTCGGAGCTCAAGCGGGTCAGCCTCAGTACGGGCTCCCGCACCATCTCGCTGCCAGTTTTGGGACGTGGCTCGTCCTTTTGGCGTTTCTGGCCCTCCCCACAATACGAGTGAGGGCCGACAACGTCTGTCGTTGTCGCCACTGAGGCGTCAACCACAGGCGTCATGCGGGATTCCCCGGCTTCGTGCCGGGTACCCGCGTGGGTAGTTTTTTGGAAATCGCCGTTATTCATGTTTTTGTTTTGCCGCACTCGGGACTGGATTCCCACCAGCCATTCACCCCATAGACGTGCGGCGATCGTAGGGTTGGGGTAATTTTTATAGAGGTTGTCTTCCTCGCGACCCTGCTAGGCAGAGTCACCGGCCCGCTCAGTGCGGGTTACGGCTTGCCCGACGCCGACCGAGATCGACGCCGCGCGGGTGATTTTTTAGAGAGGTGGTCATCCTCGTGACCCTGCCGAAGCAGAGTCCCCGGTCCGCTCAGTGCGGGTTGCGGGTGATTTTTTATAGAGGTTTTCATCCTCACAGCCCTGCTAAGCAAGACCCCCGGTCCGCGACTGCGGATTACGGTTGCCCGACGGTGGCCGAAGCCAGTGTCCACCAGTCGTGCAAGCACAACCAGTCAGACCCGCCGCGCCGTGAAGAAGGCGTTTTCGCCTCCTCCTGGTGTTTTTTATAGAGGTTTTCTCCTCGTAACTCTGCAAGCAGAGTCCCCGGTCCGCAAAAGGCGGATTACGGTTTGCCTGGCGGGGGTCCGTTAGCCGTGAAAGCACGGAAAATCGGATAGCCGCCAAGCGGCCACATCTTCGCATCATCTGCTTAGCAGAGGAATACGAAGAGCGGCCCCACCTCTTCAGTTTTGGTCCGCGCCGGCCGTAGCCGGTACCCCCCATATCTGGAGGGCATTCCCCTATCCGCCACCCGGGGGACGCGCCCGATAGAAGACTGAAAACTCCCACGGGAACCTAACCTTTTTTTTTTTTTTTTTTTTTTTTTTTTTTTTTTTTTTTTTTTTTTTTTTTAGCGGGGTAAAAATGCATTACGCACTATCCCACCGCCTGGGTGAGCGGTGGGGGAGTGTGGGACTCTCCGCCGGTGAAGCCGGCGGCATACCCACTAAAAATACCCCGGTGTATCCCGCTTCGCTTTTAGCGGGACGATGTGGGATTCCCTAAGGATTTCGGCCACATCGTCCCAAGCGGTCGGCCCAGCCACTGCCGGGCCTCCTCACGCCACGGGGGGGTATCTTGATACACAACAGATACCCCCCAGACAGGGACACCGTGCAATGCGAGTGAGACCCCCCGGTCTCACCCGCAGGTGTCCTAGGGAACTGGGAGAAGGTGGGCGAACCGCCTTCTCCGGGCTCCCAGCCGTCTGCGTCGGAGAGGGGCCGCCAGAGGATCATCCTCCCTGGCCCTCTCCGCGGTCTCCTTCTGTGCCATGACCTCTTCACAGAAGGAGACCATCGCCTCCCACGACCTCTCGCTCTCGAGCATAGCGCGAATTACTCTTGGGAGCGAGAGGTCCCGGCCTGTTGCAGCAACTAGTGTGCTGCGCTGCACCTCCCAGGCCGGACACACCTCGAGGGTGTGCTGGGCATCGTCCTCGAGTGCGCCACATTCGTGGCACACGGGGGTTGGCTCTCTTCCGGCTATCTGGTGCAGGTATTGGCCGAAACAACCATGCCCAGAAAGCACCTGCACCAGCCGGAAGGTGAGCGCGCCAAACCCCCTTCGACACCACCTTCGGAGGACGGGCCTGATGGCGTCGATGGTACGTGTACCGTATCGTGGCCCCTCAAGCTCGTCCTGCCACCGCCAAATTAGCTCATTTTGAGCTAACTCGCGCACTCGCCCTACCTCCTCGGAGGCTAGGCGCTGTCCTCTGGCCCTCGCTGCTGCACGGTAATCGTATACCGCAGCAAGGACCCCGGCCTCTAACTCCCACGGGGGCGTGCCGGCCAAAACGCAGGCAGCCCCCATGGATATGGTGCGGTATCCACGCACCGCCCTAGTCGCCACCACACGCTGCGCTTTCCGCAGCATGCGCTTGTTGGCGACGTTAAGGGCATCTGCCCACACCGGTGCGCCGTAGAGGGCGATGCTTCGCACAATGCCGGCGTAAAGTCGCCGGCATGTAGTGTCCGGGCCGCCTTGGTTAGGAAGAAGGCGGCCCAAAGCACTCGCGGCGTTGATAAGGCGGGGGGCGAGCCTGCTAAAGTGCTCGCCGAAACGCCACCGCCCGTCAAGTAGGAGGCCCAAGTACTTCATGTGGGCCCCCACCTTCACCTCTACGCCATTGAGGCGTATTTTTGCACCAGGGGGAGGTCCCCTCCGAGGCCCGTGGAAAAGAAGGGCCTCGGTTTTTTGCAGGGCGACCTTCAACCCCAGTGCCTCTATGCGCCCCACAACAAGACTGGTGGCTACCTCTACCAGTCTTGCCGCCTCAACGTAGGATCCTCCGCGGGCTACGACTAGGGTGTCGTCTGCATAGCACAGGACCCGCGTCCGTGGAAGGAGCGTGCCCCGCAGAACCCAGTCGTAGCCCATATTCCATAATAGGGGTCCCAAAACGGACCCCTGAGGAACCCCACACCTCATTGTCCGACGGTGGATGCTTCCGTCGGAGCCCACGTAGAGTACCTCACGGTTTGTGAGGTAACTCTTTATCAGGCGCCCTATATACGGAGGCACATTGAAAAAGCGGAGCGCCTCCGCTATAGTGCCATAGGGCAAGCTATTAAAGGCATTGGCGATGTCCAGTGACACCGCCAATGACCTTTCTCCTCTCGCAGACGCTTCCAGCGTGTCGTTTTTCAGGGCCTGGAGGGCATCGATGGTTGATCGCCCGGCCCTGAAACCAAACTGGTTGCCGGACAGATCAGGCCCAATGTCCGTCATGTGCTGGATGATCCGCGACGCAATGATGCGTTCAAAGAGTTTCGCGGATTCATCCAGCAGGACAATCGGGCGATAGGCCCCAGCTGTGTCAGGCGACCGCCCCTCCTTCTGTAAGAGACAGAGGCGGCCCTCCTTCCATATTTTGGGGAACTGTCCACGTGCAATTGCAACGTTGAACAGTTCCCGCAGCTGCTCGTGCAGGTGCCGGAGCGCTACCCCCAAGACAATTCCCGGGACCCCGTCGGGTCCAGGGGCCTTCTTCTTAAGCCTGAGGCTTGCAGCCGCTGTCTCCAGTTCCTCTTCGGTGACAGGCGGCGCCAGAGGCTCGGCTTCATTCGACCTCCCAGTGGGAGGAGCCATGGGTGGTGGGAAGTGTTCCTGACAGTCCGGAAACAACTCCTGCACCACCCTTTCCAGCAGTTCAGGCTGGAGGGTCTCGATGACCGGGGGCCCTTGATTGCGCAGCTTATTACGTGCTGCGCGATAGGGCCTTCCCCATGGATCACGGTTTAGACCCTCCAGGAGCTCCTCCCGAGCCTGAGCCTTGGCTTGGCTTATGGCCAGCTGTAGTGCCTTTCTGTCAGAACAGTAGGTGGTATACAGCTGGCTCTCGACCACTGGGTCGCGGTTGGCGCGACGCCGACTGCGGCCATACGCCCTCCTAGACCGTTGGCAGGTGTTTCGGAGGTCCGCGATTTCTTCGGACCACCAGTACACCTGCCGCCGAGGTGCTGCACCCTTTACTCTCGGCATGGATGCGTCGCACACCTCCTTAAGTGAGGCCCGAAATACACTGGCCGCCTCGTCGACCTCCAAGGAGATAGGAGCCGAGCACCAAGCCTTAACTATAGCGGCCTCTTCCGCTAGCTCCTTGTCGAGCTTAGTCAAGGCCCACCGCGGGAAAGAGGCCTGCCCTTGCCGCCGGGCTGGGGCCGCTGTATCAGGTGAGGTGGAGATCTCAAATTGGATATATTTGTGATCCGATAGAGTTTCCACCTCACTGAGGACCCGCCAACACCGGACGCGACGTGCGATAGAAGGGGTGGCGAACGAAATGTCCACCACGGACCCCCCGTTCCATCGCACGCACGTGTGTTCTGTCCCCCGATTTAAGAGGGACAGTCCGGCATCGACCGCCCAGTTTTGGACGGCGCGGCCCCAAGAATTTGTGGTGGCACTCCCCCACGATGAGGACCAAGAGTTGAGGTCCCCCATCAGTAAAGTGGGGAGAGGAGCCATACGCTGTACAACCTGAGCAAGGGTGTCTAGTAGCACCTCTAAGCCCGCCAAAGTGCCATTGGGGGAGAAATAGACACCAATTATGGCGAATTCTCTCCCCCAAGTAGCGGCCACATAGCCTGACCCTCTCTCTTTGACAATAAGAGGGCGGGCAGCGCTTCCCGTCTTGGCAATAATAGCGACGGAGCCGTTTGTATCCCCAGCCCAGTGTGGTTGGGGAGGCACAAAATAGGGCTCCGCCACCACCGCAACATCCACTTCCCACTGCGCCATTGCTTGAACAAGAAGGTCCTGGGCTCCAGCGCAGTGGTTGGTGTTAGTCTGTAGGAAATTGTAATGCCGGCTTACACTCATTCCGACATTACAATTTCCTGCGGCACCGATGCGCGGCGCACTTCCTCATTCGTGGTGGCCTGGGTCCTGGGGGCCATTGTTCCTCTTTTAGGGGAAGGAATACATTTCCTTCCCCCCATTGCGTGCCCTGACGGCCTTCCCTCATCAGCACAGATTGCACAACGGGGTGTCTCCGTGCACTTTTCAGCCTTATGCCCCGATCGCCCGCACCGGAAGCATAGATCGCTCCGGTCCTTTTGCGAGGGGCATGTCAGGCGGGTGTGGCCCGTGCCCATGCACTTAAAGCAGCGTAGAGGCAGGGCATCTAGGGCACGCACCTGGGCCGAGGTCCAGCCAACAAGGAGGCGTCCTGCTTCCACGACTATTTTGGCCGCTGCCACCGGACATTTAATCGTGATGGACGCCGTACCTCCAGGGCCGGAGCGGATCTCCCCAGCCCTAACAAGCTCCGCAGCACAGCCGCCTTTTGCCGAAATAGCGGCGACCACTTCCTCCTTTGTAATAGAGTCGTCGAGGCCCCTGATAAGAAGATCCACACACTTTGTGGGCCTCGCGACGGTGGCAACATCTTTCAATACCTCGCGGATCTTCTCCGCGAGGTTATCAGCCTTGTTCCCGCTTTGGGAGCCAGACAGCTCGAGCATTCTGGCTCCCGTGGCTGTAGTGCGGGTTTTAATGTTTGCAATGCCAAGTTCAGTCAGAGCTATGCTCTCCCTTGCTTGATTTAGAGCCATAGCATAGGTCACGCCCTTTTCAATTGCCTCGGGCTGCAATTTGATTATCACAGCCGAGGACTTTGGCGGTGTGAGCTTCTTCGCTTTTTGCTTAGGCGGCGCCGTCTTGTTTTTTGCCACAGTTTTAGGTGCAGCTGCCGACACGGAGGGTTGGGCAGAGGTTCGGGCTGCGACGGGCGTGGAGGTCTTCCCCTTGCCTTTGCCTTTTCCTTTGTTTCCACCCACCACATTCCACTGCCCCTCGCGGATGACAGAGGCAGCCGCAGTCACAGCAGATGACGGCCCGGCCACAGCGAGGGGTACAGCTTGCGGATCCGCCTTAGCTCTTCCCTTTCTAGTCCGCTTTGGCTTAGGAGCCACAGCGGGCTGAGGCTGAGCCGGGGCAGATGAGGCAACTGCAGCCTTGGCTGCCTCCTCTCGCCTCTTGTCAGCGGCCAGTGGAGGACGCATGATTGGTGCTGGTGGGAGGCGCTCCTCAACCACCGCCAAGCGGGCGTTCACCATATCGCCGAAGGTTCGGCACATGGAGGCCTTCAAATCCTCCGCCATGACTTTGACCATTTTGGACATTTCGGCCATCAGGTCATTGGCCGAGTTGCCCACCGGGACTTGGCAGGGAAGAGCTGGCCGCACCGGGGATTTGTCCCTCTGAGAGAAATCCCGGCGCATGGCTTTCACCTCCTTTTCTAGGTCCTCCACTTGGCGGCGAAGTCTGCGGTTCTCGAGACTGAGCCGCCTTGTCTCATCGGAGATCGTCCTCTCTGCGATCGTCTCGACAATCTCGTGGTATTCCGTTGCGTGGTTTTTTAGGTCACGCACGTACTCACCCTTAAGATTGCCGGACTTTCTGGCAATTTGAAAGATCAGCGACCTCAGATTGCCCGCCCGGGCACGCAACGTCTCAGTGTCCACGGCTGCGTCCAACTCCGCGAGTGAGCATTCCTCGGGGAGTGGGTTCCTCGTGAAGTCGACAGGCTCGTCGGCCTCCACCTCCTGTGCATCTTCGCGAGATGCGTTGGAGTTAGACTCAAGGCGGGTCAAGGCGACTTGCGCGGCCTTGGCCCTCAAAAATTCGGCCGCAGTGGCAACTGCCGCCTTTTTGGCCGCCGCCTTTTTGGCCGCAGGGCCAGACGCCGCCTTTTTAGGCTTTTTGGCTACGACCTTTTTGGCCGTAGCCTTTTTCGGTGCCGACGACCGTGTTGTCGTGGCCACCTCCTCACTGTCTGAGACCGAAGCCTCAGACGCAAAAATGGGCGAACCCGCCGGCCTCTTAGGCCGTTGGCTACGCAACGCCCGCGTAACCATCTGGTCCAGCTCATCGGCCGAGTTTTCCCCGACTGCGAGACCCTCGAGTGAGTTGGCTGAATTACGCCGGGTAGACATAATTGCAGACAAAACGAAAACACAAAACAAGAACAATGTCACAACAAAGAGTGCGTTATTAGGCCACGCTCAACCTGCAACCGGAGATACCTCGACGGCCAGGGAGCTGAGAACACTAATAAACAAAGAGTGTTGATTTTCTAGAAAGAAAATCACCTCGCGAGAAGCCTATTAGGGCCCGCTCGACCTGAAACCGGAGATACCTCGACGGCCAGGGAGCTGGGAACACTAGTAAGCTAAAACCGCAAGGTTGCCCCAGAGTATCTAGATTTGGTCACCAGCCTGGCACTGCGTTACCGTAACCAGGACTGGGAGAGCCAGGGGAGACGACGGGGACGTACTAGATACTCGTAAAAACACTCATGGGGCCTCCCCCACGGGAACCTAACCTAACCTTTTTTTTTTTTTTTTTTTTTTTTTTTTTTTTTTTTTTTTCGCGGGGAATCCATTTACGGACATCCCGCCGCTCCGGGGGGAGGGGCGGGGGGGTGTGGGACTCCCTCACCAGACTGGTGAGAATACCCACTAAACCCCGCGGTGGCCATCTTCGCGCATGACTCGAGTCACCGGGATTTCTACTGATAAGAATGCATCCGGTGAACTTGAGTGCGCAATGCTGCTGGCGCAGCCCAGCTCAGGGAGAGTGATACCTCCCCCCTAACACCATCCAGTGTTACCCGGCAATGTGAGGCCACCCCACACTGCCGTCCTCCTCGGGGTCACTTAAGACAGAGCGCACAGCCCCCGCCGTGCACTCTTAGCAACCCCGAAGGCCCCCCTTCAGTCGCCTCTTACGACAGGCGGGGGGGAACCGTGGCCGTATTCTAACGCCCCGAACCACAGGGCAAAGGGGTTGCTGGGGCTTACGTGCCACCACCCCGGCGTCGCCTTCTTCGCCTACTAGGATCCTCCTGCTCCCTGATCCGTTCGGCGGCCTCTTTTCCGGACATTATTGCCTCACAAAAACTGGCAACTGCCACCCACGCCGTTCGGCTGACTGACATAGCTTGTATGACAGTCGGCAACGTCACGTCTCCTCCGAGGACAGCGCTTAGTTGGTTGCGCTCCTGAGCCCATGCTGGGCACACTTCTAGAGTGTGCTGGGCAGTGTCCTCGGCAGAGTCACAGTGGTGACATTTTGCTGTTGACTCCCTGCCAATTCTGTTCAAGTACCTGCCGAAGCAACCATGCCCCGACAGGACCTGCGTCATCCTAAAAGACAGGGAGCCGTGACGTCGCTCATGCCACAGTTTGAATACTGGGCGAATTGCCTCCAGAGTTCGCTGGCCCGCTCCTGGAGCAGCCAGTCTATTTTGCCAGATGGTGATGGCGTCATTTTTTAAATTGGCTCTTTGGCCGTCAACTTCTTGGGGTGCAGCCCGCCCGCCCGAGGAACGCACATCCTCACGCCAGTAGAAAACGGCTGAAAGGGCCCTCGCGTCTAGATCCCAGGGCAGTTGGCGAGCCAGCACACATGCCGCCTCAAAAGAAATCGTACGATACCCCCGTATAGCTCGTATGGCCATCGCTCTCTGCGGCCTGCGCAGGATGGCGATACTCTGATTCTTCAGAGCGTTGGCCCATACGGGGGCCCCGTAAAGGGCAATAGATCGCACGATCCCGATGTATAATTTCCTACATAAGTCGCCTGGCCCAGATAAATTAGGCAGGATCCTACTCAGAGCGTTAGCCGTCTTTATGAGTTTTGGCGCCAGCCGCTCAAAATGGGCGCGGAAGTCTAGTCGACCATCAAGGACTAGCCCCAAGTATTTCAGCGTCGATTCGACGTCAAGCCGGACTCCACCGACCACAATATGGGAACCAGCTGGAGGGGCTTGCCGGGGCCCGTGAAAACACAAGACCTCGGACTTGTGCAGAGCCACCTCCAAACCCAGGCGCCGAATGCGGCCCACCACATGCGCAGTTCCCGCAGTGGCTAAAAGCGCTGCTTCGCGGAACGTTTTCCCCCGAGCGGTGACCAGTGTGTCGTCTGCATAACATGTTACGCTGACACCCGGTAGATTCCCACCTCGCAGTACCCAGTCGTAACCGATGTTCCACAGGAGCGGCCCAAGGACCGATCCCTGTGGGACACCGCACGACATAGGCCGTCTGCACCATGCATCCCGCCCGGGGTACTCAACGTACCTCTCGGAGAGGTAGTCGGCAATGAGGGCCCTGAGGTACGCAGGTACCCGATGGTATTTGAGGGCCTCTCTGATGCATGCCCAGGGGATGGTGTTAAAGGCGTTGGCGATATCTAAAGATACCGCCAAAACGACCTCTCCCCGGGCTATAGCCTCCTCGACTTGGGTTTTTACTCGCAAAATGGCGTGCACAGTGGATCTGCGCCGCCGAAAGCCAAACTGGCAATCCGCCAGGTTAGGACCAACCCCTTCGATGTGCTCGACGAGACGAGCAGCGATGATTCGCTCAAAAAGTTTACCCATCTCGTCGAGCAGAACGATGGGGCGGTAAGCGGACGGAGAATCCGCCGGTCGCCCTTCCTTCTTTAACAGGACCAATTTCCCGGTCTTCCACTGCCGCGGAAACCGGCCCTGTCTGAGACAGTTTGTAAAGAAGGTCCGTAGTCTCGGGCCCAACCATTTTAGCGCAAGGGCCAAAGCACGACCCGGTATGCCGTCCAGGCCGGGCGCGGTGTTTCTCGCCCGCAGCCTCAGTACGGCTGCACCTAGTTCTTCGTCGGTGACCTGCGGCGTCTGAATCGTGTCCTCATCGAGTGGGCCAGTGGAGGCCATTGGCGGCGGTGTAAAGTCACCCCTTGTTGGGAACAAGGTTACCACCACATTGTCTAGAAGCGCGGGCTCAATGCTCTCCGTTAATGGGGGGGCCCACGGCCGGAGCTTGGCCATCGCCATTCGGTATGGCCGCCCCCACGGATCACTATTGAGAGTTTGTAAAAACTCCTCCCGCGCTTCTGACTTCGCCTTGTAAATTGCCACCTTGAGTGACTTCTTCGCCTCCCGATAGACTACATAAAGGAGCGCCTCCTGCTCCTCATTTCGGTTCGCTCTGCGCCGGTGTCGGGCGTATTGGCGTCTCGCCCTTACGCAAGCGTACCTCAGCTGCGCTAGGTCTGCGGACCACCAATACACCTGGCGTTTCGCTGGAAGGGACCTGGCTCGGGGCATGGCCGCGTCACAAATATGCGACAGCGCCTCCCGAAACCACTCTGCCTCTCCTTCCACCTCAGACGGACCGTCCGGCACAGGCACCCATGCCTGGACAATGGAGGCCAACTCCAGCGCCTCCCTATCAAGGCGCTTAAGCGCCCAGCGGGGGCAGTCCCTGGTCGCGGAGATTCGGTTCGGACCGGTGTGGAGCGGCGGTGATGCGGAAACGGCAAACCGGATATACCGGTGGTCCGAGAACGTTTCCACACCCTCCACCACTCTCCAGTCCGATACACGGCGCGCAAGGGCCGGGCTTGCGAACGAAATGTCCACGATGGACCCACCCAGCTGCCGCACGCACGTGTGTACCGCACCTTGGTTAAGAACCACCAGGCCAGTGGCGATCGCCCACTCTTCCATGGCAACACCTCGTGCATCAGTCGCCGGAGATCCCCACGTCAAGGATTTGGCGTTGAAATCCCCGACGACGAGCAGCTCATGGGAGCGGTTACGGGCAATCAGCGCCTCCAGCCCCGAAAGGTGGCTCTCGAATTCCGCCAGTGTTTTGTTCGGGGAAAAGTATGTCCCGACGATGAACGTTTGCCCCATGAGAGCAGCCACCCATCCGCTGCCTCGTTCGACCCTGCCAAAAAGCGGGGCACCTGCAGCAGCCTGCCTAACGATGGCGACCACTCCGTCGATATCGGCGACCCAGTTGTCCCTCTGCGGGACAAAATAGGGCTCAGCCACCACGGCGACATGCACTGACCACTGTAGAAGACTCTGGTGTAAAAGGTCCTGAGCCATTCTACAGTGGTTGAGGTTCACCTGTAAATAACTTAAAGCCATTACTAACTGGCGACCTCAGACATCTCCTCGTCCCTAATCGGAAGTGGGTGATTCGGCGGCGGCTGGGTTTTGGCCTCGGCGGCAGACTTTTTCCCTTTCTTTGGGCGTGGGGCCGAGCAAGATTTGCTGCCGACCCGGTGTCCTGCTGGCTTTTTGGCTAACGCACAAAGAGTGCAGTGAGCTGCAGCCTTGCAGTCCCTCGAAATGTGGCCGAGTTGCCCACAACGGTAGCACTGGCTACTGCGATCCACGTCGGAAGTGCAGCGCTCCCGGACATGCCCCACTTCCAGGCACCGGTAACACCGCATTTGCCGGGGCTCCAGCAATTTAACTTGGGCTGCCACCCACCCCACTAAAATACGTCGGTCGTCGGACAGTTTTTTAGCAATGGGAATAGGGCAACGCACCCAGGCCGTCCCCATTCCCGAAAAGTCTCGCCGAATCGTGCCAGATTTTATGGCTTCAGCAGGGCAGCCACCGGATTTTGCAACCGCTGCTGTGAGTTCCTCCGCCGTCACCGATTCGTCCAATCCGGAGATACGGACTTCGGCAGTTTTTACGGGTCGGTGTATACGCACGTCCTCCTCCCCTAGCACATCCTTTAGTTTCACAGCCAATGAATTGGCTTTGTCGCCGCTAGTTGCGCCAGGAATCTCAATAATGGTTGCTCCGGTTGCAGCACGCCGGAAGCGTACCGATTCTATACCAAGGCCCGACAAGTCTATGTTGGCCTTGGCTTGGCCAATCACGTTGGCATAGGTGAGCCCCCGCTTTTCAGCCTCCGGCTGCAACGTGACGACCACTGCCATGCTGCGAGGAGCGCGGATCTTAGGCGCCTTCCTCTCGTCCTTCTTCGTTGGCTTCTTGTTGGCCTGCGCAGGTTTTTGGCGCGAATCAGGTTGTTGAGGCTTAGATGTTTTGCCTCCTTCCTTGGCCTTCTTTCCCCCTTTCCCCACCTTGGTCCAGTCATTCCTCGTAGAAGGGCGTACTGTGCCAATAGAATGGGGGTTGGTTTCTGACGTAGGCACCCAGACCATAGGGGTTGCACCATCATCGTCCACCTTCTTCTTCGCCTTTTTGGCAGCTGTCGCGCCGCGGGTGTTTTGGGGCGCTGAGGCACCTTGAGGCGGGGCCTTTGAACCCGCATTAGCAGCAGCTGCTGGCGGTGGCCTGGTCTTTTGCCGAGATTGTCGCTGTGGCTGAGGCTCGGGCTGGGACGCCTGAGCAACCTCGCCTCTTGCCCGGTCAGCGGCCAGCGGTGGCCTCATCCGCGGCAGCATTGGGTCTTCGCCAGAGCCGTAGCGGGCCGACATCATAGTCCCCATCCGGATTGTAAGGCTACGCTCCATCTCGTCCATTCGCTCCTGTTGCTTCTGCAGGAGGTCCTGGCGCAAATTATGTAATTCGATGCCGAGGTCGTCCAACCGCTTCTGCAGCCGAGCATTTTCGCCCAGCACGCGGTCGCGGTCTTGCTGGAGGACCTCGTTCTGCCGTCTTAAGCGGATTGTCTCGTCGGAGGCATTCAGCTTTAAAATTCTGCTGCCCAGAGACTCTGCCTTGTCATGTAGGTCGTACAAAGCTCTTTGGAAAGTCCCCTTCAGATGTTTTGAGGACTTCCCGACTTTCTGGGCGACGGCAGCGATTTGCAGAAGTTCATTTCTGATAGCCTGCGGGGAATCGTCGCACTCGTCTGCCGACATGGACGACTCGCTTAGACGGGTCACGTCCACTGGACGCGCCATTGCGCGAGTCATTACTGCTAACTCCTGCTCTGCCAGCTGTTCGGCTTCTTCCCGCTCCGCGTCCTCCCTCTGCTTGAGGAAGGCGGCTTTTGTCTTCGCTAGACCTACATACTGGCCCGTAGTGGGCGGTCGGCCTCGGCCTCGCAGCGTCTTTATTATTTTGGGGGCCGAGACATCCTCCCCAGGGGAAGTGTCTGAGCTCGCCCGGTCACTCAAAGAGCGGTGCTTCGAACGGCTCCGCCTCCGTGGTTCCCAGAGTCGGCCCTGGCCCTCATCAGCGGACAAGGGATCCGACTCCATTCGAGTAAGCCTAACAACAGGCACCTTCTCGGACCCTGTCAAAGATGACGGGGTCGTAGCCTTTTCAGGCTCCACCGTGGAGGGACTAACGGTATCGCGCACGCCTACCAACCAACCAGTGCGCACCGTATCACGGTCCTCTCCGACAGGGTTTTGAAGCTCAGCTACCTCTGAGTCTTCAACCCTATTCCCCAAAACACTAAACCTATTTTTTACACAAAAACTAAAAGAAGAAAAATCGGAATCCATACTTGTTCCCACGAGTATGGGGGATATAAAATGTCCATCCAGGCGGTGCCCCCTGCACCTGGGTAACCCTAATACTGCACGAGGGCGGGTGGTCTCGTGCAGTTGTCGACGCTAGCGGGTAGGCGATCTCCCATCCTACCACCTCGAGACCGAGGCGGCCGAACGTCACGTGACCAACGTCCGACCTTTTGGGGTTTTTTATTGAGGTTGTCTCCTCTCGGCCCGGGCGACCAAGCCAGGGCCCCTACTTCCCGAGGGCTGCGAGACATGTCCACAACACCCTTCGGGAGCAGGTTGCCAGACGGTTGACCGAAGTCACCCACCTAGTCGCGCAATCGCGAGTGGTGGGCCCGTCCAGCCGCAGGTCTTGAAGACCCGCCATCCCACGAGCCGAAGCTCCGCTAGTCCAGAGGACTCCCACACGCAGTGTAAACTGCACGGTGACAGAACACCCACACCACAGTTGTCGCTTAAAAGCGACCGCAAGCCTTGCAGGCCTGCCATACCACGCCATCACAAAAGATGGCCACTGGGCCCCGTAAGCCCCGGAAGACCCTCTCGGCCCCTCTTCAGAAAGAGGAGGGAGAGCACACCTCCTCGACAGTTTTGGTCCGCGCCGGCCGAAGCCGGTACCCCCCATATCTGGGGGGCATTCCCCTATCCGCCACCTGGGGACGCGCCCGATGGGAGACTGTCAAACTCCACACGGGAACCTAACCTAACCTAACCTAACCTAACCTAACCTAACCTAACCTAACCTAACCTAACCTAACCTAACCTAACCTTTTTTTTTTTTTTTTTTTTTTTTTTTTTTTTTTTTTTTTTTTTTTTGTTCTCCGGGTGTGAAATGCATTACGCACTATCCCACTGCCTGGGTCGGGCAGTGGGGGAGTGTGGGACTCTCCGCCGGTGAAGCCGACGGCATACCCACTAAAACACACCCGGGTATACCCTCACCGCTTTGGAATAGGGCGACATGGAGCCTTGCGGATTACCACGTCACCCCAGCGGTCGGCCTGGCCTATGCGCCGGGCCTACTCACGCTGCGGGGGCGTCCCGGTATACTGGGGACGCCCCCAGACGGGAGCACCATGTAATAGGGTGTAAGCCCCCCGGCTTACACCCCGGTGCCACTTTTAGGGAGCAGGAGGAGGACGGGCGAACCGCCGTCTTCCTGCCCCCTGCCGTCTGCGTCGGAGAGGTGCCGCCAGAGGATCATCCTCTCGGGCCCTCTCCGCGGTCTCCTTCTGCGTCATCACCTCCTCGCAGAAGGAGACCATAGCCAGCCATGCCTCCTCACTCCCGAGCATGGCCCGTACTAGGGCCGGGAGTGAGAGGTCCCTGCCCACCACGGCCGCGAGATTGCGGCGCTGCTCCGCCCAAGCCACGCACTCCTCCAGCGTGTGCTGGGCGGTGTCCTCATCGGCACCACACTCGTGGCACTTGGGGTCAGGCTCTCTCCGGGCCACTTTGTGCAGATACTTTCCGAAGCACCCATGCCCGGAAAGCATCTGCACCAGCCGGTATGAGAGTGGCCGCCCTTCCCGGCGCACCCACTGTTTGAGGACCGGCCTGATGGCGTCTATGGTGTGCCGGCCATAGACGGCGTCAGCCAGGTCCTCTGCCCACCGCCGTAGGAGCGCGTTTTGCGCCCGCCTGCGAACGCCCTCTATTTCGTCGAAATAGGGGCGCTCGCCTTGTGCTCTCGCCACTGCCCTGCGCTGATAGACAGCAGCGAGAACCTCGGCCTCCATCTCCCAAGGGGGCATGCCTGCGAGGACGCAGGCAGCCCCCGCCGAGATAGTTCGGTAACCGCGTATGGCTCTTACCGCCATCACCCTTTGTGGAGCTCGCAAAAGGGTGACGTTATGCGCGGTAAGAGCCTGTGCCCAGATTGGCGCTCCGTAGAGCGCCATACTCCGAACTATCCCGGCATAGAGCCTGCGGCACACTTGGCCCGGGCCGCGCTCGTTGGGCAGCAAGTGGCCCAGCGCGCCCGCCGCGCGGATCAGACGGGGGGCGAGGCGGGTAAAATGGGCCTCAAACCCCCATCGTCCGTCCAATGTGAGGCCCAGATACTTCATCTGGGCCCCCACCCTCACGGTTTCGCCGTTTAGGCGAACCGAAGCACCAGGAGGCGGCCCCCGCCGAGGCCCGTGGAAAAGCAGGGCCTCGGTCTTGCTGATCGCCACCCTGAGCCCCAGTGCCTCTATACGCCCTATAACGAGGCTCGTGCCCACCTCGGCCAGTCTTTGGACCTCTGGGAAGTCCCTCCCTGTGGCTACGACTAGGGTATCATCCGCGTAGCAAATGACGCGCATCCTGGGAAGGAGCGCGCCGCGGAGAACCCAGTCGTAGCCCAAGTTCCACAACAGGGGCCCTAGAACGGACCCCTGGGGAACACCACAGCGCATCGGGTGCCGGACCAGAACACCGTCGCCCCTCTGGTATAACACCTCTCGGCCACGGAGGTAGTCCTCCAACAGCCTGCCGAGATACGGGGGCACTCCGAAGTAATGGAGTGCCTCTCGTATCACGCCGAACGGCAGGCTGTTGAAGGCGTTGGCGATGTCCAGGCTCACCGCCAACGACCGCTCGCCCCGAGCGGATGCCCCTTCCGTCTCCTCCTTCAGGAGCGACAGGGCATCGATTGTGGAGTGCCCTGCCCTGAACCCAAACTGCACTGGCGACAGATTGGGCCCCACTTCATTTAGGTGCTGGACGAGGCGGAAAGCGATTATCCGCTCGAACAGCTTACCCGCCTCGTCCAAAAGCACAATTGGACGGTAACCGCCAGCTTCACCTGGGGGTCTGCCCGTCTTCTGAAGGAGACACAGACGTCCCTCCTTCCACAACTTCGGGAAACGCGCGGATGTGAGTGCAACGTTGAAAATGTCCCGAAGTTGTGCCCCCAGGTGCTTTAGGGCAAGGGCAAGAACCTTGCCGGGCACTCCATCAGGCCCCGGGGCCTTTTTCTTGGCCTTGAGCCGGTCAACCACCGTCGCCATCTCCTCATCGGTGACTGGTGGGACCGGCTCATCCTCTTCTCTCCGCGTGGGAGGAGATATTGTTGGAGAGGTGTGCGCTGGGGGATCTGGAAAAAGTTCCCGCACTACCCTCTCCAGGACCTCTGGTTGGAGGGTCTCTACCACTGGGGGGCCATGATAGCGCAACTTGTCGCGTGCCGCGCGGTATGGCCTCCCCCATGGGTCTCGGTTGAGATCCTCCAACATCTCCTCCCGAGCCCTGGCTTTCGCCTGGCTGATGGCCAGCTGCAATGCCTTCTTGTCGGCGTTGTAAGAGGCATACAGCTGGCCCTCCATCTCTGGGTCCCTGACGCGTCGTCGTCTGGCCCGCGTAAAGGCTCTGCGCGACACGGAGCACTGCTCCCGCAGAAGGGCTACCTCCTCGCACCACCAGTAAACCTGGTGGCGCCTTGGAGGGTTACCTCTAATTCGGGGCATAGCGGCGTTGCAAACTCCCGAGATCATGTCCCGGAACCTGCTCGCCGCCTCGTCGACCCCCGATGTTGTGGGGGTCGCGCCCCATGCCGCGACTATAGCCGCCTCCTCAGCCAGCTCTTGATTCAGCTTAGTGAGGGCCCACCGCGGAAAAAAGGCGTGGCCCTCCCGTCTTTGCGGCGCCGCTGAGCCGTTGGAGGTGGAGACCTCGAACCTGATGTATTTGTGGTCCGAGATCGTCTCCACCTCACTCAGCACCCGCCAGCCCCGGACGCGCTGCGCTAGGGAAGGGGTGGCGAACGTTACGTCCACCACGGACCCCCCGACCCTGCGCACACACGTAAAGGACGTCCCCTGATTGAGAGGGGACATCCCGGAGCTGACCGCCCACGCCTCGACGGCTAGGCCCCTCACGTCCGTTGACACGCTCCCCCATAGGGTCGACCATGCGTTTAGGTCGCCCATGACCAAGACTGGGAGAGGTGCCAACCGCTGGATCGCCGAATCAAGAGCCCTCAGGAGCGCCTCCAAACTGGAGAGCCCAGTGTTGGGGGAGACATATACTCCCACGATAGCAATGCCCCCCCAGGTGGCGGCCACATAACCCGCCCCCCTTTCCCTCACTTGTAGCGGCTGCGAGCGAGGCCCCGCTGCGACCACTATGGCCACAGAGCCAGAATTATCCCCAGCCCAATTAGGCTGGGGGGAAATAAAATAGGGCTCTGCAGCCACCGCCACATCTATCTCCCACTGCGCCATGGACTGCATGAGCAAGTCCTGGGCCCCGGCGCAGTGGTTAAGGTTCCCCTGTAGGAAGCTGTAATGGAGGGCTGAACTCATTGCTCCATTACAGCTTCCTCTGGCGCTACGCGCCTCCCGCTGTCGGCGGCGGCCTGGGTCCTTAGTGCCGCCCTTGCTTTAGTGGGGGGAGGGTTGCAGCTCCTCCCGCCCATCGTGTGGCCCGAAGGCCGACCCGCTTCGGCGCACACGACGCAGTGCGCCGCCGCCATACATCCGGCGGCCCTGTGCCCCGGCCGTCCACACCGGAAGCACAGGTCCATCCTCTCCTTGTCGGACGGGCACAGCTGGCGTGTGTGCCCGATCCCCATGCACTTGAAACAGCGCATGGGGAGTGCGTCGAGAGCTCGGACCTGCACCGAGCTCCACCCGACTAGGAGACGTCCGCCGTTGAGTAGCGCCTTTGCCGCCGCAACCGGACACTTTACGACTACCGACCCGGTCCCTTGTGGCCCAAAGCGTATTTCGGCCGCCTTGACCAGGGCCGGGTCGCAACCGCCCTTGGCCGCGACTGCGGCCACTACCTCCTCGCGGGTGACGGTGTCGTCAAGCCCGACGATGCGGAGGTCCGCGCATTTTGTGGGCCGTGACACAGCGGCCACTCCGCTAAGCGCCTCTGTCAGCTTAGCCGCCAGACGGTCAGCGGCCTCGGCGCTTTGAGCCCCCGCCAGCTCCAGCATGCGAGCTCCTGTAGCCGTCTGCCGGACGGTCACTCCGGGTATGCCGAGGTCAGGCAACGACACCACCTCCCTTGCCTTGAGCAAAGCCGTCTTATAAGTGAACCCCCGCTCGATGGCGTCGGGCTGCAGTGTTACCACTACAGCCGATGAGCGAGGGGGGCTCAGTTTGACCGCGTTTTTGTTATTTGCCGCTGGGGGCGCGGCGGGCTGCACCTTTCGGGGGGCGGCAACCGGCTGAGCCTTTTTTAGGACCGCCGCGGGTTGCGCCCTTTTTGGGGCTGGTGCCGACTGCGCTTGCCTCGGTTTGGGTTGTGGGGCAGGTGGCGTTGGGGAGGATTTCTTACCCTTTCCCTTCCCCTTCTTGCCCCCACTTACGACCTGCCACCTTTCTTCGTTGGCGGCTGTATTGTCTCCGCCGGCTACGGTCTGCCTCGGAATTGCCGAGGCAGAGGTGCCGGCAACTGCCGGGACCGTCACGGGGACGGATGAAGGGCCGGAAGATTTTGGGCCCTTCCCCTTAGGCTGTGCCACAGCGGCGGCTGGGGCATCCTCGTTTTCTAGCAGCTGAACTGCGGCCGCTGCCCTTTTCCTGTCTGCCGCGAGAGGCGGACGTACAGAGGGTGTCAGCGCCCCATCAATCCGGGCGCTGATCATGTCACCTAATGTGACAAGGAGGTCCTTCTTGAAGGCCTCCATGTCGACAGGTGGCGCCGCCACCTGCTCCGTCACCTTCCGGGTCGAGTAGTCTCGCCGGATGGCCTTGACCTCCAATTTGAGGTCATCCACTTCGCGCCGAAGGTTGTCCCGTTCGACGCGAAGCCGGCGACACTCCTCGGTAGCTGAACGGCTTACTGCAGCCTCAACAATCCTGCTGAGAAGTCGGGCATTGTCCTTGAATTCCTTCTGGAAAGTTCCCTTTAGGTGGCCCGACTTCACGGCCAGCTCGCATATGCGAGCAGCGCCCTTAGTGGCAGCTGCCCGCATCTCTTCAAAATTTAAGTCCTCTGGGTCCTGAGGGATCTCCGAGACTTTATCGGCCCCCTCTTCCGCCACTGGAGCCAGTGTCTTCTTAAGAAAGCGGAGCGAAAGGCTCCTGTTAAAATCCTCCTCCTCAGCGTCCTCTTTACGCTGGCGGAGGGATTCCCTAGCTCGGAATAGGCCCGCGGCATGCCCTGGGTTTTTAACTTTCCCTCTCTTGGAGGCCGCGGCCCTAGACGGGACGGTCTCCTCCTCCTCATCCATGCACTCTTCGTCCGAGGAGTTAAACAGTTTGGACACTGCTCGCCTCTTGGGGAGAGCGCCTCTTGCCTCGGGGAAGGTTTCCTCTGGAATGAGGTCCTCCAGCAAAAAAGAATCTCTGCGTATAGACATTTCTATACCCAGAAAACAACAAATCCTCAATCAAGATGCTAATCTTAAATCATTTGTTCGCGCCAAGTCAGTAGGAATGCGGGAACAGATCAATAAAAGAGAAGCCAAGTCAAAATGCACACAATCAAAGTCAAGTCCGTGAGAAAAGCCAAGTCAAACGTGTTAGAATCAACGAAATCCGGTAAGAAAAGCAAAAATCGTCGATAAATCCTCAAAAACAAAGAAATTAGCCAGTGAAGAGCCCTGAGAAGGACTCCACCCAAAAGGGGTGGTGACTTCCCAGCTAACCCTCAAAAAAGAAGAAAGAAATAAGAGAAAAACAAGAAGAAATTGAAGAAAGAATTTAAAAAGATAGGCAGAAAAAATAGAATTTAGTAAAGAATAATCTTTGAAAAATCCAAAAGTGCCCCGAGTGGGGCCCCAACGAATAGGGGGTTACTTTTGGATAGTCCGCAGATATAAGAATAAAAAGATAGAGGAATAAGACAAAAATAGATTTTTTTTCAGGCAGAATTGTTGGCCATATGCAGGGCCACGAGCGAAGTTCTCCGGATGGGAGCGGGAAGCTACGGTGTATACAGCGACTCGAGGGCAGCGCTGGAGACGATCGTGAACCATGGCTCACCCCACTCCCTCGCCGTGAAAACCCGGAAAAACCTTGCGGAGGCCTTGACCCAGAGCAAAGCTGTGTCTTTGTTCTGGATCAAAGCACACGCAGGTTTGCCGGGCAATGAGCGTGCTGACGAACTGGCCAAGGCAGCGGCGTTGCGGCTGCGGAAGAAACCGGACTATGACCTTTGCCCGGTCTCATTCGTCAAGCGCCAGATTCGCTCTGAAACGCTTGACGAGTGGAACCGGAGATATTGCTCGGGAGAAACCGCCGCCGTGACAAAGCTATTCTTCCCGGACGCCCGTGGAGCCTACAAGATAGTAAAACAGCTACAACCTACAGGACTCACAACTCAGCTGATGACCGGGCACGGAGGAATGGCACATTATCTTCACCGCTTCAAGTGCAAGGATAGCCCGGCTTGTATTTGCGACCCAGATGTGGATGAGACGGTTCCGCACCTCCTCCTCGACTGCCCTATTTTTGCCAAAGAACGCCTTGACCTGGAACAGGATATAGATTATAAAGTAAATGTAAGTAACATTAAGGAAATAATGAAAGATAAGAAATGTATTAAAAGATTTATAGAATACAGTATTAGAATAATAAAAATAGTTAATAAAAGAAACAAATAGTATAGTAAGAGTATCTATTATTGTAAATATTGATTTACAAATATTTAGAACCCATTAAAAAATAGTAAGTAAGGTATAACTTAAAAAGAATGAGAAATGGAAATGTTAAATGTTAGTGAATAGAAAACCATCAACTGCAAACCCTATTTCCGCAAATAAACCTTAGGTAAAAAATAAGTATATATAGAAACTCGTAAACAAGAAGTAAGAAAGAAGTCTCAAGAAGGTGCATATATATATAATAAGTACATAAAACAGTATAATTCATACACAAAAAAGAAAATAAAAATGAAAAAATATGAAAATAAATAAGAAAATGAAATAAAAAAGGCCCTGACCAAAATATCAGGGGACGCTGAAAAAAGAAAAAAAAAAAAAAAAAAAAAAAAAAAAAAAAAACCTAACCTAACCTAACCTAACCTAACCTAACCTAACCTAACCTAACCTAACCTAACCTAACCTAACCTAACCTAACCTAACCTAACCTAACCTAACCTAACCTAACCTAACCTAACCTAACCTAACCTAACCCATCATTCTAAAAACTGAACTTTGAGCTGAAATTCAGTCAATCTTGCGCTTCTAGAAGTTTCTAATTAGTAGTTTCAGTATTGTTACAGCGAAAGAAGCCATTTAAAATCGTATTTACTCAAATTTTTGGCCTTTTTTCACTTTTTCATATAATTTACATAGACGCTCCATACTGTGCCATACTAAAATTTAAATTTTTCAAATTTTTCTTCAAATCTCAATATTTTTTGATTCAATATCATTCGCTGGGACCGTGTAAGCACACCGCCGTTGTTTTCGGCGCGCTCCCGCTAATATTGAATTAATTATAGATTTTTGAAACATTAAATTTCATAGTGATTTTCTAAAAACATTCGAAATCTTCCAAATTTGACCCGTTTTGCAAATTGTTTTGATTCAGTATAACTCGCTCGGACTAAATAGACACGCCGCCGTTGTTTTCAGCGCGCTCCGACTAATACTGAATTAATTATTAAATTTAAACACATACAAATTTCATAAAAATACAGTTTTTCAGCGTTTTTTCCAAATTTTTCTATAGAACACCCAGTCGCGTTCTTCGGCAATCTTGTGCGCGCCGACGATACCTACCCGTAGACACCCACATTTCTACCCTCTGACGTCATCGGAGCGAAAAATCGTCCGCCCGCCCTCCCTCCCTTATCTCACTTACCACTAAGACTTTTTGGGGTCGACGAGAGCAAATTATTTTCGAATAATTTTATTTTTGGAGTTATCTGTTTCTTGGGCTCACGGAAAGTTTTACTGGTGTTTAAAACAACAGCTTGCAGTTCAGTTTTTATTTTCGGACTTAAAAATCCCTTGTTACTAAAATTTTATACTCTAAGCATCAAATTCCGTAGTAAAAATAAACTTTAAAAATTCATAAAAAAATCATATTCAAAATTTCATAAACTTTTATTCAACTTAAAATTACTTCACCCCAACTCCCTTCTACCCGCATTGAGTGATTCCAAAATATCAACCCCCCACCCCCCCGAAATTTCCAAAACATCTTAAAAAATCAATTGTTCACAAAACAACTACATAAAAATCCCTTATAAATACAATACCACTAATTGCCACATAATATTCTATTAATTGCCACTAATTCTAAAAATATCATATCAAAACTCATAAAAAACCTGTATAATCCCTTAAAATCCCAATTGTTTCTTAAAAAACTTACTTCTGCGCACTATTAACGGCAAAATGGCGGCCGCAAAAGAGCGAAGTCCATCACCGATCCAAATACGCCTTCGGCAGGAAAAGTGTGTTGACGTCCCGTCGCTCATTGAGGTCGTCCTGCACTTAAGCGGACAGATCAAGAAGGCCATAAAGGCCGGCAAATCTGTAACAAAAAGCCACAAGGAATTAATCACCGACGCTGCGACCGAAATTGACCAATGCATGGACTTGTTACCGACACTATACCATCCCGACCAATTCAATGAAGGGTGTATAAGGCAGCTAAACTTTAAGCTTGACAATAGTGTGGACGCGATGTTCAGCATCCAAAATGAGACGGCGATGGAGGTCCGCCGAGAGGTCTCACAAAAAGTGGATGATTTGATAAAGCAGAATGAGCGCCTCGAGGACCTCGTACGCCTCTCGAGCAACATGCTGGCCGCCGCCCTTAAGGAACCCCCTATGGCGCACTCATCCATGACAGAGCCCAAATTGTTCCCCACCTTGAACCCCCAAAAGCACCTTCATACGCCAGTGTCACGGCCAAACCCCTCCCGCCAACTCCCGAAACGAACCCCGCCATAATAGTAAGCGCCTTCGACTGTACCCTCAAACCCCCGGATGTGGTATCCCTTTGGAAAAAGGAGATATCCTTCCGGAAACACAAATACGCGCCAGTAAAAATTCTGCCGATTCCTAACGCCAAGCTGAGGGTCGAATTCGAGCGCAAGGAGCAGTGCGAAGAAACCATAGCCCGTCACAACGAAAGTCCTAATTTCGCCGCCGAACGTGCGAAGCGACGACCACCGCTCCTAATCCTCAAGGGAATCTCCAAGGACGTCACCCGTGAGGAATTAGCGGAGGTCCTCGTGACCCAAAATGACGTTGAGCTGACCCGTATCTGCTTCTTGACCTCGAACAGAAACCCGGTACTGTACAACGCGGTTGTAGAGGTGACCCCCGAGATGCGTAAAACCATCCTCGCTCTCGGGAAGCTCAACGTGGACCACAGTAGGGTCCACGTTGAAGACTTCAGCCGCTTTGTGCAGTGCCATCAGTGCCTCCAATTCGGCCACACGAAGGCCAAATGCAAAACGGACAAAAAGCCCTGTGCCCATTGCGCGAGTGTGGGACACCAGCTGTCAGAGTGTCCAAACAAAGACGACAAATCCAAGCTCAAGTGCTACAATTGTTCCGCACACCACCTCCGCATGGGCACCAAAGGAGAAGTCTCCCATAATGCATCCAACGCCCGAGAGTGCCCCCGAATTAAGTCCATGATTCTCCGGCTCCAGAACCAAACAGACTACGGAAACTAATACTTCTCATAATGAGAAGTAAAACAGTCTCCGAAAATACCCGTACTAAGTACATATTCTAAAAACCGTACAGACTTATTGTCAATTCTTTCTAGTAATTTAAAACTTAAAGTAGCTTTTTAAAATAACAATTGCTTTAAAACAGTATTAACTAATGTTCCCTTCTAAATTTATTAAAAGTTTGAATAACTTCACTGTGCCCGTAAAAACTTCAAATTACCACCTTTAAAACATCAAAAACCCTAAAATCCTATAAATCCTATAAAATTATCTCAAATAATCAAAATTCAAATTCAAAGTGTTTTTAACTAACGTAATTCTCACAAACTTCAATTATCATTTTCAAATAATGAAATTTAACTTAAAGTGTTGTAACTAATGTGACTCAACAGATATACTATTTCCCTAAAATTACTTCAAAATTACCCTAAAATTAGTTTCAAAAAACTCCCTTTTCTCCCAAAACCTAAAAAACCTCATAAACCCCAAAATCTACCACCACTGAAAAACTTAATTAAAGTCCACAACACAAAATTTTGGCTTATCAATGAAATATTTCAAAATTTTCCGCTTCCGAATTGTTCCTAAAAACAAATCTACAGCAAATCTCAAACATATGTTTTTAAACCCAACAATATCAAAAAATTTCAAGAGCAATCACTCTCCCCAAAATCTTAAAGGATTTTTAGTCTCCTTCTTTTCAGCCCAACTCTCTGACTACAACTAGTAGCCCAAACACCCAGCTATTACAAAAGCTTTAAAAGTGGACTTTCAAGTCCACCTCAAAATTTGGCAGTGAACTTAAATAGTTTCAAAATTCTCCGTCGCCCAATTGTTCCCAAAAATAAATAAACTGCAAATTTAATACTTAAGTATGTTAAACCCAAAATGTTACAGGATATTCTTTTTTCTCCTCAAACCTCTGACTACAACCAGTAGCCCAAACACCCAGCTACTACAAAACTTTTAAAAGTGGATCCTCAATCCACCTCAAAACTTTGGCAGTAAATTGAAATAGATTCAAAATTCCCGGTCCCAAATGTCCCCGAAAATAATCACCATAATATTCCCCGAAAAATTTCCCAAATCCAAAACCTTAACCCCAAAAACCCCCCTGTCGTTTTGTCTCTGGTCTCCCATGCCAGAGAAATCGCCGATTTTGTTTTGTCTCGGGTCACCCATGCCTGAGAAATACCATTTGCCTTTTAAATAACCCACGTTACGGAAAATGTTTGCATATGAAAAAGCCTTAAGCCTCAATTCAATTAATAAAAAAAAAAAAAAAAAAAAAAAAAAAAAAAAAAAAACCTAACCTAACCTAACCTAACCTAACCTAACCTTTTTTTTTTTTTTTTTTTTTTTTTTTTTTTTTGCGTCAGGAAATGCATTTAGGCATTCCCAAGGCCCTGGGTTCGGGACACCTGGGATATGTGGGACTCGGAACTCCTGGGAAAACAGAGACCCCTACCCACTAAAACCTGACGGTGGTCATCTTCGGCGCAGAATGGAAGGGACCCGGGATCCCCAACGAGGGAGAGACTCCTCGCAGGACCCTTCGGCGCGCAAGGCCGCCTGGCAGCCAGCCTCGGGAGGAGCAAGCTCGACTCCAGTGCACGATAACACAGACCACTGTGTCCGAAGACACGCGTTACCGTCATCCTCGGGATCGCAAACCGAAACACACGCAGGCCCCCCCGCGTGCGCTTCGCGACCCCAAGGGCCCTTTTAGTCGCCTCTTACGACAGGCAGGGATACCTCGGTAGTATTCTCGTCCCCTAACCGCAGGGAACCGCCGGGATTACGCACCACCATCCCGGCGGCCTCGCCTCCGACGTCGGGCGGGATTGTCCAGCTCGCGCTGGCGCTCGGCGCTCTCCTTCTGCGACACAACGGCGTCGCAGAAGGAGAGCACCGCATCCCACGAGCTCGCGCTCGCCACCATGGCAGAAACCACGGATGGCAGCGAGAGGTCGCGCCCGATCGAGGCGGTGAGCGTCTCGCGCTCGTTTTCCCAAGCTGGGCACACCTCCAGCGTGTGCTGAGCCGTGTCCTCGCTGGCGTCACAGTGGTGACAGGCATCGCTAGCCTCCCGTCCAATCCGGCACAGATAACTCCCGAAGCAGCCGTGCCCCGTGAGTATCTGCGTCAGATGGTACGTTACGGCGCCGTGACGCCGATTCAGCCACTGCGTGAGGACAGGGCGGATCGCCTGGATCGTGCGATGGCCCGATCCGGGATCCGCGAGCCGCACATCCCAGAGCTCCACAGCAAGCGTGCGGAACTCTTCCAGCCAGGATGAAACCTGGCTTGGGGTAACCCCGTGGACTGTGGACCGACGAGCCTCCTCCCGGTAGTGAAACACCGCCGAGAGGGTCCTCGCATCAAGGTCCCAGGGGAGTGTGCCGGCCAGCGCACAGGCCGCCTCGTATGAAATTGTGCGGTAGCCCCGTATGACCCTGACTGCCATCGCCCGCTGCGGTCTCCGCAGTTCGGCGATACACTGGCTTGTCAGGGTGTCGGCCCAGACAGGTGAGCCGTACAGGGCCATGGACCGCACAACTCCCGCGTAAAGCCTCCGGCATGAAGCCTTCGGCCCCGCAATGTTGGGCAGCAATCTGCCTAACGCGGCCACCGTTCGCACCAGTTTAGGCGCCAAGCGCTTAAAATGGGCGTGGAAGTTCCAGCGACTGTCGAGGACCAATCCAAGGTACTTCATGGTCGACTCGACACGGATCTGGACTCCACCCACCTGGATAGCCGAACCGGCTGGAGGTCCTCTCCGAGGCCCGTGAAAACAGGTCGCCTCGGATTTTTCTAGGGCCACGTGTAGCCCTAGGCGTCGGATTCTGCCGACGACTTCCGCCACGCCTGCTGTGGCAAGGACGGCTGCATCCCGGAAGTTGTTCCCTCTCGCCGTTACCAGGGTATCGTCGGCGTAACAAGTTACTTCGACGCCCTGGAGGTTGACTGCTCGCAGCACCCAGTCATAACCAATGTTCCACAGGAGCGGCCCAAGAACCGAACCCTGTGGGACACCGCACGACATGGGATAACGCTGCCAGTCATCGCGCCCCGGGAACTCGACATACCTCTCTGTCAGGTAGTCTTCCAAGATGAGCCGTAAATAAAGGGGGACACCGTGGTGCCGTAGTGCCTCCTTTATGCAGGTCCACGGCAGGGTGTTGAAAGCGTTAGCTATATCGAGAGATACCGCTAACACCACTTGACCCTGCGACATCGCCTCCCTGGCGATGTCCTTCACGCGGAGGATCGCGTGAACCGTGGACCGACGACGCCTAAAGCCGTACTGGCAGTCTGCCAAGTCCGGCCCCACCTCCTCGAGGTGCCCAATCAGGCGGCCAGCGATTATGCGCTCAAGAAGTTTCCCAACCTCGTCGAGCAGCACAATCGGGCGGTAGGCCGAGGGGGAGTCAGATGGTCGACCCTCCTTCCTCAGTAGGACGAGCTTCCCCGTTTTCCACTGGCGCGGAAAACGTCCCTGCGACAGACAGGTCGAATACAGGCTCTGCAGTCTCGGCCCCAGCCACTCGAGGGACAGAACCCAAGCGCGGCCGGGTATGCCGTCTAGACCAGGAGCCGTACTCTTGGCCCGTAGCCGCGAGACTGCCGCATCAAACTCAACGTCCGACACGGCAGGGACCTCGTCTACACCTACTCCTACACCTGTGGGTGGCGTCATCACTGGCGGAGTGTGCTCTCCTCGGGTCGGAAACAGAGCCTGGACGACGTCGTGGAGCAAGGGAGGAGAGAGACTCTGCGTAACCGGAGGTGCCCAGGGGCGGAGCTTACTCAACGCCAACCTGTACGGCCTTCCCCACGGATCCGCATTAAGAGTCTCAAGAAACTCCTCTCTTGCCCTGGACTTGGCTCTGTTGATGGCGACCTTGAGCGCCTTTTTCGCCTCTCTATAGGCGTCATAAAGGCGGGCCTCATCGTCCTCAATCCGGGTGCGTCTGCGACGGTACCGGGAATACTGGCGTCTCGCCCGCACGCACGCAAAGCGCAAGCTCGCAAGGTCTGCGGACCACCAGTATACCTGCCGCTTAGGAGGGATAGGCCCGGCCCGGGGCATGGCCGCGTCGCAAATTTGCGACAGCGCCTCCCGGAACCATTCGGCCTCATCCTCCACCTCAGCAGGCCCATCCGGCACAGGCACCCATGCCTGGACGATAGCCGCACACTCCAACTTCTCGCGGTCGAGTCGCTTCAAAGCCCATCTCGGACTGTCTCTATGCCGGGTAGAACGGCTTGGACCGGTATGAATTGCCGGAAGCGTAGAAACGTCGAACCGGATATACCGGTGGTCCGACAACGTCTCCACACCCTCCAGCACTTCCCAGCCCTGGACACGTCGTGCTAGCGGAGGAGTCGCGAACGTCAAGTCCACGATGGACCCTCCCCGCATGCGCACACAGGTGTCTACCGAACCCCGATTCAAGACAGTCATGCCAGAAGCGACTGCCCACTCCTCGAGCGCCTCTCCACGCACATCTGTCGCTGGAGATCCCCATACCAAGGACTTGGCATTGAAATCCCCAGCGACCAGCACTTGGAGCGAACGATTGCGGCCGATCACAGCCTCCAACTCGGAGAGAAAACTCTCGAATTGAGCGAGAGGCCGGTTAGGAGAGAAATACACCCCGATAACCAGGGTGTCTCCCAACTCAGCCGCAACCCATCCGTGTCCCTTTTCAATCCTCTGAAAAGGGGGGGCGCCGTTAGCCACTCGGGTGGCAATGGCCGCTGTGCCGTCCACATCCGAAACCCAATCGGGCGGGATGTAGTACGGCTCAGCCACTACCGCTATGGCTATCAACCTCTCCGCCAGACTCTGGACCCACAGGTCCTGAGCTCTGGCGCAGTGGTTGAGATTCCCCTGGAGGAATCTGAGTACCATTTTAAGGAGGTGCAATTTGCATCTCCTCATCCACGAGTGGCTCGGAGCGGGCCGGCTGCGACCGGGCCGTGGCCTCGGTGGCAGCTTGCCGACCGCGGTTTTTTGGTTTGGAGGCCTTGCAGGCTGGGCCCCCAACCTTGTGACTGGCATTTCTGCCGGCCACTGCGCACACCGTGCAGTGTGGCGCCGCTTCACAGGCACGCGCCAGATGGCCTAGCTGACCGCAACGGTAGCACTGACTGCTACGGTCAACTTCCGAGCCGCACTTGCTCCGGACGTGTCCCTTTTCGAGACACCGGAAACAACGCAGCTCCCTGGCCTCTAGCAGTTTGACCCGCGCCGATGTCCAACCGACCAGCAGACGAGCACCGTCCACCAGCTTTTTGGCCACCGCCACGGGGCAACGTGCCCAGCAGGCGCCTTGCCCCCTCCTGTCTCGGCGGATCTCGCCCGTCTTCACGGACTCCACCGAGCACGCCCCAAACTTAGCGACAGCGGCTGCGACTTCCTCAGCGGTGACGGAGTCATCCAACTCAGAAATGCGCAATTCTGCACACTTCACAGGTCGGGAAACTCGAACGTCTTCCGCCTTGAGGACCTCCCTTAGCTTGGAAGCCAGAGAGTCCGCCCTGCCGTCTGTCTCTGCAGCGCCCGGCAGCTCCAAAATGGCGCCTCCGGTGGCTGCTCGCTTAAAGCGCACGGACTCAATCCCGAGGCTTGCCAAGCTGATGCTCGCTTTAGCCTGCGAGATGACGCTAGAGTACGTCACGCCCCGCTTCTCGGCTTCTGGCTGTAGCGTAATCACTACTGCCGCCGAGCGTGCGGGGCGGAGATTCGGCACTTTCGCTTGCCTCACCTGGGGTTTCGGGGGGGGCTTCACTGCAGTTGCAGCTTGTGCACCCTTGCTCTTGCCCTTACGGCCGGTCACGAGGTTCCACGGTAACTCCATGGTCTCGGGGGCCGGCGGCAAAGGGCGGGGCTCCCTTGGGGGCGGGGCAGCGTTAGCCGCCTTGCCCTTCTTGGCCGACTTCCTTCCCTTCTTCCCCTTGGGAGGATTCCCTCGGGATTCGGGGTTGGGCGGCGCTGGAGCCTTAGGCTTCGGCGCAGCTGCAGCCGGTGTGCTGCGAGCAGGGGGCGGTTGAGTCGCCCTCGTGCTCGCGGACGTCTTGTCCGGGGTTTTTTGTGTCTTGTCCGGGGGTGGCGCGGCTGCCGGCGCAGTGGCCGGTGGCGGCGCGTTCGTCTTACGCCTGTCGGCAGCCAACGGGGGCCGAAGCCGCTCCGGGGGTAGCCGAGCCTCGATGGCCTCGAACCGAGCGTTGACGTAAGCGACAACATTGCTGTCGTCAGCCACGCCAGCCGCTCGGGGCGTTTGCCCAGTGAGGCTCTCCCGGATGCTGTCCATCTCCTTGCGGAGTTGGGCCAGCTCCTTCCCCTGCCGAGAGACCTCGGAGAGCAGCCGGTGGTTTACCAGCCGCAGCTTCTCGGTCTCCTCGGAGACTGTTCGCTCGTACAGCACTGGAGCCAAAAGCTCCCAGTCCCCGACTGCCGTCTTCAAGGCCTTCTGAAAGGTCCCTTTCAGATGTCCGGAAGACGCGATGACCTTCCGGACTATGGCCGACGAAATATCCAGGCGCTCCTTAATAGCGGAGGCGGTCATGTTGCGCTCGTCGGTCTCGCCCTGGGACGATTCCGACAGACGCGACATGCGTTCCTGGGCTTGGTGCAGAGCACGATCCATGTCCGCAACCTCCTGCTCGGACCGTAGCTCCGCCTCCAGCCTTTCCTCCTCGCGCCTGGGGCGCATAAATTTCCGCCGGGCATCCGCCAAACTGGCATTGGTACCGGCTCTCGGGGTTCTGACCCTGCCTCTACGGGCCGCCGGTCTCCCAGAAGGGGAAACTGACCCCGGGTCACTCCTATCGGAGCCCGAGCCCCCACTCTTGGAGTACGGCCGCTTCCGTGTGCCCCAGAGTCGGCCGAGTTCCTCCCCGGAGGAAGGATCCACGGTCATCAGGCTCGCGCCTGAATCCGAATCCTGGGCAGACGGAGAACGCGACCGCTCTCCTGCTGCGCTTGAACGGCCGCTACGCAAAATGCGCTTGGCCGCCGCCGAAGTAGATGGCTCCGGCGTAGCAGCTCTGAGCTCCTCGGAGCTCAAGCGGGTCAGCCTCACTACGGGCTCCCGCACCACCTCGCTGCCAGTTTTGGGACGTGGCTCGTCCTTTTGGCGTTTCTGGCCCTCCCCACAATACGAGTGAGGGCCGACAACGTCTGTCGTTGTCGCCACTGAGGCGTCAACCACAGGCGTCATGCGGGATTCCCCGGCTTCGTGCCGGGTACCCGCGTGGGTAGTTTTTTCGAAAGCGCCGTTTTCCATTTTTGTTTTTTCCGCACTCGGGACTGGATTCCCACCAGCCATTCACCCCATAGACGTGCGGCGATCGTAGGGTTGGGGTAATTTTTATAGAGGTTGTCTTCCTCGCGACCCTGCTAGGCAGAGCCACCGGCCCGCTCAATGCGGGTTACGGCTGGCCCGACGCCGACCGAGATCGACGCCGCGCGGGTGATTTTTTAGAGAGGTGGTCATCCTCGTGACCCTGCCGAAGCAGAGTCCCCGGTCCGCTCAGTGCGGGTTACGGGTGATTTTTTATAGAGGTTTTCATCCTCGCAGTCCTGCTAGGCAAGACCCCCGGTCCGCGACTGCGGATTACGGTTGCCCGACGGTGGCCGAAGCCAGTGTCCACCAGTCGTGCGAGCACAACTAGCCAGACCCGCCGCGCCGTGAAGAAGGCGTTTTCGCCCCCTCCTGGTGTTTTTTATAGAGGTTTTCTCCTCGTGACCCTGCGAACAGAGTCCCCGGTCCGCACAATGCGGATTACGGTTTGCCTGGCGGGGGTCCGTTATCCGTGAAAGCACGGATGATCGGATAGCCACCAAGCGGCCACATCTTCGCATCATCTGCTTAGCAGAGGAATACGAAGAGCGGCCCCACCTCTTCAGTTTTGGTCCGCGCCGGCCGTAGCCGGTACCCCCCATATCTGGAGGGCATTCCCCTATCCGCCACCCGGGGGACGCGCCCGATAGAAGACTGAAAACTCCCACGGGAACCTAACCTAACCTTTTTTTTTTTTTTTTTTTTTTTTTGCGTCAGGAAATGCATTTAGGCATTCCCAAGGCCCTGGGTTCGGGACACCTGGGATATGTGGGACTCGGAACTCCTGGGAAAACAGAGACCCCTACCCACTAAAACCTGACGGTGGTCATCTTCGGCGCAGTATGGAAGGGACCCGGGATCCCCAACGAGGGAGAGACTCCTCGCAGGACCCTTCGGCGCGCAAGGCCGCCTGGCAGCCAGCCTCGGGAGGAGCAAGCTCAACTCCAGTGCACGATAACACAGACCACTGTGTCCGAAGACACGCGTTACCGTCATCCTCGGGATCGCAAACCGAAACACACGCAGGCCCCCCCGCGTGCGCTTCGCGACCCCAAGGGCCCTTTCAGTCGCCTCTTACGACAGGCAGGGATACCTCGGTAGTATTCTTGTCCCCTAACCGCAGGGAACCGCCGGGATTACGCACCACCACCCCGGCGGCCTCGCCTCTGACGTCGGGCGGGATTGTCCAGCTCGCGCTGGCGCTCGGCGCTCTCCTTCTGCGACACGACGGCGTCGCAGAAGGAGAGCACCGCATCCCACGAGCTCGCGCTCGCCACCATGGCAGAAACCACGGATGGCAGCGAGAGGTCGCGCCCGATCGAGGCGGTGAGCGTCTCGCGCTCGTTTGCCCAAGCTGGGCACACCTCCAGCGTGTGCTGAGCCGTGTCCTCGCTGGCGTCACAGTGGTGACAGGCATCGCTAGCCTCCCGTCCGATCCGGCACAGATAACTCCCGAAGCAGCCGTGCCCCGTGAGTATCTGCGTCAGACGGTACGTTACGGCGCCGTGACACCGATTCAACCACTGCGTGAGGACAGGGCGGATCGCCTGGATCGTGCGATGGCCCGATCCGGGATCCGCGAGCCGCATATCCCAGAGCTCCACAGCAAGTGTGCGGAACTCTTCCAGCCAGGATGAAACCTGGCTTGGGGTAACCCCGTGGACTGTGGACCGACGCGCCTCCTCCCGGTAGTGAAACACCGCCGAGAGGGTCCTCGCATCAAGGTCCCAGGGGAGTGTGCCGGCCAGCACACAGGCCGCCTCGTAAGAGATTGTGCGGTAGCCCCGTATGATCCTGACTGCCATCGCCCGCTGCGGTCTCCGCAGTTCGGCGATACACCGGCTTGTCAGGATGTCGGCCCAGACAGGTGAGCCGTACAGGGCCATGGACCGCACAACTCCCGCGTAAAGCCTCCGGCATGAAGCCTTCGGCCCCGCGATGTTGGGCAGCAATCTGCCTAACGCGGCCGCCGTTCGCACCAGTTTAGGCGCCAAGCGCTTAAAATGGGCGTGGAAGTTCCAGCGACTGTCGAGGACCAATCCAAGGTACTTCATGGTCGACTCGACACGGATCTGGACTCCACCCACCTGGATAGCCGAACCGGCTGGAGGTCCTCTCCGAGGCCCGTGAAAACAGGTCGCCTCGGATTTTTCTAGGGCCACGTGTAGCCCTAGGCGTCGGATTCTGCCGACGACTTCCGCCACGCCTGCTGTGGCAAGGACGGCTGCATCCCGGAAGTTGTTCCCTCTCGCCGTTACCAGGGTATCGTCGGCGTAACAAGTTACTTCGACGCCCTGGAGGTTGACTGCTCGCAGCACCCAGTCATAACCAATGTTCCACAGGAGCGGCCCAAGAACCGAACCCTGTGGGACCCCGCACGACATGGGATAACGCTGCCAGTCATCGCGCCCCGGGAACTCGACATACCTCTCTGTCAGGTAGTCTTCCAGGATGAGCCGTAGATAAAGGGGGACACCGTGGTGCCGTAGTGCCTCCTTTATGCAGGTCCACGGCAGGGTGTTGAAGGCGTTAGCTATATCGAGTGATACCGCTAACACCACTTGACCCTGCGACATCGCCTCCCTGGCGATGTCCTTCACGCGGAGGATCGCGTGAACCGTGGACCGACGACGCCTAAAGCCGTACTGGCAGTCTGCCAAGTCCGGCCCCACCTCCTCGAGGTGCCCAATCAGGCGGCCAGCGATTATGCGCTCGAGAAGTTTCCCAACCTCGTCGAGCAGCACAATCGGGCGGTAGGCCGAGGGGGAGTCAGATGGTCGACCCTCCTTCCTCAGTAGGACGAGCTTCCCCGTTTTCCACTGGCGCGGAAAACGTCCCTGCGACAGACAGGCCGAATACAGGCTCTGCAGTCTCGACCCCAGCCACTCCAGGGACAAAACCCAAGCGCGGCCGGGTATGCCGTCTAGACCAGGAGCCGTACTCTTGGCCCGTAGCCGCGAGACTGCCGCATCAAACTCAACGTCGGACACGGCAGGGACCTCGTCTACACCTACTCTCACACCTGAGGGTGGCGTCATCACTGGCGGAGTGTGCTCTCCTCGGGTCGGAAACAGAGCCTGGACGACGTCGTGGAGCAAGGGAGGAGAGAGACTCTGCGTAACCGGGGGTGCCCAGGGGCGGAGCTTACTCAACGCCAACCTGTACGGCCTTCCCCACGGATCCGCATTAAGAGTCTCAAGAAACTCCTCTCTTGCCCTGGACTTGGCTCTGTTGATGGCGACCTTGAGCGCCTTTTTCGCCGCTCTATAGGCGTCGTAAAGGCGGGCTTCATCGTCCTCAATCCGGCTGCGTCTGCGACGGTACCGGGAATACTGGCGTCTCGCCCTCACGCACGCAAAGCGCAAGCTCGCGAGGTCTGCGGACCACCAGTATACCTGCCGCTTAGGAGGGATAGGCCCGGCCCGGGGCATGGCCGCGTCGCAAATTTGCGACAGCGCCTCCCGGAACCATTCGGCCTCATCCTCCACCTCAGCAGGCCCATCCGGCACAGGCACCCATGCCTGGACGATAGCCGCACACTCCAACTTCTCGCGGTCGAGTCGCTTCAAAGCCCATCTCGGACTGTCTCTATGCCGGGTAGAACGGCTTGGACCGGTATGAATTGCCGGAAGCGTAGAAACGTCGAACCGGATATACCGGTGGTCCGACAACGTCTCCACACCCTCCAGCACCTCCCAGCCCTGGACACGTCGTGCTAGCGAAGGAGTCGCGAACGTCAAGTCCACGATGGACCCTCCCCGCATGCGCACACAGGTGTCTACCGAGCCCCGATTCAAGACAGTCATGCCAGAAGCGACTGCCCACTCCTCGAGCGCCTCTCCACGCACATCTGTCGCTGGAGATTCCCATACCAAGGACTTGGCATTGAAATCCCCAGCGACCAGCACTTGGAGCGAACGATTGCGGCCGATCACAGCCTCCAACTCGGAGAGAAAACTCTCAAATTGAGCGAGAGGCCGGTTGGGAGAGAAATACACCCCGATAACCAGGGTGTCTCCCAACTCAGCCGCAACCCATCCGTGCCCCTTTTCAACCCTCTGAAAAGGGGGGGCGCCGTTAGCCACTCGGGTGGCAATGGCCGCTGTGCCGTCCACATCTGAAACCCAATCGGGCGGGATGTAGTACGGCTCAGCCACTACCGCTATGGCTATCAACCTCTCCGCCAGACCCTGGACCCACAGGTCCTGAGCTCTGGCGCAGTGGTTGAGATTCCCCTGGAGGAATCTAAGTGCCATTTTGAGGAGGTGCAATTTGCATCTCCTCATCCCCGAGTGGCTCGGAGCGGGCCGGCTGCGACCGGGCCGTGGCCTCGGTGACAGCCTGCCGACCGCGAGTTTTAGGTTTGGGGGCCTTGCAGGCTTTGCCCCCAACCCTGTGACTGGCGTTCTTTCCAGCCACTGCGCACACCGTGCAGTGTGGCGCCGCCGTACAGGCACGTGCCAGATGGCCCAGTTGACCGCAGCGGTAGCACTGACTGCTACGGTCAACTTCCGAGCCGCACTTGCTCCGGACGTGTCCCTTCTCGAGACACCGGAAACAACGCAGCTCCCTGGCCTCCAGCAGTTTGACCCGCGCCGATGTCCAACCGACTAGCAGACGAGCACCGTCCACCAGCTTTCTGGCCACCGCCACGGGGCAACGTGCCCAGCAGGCGCCTTGCCCCCTCCTGTCTCGGCGGATCTCGCCCGTCTTCACGGACTCCACCGAGCACGCCCCAGTCTTGGCGACAGCGGCTGCGACTTCCTCAGCGGTGACGGAGTCATCCAACTCAGAAATGCGCACTTCTGCACACTTCACAGGTCGGGAAACTCGGACGTCTTCCGCGTTGAGGACCTCTCTTAGCTTGGTAGCCAGAGAGTCCGCCCTGCCATCTGTCTCCGCAGCGCCCGGCAGCTCCAAAATTGCGCCTCCGGTGGCTGCTCGCTTAAAGCGCACGGACTCAATCCCGAGGCTTGCCAAGCTGATGCTGGCTTTAGCCTGCGAGATGACGCCAGAGTACGTCACGCCCCGCTTCTCGGCATCTGGCTGTAGCGTGATTACTACTGCCGCCGAGCGTGCGGGGCGGAGATTCGGCACTTTCGCTTGCCTTATCTGGGGTTTCGGGGGGGGCTGCACTGCTGCTGCAGCTTTCGCGCCCTTGCTCTTGCCCTTGCGGCCGGTCACGAGATTCCACGGTAACTCCATGGTCTCGGGGGCCGGCGGCAAAGGGCGGGGCTCCCTTGGGGGCGGGGCAGCGTTAGCCGCCTTGCCCTTCTTGGCCGACTTCCTTCCCTTCTTCCCCGCGGGAGGATTCCCTCGGGATTCGGGGTTGGGCGGCGCTGGAGCCTTAGGCTTCGGCGCAGCTGCAGCCGGTGTGCTGCGAACCGTGGGCGGCTGAGTCGCCCTTGTGCTCGCGTTCGTCTTCTCCGGGGTTTTGTTTGTCACGTCCGGTGGTGGCGCGGCCGCCAGCGCAGTGGCCGGTGGCGGCGCGTTTGTCTTGCGCTTGTCGGCAGCCAGCGGGGGCCGAAGCCGCTCCGGAGGTAGCCGAGCCTCGATAGCCTCAAACCGAGCGTTGACGTAAGCGACGACATTGCTGTCGTCAGCCACGCCAGCCGCTCGGGGCGTTTGCTCAGTGAGGCTCTTCCGGATGCTGTTCATATCCTTGCGGAGTTGGGCCAGCTCCTTCCCTTGCCGAGAGACCTCAGAGAGCAGCCGGTGGTTAACCAGCCGCAGCTTCTCGGTCTCTTCGGATACTGTTCGCGCGTACAGCACGGGTGCCACACGCTCCCAGTCCCCGACTGCCGATTTCAGGGCCTTCTGACAGGTACCTTTCAGGTTTCCGGAGGTAGCGATGACCTTCCGTACTATGGCCGCTGAAATCTCAATGCGCTCCTTGAGTGCAGAGGCGGTCATGTTCCGCTCGTCGGTCTCGTCTTGGGACGATTCCGACAAACGTGACGTCCGTACCTGGGCTTGGTGCAGAGCACGATCCATGTCCGCAACCTCCTGCTCGGACCGTAGCTCCGCCTCCAGCCTTTCCTCCTCGCGCCTGGGGCGCATAAACTCCCGCCGGGCCTCCGCCAAGCTGGCATTGGCACCGGCTTTTGGGGTTCTAATTCGGCCTCTACGGGCCGCCGGTCTCCCAGAAGGGGAAACTGACCCCGTGTCACTCCTTTCGGAGCCCGAACCCCCACTTTTGGAGTACGGCCGCTTCCGTGTGCCCCAGAGTCGGCCGAGTTCCTCCCCGGAAGAAGGATCCACGGTCATCAGGCTCGCGCCTGAATCCGATTCCTGGGCAGACGGAGAACGCGACCGCTCTCCTGCTGCGCTTGAACGGCCGCTACGCAAAATGCGCCTGGCCGCCGCCGAAGTAGATGGCTCCGGCGTTGCAACTCTGAGCTCCTCGGAGCTCAAGCGGGTCAGCCTCACTACGGCCTCCCGCACCACCTCGTTGCCAGTTTTAGGACGTGGCTTGTCCTTTAGGCGTCTCTGGCCCTCCCCACAATACGATTGAGGGCCGACAACGTCTGTCGTTGTCGCCACTGGGGCGTCAACAACAGGCGTTATGCGGGATTCCCCGGCTTCGTGCCGGGTACCCGCCTGGGTAGTTTTTTCGGATTCGCCGTTATTCATTTTGGTTTTTTTACCGCACTCGGGACTGGATTCCCACCAGCCATTCACCCCATAGACGTGCGGCGATCGTAGGGTTGGGGTTATTTTTATAGAGGTTGTCTTCCTCGCGACCCTGCTAGGCAGAGCCACCGGCCCGCTCAGTGCGGGTTACGGCTTGCCCGACGCCGACCGAGATCGACGCCGCGCGGGTGATTTTTTAGAGAGGTGGTCATCCTCGTGACCCTGCCGAAGCAGAGTCCCCGGTCCGCTCAGTGCGGGTTACGGGTGATTTTTTATAGAGGTTTTCATCCTCGCAGCCCAGCTGAGCAAGACCCCCGGTCCGCGACTGCGGATTACGGTTGCCCGACGGTGGCCGAAGCCAGTGTCCGCCAGTCGTGCAAGCACAACCAGTCAGACCCGCCGCGCCGTGAAGAAGGCGTTTCCGCCTCCTCCTGGTGTTTTTTATAGAGGTTTTCTCCTCGTAACTCTGCAAGCAGAGTCCCCGGTCCGCAAAATGCGGATTACGGTTTGCTTGGCGGGGGTCCGTTAGCCGTGAAAGCACGGAAAATCGGATAGCCGCCAAGCGGCCACATCTTCGCATCATCTGCTTGGCAGAGGACTACGAAGAGCGGCCCCACCTCTTCAGTTTTGGTCCGCGCCGGCCGTAGCCGGTACCCCCCATATCTGGAGGGCGTTCCCCTATCCGCCACCCGGGGGACGCGCCCGATAGAAGACTGAAAACTCCCACGGGAACCTAACCTAACCTAACCTAACCTAACCTAACCTAACCTCAACCAGGTTCCCTTTTCGAGACACCGGAAACAGCGTAGCTCCCTGGCCTCTAGCAGTTTGACCCGCGCCGATGTCCAACCGACCAGCAGACGAGCACCGTCCACCAGCTTTTTGGCCACCGCCACGGGGCAACGTGCCCAGCAGGCGCCTTGCCCCCTCCTGTCTCGGCGGATCTCGCCCGTCTTCACGGACTCCACCGAGCACGCCCCAGTCTTAGCGACAGCGGCTGCGACTTCCTCTGCGGTGACGGAGTCATCCAACTCAGAAATGCGCAATTCTGCACACTTCACAGGTCGGGAAACTCGAACGTCTTCCGCCTTGAGGACCTCCCTTAGCTTGGAAGCCAGAGAGTCCGCCCTGCCGTCTGTCTCTGCGGCGCCCGGCAGCTCCAAAATGGCGCCTCCGGTGGCCGCTCTCCTAAAGCGCACGGACTCAATCCCGAGGCTCGCCAAGCTGATGCTGGCTTTGGCCTGCGAGATGACGTCGCTATACGTCACGCCCCGCTTCTCGGCTTCTGGCTGTAGCGTTACCACTACTGCCGCCGAGCGTGCGGGACGGAGATTTGGCACTTTAGGTTGCCTCGTCTGGGGTTTCGGGGGGGGCTTCACTGCTGCTGCAGCTTGTGCACCCTTGCTCTTGCCCTTGCGGCCGGTCACGAGGTTCCACGGTAACTCCATGGTCTCGGGGGCCGGCGGCAAAGGGCGGGGCTCCCTTGGGGGCGGGGCAGCATTTGCCGCCTTGCCCTTCTTGGCCGACTTCCTTCCCTTCTTCCCCTTGGGAGGATTCCCTCGGGATTCGGGGTTGGGCGGCGCTGGAGCCTTAGGCTTCGGCGCAGCTGCAGCCGGTGTGCTGCGAACAGGGGGCGGCTGAGTCACCCTCTTGCTCGCGGACGTCTTGTCCGGGGTTTTCGTTTTCGTCTTGTCCGGTGGTGGCGCGGCCGGCTCAGTGGCCGGCGGCGGCGCGTTCTTGGAGCGCATGTCGGCAGCCAGAGGGGGCCGAAGCCGCTCCAGGGGCAGCCGAGCCTCTATGGCCTCGAACCGAGCGTTGACGTAGGCAATGACATTACTGTCGTCACCCACGCCAGCCGCTCGGGGCGTTTGCCCGTTGAGGCTCTCTCGGAGACTGTCCATCTCCTTACGGAGTTTGGCCAGCTCCTCCCCCTGCCGAGAGACCGCGGAGAGCAGGCGGTGGTTCACCACCCGCAGCTTCTCGGTCTCTTCGGAGACTGTGCGCTTGTACAGCACTGGAGCTAAAAGCTCCCAGTCTCCGACTGCCGTTTTCAGCGCCTTCTGGAATGTGCCTTTCAGATGTCCGGAGGTCGCAATGACTTTCCGGACTATGGCTGCTGACATTTCCATGCGCTCCTTTAGCGCGGAGGCGGTCAATTCCCGCTGGTCGGCCTCGCCCTGGGACGAGTCTGACAAGCGGGATGTTCTCGCCTGAGCTTGGAGCAAAGCGCGATCCATCTCCGCAACCTCTTGCTCGGACCGCAGCTTCGCCTCCACTCTCTCGTCGTCGCGCCCTAGGCGCATAAATTTCTCCCGGGCCTCCGCCATGCAGGCGTTAGCGCCGGGTGCGGGGGTACCGCCTCTTCCTCGTCGGGCCGTAGGCTTTCCGGAAGCAGAACTACGTCCACTTCTGGCACTCCTGTCGGAACCCGACTCGCCGGTTTTTGAGTACGGCCGCTTCCGTCTGCCCCAGAGTTTGCCGAGTTCCTCCCCGGAGGAAGGATCTACGGTCATCAGGCTAGTGCCCGAATCCGACCCCTGAGCAGATGGAGAGCGCGACCGCTCCGCTGCTGCACTTGTGCGGCCGCTGCGCATAACGCAGTCAGCCGCCGCCGAAGTTGATGGCTCCGGCGTCACAGCTTTAAGCTCTGAAGAGCTCAAGCGGGTAAGCCTGACTACAGGCTCCCGTACCACCTCCAAGCCAGCTTCACGCTGCGACTTCGATGTTATCGTCGCAGCCTGTGACGGCTCCACCTCCAGGGAACTAGCGTCCGTGCGTACTCCAACCAACCTACCTGTACGCGACGCATTCTCGTCCTCCCTGGCGACCAAAAAAGAAGAAGTTGAAAGATCCATTTTAGTCCCACGAGTATGGGGGATATAAAAAGTCCACCCAGGCGTCGCCCCCTGCACCTGGGTAACCCTAATACTGCACGAGGGCGGGTGTTCTCGTGCAGGTGTCACGCTAGCGGGTAGGCGTTAACCCATCCTACCACCTCGAGACCGAGGCGGCCGACCGTCACGCGACTAACGGCCAACCTTTTGGGGTTTTTTATTGAGGTTGACTCCTCTCGGCCCGGGCGACCAAGCCAAGGCCCCTACTTCCCGAGGGCTGCGAGACATGTCCACAACACCCTACGGGAGCAGGTTGCCAGACGGTTGACCGAAGTCACCCACCTAGTCGCGAAATCGCGAGTGGTGGGCCCGTCCAGCCGCAGGTCTTGCAGACCTGCCATCCACCGAGCCGAAGCTCCACTAGTCCTTAAGGACTCCCACACACAGCCAAAGCTGCCCGGCGACAGAGCGCCCACACCTCGCTTTTTAAAGAGGTTGTCCTCCTCGCGACCCTGCCGAAGCAGAGTCCCCGGCCCGCTCAGTGCGGGTTACGGGTGATTTTTTATAGAGGTTTTCATCCTCGCAGCCCTGCTAGGCAAGACCCCCGGTCCGCGACTGCGGATTACGGTTGCCCGACGGTGGCCGAAGCCAGAGTCCGCCAGTCGTGCAAGCACAACCAGTCAGACCCGCCGCGCCGTGAAGAAGGCGTTTCCGCCCCCTCCTGGTGTTTTTTATAGAGGTTTTCTCCTCGTGACCCTGCGAACAGAGTCCCCGGTCCGCAAAATGCGGATTACGGTTTGCCTGGCGGGGGTCCGTTATCCGTGAAAGCACGGATAATCGGATAGCCACCAAGCGGCCACATCTTCGCATCATCTGCTTAGCAGAGGAATACGTAGAGCGGCCCCACCTCTTCAGTTTTGGTCCGCGCCGGCCGTAGCCGGTACCCCCCATATCTGGAGGGCGTTCCCCTATCCGCCACCCGGGGGACGCGCCCGATAGAAGACTGAAAACTCCCACGGGAACCTAACCTAACCTAACCTAACCTAACCTAACCTTTTTTTTTTTTTTTTTTTTTCTCGCGGGGAATCCATTTACGGACATCCCGCCTCTCCGGGGGGAGGGGCGGGGGGGTGTGGGACTCCCTCACCAGTCCAGACTGGTGAGAATACCCACTAAACCCCGCGGTGGCCATCTTCGCGCATGACTCGAGTCACCGGGATTTCTATTGATAGAATGCATCCGGTGAACTTGAGTGCGCAATGCTGCTGGCGCAGCCCAGCTCGGGGAGAGTGATACCTCCCCCCTAACACCATCCAGTGTTACCCGGCAATGTGAGGCCACCCCACACTGCCGTCCTCCTCGAGGCCACTTGAGACGGAGCGCACAGCCCCCGCCGTGCACTCTTAGCGACCCCGAAGGCCCCCCTTTAGTCGCCTCTTACGACAGGCGGGGGGGAACCGTGGCCGTATTCTAACGCCCCGGACCACAGGGCGAAAAAGATGTCCTTTTGTCAGATTTGAACCTGATCCCAACAAGAGTTCACAGTGCCCGTGACGCGATCTCCGTACAACAAAGCTATCACGTTGTTAACCTAACCTAACCTAACCTAACCTAACCTTTTTTTTTTTTTTTCGCGGGGAATCCATTTACGGACATCCCGCCGCTCCGGGGGGAGGGGCGGGGGGGTGTGGGACTCCCTCACCAGACTGGTGAGAATACCCACTAAACCCCGCGGTGGCCATCTTCGCGCATGACTCGAGTCACCGGGATTTCTACTGATAGAATGCATCCGGTGAACTTGAGTGCGCAATGCTGCTGGCGCAGCCCAGCTCGGGGAGAGTGATACCTCCCCCCTAACACCATCCAGTGTTACCCGGCAATGTGAGGCCACCCCACACTGCCGTCCTCCTCGGGGTCACTTAAGACAGAGCGCACAGCCCCCGCCGTGCACTCTTAGTGACCCCGAAGGCCCCCCTTCAGTCGCCTCTTACGACAGGCGGGGGGGAACCGTGGCCGTATTCTAACGCCCCGAACCACAGGGCAAAACCTAACCTAACCTTTTTTTTTTTTTTTTTTGACGCGGGGAATCCATTTACGGACATCCCGCCCCCCGGGGGAGGGGCGGGGGGGTGTGGGACTCGCTCACCAGAGTGGTGAGAATACCCAAACTAAACCCCGCGGTGCTCCTACGTTGCCATTTGTCGCTGAACTGTGGGAACGCTAATGCACACCATAATTCGGCAACGGCTGTCCTTCTTCAGGGCCCATCTATCAAACTGTTCATCGTTTTTTTTTTTTTTTTTTTTTTTTTTTTTTTTTTTTTTTTTTTTTTTTTTTTTTTGTGGTCAAGACGTGTGAGGAGCACTCGACACGCCTTCCACCGTTTCACAGAACAACTAACAGCCCCCGCTGTTGTTGCCCGTATGTGGTCTAGTGCAGGATCTGGCGGTTGTGGTCTCGCCGTCTGCGCCCGGTTCTCTGGCGACGGAGCGGGAGAGACTCTGGGTCCTCCTCTCGGATACGCTCCGCTCCTTCCTTTCCTTCCATGACCTCCTCGCAAAAAGCGGCGAAGGCTTCCCATGAGGCTTCGCTGTCGACCACAGATTTCACTACGACGGGCAGCGATAAGTCAGGGCCTATGGCATTTACAAGCTGGTCCCTTTGTACTTGCCACTTAGGGCAGTGGATCATAGTATGCTCGGCGGTGTCTTCTTGATGGCCGCACTCATGGCAGACCATTGTCATCTCACGTTTTGCTACGTTGCACAAATACCTCCCGAAACACCCGTGCCCTGTCAGGACCTGGGTGATCCGGAAAGTGAGTCCCCCGTGCCTGCGACTTATCCAGGTGTCCAAAATAGGACGAATGGCCTCAATTGTTTTACGCCCGTATGCAGGCGACTCCAGACGTTCTTTCCATTTTTCTAGGAGTTCCTCGTGGGAAATCTCCCTCCACCTCCTGATTTCTTCTATCATAGGATGCTCTCCTCGGGCGCGTACCTCGGCACATTTGTGATAGACGTCCGCAAGGACCACGGCATCCAAATCCCAGGGTGGGATGGCCGCTAGTACGCATGCTGCTTCGCAGGCTATGGTGCGATAGCCCCTCACTGCCCGAATGGCCAGAACCCTCTGAGGTCTTCGTAGGAGGGCCTGGTTTTGGGCACTTAATGCGTCAGCCCATATTGGAGCACCGTAGAGGGCCATCGACCGCACGACACCAGTATATAGACGACGGCACGCCACACTAGGTCCGTCGATGTTGGGAAGAAGTCTTCCTAGCGCACCGGCCGCCTTCATCAGCTTGGGAGCCAGTTGTTTGAAATGCTCCTTGAAGTGCCACTGGCTATCAAGGACAATGCCAAGGTACCGCATCGTCGACTTGATTTCGATGGTTACTCCGCCAACTATGATGTGCGCTCCTTCAGGTGGTTTGTTTCGAGGGCCATGAAAACAAAGTGCCTCCGACTTGTGAAGCGCCACCTCTAGTCCTAGGCTACGCATTCGCTGGACCACATGCGCTACCCCGGCTGTAGCCAGCACCTTCACTTGTCTGTGAGTGGGGCCGCGGGCAGTGACGAGAGTATCATCGGCGTAGCATGTCACGTCGACGCCACTAAGATTTACGCCCCGCAGCACCCAGTCGTACCCGATGTTCCACAGGAGAGGGCCGAGCACCGACCCCTGCGGAACACCACACGACATCTCTCTCCTTTTCCATTCAGTGTTCGTGGGGTAAGCCACCGCCCTCTCAGACAGATAGGATGATATTATCTGCTGGAGGTAGCGGGGCACCCTATGGTACTTCAAAGCCGCCTTGATGCATTCCCAGGGGAGAGTGTTGAATGCGTTGGCGATGTCAAGAGAGACCGCCAAAACAATCTCACCCCGAGACACAGCCTCTTGCGTCGACGCCTTCACCTTCTTTATGGCATCAACTGTGGATCGTCCTCTCCGGAATCCGAATTGGTGTTCACTCAGATCCGGACCTTCGCTTCCCATGTGCTCAATGAGGCGAGCAGCTATGATGCGCTCGAAGAGCTTGTTGACCTCATCGAGCAAAACGATGGGGCGGTATGCCGATGGCGAGTCAGGCGGACGGTTGTCCTTCCGCAGCAGAACTAGTTTGCCGACTTTCCACTGACGAGGATATCGGCCCTGTTCGAAACAGGCGCGGAAAAGATTACGTACTCGCTGTTCCCAGCCTCCTTTCTTAAGTGCGAGTACCCAGGCTTTGCCAGGAATATTGTCCGGTCCCGGGGCAGTGTTTTTGGCCTGAACACGTAGAACCGCTGCTCCCAATTCCTCCTCAGTCACCTCCAGTATCTCCTCTGCTACCGTGGTGTTACATATGTTCGGTGGTGCCATCGGAGGAGGATCAAAGTTACCTCTGGATGGAAATAACGTTTCCACGACTTGCTGTACCAGCTGCGGTTCGAGACTGCTCGTCAAAGGAGGGGCCCAAGGGCGAATCTTCTGCCTCACCAGCTTGTACGGCTTCCCCCAAGGATCTCTTTCAAGTGTTGCCAGCAGCTCTTCCCACGCATCCGATTTGGCCTTTGCAATAGCCACCTGAAGTGCTGTTGCGCACGATCTGTACGTGGCATACAGCTCAGCCTCTCTGGCCTCGTCCCGGCGACGCCTTCTGCGGGACCTGGTGTACCGGCGTCTAGCCATCACGCAGTCAGATCTCAGCCGCGTGAGATCCGGTGACCACCAGTACACCTGTTTTTTAGGCGGAAAAGGCCGGGCACGGGGCATCGCTGCATCGCATGCTTGCGACATGGCCTCGTACATCCAAGCAGCTTCCTCGTCTACGTCTACTTGTCCTTCTGGGATCGGCAACCAAGTTTGTACTATCGCCGCTTCTACAAAAAGGTCCCTGTCTAGGCGTTTTAACGCCCATCTGGGACGCTCACCGTTCAGGGGCCGGCTTTCACTAATCAGAGTATTACTTGAAATAGAAACACTGTACCGAATATAGCGATGGTCGGACAGCGTTTCAACACCCTCCAGAACCTCCCAGTTTTGAACACGGCGGGCAACGGTGGGATGTGCGAAAGTAAGATCGACGATGGATCCTCCCTGTTGCCTCACGCACGTGTGCACCGAACCACGATTCAGCACCTCCAATCCGGACATAGCCGCCCAGTCCTCGAGCACCTCACCACGTCTGTCCGTCACTGGGGACCCCCACACTGTAGACTTGGCGTTGAGATCTCCTGCCACAATAACAGATTCCGTGTGGCCGATTAACGCAGTAACACGCAGAAGGTACTGTTCAAATTCCGCGAGCGGGCGATTAGGTGAAAAGTAAACGGCGACCACCATGAATCCTCTCAAAGTAACCGCTACGCATCCCTGGCCTTTCGCTACTTTTTCGAAAGACGGGGAGCCCGCAGTAGTCTGAGTGACGACAGCCACATCACCCGAAAGATCCCCAGCCCAGTTGTCTCTCGATGGAACTGTGTAGGGCTCAGATATCACAGCCACTTGGGTCACCCACTCCGCCATGCTCTGTGTCAGGAGATCCTGAGCTCTGGCGGAGTGATTGAGATTCGCCTGCAACATGTTAATGGCCATTTATTCCGTCGCCATTGCTTCCTCCACAGCCTGTTCTGGTGGGCGAACTGACTGCGAGGGGGCCCTGGAGCCATCGCGAGTCTTAGTCCAAGACCTACTTTTTATTTTGCCAGGTTTGGGGGCAGAGCACGACTTGCCTCCCATCCTGTGACCCGCCGGTTTGTTGGCTGCTGTGCAAAGACTGCACATTGGTATTGCAGTGCATTTTGCAGCTTTGTGTCCTAGTTGGCCACATCTGTAGCACAACTCGCTGCGGTCTGTCTCCGAAGTACAGCGCGCACTTACATGGCCTACTTCTAGGCACCGGTAGCACCTTAGAGGCCTGGGTTCGAGGACCTTGACCTGTGCTGAAACCCATCCCACCAAAAGTCGACCGTTTTCTGTCAATTTCTTGGCAGCGACAACCGGACATCGAAGCCATAAAACCCCGAGCCCATTGGTTTTGCTGCACTGGATTTCCCCACCCTTGATTGTGTCAATGGGGCATTCTCCGACACGGGCAACAGAAGCCACCACCTCTTCTACCGTTACCGAGTCATCCAGACCCGCCACCCTCACATCGACCGTTTTGACAGGCCTAGACACCTTCACATCTCTCTCATGGAGTATTTCCCGTAGTTTTGAGGCCAAGGCATCGGCTTTCACTCCGCTGGCCTCTCCTACCACTTCCAAAATCCTTCCCCCGGTCGCTGCGCATTTGATACGAAGGGGCGGTAGCCCCAGCGCAGCAATGTCCAATTTAGACTTAGCCTCCTTCATAACTGCTTCATAGGTCAGTCCTCTTTCTTCCGCGCCAGGTTGCAGCGTTAAGGTGACTGCTGCTGAGCGAGGAGGATGAAGCTTTTTCTTCTTCTGGGTAGATGGCGCAGCCGATGGTTTGCTAACGCCTGCAGTCTTGAGATTTTTGTTGCCCTTCCCAGCTACAACACTCCATTGCTCACTCGCAGGAGCAGGTGGTGGACGCAGCATGCGTGGCTCCCGTGATTCAGGATTCGACTGAACTTTCTGAGGTTTTTGAATTGTAGCAGCTTTCAAGACGTTATTTTTGGGACTTTTGTTCTTCTTTCCCTTTGCAGGAGGTGGAACTGAGCCACTGGGAATACTATCCCCTGCTGGTTCGGCCCGGACTGGGCCAGGCTTAGCAAGAGGAGGCTTTGCAGCAGTAGATGCAGCTTCCTTTTTCTTCTCATGGGCCAGTGGCGGTCGTAAGCGCACCTCTGGTTTCCTTTCATAGGCGTCGAGTTTCGCGTCCATTTTGAGGTCGATCATCACTATGACCTGCTGGACCACGGCACTAGAAACCTTCTCGACAACCACATCAATAAGTCCTTTTAAAAACTCCTCCGACACCAATTGCCGTTCCACTTCGTTGGTCGCTGTCTCCCGCAAGGTACAGGCGGCCCCGGGGGCATATGCTGGGAGCACATCTTCTTCCATTTTATAGGGCGAAAGAGCCCTCTTTTCTTCATTCCTATATGGACTCGCCCTTGCCTTTTCCAATTCCGCTCTGAGGCGGCTGTTTTCTGCCTCTAGGGCCATGGCCTTCTCTACCAGTGGCAGCTTTTTAATCTCGTCCACACCGCTAGCGATGGTGGACTGGGCTAAATTTAAGGCACCTTTAAACGTTCCCTTCAGGTTTTTAGAGCGTTCGTTTACTCCACCCACAATTTTCGCCCCGTCGACTATCTGCTTGAGCAGATCCAGCAAAGTCTTTTCCCCTTGCTCTTCTTCATTTTGGCCCTCGGAAGACTCTGAGAGCCGCGAGACCAACTTCTTGGCTCTTGTCTCCCTGACTTCTCTCATCTGTTCGGCCATCTCCCTTTCGGCTTGGAGCTCAAGCTCTAATACTTCAGCAGCCGCTGCCCGCTCTTTGGCTTGCGCCAGTCCTATGTACTGGCCAGTGGTTGGGGGTCGCCCCCTTCCCCTCCTGGCTGAGAATACCTTTGACAGTGGCATTGCATCATTGGTCGTATCATTGAGGTTTTCCCCATACCGCTTCCGCCGATTGTCCGGGCTCCGGGCATCGCTGGTGCCATCCGACTCCAGCTCGGGTACTGAGACAAAAGATGCATTATCTGAGTCTGACGATACGCCAGTCTCTAAAACACAGTCTGTCATTGTCACCTCGTTAGAGGTCTCCTTCTCTCGCTTCTTCCGAGCTCTTGCCTCCCTCTTTGTCTCCCGAGGTTTTGTTGCTCCGCCCTTGGATTTCATCCAGTGGGCCACTCCGCCTTTTCCATTCTCATCGAGAAGCACATCATCCGGCTTTTCACGGTCGGAATCGTCCTCACTGACGATTTTGTCTACTAAAGCTCCGCTGAGCGGGCTCATCTCCAAACGAACCAGCTCAATGTTGGGCTGTCCAAGTTGGAGGAAGTCGGGTGCATCTCGCCTTTTTGCAAATTTCGCGCGTGTGACACGGGCCGATGCTGAGCCCTGGTTCTCCGTCACTGCACTCTGGTTGAAAACGGGGTTTCCCCCGGAGCAGTTTTGTGCCCCCCCCAGTATACGAACGGGGGCTGCCCCCAGATTGCTCGTGGATCCCGAAATCGGGCTCCGCGAACGCTCCAGAGGGAGGGATTCCCCACTGCCTGAGGCAATGGGACCCTCCTGGGTAGTACTTTTCAAAATTGCTGCCATTTTCATCGTTTTCCCTTAAGGGCGGGTGTCCCCTCGCTAGTATTTACCCACCTTCGGCACGGTTAGACCTCCGGCTTCGTGATTTTTATAGTGGTTGTCATCCACGCGGGTCTGATAAGGTAAAAGGATGATTGAGCTGAGAACCCCGGAGCCGTATGCAGGTGCATGAAAACCATGCACAAGCAGCCGGACCCGAAAAAAACAACTCAATAGGACAAGGGACTGGGAGAAATGGGAAGGAGAAAAAGGATAAAGAACACAGGAATTTGGGAAAAGGTAAGGAAAGGACAGACGCCCCGGTCCCAGTGCTGAAACACTACCCTTAACAGAGTGAACTCTGCTAAGCATCGTGCCCCGAATGCACTGGGATTACGGTCACATTCCCCCCCGAGAACAAAATCAACAGCAAGCGCGCCGGCCACCCCCCGAGAACAAAGAGTCTGACTCGAAACGAGACTCAAAGACCCGGGGTAAGCGGCGAGCACACCGTCTGCTGACTTTGTCCTGAGTCAGGCGATACTTCCGGACCGAAGTCCGTACTAATACCACCCTCCTCCCCTGGTTTCGGTCCACGCCGGCCACTGCCGGTACCCTCCATATCTGGAGGGCGTTCCCCTATCCGCCACCCGGGGGACGCGCCTGGTAGCAGAACCATACTGCCCCAAGAAAACCTAACCTAACCTAACCTAACCTAACCTTTTTTTTTTTTTTTTTTTTTTTGGGCTCCGGGTGTGAAATGCATTACGCACTATCCCACTGCCTGGGTTGGGCAGTGGGGGAGTGTGGGACTCTCCGCCGGTAAAGCCGACGGCATACCCACTAAAACACACCCGGGTATACCCTCACCGCTTTGGAATAGGGCGACATGGAGCCTTGCGGATTACCACGTCACCCCAGCGGTCGGCCTGGCCTATGCGCCGGGCCTCCTCACGCTGCGGGGGCGTCCCGGTATACTGGGGACGCCCCCAGACGGGAGCACCATGGAATAGGGTGTAAGCCCCCCGGCTTACACCCCGGTGCTACTTTTAGGGAGCAGGAGGAGGACGGGCGAACCGCCGTCTTCGTGCCCCCTGCCGTCTGCGTCGGAGAGGGGCCGCCAGAGGGTTATCCTCTCGGGCCCTCTCCGCGGTCTCCTTCTGCGTCATCACCTCCTCGCAGAAGGAGACCATAGCCAGCTATGCCTCCTCACTCCCGAGCATGGCCCGTACTAGGGCCGGGAGTGAGAGGTCTTGCCCTACAATGGCCGCAAGGTTGCGGCGCTGATCCGCCCAAGCCACGCACGCCTCCAGCGTGTGCTGGGCGGTGTCCTCTTCAGCGCCACACTCGTGGCACGTTGGGTCAGGCTCTCTCCGGGCCACTTTGTGCAGATACTTTCCAAAGCAGCCATGCCCGGAAAGTATCTGCACCAGCCGGTATGTCAGTGGCCGCCCTTCCCGGCGCACCCACTGTTTGAGGACCGGCCTGATGGCGTCTATGGTGTGCCGGCCATAGACGGCTTCAGCCAGGTCCTCTGCCCACCGCCGAAGAAGCGCGTTTTGCGCTTGCCTGCGAACGCCCTCTATTTCATCGAAATAGGGGCGCTCGCCTTGTGCTCTCGCCACTGCCCTGCGCTGGTAGACAGCAGCGAGAATCTTGGCCTCCATCTCCCATGGGGGCATGCCTGCGAGGACGCAGGCAGCCCCCGCCGAGATAGTGCGGTACCCGCGTATGGCTCTTACCGCCATCACCCTTTGTGGGGCTCGCAAAAGGGCGACGTTATGCGCGGTAAGAGCCTGTGCCCAGATTGGCGCTCCGTAGAGCGCCATACTACGGACCACTGCTGCGTAGAGCTTACGGCAAGCCTGGTCCGGGCCGCGCTCGTTGGGCAGCAAGTGGCCCAGCGCGCCCGCCGCGCGGATCAGACGGGGGGCGAGGCGGTTGAAATGGGCCTCAAACCTCCACCGTCCGTCCAATGTGAGGCCCAGATACTTCATCTGGGCCTCTACCCTCACTGTCTCGCCGTTTAGGCGGACTGAGGCACCAGGGGGTGGCCCCTGCCGAGGCCCATGGAAAAGCAGGGCCTCGGTCTTATTTATTGCCACTTTAAGCCCCAGTGCCTCAATTCGTCCAATGACGAGGCTGGCACCCACCTCAGCCAGTCTTTTGACTTCAGGGAAGTCCCTCCCTGTGGCTACGACTAGGGTATCGTCCGCGTAGCAAATGACGCGCATCCTGGGAAGGAGCGCGCCGCGGAGAACCCAGTCGTAGCCCAAGTTCCACAGCAGGGGCCCTAAGACGGACCCCTGGGGAACACCGCACCTCATCGGGTGCCGGACCAACACGCCGTCGCCCCTCTGGAACAGGACCTCTCGCCCACGGAGATAGTCCTCCAACAGCCTGCCGAGATACGGGGGCACTCCGAAATAATGGAGTGCCTCTCGTATCACGCCGAACGGCAGGCTGTTGAAGGCGTTGGCGATGTCCAGACTCACCGCCAACGACCGCTCACCCCGAGCAGATGCCAGCTCCGTTCCCTCTTTCAGGAGCGTAAGGGCATCAATTGTTGAGTGCCCAGCCCTGAACCCAAACTGTACCGGTGACAGATTGGGCCCTGTCTCCTGTAGGTGCTGGACGAGGCGGAAAGCGATTATCCTCTCGAACAGCTTACCCGCCTCGTCCAAAAGCACTATCGGCCGGTATCCACCTGCTTCACCCGGGGGTCTACCCGCCTTCTGAAGAAGGCACAGACGGCCCTCCTTCCACAGCTTCGGGAAACGCGCGGATGCAAGTGCAGCGTTAAAAATATCCCGAAGCTGTGCCCCCAGGTGATTCAGTGCTAGCGCAAGGACTTTGCCGGGCACTCCATCAGGCCCAGGGGCCTTTCTCTTTGCCTTGAGCCGGTCAACCACTGCCGCCATCTCCTCGTCGGTGACTGGTGGGACCGGCTCATCCTCGACTCTTCGCGCGGGAGGAGATATTGTTGGAGAGGTGTGCGCTGGGGGATCTGGAAATAGTTCCCGCACTACCCTCTCCAGGACCTCTGGTTGGAGGATCTCTACCACGGGGGGGCCATGATGGCGTAACTTGTCGCGCGCCGCGCGGTACGGCCGCCCCCATGGGTCTCGATTGAGATCTTCCAACATCTCCTCCCGAGCCCTGGCTTTCGCCTGGCTGATGGCCAGCTGTAATGCCTTCTTGTCGGCGTTGTAGAAGGCATACAGCTGGCCCTCCACTTCAGGGTCTCTGACGCGTCTACGTCTGGCCCGCGTGAACGCCCTGCGCGACACAGAGCACTGTTCCCTCAAGAGCGCTATCTCCTCGCACCACCAGTAGACCTGGTGGCGCCGTGGAGGATGGCGACCCCTAATACGAGGCATGGCGGCATCGCAGATCCCTGAGATCGTATCCCGGAACCTACTCGCCGCCTCGTCGACCCCCGATGTTAAGGGGGTCGCGCCCCATGCCGCGACTACGGCCGCCTCTTCAGCCAACTCTTGTTTAAGTTTGGTGAGGGACCACCGTGGGAAACAAGAGTGGTTTTGCCTTCTGGGCGGCACTGCTGGGCCGCTCGAGGTGGAGATTTCGAACCGGATGTACTTATGGTCCGAAATCGTCTCCACCTCGCTCAGAACACGCCAGTTCCGGACGTGACGTGCTATGGAGGGGGTGGCGAACGAGAGGTCCACCACGGACCCCCCCTCCCTGCGCACACACGTATACGATGTCCCCTGATTAAGCAGGGACACCCCTGAACTAGCGGCCCAGTCTTCTACGGCCAGGCCCCTCACGTCGGTGGACACACTCCCCCAAAGGGTCGACCAGGCATTGAGGTCGCCCATGACGAGGACTGGGAGAGGTGCCAACCTTCTGACCACCGGGTTAAGGTCCCGCAAAAATGCCTCAAAGTTTGCGAGACCTGTGTTGGGGGAGCAGTACACGCCTAAAATGGCGATACCCCCCCATGTTGCCGCCACAAAACCTGGCCCCCGCTCTTTAGCGACGAGCACGTTTTGGCCCGCCACCACTATCGCCACGGAACCGTGTGTATCTCCAGCCCACTGGGGCTGAGAGGGGATGAAGTACGGTTCCGCAGCCACCGCGACGTCAATGCTCCACTGCACCATGGATTGGACCATGAGGTCCTGAGCCCCGGCGCAGTGGTTCAGATTGGTCTGGAGAAAGTTGCCATGAGGAACTAAACTCATTCCTGCATAGCGACTTCCTCCAGCGCAGACGCGCGCCTACCGCTTTCAGCAGCCCCGGTCCTTGGGGTTGCTCTCGCTTTGGTGGGGGGAGGGTTGCAGTTTCTTCCCCCCATCGTATGTCCTGAAGGCCGCTTTGCCTCGGCGCACACCACGCAGCGCGCCGTAGCCATGCAGCCTGCCGACTTGTGCCCTGGTTGCCCACACCGGAAACACAAGTCGTCACAGTTTCTGCTCAAGGGGCAGAGCTGGCGCGTATGCCCAATCCCCATGCATTTGAAGCAACGCATGGGGAGTGGCTCCAGGGCCCGGACTTGCACCGAGCTCCACCCCACGAGCAAGCGACCTCCGTTCAGCAGCACTCGTGCCGCTGCAATCGGGCACTTGATGTTGATTGACCCGGTCCCATTGGATCCAAAACGGATCTCTGCAGCTTTAATTTGGGCCGGGTCGCATCCACCCTTGGCTGCCACAGCAGCCACCACCTCCTCTTTAGTTGTGGTGTCATCGAGGCCCGTGATCCGCAGGTCTGCGCATTTTGTGGGCCTCGTAACCACCGCAATTCCCGCCAGTGCCTCCGTAAGCTTGGCTGCCAGGCGGTCGGCAGCCTCGGCGCTTTTGGCGCCCGGCAGTTGAAGCATACGTGCTCCAGTGGCAGTCTGCCGGGTCGTCAGGCCCTCGATCCCCAGCTCGGGGAGCGATATTGTTTCTTTGGCCTTTAAAAGGGCCGTTTTGTAGGAAACCCCTCTTTCCATGGCCTCGGGCTGCAATGTCAAAACTACAGCCGAGGACCGAGGAGGGGTTAGTTTTGCCTTGGGCTTAGGCTTCGTCTGAGCGGGCGCGGCAGATTTCACCCTTTTCGGCACAGTAACGGACTGCGCCCTTTTAGGGGTGGCAGCCGGCTGTGCCAGTGTCGGCTTGGTTGCGGGGGCCGGCGGCACTTGGGCAGACTTCTTGTCTTTGCCCTTCCCTTTTTTAAAGCCGCCCACAACTTGCCACCTTTCCTCGGCAGCGTTGCCAACAGCATTCTGGCTTGAGGTGCCGGAAGTGCTGGCAACAGGAGGGGCTGCCGCTAGGGCATGCGAGGGTCCCGGGGTTTTTGGGCCCTTCCTCCTGGTTCTCGTCGAAGCCGGACCGGTAGCGGGGGCGCTTTCAGCTGGTGACGGCGTTTGCGCTGCGGCAGCAGCTGCTGCCCTCCTTTTGTCGGCTGCCAAAGGCGGGCGGGTGTCGGGGATTAGCGCCCCAGCGATACGGGCGCTAACCATTTCACCCAAAGTCACCAGGAGGTCCTTCTTGAAGGCCTCCGGGTCGAAAGGCGACGAAACTGGCTCCACCGAAGCCGCCACCTGCTCATTCTCCCTCCGGGTGGAATAATCCCTCCGCAGGGCCTTTACCTCGACCTTTAGGTCGTCCACTTCGCGTCGAAGGTTGTTCTTTTCGACGCGGAGTCGACGACACTCCTCTGATGTGGTGCGATCTAGCGCCACACTGCAAATTCTGCCGAGAAGTCGGGCGTTCTCCTTAAATTCCCTTATAAAGGTACCTTTAAGGTGGCCCGACTTCACTGCAAGCTCACAGATGCGAGCAGCTCCCTTCTCGGCAGCTACTCGCATCTCCTCGAGATCAAGATCTTCAGGATCTCGCTCGGCAGTCGCAACCGTTGTGATCGCCTCTGCCTCCTCCTCCACCACCGGTAAATCCTTGCGGTAGTACCGGAGGGATAGTTTTTTGTTAAATGACTCCTCCGCCGCGTCCTCATTTCGCTGGCGGAGGGTCTCCTTAGCCCGGGCCAAGCCTGACGCATGTCCAGGGTTTTTAACTTTGCCCCTCTTGGAGGCCGCCGCCCGAGTGGGCACGGTTTCCTTTTCAAGTTGGGCGTCGTCCATTTCCGATTCCTCACCGGAGTCGAAAACGGCGGTCACCGCACGCCGCTTTGGGAGGACACCCCTTGCGTCGGAGAAAACCTCCTCAGAGACAAGATTGTCCTCGTAGAGCCACGAGCCTCTTCGTATGGACATGTTGTCTATACGAAAAGAGAAAAAGTCAAAATGATAGCCAAGTAAGCAGTAGTGCAATCAAACAAGTCAAAGAGAAAAAGCCAAAGTCAGAATATGGTGCGTCAACGGATCCGGTATGAAAGCCAAAAATTCGTTGAAAATCCACAGAGAAAAATCACCTCACGTTTGCCTATTAGGAACCACTCGACCTGAAACCGGAGACACCTCGACGGCCAGGGAGCTGGGAGCACTAATACACAAAAACCGCAAGGATTGCCCCAAGTGCTAGAATTTAGTCACCAGCCTGGCACTGCGTTACCGTGCACAGGACTGGGAGAGCCAGGGGAGACGACGAGGACGTATCTAGCACTTACAAATTCACATGGGGCCTCCCCCAACCTAACCTAACCTAACCTAACCTTTTTTTTTTTTTTTTTTTTTTTTTTTTTTTTTTTTTTTTTTTTTTTTTTAACGGGGTAAAAATGCATTACGCACTATCCCACCGCCTGGGTGAGCGGTGGGGGAGTGTGGGACTCTCCGCCGGTGAAGCCGGCGGCATACCCACTAAAAATACCCCGGTGTATCTCCGCTTCGCTTTTAGCGGGACGATGTGGGATTCCCTAAGGATTTCGGCCACATCGTCCCAAGCGGTCGGCCCAGCCACTGCCGGGCCTCCTCACGCCACGGGGGGGGTAACCTGATACACGACAGATACCCCCCAGACAGGGACACCGTGCAATGCGAGTGAAACCCCCCGGTCTCACCCGCTGGTGTCCTAGGGAACTGGGAGAAGGCGGGCGAACCGCCTTCTCCGGGCTCCCAGCCGTCTGCGTCGGAGAGGGGCCGCCAGAGGATCGTCCTCCCTGGCCCTCTCCGCGGTCTCCTTCTGTGCCATGACCTCTTCACAGAAGGAGACCATCGCCTCCCACGACCTCTCGCTCTCGAGCATAGCACGAACTGCTCTTGGGAGCGAGAGGTCCCGGCCTGTTGCAGCAACTAGTGTGCTGCGCTGCACCTCCCAGGCCGGACACACCTCGAGGGTGTGCTGGGCGTCATCCTCAGGTGCACCACATTCGTGGCACACGGGGGTTGGCTCTCTTCTGGCTATATGGTGCAGGTATTGGCCGAAACAGCCATGCCCTGAGAGCACCTGCACCAGCCGGAAGGTGAGTGAGCCGAACCCCCTCTGACACCACCTATGAAGAACGGGCCTGATGGCGTCAATGGTACGTGTACCAAATCGTGACGCCTCCAGGTCGTTCTGCCAGCGCCAAAGCAGCTCATTTTGAGCTATGCGCCTCACCCTCTCAACCTCATCGAGGGCGGGGCGCTGTCCTCTTGCCCTCGCTGCTGCACGGTATTCGTACACCGCAGCGAGGACCCCGGCCTCTAGCTCCCACGGGGGCGTGCCGGCCAAAACGCAAGCAGCCCCCATGGATATGGTGCGGTATCCACGAACCGCCCTGGTCGCCACCACACGCTGCGCCCTCCGCAGCATGCGTTTATTGGTGACGTTCAGGGCGTCCGCCCACACTGGCGCTCCATAAAGAGCGATGCTCCTTACAATGCCGGCGTAAAGTCGCCGGCATGTAGTATCAGGGCCGCCTTGGTTGGGAAGAAGGCGGCCCAAAGCACTTGCAGCACTGACAAGGCGGGGGGCGAGCCTACTAAAGTGCTCGCCAAAGCGCCACCGCCCGTCAAGCAGAAGGCCCAAATATTTAATGTGGGCCCCCACCTTCACCACAACGCCATTGAGGCGTATTTTTGCACCAGGGGGAGGTCCCCTGCGAGGCCCGTGGAAAAGAAGGGCCTCGGTTTTTTGCAGGGCGACCTTCAACCCCAGCGCCTCTATCCGCCTCACAACAAGACTGGTGGCTACCTCTGCCAGTCTTGCCGCCTCATCGTAGGACCCTCCGCGGGCTACGACTAGGGTGTCATCTGCATAGCACAGGACACGCGTCCGTGGAAGGAGCGTGCCCCGCAGAACCCAGTCGTAGCCCATATTCCATAATAGGGGTCCCAAAACGGACCCCTGAGGAACCCCGCACTTCATTGTCCTACGGATGACATGTCCATCGGGGCCAACATATAGCACCTCACGATCGGTAAGGTAGCTCCCGATTAGCCGCCCTATATAAGGTGGCACGTCAAAGAACCGTAGCGCCTCCTTTATCGTGCCATAGGGCAAGCTATTGAAAGCATTGGCGATGTCAAGCGACACCGCCAGTGACCTGTCCCCTCTTGCGGACGCCTCGAGCGTCTCGGTCTTCAGGGCCTGAATGGCGTCAATAGTTGATCGCCCGGCCCTGAATCCGAACTGGTTGCCCGAAAGGTCATGTCCAGTGTCTGCCATGTGCTGGATGATCCGCGACGCAATGATGCGTTCAAAGAGTTTCGCGGATTCATCCAGCAGGACAATCGGGCGATAGGCCCCAGCAGTGTCAGGCGACCGCCCCTCCTTTTGTAAGAGACAGAGGCGGCCCTCCTTCCATATTTTGGGGAACTGTCCACTTGCAATCGCTACGTTGAACAGTTCCCGCAGCTGCTCGTGCATGTGCTGGAGCGCTATCCCCAACACTTTTCCCGGGACCCCGTCGGGTCCAGGGGCCTTCTTTTTAAGCCTGAGGCTTGCAGCCGCCGTCCCCAGTTCCTCTTCGGTGACAGGCGGCGCAGCAGGCTCGGCTTCATTCGAACTCACGCTGGGAGGAGCCATGGGTGGTGGGAAGTGTTCCTGACAGTCCGGAAACAGCTCCTGCACCACCCTTTCCAGCAGTTCAGGCTGGAGGGTCTCGATGACCGGGGGCCCTTGATTGCGCAGCTTATTACGTGCTGCGCGATAGGGCCGGCCCCATGGGTCACGGTTTAGACCCTCCAGGAGCTCCTCCCGAGCCTGAGCCTTGGCTTGGCTTATGGCCAACTGTAGCGCCTTTCTGTCGGAACAGTAGGTGGCATACAGTTGGCCCTCAACTAGTGGGTCGCGGTTAGCGCGACGCCGACTGCGGCCATACGCCCTCCTAGACCTTTGGCAGGTGCTCCGTAGGCCCGCGATTTCTTCGGACCACCAGTACACCTGCCGCCGAGGTGCTGCAGCTTTCACCCTCGGCATAGAGGCGTCGCACACCTCCTTGAGGGAAGCCTGCAGAACCCTAGCCGCCTCGTCAACCTCTGAGGAGACAGGGGCTGAGCACCAAGCCTGTACTATAGCGGCCTCTTCCGCCAGCTCTTTGTTGAGCTTGGTCAGGGCCCACCGCGGGAAAGAGGCCTGCCCCTGCCTCCGGGCTAGGGCCGCTGTGTCAGGTGAGGTGGAGATCTCAAATTGGATATACTTATGATCCGATAGAGTCTCCACCTCGCTGAGAACGCGCCAACACCGGACGCGACGTGCGATAGAAGGGGTGGCGAACGAAATGTCCACCACGGACCCCCCATTCCATCGCACGCACGTGTGTTCAGTCCCCCGGTTTAGGAGGGACAATCCGGCATCGACGGCCCAGTTTTGGACAGCGCGGCCCCAAGAGTTGGTGGTGGCACTACCCCACAAGGAGGACCAGGAGTTAAGGTCCCCCATCAAAAGGATAGGAAGGGGAGCCATCCGCTGAACCACTTCACCTAGTGTGGCCAAAAACACTTCTAGGCCTGCCAAAGTGCCATTGGGGGAGAAATATACACCAATTATGGCGTATTCTCTCCCCCAGGTGGCTGCCACATACCCTGACCCCCTTTCTTTCACAGTGAGGGGGCGGGCGGAGCTGCCCGTCTTTGCAACTATGGCGACGGAGCCGTTGACATCCCCAGCCCAGTGTGGTTGGGGAGGTATAAAGTAGGGCTCCGCCACAACCGCAACATCCACTTGCCACTGCGCCATTGCTTGAACAAAAAGGTCCTGGGCTCCGGCGCAGTGGTTGGTGTTAATCTGTAGGAAATTGTAATGCCGGCTTATACTCATTCCGACATTACAATTTCCTCTGGCGCCGGTGCACGGCGCACTCCCACATTTGAGTCGGCCTGGGTCCTGGGGGCCAATTGTCCTCTCTTAGGGATAGGAGCACATTTCCTACTCCCCATTGCGTGCCCTGACGGCCTGCCCTCATCGGCACAGATAGCACAATGGGGTGCCTCTGCGCACTTTTCGGCCTTATGCCCCGACCGCCCGCACCGGAAGCATAGATCGCTCCGGTCCTTTTGCGAGGGGCATGTCTGGCGGGTGTGGCCCGTGCCCATGCACTTAAAGCAGCGTAAAGGCAGGGCATCTAGGGCACGCACCTGGGCCGAGGTCCAGCCAACGAGGAGGCGTCCTGCTTCCACAACTATTTTGGCCGCTGCCAACGGACATTTAATAGTGATGGACCCCGTACCACCAGGGCCAGAGCGGATCTCCCCAGCCCTTATTAGTTCTGCGGCACAGCCGCCCTTTGCCGCAATGGCGGCGACAACTTCCTCTTTTGAGATGGAATCGTCGAGGCCCCTGACAAGAAGATCAGCGCACTTTGTGGGCCTCGCGACGGTAGCGACATCTTTTAATACCTCGCGGATCTTCGCTGCGAGGTTATCAGCTTTATCCCCACTTTGGGAACCAGACAGCTCGAGCATTCTGGCTCCCGTTGCTGTGGTGCGGGTTTTAATATTGGCAATACCAAGTTCAGGCAAGGTTATGCCCTCCCTCGCTTGGTTTAGCGCCATGGCGTATGTAACGCCCTTCTCAATTGCCTCCGGCTGTAACGTAATTATCACAGCCGAGGACTTCGGCGGTGTTAGTTTCACCGCTTTTTTCTTCAGCACCGTCTTGTTGTTTGCCACATTCTTGTTTGTGGCCGTAGACACGGAGGGTTGGGCAGGGGTTCGGGCTGGGGCGGGTGTGGAAGACTTCCCCCTGCCTTTGCCTTTTTGTTTTTGCCCACCTACCACATTCCACGTTTCCTCGCGGGTCACAGGGGCAGCCGGCGTCGAAGCCGATGACGGGCCGGCAACAGCGGGAGGCGCCTGTTGCGGAACAGCCTTCGCTCTCCCCTTCCTGGTCCGCTTTGGTTTGGGAGCTGCAGCGGGCTGAGGCTGAGCCGGAGCAGTTGCGGAACCTGCAGCCTTAACTGCCTCCTCTCTTCTTTTATCGGCGGCAAGTGGTGGACGCACGATTGGTGCTGGTGGGAGACGCTCCTCAACCACCGCCAAGCGGGCGTTCACCATTTCGCCGAAAGTTCTGCACATGGAGGCTTTCAATTCCTCCGCCATCTCTTTGACCATTTTGGACATCTCGGCCATCAGGTCACTGGCCGAGTTGCCCACAGGGTCTTGGGAGGGAGGAGCTGGCCGCACCGGGGATTTGTCCCTCTGGGAGAAATCCCGGCGCATAGCCTTCACCTCTTTCTCGAGGTCCTCCACTTGGCGGCGCAGTCTCCGGTTTTCGAGACTGAGCCGCCGTGTCTCATCAGAGATCGTCCGCTCCGCTATCGTCTCGACAATCTCGTGGTATTCCGTGGCGTGGTTTTTTAGGTCACGCACGTACTCCCCCTTGAGATTGCCGGACTTTCTGGCAATATGGAAGATCTGGGCCCTCAAATTACCCGCCCTGGCACGCAACGTCTCGGTGTCAACGGCGGCGTCCAGCTCCGCGAGTGAGCATTCCTCGGGGAGGGGGTTTCGCGTGAAGTCGACAGGCTCGTCGGCTTCCACCTCTTGTGCATCCTCCCGAGATGCGTTGGAGTTTGACTCCAGGCGGTTCAAGGCGACTTGCGCCGCCTTGGCCCTGAGGAATTCGGCCGCAGTGGCAACTGCCGCCTTTTTGGCCGCCGCCTTTTTAGCCGCAGTGCCAGTCGCCGCCTTTTTGGCCTTTTTGGCTACGACCTTTTTGGTCGAAGCCTTTTTTGGTGCCGTTGACCGTATCGTCGTGGCCACCTCCTCACTGTCTGAGACCGAAGCCTCAGACGCAAAAATGGGCGAACCCGCCGGCCTCTTAGGGCGTAGGCTACGCAACGCCCGTGTGACCCTCTGGTCCAGCTCGTCCGCCGAGTTTACCTCGACTGCGAGACCCTCAACTGAATTAACCGAGTTACGTTCGGTAGACATAATTACAAACAAAATACAAATACAAAACAAGAAACAAGCGAAAGAAAGAGAACTTTCGAGAACAAAGAGCGCGTTATTAGGCCACGCTCAACCTGCAACCGGAGATACCTCGACGGCCAGGGAGCTGAGAACACTAATAACACGAAAGATCAAAACAAGAGAGTTTTGATTTGACCTCACGAGAAGCCTATTAGGGCCCGCTCGACCTGAAACCGGAGATACCTCGACGGCCAGGGAGCTGGGAACACTAATAAACAAAATCGCAAGGATTGCCCCAAGTGCTAGAGTTTAGTCACCAGCCTGGCACTGCGTTACCGTGCACAGGACTGGGAGAGCCAGGGGAGACGACGAGGACGTATCTAGCACTTACAAAATCACATGGGGCCTCCCCCAACCTAACCTAACCTAACCTAACCTAACCTAACCTAACCTAACCTAACCTAACCTAACCTTTTTTTTTTTTTTTTTTTTTTTTTTTTTTTTTTTTTTTTTTTTTTTTTGCGTCAGGAAATGCATTTAGGCATTCCCAAGGCCCTGGGTTCGGGACACCTGGGATATGTGGGACTCGGAACTCCTGGGAAAACAGAGACCCCTACCCACTAAAACCTGACGGTGGTCATCTTCGGCGCAGAATGGAAGGGACCCGGGATCCCCAACGAAGGAGAGACTCCTCGCAGGACCCTTCGGCGCGCAAGGCCGCCTGGCAGCCAGCCTCGGGAGGAGCAAGCTCAACTCCAGTGCACGATAACACAGACCACTGTGTCCGAAGACACGCGTTACCGTCATCCTCGGGATCGCAAACCGAAACACACACAGGCCCCCCCGCGTGCGCTTCGCGACCCCAAGGGCCCTTTTAGTCGCCTTTTACGACAGGCAGGGATACCTCGGTAGTATTCTTGTCCCCTAACCGCAGGGAACCGCCGGGACTACGCACCACCACCCCGGCGGCCTCGCCTCCGACGTCGGGCGGGATTGTCCAGCTCGCGCTGGCGCTCGGCGCTCTCCTTCTGCGACACGACGGCGTCGCAGAAGGAGAGCACCGCATCCCACGAGCTCGCGCTCGCCACCATGGCAGAAACCACGGATGGCAGCGAGAGGTCGCGCCCGATCGAGGCGGTGAGCGTCTCGCGCTCGTTTGCCCAAGCTGGGCACACCTCCAGCGTGTGCTGCGCCGTGTCCTCGCTGGCGTCGCAGTGGTGACAGGCACCGCTAGCCTCCCGTCCGATCCGGCACAGATAACTCCCGAAGCAGCCGTGCCCCGTGAGTATCTGCGTCAGACGGTACGTTACGGCGCCGTGACGCCGATTCAACCACTGCGTGAGGACAGGGCGGATCGCCTGGATCGTGCGATGGCCCGATCCGGGATCCGCGAGCCGCACATCCCAGAGCTCCACAGCAAGTGTGCGGAACTCTTCCAGCCAGGATGAAACCTGGCTTGGGGTAACCCCGTGGACTGTGGACCGACGCGCCTCCTCCCGGTAGTGAAACACCGCCGAGAGGGTCCTCGCATCAAGGTCCCAGGGGAGTGTGCCGGCCAGCACACAGGCCGCCTCGTATGAAATTGTGCGGTAGCCCCGTATGACCCTGACTGCCATCGCCCGCTGCGGTCTCCGCAGTTCGGCGATACACTGGCTTGTCAGGGTGTCGGCCCAGACAGGTGAGCCGTACAGGGCCATGGACCGCACAACTCCCGCGTAAAGCCTCCGGCATGAAGCCTTCGGCCCCGCGATGTTGGGCAGCAATCTGCCTAACGCGGCCGCCGTTCGCACCAGTTTAGGCGCCAAGCGCTTAAAATGGGCGTGGAAGTTCCAGCGACTGTCGAGGACCAATCCTAGGTACTTCATGGTCGACTCGACACGGATCTGGACTCCACCCACCTGGATAGCCGAACCGGCTGGAGGTCCTCTCCGAGGCCCGTGAAAACAGGTCGCCTCGGATTTTTCTAGGGCCACGTGTAGCCCTAGGCGTCGGATTCTGCCGACGACTTCCGCCACGCCTGCTGTGGCAAGGACGGCTGCATCCCGGAAGTTGTTCCCTCTCGCCGTTACCAGGGTATCGTCGGCGTAACAAGTTACTTCGACGCCCTGGAGGTTGACTGCTCGCAGCACCCAGTCATAACCAATGTTCCACAGGAGCGGCCCAAGAACCGAACCCTGTGGGACACCGCACGACATGGGATAACGCTGCCAGTCATCGCGCCCCGGGAACTCGACATACCTCTCTGTCAGGTAGTCTTCCAAGATGAGCCGTAAATAAAGGGGGACACCGTGGTGCCGTAGTGCCTCCTTTATGCAGGTCCACGGCAGGGTGTTGAAAGCGTTAGCTATATCGAGAGATACCGCTAACACCACTTGACCCTGCGACATCGCCTCCCTGGCGATGTCCTTCACGCGGAGGATCGCGTGAACCGTGGACCGACGACGCCTAAAGCCGTACTGGCAGTCTGCCAAGTCCGGCCCCACCTCCTCGAGGTGCCCAATCAGGCGGCCAGCGATTATGCGCTCAAGAAGTTTCCCAACCTCGTCGAGCAGCACAATCGGGCGGTAGGCCGAGGGGGAGTCAGATGGTCGACCCTCCTTCCTCAGTAGGACGAGCTTCCCCGTTTTCCACTGGCGCGGAAAACGTCCCTGCGACAGACAGGCCGAATACAGGCTCTGCAGTCTCGGCCCCAGCCACTCGAGGGACAGAACCCAAGCGCGGCCGGGTATGCCGTCTAGACCAGGAGCCGTACTCTTGGCCCGTAGCCGCGAGACTGCCGCATCAAACTCAACGTCCGACACGGCAGGGACCTCGTCTACACCTACTCTCACACCTGAGGGTGGCGTCATCACTGGCGGAGTGTGCTCTCCTCGGGTCGGAAACAGAGCCTGGACGACGTCGTGGAGCAAGGGAGGAGAGAGACTCTGCGTAACCGGGGGTGCCCAGGGGCGGAGCTTACTCAACGCCAACCTGTACGGCCTTCCCCACGGATCCGCATTAAGAGTCTCAAGAAACTCCTCTCTTGCCCTGGACTTGGCTCTGTTGATGGCGACCTTGAGCGCCTTTTTCGCCTCTCTATAGGCGTCATAAAGGCGGGTCTCATCGTCCTCAATCCGGGTGCGTCTGCGACGGTACCGGGAATACTGGCGTCTCGCCCTCACGCACGCAAAGCGCAAGCTCGCGAGGTCTGCGGACCACCAGTATACCTGCCGCTTAGGAGGGATAGGCCCGGCCCGGGGCATGGCCGCGTCGCAAATTTGCGACAGCGCCTCCCGGAACCATTCGGCCTCATCCTCCACCTCAGCAGGCCCATCCGGCACAGGCACCCATGCCTGGACGATAGCCGCACACTCCAACTTCTCGCGGTCGAGTCGCTTCAAAGCCCATCTCGGACTGTCTCTATGCCGGGTAGAACGGCTTGGACCGGTATGAATTGCCGGAAGCGTAGAAACGTCGAACCGGATATACCGGTGGTCCGACAACGTCTCCACACCCTCCAGCACTTCCCAGCCCTGGACACGTCGTGCTAGCGAAGGAGTCGCGAACGTCAAGTCCACGATGGACCCTCCCCGCATTCGCACACAGGTGTCTACCGAGCCCCGATTCAAGACAGTCATGCCAGAAGCGACTGCCCACTCCTCGAGCGCCTCTCCACGCACATCTGTCGCTGGAGATCCCCATACCAAGGACTTGGCATTGAAATCCCCAGCGACCAGCACTTGGAGCGAACGATTGCGGCCGATCACAGCCTCCAACTCGGAGAGAAAACTCTCAAATTGAGCGAGAGGCCGGTTAGGAGAGAAATACACCCCGATAACCAGGGTGTCTCCCAACTCAGCCGCAACCCATCCGTGCCCCTTTTCAATCCTCTGAAAAGGGGGGGCGCCGTTAGCCACTCGGGTGGCAATGGCCGCTGTGCCGTCCACATCCGAAACCCAATCGGGCGGGATGTAGTACGGCTCAGCCACTACCGCTATGGCAATCAACCTCTCCGCCAGACCCTGGACCCACAGGTCCTGAGCTCTGGCGCAGTGGTTGAGATTCCCCTGGAGGAATCTAAGAGCCATATTTAAGGGGATGCAATTGGCATCTCCTCATCACCGAGTGGCTTGGAGTGGGCCGGCTGCGACCGGGCCGTGGCCTCGGTGGCAGCTTGCCGACCGCGGTTTTTGGTTTTGGAGGCCTTGCAGGCTGGGCCCCCAACCTTGTGACTGGCATTTCTGCCGGCCACTGCGCACACCGTGCAGTGTGGCGCCGCCTCACAGGCACGTGCCAGATGGCCTAGCTGACCGCAACGGTAGCACTGACTGCTACGGTCAACTTCCGAGCCGCACTTGCTCCTGACGTGTCCCTTTTCGAGACACCGGAAACAGCGTAGCTCTCTGGCCTCCAGCAGTTTGACCCGCGCCGATGTCCAACCGACCAGCAGACGAGCACCGTCCACCAGCTTTTTGGCCACCGCCACGGGGCAACGTGCCCAGCAGGCGCCTTGCCCCCTCCTGTCTCGGCGGATCTCGCCCGTCTTCACGGACTCCACCGAGCACGCCCCAGTCTTGGCGACAGCGGCTGCGACTTCCTCTGCGGTGACGGAGTCATCCAACTCAGAAATGCGCAATTCTGCACACTTCACAGGCCGGGAAACTCGGACGTCTTCCGCGTTGAGGACCTCTCTTAGCTTGGTAGCCAGAGAGTCCGCCCTACCGTCTGTCTCCGCAGCGCCCGGCAGCTCCAAAATGGCGCCTCCGGTGGCTGCTCGCTTAAAGCGCACGGACTCAATCCCGAGGCTGGCCAAGCTGATGCTGGCTTTAGCCTGCGAGATGACGCCAGAGTACGTCACGCCCCGCTTCTCGGCTTCTGGCTGTAGCGTGATCACTACTGCCGCCGAGCGTGCGGGACGGAGATTTGGCACTTTAGGTTGCCTCGTCTGGGGTTTTGGGGGGGGCTTCACTGCTGCTGCAGCTTTTGCACCCTTGCTCTTGCCCTTGCGGCCGGTCACGAGGTTCCACGGTAACTCCATGGTCTCGGGGGCTGGCGGCAAAGGGCGGGGCTCCCTTGGGGGCGGGGCAGCGTTAGCCGCCTTGCCCTTCGTGGCCGACTTCCTTCCCTTCTTCCCCTTGGGAGGATTCCCTCGGGATTCGGGGTTGGGCGGCGCTGGAGCCTTAGGCTTCGGCGCAGCTGCAGCCGGTGTGCTGCGAGCAGGGGGCGGCTTAGTCGCCCTCGTGCTCGCGGACGTCATGTCCGGGTTTTTATGTGTCGTGTCCGGTGGTTGCGCGGCTGCCGGCGCAGTGGCCGGAGGCGGCGCGTTTGTCATACGCCTGTCGGCAGCTAACGGGGGCCGAAGCCGCTCCGGGGGTAGCCGAGCCTCGATGGCTTCGAACCGAGCGTTGACGTAAGCGACAACATTGCTGTCGTCAGCCACGCCAGCCGCTCGGGGCGTTTGCCCAGTGAGGCTTTCCCGGATGCTGTCCATCTCCTTGCGGAGTTGGGCCAGCTCCTTTCCCTGCCGAGAGACCTCGGAGAGCAGCCGGTGGTTTACCAGCCGCAGCTTCTCGGTCTCCTCGGAGACTGTTCGCTCGTACAGCACTGGAGCCAAAAGCTCCCAGTCCCCGACTGCCGTCTTCAAGGCCTTCTGAAAGGTCCCTTTCAGATGTCCGGAAGACGCGATGACCTTCCGGACTATGGCCGACGAAATATCCAGGCGCTCCTTAATAGCGGAGGCGGTCATGTTGCGCTCGTCGGTCTCGCCCTGAGACGATTCCGACAGACGCGACATGCGTTCCTGGGCATGGTGCAGAGCACGATCCATGTCCGCAACCTCCTGCTCGGACCGTAGCTCCGCCTCCAGCCTTTCCTCCTCGCGCCTGGGGCGCATAAATTCCCGCCGGGCCTCCGCCAAACTGGCATTGGTACCGGCTCTCGGGGTTCTGACCCTGCCTCTACGGGCCGCCGGTCTCCCAGAAGGGGAAACTGACCCCGGGTCACTCCTATCGGAGCCCGAGCCCCCACTCTTGGAGTACGGCCGCTTCCGTGTGCCCCAGAGTCGGCCGAGTTCCTCCCCGGAGGAAGGATCCACGGTCATCAGGCTCGCGCCTGAATCCGAATCCTGGGCAGACGGAGAACGCGACCGCTCTCCTGCTGCGCTTGAACGGCCGCTACGCAAAATGCGCTTGGCCGCCGCCGAAGTAGATGGCTCCGGCGTAGCAGCTCTGAGCTCCTCGGAGCTCAAGCGGGTCAGCCTCACTACGGGCTCCCGCACCACCTCAGTGCCAGTTTTGGGACTTGGCTCGTCCTTTTGGCGTTTCTGGCCCTCCCCACAATACGAGTGAGGGCCGACAACGTCTGTCGTTGTCGCCACTGAGGCGTCAACCACAGGCGTCATGCGGGATTCCCCGGCTTCGTGCCGGGTACCCGCGTGGGTAGTTTTTTTGAAAGCGCCGTGATTCATTTTTGTTTTTTCCGCACTCGGGACTGGATTCCCACCAGCCATTCACCCCATAGACGTGCGGCGATCGTAGGGTTGGGGTAATTTTTATAGAGGTTGTCTTCCTCGCGACCCTGCTAGGCAGAGCCACCGGCCCGCTCAATGCGGGTTACGGCTTGCCCGACGCCGACCGAGATCGACGCCGCGCAGGTGATTTTTTAGAGAGGTGGTCATCCTCGTGACCCTGCCGAAGCAGAGTCCCCGGTCCGCTCAGTGCGGGTTACGGGTGATTTTTTATAGAGGTTTTCATCCTCGCAGTCCTGCTAGGCAAGACCCCCGGTCCGCGACTGCGGATTACGGTTGCCCGACGGTGGCCGAAGCCAGTGTCCACCAGTCGTGCGAGCACAACTAGCCAGACCCGCCGCGCCGTGAAGAAGGCGTGTCCGCCCCCTCCTGGTGTTTTTTATAGAGGTTTTCTCCTCGTGACCCTGCGAACAGAGTCCCCGGTCCGCACAATGCGGATTACGGTTTGCCTGGCGGGGGTCCGTTATCCGTGAAAGCACGGATGATCGGATAGCCACCAAGCGGCCACATCTTCGCATCATCTGCTTAGCAGAGGAATACGAAGAGCGGCCCCACCTCTTCAGTTTTGGTCCGCGCCGGCCGTAGCCGGTACCCCCCATATCTGGAGGGCATTCCCCTATCCGCCACCCGGGGGACGCGCCCGATAGAAGACTGAAAACTCCCACGGGAACCTAACCTAACCTAACCTTTTTTTTTTTTTTTTTTTTTTTATGTCAGGGAAAATCCCTCATGGATACCACACCGCCCGGGGGGGCAATGTGGTTATGTGAGACTCCTACTCACTAAAAAACCTGACAGTGTACCCTCTACCACTTGTTATAAATATCGAACGACACGGGATCATTATATATTCACCGCGCCACCCGAGTGGTATGGTCGAACCTGATGGTAAGTTCGACCCCGTCATTGGAAGGGATGCCCGGGTACACCTGGGCACCCCTCAGACTGGTGGATCCGTGCAATGCAGGTTGGGGCCCCCCGACCCCTTCCCGCTGGATCCACTAGGAGCAGAGACAGGACCTCTGCGTCTCATTTCCTCTAGCCTTTTTGAACTGGCAAAGCTGCTCTTGTCCAAAATGGCACTCTTCGGCTTCGAGGGGGGAGGGTTGCATTTCCGACCCCCCATGATGTGATTGGCTGGCCGGGAGTTACTTGCACATAGTGTGCAGTGCATCTCCGCCCTGCAGTCCACCGCTTTGTGGTCTTCATTGCCGCAGCGAAAGCACTGCTGCGTTCTGTCTTCCGGAGTAGGGCATCGCTGGCGGGTATGACCCACGCCCATACATTTGTAGCAACGCATCGGACGCGGGTCTAGCGTCCGGACTTGGGCACTACTCCATCCCACCGTTAGGTGGCCTTCTCGTACGAGAGCTTTCGCCGCGGCCACAGGGCAGCGGACAAAGCACGCTCCGACTCCTCTCGGTCCAGGGCGGACCGCTCCAACTTTTATAGTGCTCTTGCCGCACTTACCGCTGGTCGCTATCGCGGCAGCTACATCCTCGCTGGTGGTAGTGTCGTCTAGCCCAACCAAGCGCAGATGGACGCACTTGGTGGGTCTAGTCACTAGGGCAGCACTCTCCAGGGCATTTTGTAAGGCCGCCTGGAGCTTGTCCGCTTTTTCGGCACTCTCTGGACCGGAAATCTCCATGATTCGCGCCCCTGATTGCCCCATTCTAAGGTTGACTCTTTCGATGCCAAGGTCACTCAGCTTTACGTCTTCTTTTACTTTTTCTAGGGCCATTTTGTAAGTGAACCCCATCTGCAGCAATTCAGGGCTAATAGTGATTGCCACAGCTGCAGAACGGGGTTCTTTGATCTTCAGGACGCGTTTGCGGTTGTTCTGCGTTGGCGTCTTTGTTGCTGCCTTTTTCGAGGTTGTAGCAGCGGCAGTCCCGTCTTTGGGCTTCTTTTTAGCACCCTTGCCTGTTGCAGCCGAAGCGTAAGTTTTCGGCTCGGGTGGAGAAGTCGTTTCCGGCTTTTGGCCGGTCGTTGGCTGGGAAGCCGGCTGTGCAGGTGGAGTTGCTGCCGGAGCTGTGGATTTCTTCCCTTTAGGCTTCTTCTTCTTCTTACCTCCGGGGCCAACCTCAACCCAATCGCCGTCCATCGGCTCGGTTCGAGGACGAAGTGTCCGTTCTTGGGCAGGTGGTGCTGAAAGTGCTTTGAGAGCAGCCTCAGCCGTCGCTTTTTTAAGGTCTGCTGCAAGCGAGGGACGCTTAGCCTCCCTTGAAAGCCCTGCTATTTTGGCGTCCATCATGGTGCCGACTTGTCGTAAAATGGACGGCTCAAACTCAGTTCTGAGCCAGTCCTTGACGGCCTCCGTGGTCTCCTTCGAGCCGGTAGCTTTAATCGGTGTTAGAGCGGCCTGTGCCTTGAACTCATCGAGCTCCGCTCGCATGCGAGCCATCTCGGCTCTCATTCGGTGCGTTTCGTCTGTCGACGTGCGTCTAGCGAGGCTGTCCACAGCGTCAATAAGCATCTTTGCAACATCTTTGATATCTCGTATAAAGGTGCCCTTAAGGTTTTTACTCTTGGCGCATATGTCGTAGAGTTTAAGGGCACCTTTGCCGGAAATAGCCCTGACGTCTTCTGCATTGAGGTCATCCATGTTGGGCGGAACGTCAATATTTATCTCTTCCGTGGGAGCGTGTCCCTTCCGGATTGCGCGTTTCTTCAAGAAGGCGTCGACTTCGGCTTTGGAGGCCGCGGCCGACAACTTTTTAAGTTTCCTCTCGGCACGAATCAGGCCAACGGAATGTGCCGCAGCACCTTTCGGCCTTTTTGCCGATGACAACAGGCCAGTCGACGATTCACTCTCGGTCGTGTAGTCATCAGAGTCCACTGGAAGGACTTCAGGGTCTGACATTTCATAAATGTTGTCCGGCAACAGGGCGTAGGGATGAGGACGCTTGAAGCCTGTGTCTGACTGCTCTTCTTCAGAGTCTTCTCTATTAGTGAGATTTTGTGCGGAGGCTCTTTGAATCGGGCCTATCTCTAGACGGGTCAGCAAGACCTTAGGCTGTCCCATTAGGCGGTCGTCGGTGGTGACATCTAGCATTTTATCGACTGATGCACGCGTGACACGGGCCGATGTCGAGCCCTGGGTTTCCGTCACGCTGCTATTGGGTTCAAAATCGGGGTTTCCCCCGGAGCGCCTTTTAGCCCCCCCCAGAACACGAATGGGGGCTGCCCCCAGATCACTCGTGCAACCCGAAATCGGGCTCCGCGAGCGCTCTAGAGGGAGGGATTCCCCACTGCCGCAGGCAATGGGACCCTCCTGGGTAATCTTTTCTAAAAGCTTCTCCATCATTTTGGGTTTCCCTTAAGGGCGGGTGGCCCCTCGCTCACATTTACCCACCATCGGCGCGGTTAGACCTCCGGCTTCGTGATTTTTATAGTGGTTGTCATCCACGCGGGTCTGATGAGGTAAAAGGATAATTCAGCTGAGAGTCCCGGAGCCGGAAGCAGGCGCATGAAAACCATGCACAAGCAGCCGGAACCGAAACAAACAACTCAATAGGACAAAGGACTGGGAAAAAATGGGAAGGAGAAAAAGGATAAAGGAACACAGGAATTTGGGAAAAGGATAGGAAAGGACAGACGCCCCGGTCCCACTGCTGAAACACTATCCTTAACAGAGTGAACTCTGCTAAGCATCGTGCCCCGAGTGCACTGGGATTACGGTCACATTCCCCCCCGAGAACAAAATCAACAGCAAGCGCGCCGACCACCCCCCGAGAACAAAGAGTCTGACTCGAAACGAGACTCAATGACCCAGGGTAAGCGGCGAGCACACCGTCTGCTGACTTTGTCCTGAGTCAGGCGATACTTCCGGACCGAAGTCCGTACTAATACCACCCTCCTCCCCTGGTTTCGGTCCACGCCGGCCACTGCCGGTACCCTCCATATCTGGAGGGCGTTCCCCTATCCGCCACCCGGGGGACGCGCCTGGTAGCAGAACCATACTGCCCCAAGAACCTAACCTAACCTAACCTAACCTTTTTTTTTTTTTTTTTTTTTTTTTTTTTTGCGTCAGGAAATGCTTTTAGGCATTCCCAAGGCCCTGGGTTCGGGACACCTGGGATATGTGGGACTCGGAACTCCTGGGAAAACAGAGACCCCCTACCCACTAAAACCTGACGGTGGTCATCTTCGGCGCAGAATGGAAGGGACCCGGGATCCCCAACGAGGGAGAGACTCCTCGCAGGACCCTTCGGCGCGCAAGGCCGCCTGGCAGCCAGCCTCGGGAGGAGCAAGCTCAACTCCAGTGCACGATAACACAGACCACTGTGTCCGAAGACACGCGTTACCGTCATCCTCGGGATCGCAAACCGAAACACACGCAGGCCCCCCCGCGTGCGCTTCGCGACCCCAAGGGCCCTTTTAGTCGCCTCTTACGACAGGCAGGGATACCTCGGTAGTATTCTTGTCCCCTAACCGCAGGGAACCGCCGGGATTACGCACCACCATCCCGGCGGCCTCGCCTCCGACGTCGGGCGGGATTGTCCAGCTCGCGCTGGCGCTCGGCGCTCTCCTTCTGCGACACAACGGCGTCGCAGAAGGAGAGCACCGCATCCCACGAGCTCGCGCTCGCCACCATGGCAGAAACCACGGATGGCAGCGAGAGGTCGCGCCCGATCGAGGCGGTGAGCGTCTCGCGCTCGTTTGCCCAAGCTGGGCACACCTCCAGCGTGTGCTGAGCCGTGTCCTCGCTGGCGTCACAGTGGTGACAGGCATCGCTAGCCTCTCGTCCGATCCGGCACAGATAACTCCCGAAGCAGCCGTGCCCCGTGAGTATCTGCGTCAGACGGTACGTTACGGCGCCGTGACGCCGATTCAACCACTGCGTGAGGACAGGGCGGATCGCCTGGATCGTGCGATGGCCCGATCCGGGATCCGCGAGCCGCACATCCCAGAGCTCCACAGCAAGTGTGCGGAACTCTTCCAGCCAGGATGAAACCTGGCTTGGGGTAACCCCGTGGACTGTGGACCGATGCGCCTCCTCCCGGTAGTGAAACACCGCCGAGAGGGTCCTCGCATCAAGGTCCCAGGGGAGTGTGCCGGCCAGCACACAGGCCGCCTCGTAAGAGATTGTGCGGTAGCCCCGTATGATCCTGACTGCCATCGCCCGCTGCGGTCTCCGCAGTTCGGCGATACACCGGCTTGTCAGGATGTCGGCCCAGACAGGTGAGCCGTACAGGGCCATGGACCGCACAACTCCCGCGTAAAGCCTCCGGCATGTAGCCTTCGGCCCCGCGATGTTGGGCAGCAATCTGCCTAACGCGGCCGCCGTTCGCACCAGTTTAGGCGCCAAGCGCTTAAAATGGGCGTGGAAGTTCCAGCGACTGTCGAGGACCAATCCAAGGTACTTCATGGTCGACTCGACACGGATCTGGACTCCACCCACCTGGATAGCCGAACCGGCTGGAGGTCCTCTCCGAGGCCCGTGAAAACAGGTCGCCTCGGATTTTTCTAGGGCCACGTGTAGCCCTAGGCGTCGGATTCTGCCGACGACTTCCGCCACGCCTGCTGTGGCAAGGACGGCTGCATCCCGGAAGTTGTTCCCTCTCGCCGTTACCAGGGTATCGTCGGCGTAACAAGTTACGTCAACGCCCTGGAGGTTGACTGCTCGCAGCACCCAGTCATAACCAATGTTCCACAGGAGCGGCCCAAGAACCGAACCCTGTGGGACACCGCACGACATGGGATAACGCTGCCAGTCATCGCGCCCCGGGAACTCGACATACCTCTCTGTCAGGTAGTCTTCCAAGATGAGCCGTAAATAAAGGGGGACACCGTGGTGCCGTAGTGCCTCCTTTATGCAGGTCCACGGCAGGGTGTTGAAAGCGTTAGCTATATCGAGAGATACCGCTAACACCACTTGACCCTGCGACATCGCCTCCCTGGCGATGTCCTTCACGCGGAGGATCGCGTGAACCGTGGACCGACGACGCCTAAAGCCGTACTGGCAGTCTGCCAAGTCCGGCCCCACCTCCTCGAGGTGCCCAATCAGGCGGCCAGCGATTATGCGCTCGAGAAGTTTCCCAACCTCGTCGAGCAGCACAATCGGGCGGTAGGCCGAGGGGGAGTCAGATGGTCGACCCTCCTTCCTCAGTAGGACGAGCTTCCCCGTTTTCCACTGGCGCGGGAAACGTCCCTGCGACAGACAGACCGAATACAGGCTCTGCAGTCTCGGCCCCAGCCACTCGAGGGACAGAACCCAAGCGCGGCCGGGTATGCCGTCTAGACCAGGAGCCGTACTCTTGGCCCGTAGCCGCGAGACTGCCGCATCAAACTCAACGTCGGACACGGCAGGGACCTCGTCTACACCTACTCTCACACCTGAGGGTGGCGTCATCACTGGCGGAGTGTGCTCTCCTCGGGTCGGAAACAGAGCCTGGACGACGTCGTGGAGCAAGGGAGGAGAGAGACTCTGCGTAACCGGGGGTGCCCAGGGGCGGAGCTTACTCAACGCCAACCTGTACGGCCTACCCCACGGATCCGCATTAAGAGTCTCAAGAAACTCCTCTCTTGCCCTGGACTTAGCTCTATTGATCGCGACCTTGAGCGCCTTTTTCGCCTCTCTATAGGCGTCATAAAGGCGGGCCTCATCGTCCTCAATCCGGGTGCGTCTGCGACGGTACCGGGAATACTGGCGTCTCGCCCTCACGCACGCAAAGCGCAAGCTCGCGAGGTCTGCGGACCACCAGTATACCTGCCGCTTAGGAGGGATAGGCCCGGCCCGGGGCATGGCCGCGTCGCAAATTTGCGACAGAGCCTCCCGGAACCATTCGGCCTCATCCTCCACCTCAGCAGGCCCATCCGGCACAGGCACCCATGCCTGGACGATAGCCGCACACTCCAACTTCTCGCGGTCGAGTCGCTTCAAAGCCCATCTCGGACTGTCTCTATGCCGGGTAGAACGGCTTGGACCGGTATGAATTGCCGGAAGCGTAGAAACGTCGAACCGGATATACCGGTGGTCCGACAACGTCTCCACACCCTCCAGCACTTCCCAGCCCTGGACACGTCGTGCTAGCGAAGGAGTCGCGAACGTCAAGTCCACGATGGACCCTCCCCGCATGCGCACACAGGTGTCTACCGAACCCCGATTCAAGACAGTCATGCCAGAAGCGACTGCCCACTCCTCGAGCGCCTCTCCACGCACATCTGTCGCTGGAGATCCCCATACCAAGGACTTGGCATTGAAATCCCCAGCGACCAGCACTTGGAGCGAACGATTGCGACCGATCACAGCCTCCAACTCGGAGAGAAAACTCTCGAATTGAGCGAGAGACCGGTTAGGAGAGAAATACACCCCGATAACCAGGGTGTCTCCCAACTCAGCCGCAACCCATCCGTGCCCCTTTTCAATCCTCTGAAAAGGGGGGGCGCCGTTGGCCACTCGGGTGGCAATGGCCGCTGTGCCGTCCACATCCGAAACCCAATCGGGCGGGATGTAGTACGGCTCAGCCACTACCGCTATGGCTATCAACCTCTCCGCCAGACTCTGGACCCACAGGTCCTGAGCTCTGGCGCAGTGGTTGAGATTCCCTTGCAGGAATCTGAGAGCCATATTTAAGGAGATACAATTTGCATCTCCTCATCCGCGGGTGGCTCGGAGCGGGCCGGCTGCGACCGGGCCGTGGCCTCGGTAGCAGCTTGCCGACCGCGGTTTTTTGGTTTGGAGGCCTTGCAGGCTGGGCCCCCAACCTTGTGACTGGCATTTCTGCCGGCCACTGCGCACACCGTGCAGTGTGGCGCCGCCTCACAGGCACGTGCCAGATGGCCTAGCTGACCGCAACGGTAGCACTGACTGCTACGGTCAACTTCCGAGCCGCACTTGCTCCTGACGTGTCCCTTTTCGAGACACCGGAAACAGCGTAGCTCTCTGGCCTCCAGCAGTTTGACCCGCGCCGATGTCCAACCGACCAGCAGACGAGCACCGTCCACCAGCTTTTTGGCCACCGCCACGGGGCAACGTGCCCAGCAGGCGCCTTGCCCCCTCCTGTCTCGGCGGATCTCGCCCGTCTTCACGGAATCCACCGAGCACGCCCCAGTCTTAGCGACAGCGGCTGCGACTTCCTCTGCGGTGACGGAGTCATCCAACTCAGAAATGCGCAATTCTGCACACTTCACAGGTCGGGAAACTCGAACGTCTTCCGCCTTGAGGACCTCCCTTAGCTTGGAAGCCAGAGAGTCCGCCCTGCCGTCTGTCTCTGCGGCGCCCGGCAGCTCCAAAATGGCGCCTCCGGTAGCCGCTCGCCTAAAGCGCACTGACTCTATCCCAAGGCTTGCCAAGCTAATGCTGGCTTTGGCCTGTGAGATGACGTCACTGTACGTCACGCCCCGCTTCTCGGCTTCTGGCTGTAGCGTGATCACTACTGCCGCCGTGCGTGCGGGACGGAGATTTGGCACTTTAGGTTGCCTCGTCTGGGGTTTCGGGGGGGGCTTCACTGCTGCTGCAGCTTTTGCACCCTTGCTCTTGCCCTTGCGGCCGGTCACGAGGTTCCACGGTAACTCCATGGTCTCGGGGGCCGGCGGCAAAGGGCGGGGCTCCCTTGGGGGCGGGGCAGCGTTAGCCGCCTTGCCCTTCGTGGCCGACTTCCTTCCCTTCTTCCCCTTGGGAGGATTCCCTCGGGATTCGGGGTTGGGCGGCGCTGGAGCCTTAGGCTTCGGCGCAGCTGCAGCCGGTGTGCTGCGAGCAGGGGGCGGCTGAGTCGCCCTCGTGCTCGCGGACGTCTTGTCCGGGTTTTTATGTGTCGTGTCCGGTGGTTGCGCGGCTGCCGGCGCAGTGGCCGGAGGCGGCGCGTTAGTCATACGCCTGTCGGCAGCCAACGGGGGCCGAAGCCGCTCCGGGGGTAGCCGAGCCTCGATGGCTTCGAACCGAGCGTTGACGTAAGCGACAACATTGCTGTCGTCAGCCACGCCAGCCGCTCGGGGCGTTTGCCCAGTGAGGCTTTCCCGGATGCTGTCCATCTCCTTGCGGAGTTGGGCCAGCTCCTTTCCCTGCCGAGAGACCTCGGAGAGCAGCCGGTGGTTTACCAGCCGCAACTTCTCGGTCTCCTCGGAGACTGTTCGCTCGTAGAGCACTGGAGCTAAAAGCTCCCAGTCCCCGACTGCCGTCTTTAAGGCCTTCTGAAAGGTCCCTTTCAGATGTCCGGAAGACGCGATGACCTTCCGGACTATGGCCGACGAAATATCCAGGCGCTCCTTGATAGCGGAGGCGGTCATGTTGTGCGTGTCAGTCTCGCCCTGGGACGATTTCGACAGACGCGACATGCGTTCCTGGGCATGGTGCAGAGCACGATCCATGTCCGCAACCTCCTGCTCGGACCGTAGCTCCGCCTCCAGCCTTTCCTCCTCGCGCCTGGGGCGCATAAATTCCCTCCGGGCCTCCGCCAAACTGGCATTGGTACCGGCTCTCGGGGTTCTGACCCTGCCTCTACGGGCCGCCGGTCTCCCAGAAGGGGAAACTGACCCCGGGTCACTCTTATCGGAGCCCGAGCCCCCACTCTTGGAGTACGGCCGCTTCCGTGTGCCCCAGAGTCGGCCGAGTTCCTCCCCGGAGGAAGGATCCACGGTCATCAGGCTCGCGCCTGAATCCGACTCCTGGGCAGACGGAGAACGCGACCGCTCTCCTGCTGCGCTTGAACGGCCGCTACGCAAAATGCGCTTGGCCGCCGCCGAAGTAGATGGCTCCGGCGTAGCAGCTCTGAGCTCCTCGGAGCTCAAGCGGGTCAGCCTCACTACGGGCTCCCGCACCACCTCAGTGCCAGTTTTGGGACGTGGCTCGTCCTTTTGGCGTTTCTGGCCCTCCCCACAATACGAGTGAGGGCCGACAACGTCTGTCGTTGTCGCCACTGAGGCGTCAACCACAGGCGTCATGCGGGATTCCCCGGCTTCGTGCCGGGTACCCGCGTGGGTAGTTTTTTCGAAAGCGCCGTTTTCCATTTTTTGTTTTTTCCGCACTCGGGACTGGATTCCCACCAGCCATTCACCCCATAGACGTGCGGCGATCGTAGGGTTGGGGTAATTTTTATAGAGGTTGTCTTCCTCGCGACCCTGCTAGGCAGAGCCACCGGCCTGCTCAGTGCGGGTTACGGCTTGCCCGACGCCGACCGAGATCGACGCCGCGCAGGTGATTTTTTAGAGAGGTGGTCATCCTCGTGACCCTGCCGAAGCAGAGTCCCCGGTCCGCTCAGTGCGGGTTACGGGTGATTTTTTATAGAGGTTTTCATCCTCGCAGTCCTGCTAGGCAAGACCCCCGGTCCGCGACTGCGGATTACGGTTGCCCGACGGTGGCCGAAGCCAGTGTCCACCAGTCGTGCGAGCACAACTAGCCAGACCCGCCGCGCCGTGAAGAAGGCGTTTCCGCCCCCTCCTGGTGTTTTTTATAGAGGTTTTCTCCTCGTGACCCTGCGAACAGAGTCCCCGGTCCGCACAATGCGGATTACGGTTTGCCTGGCGGGGGTCCGTTATCCGTGAAAGCACGGATGATCGGATAGCCACCAAGCGGCCACATCTTCGCATCATCTGCTTAGCAGAGGAATACGAAGAGCGGCCCCACCTCTTCAGTTTTGGTCCGCGCCGGCCGTAGCCGGTACCCCCCATATCTGGAGGGCGTTCCCCTATCCGCCACCCGGGGGACGCGCCCGATAGAAGACTGACAACTCCCACGGGAACCTAACCTAACCTAACCTAACCTAACCTTTTTTTTTTTTTTTTTTTTTTTTTTTTTTTTTTTTTTTTTTTGCGTCAGGAAATGCATTTAGGCATTCCCAAGGCCCTGGGTTCGGGACACCTGGGATATGTGGGACTCGGAACTCCTGGGAAAACAGAGACCCCTACCCACTAAAACCATCTCGTGTCGTGTCGGTGGTCATCTTCGGCGCAGAATGGAAGGGACCCGGGATCCCCAACGAGGGAGAGACTCCTCGCAGGACCCTTCGGCGCGCAAGGCCGCCTGGCAGCCAGCCTCGGGAGGAGCAAGCTCAACTCCAGTGCACGATAACACAGACCACTGTGTCCGAAGACACGCGTTACCGTCTTCCTCGGGATCGCAAACCGAAACACACGCAGGCCCCCCCGCGTGCGCTTTGCGACCCCAAGGGCCCTTTTAGTCGCCTCTTACGACAGGCAGGGATACCTCGGTAGTATTCTTGTCCCCTAACCGCAGGGAACCGCCGGGATTACGCACCACCACCCCGGCGGCCTCGCCTCCGACGTCGGGCGGGATTGTCCAGCTCGCGCTGGCGCTCGGCGCTCTCCTTCTGCGACACGACGGCATCGCAGAAGGAGAGCACCGCATCCCACGAGCTCGCGCTCGCCACCATGGCAGAAACCACGGATGGCAGCGAGAGGTCGCGCCCGATCGAGGCGGTGAGCGTCTCGCGCTCGTTTGCCCATGCTGGGCACACCTCCAGCGTGTGCTGCGCCGTGTCCTCGCTGGCGTCACAGTGGTGACAGGCATCGCTAGCCTCCCGTCCGATCCGGCACAGGTAACTCCCGAAGCAGCCATGCCCCGTGAGTACCTGCGTCAGACGGTACGTTACGGCGCCGTGACGCCGATTCAGCCACTGTGTGAGAACAGGGCGGATCGCCTGGATCGTGCGATGGCCCGATCCGGGATCCGCAAGCCGCACATCCCAGAGCTCCACAGCCAGTGTGCGGAACTCTTCCAGCCAGGATGAAACCTGGCTTGGGGTAACCCCGTGGACTGTGGACCGACGCGCCTCCTCCCGGTAGTGAAACACCGCCGAGAGGGTCCTCGCATCAAGGTCCCAGGGGAGTGTGCCGGCCAGCACACAGGCCGCCTCGTAGGAAATTGTGCGGTAGCCCCGTATGACCCTGACTGCCATCGCCCGCTGCGGTCTCCGCAGTTCGGCGATACACTGGCTTGTCAGGGTGTCGGCCCAGACAGGTGAGCCGTACAGGGCCATGGACCGCACAACTCCCGCGTAAAGCCTCCGGCATGAAGCCTTCGGCCCCGCGATGTTGGGCAGCAATCTGCCTAACGCGGCCGCCGTTCGCACCAGTTTAGGCGCCAAGCGCTTAAAGTGGGCGTGGAAGTTCCAGCGACTGTCGAGGACCAATCCTAGGTACTTCATGGTCGACTCGACACGGATCTGGACTCCACCCACCTGGATAGCCGAACCGGCTGGAGGTCCTCTCCGAGGCCCGTGAAAACAGGTCGCCTCGGATTTTTCTAGGGCCACGTGTAGCCCTAGGCGTCGGATTCTGCCGACGACTTCCGCCACGCCTGCTGTGGCAAGGACGGCTGCATCCCGGAAGTTGTTCCCTCTCGCCGTTACCAGGGTATCGTCGGCGTAACAAGTTACTTCGACGCCCTGGAGGTTGACTGCTCGCAGCACCCAGTCATAACCAATGTTCCACAGGAGCGGCCCAAGAACCGAACCCTGTGGGACACCGCACGACATGGGATAACGCTGCCAGTCATCGCGCCCCGGGAACTCGACATACCTCTCTGTCAGGTAGTCTTCCAAGATGAGCCGTAAATAAAGGGGGACACCGTGGTGCCGTAGTGCCTCCTTTATGCAGGTCCACGGCAGGGTGTTGAAAGCGTTAGCTATATCGAGAGATACCGCTAACACCACTTGACCCTGCGACATCGCCTCCCTGGCGATGTCCTTCACGCGGAGGATCGCGTGAACCGTGGACCGACGACGCCTAAAGCCGTACTGGCAGTCTGCCAAGTCCGGCCCCACCTCCTCGAGGTGCCCAATCAGGCGGCCAGCGATTATGCGCTCAAGAAGTTTCCCAACCTCGTCGAGCAGCACAATCGGGCGGTAGGCCGAGGGGGAGTCAGATGGTCGACCCTCCTTCCTCAGTAGGACGAGCTTCCCCGTTTTCCACTGGCGCGGAAAACGTCCCTGCGACAGACAGGCCGAATACAGGCTCTGCAGTCTCGGCCCCAGCCACTCGAGGGACAGAACCCAAGCGCGGCCGGGTATGCCGTCTAGACCAGGAGCCGTACTCTTGGCCCGTAGCCGCGAGACTGCCGCATCAAACTCAACGTCCGACACGGCAGGGACCTCGTCTACACCTACTCTCACACCTGTGGGTGGCGTCATCACTGGCGGAGTGTGCTCTCCTCGGGTCGGAAACAGAGCCTGGACGACGTCGTGGAGCAAGGGAGGAGAGAGACTCTGCGTAACCGGGGGTGCCCAGGGGCGGAGCTTACTCAACGCCAACCTGTACGGCCTTCCCCACGGATCCGCATTAAGAGTCTCAAGAAACTCCTCCCTTGCCCTGGACTTGGCTCTGTTGATTGCGACCTTGAGCGCCTTTTTCGCCTCTCTATAGGCGTCATAAAGGCGGGCCTCATCGTCCTCAATCCGGGTGCGTCTGCGACGGTACCGGGAATACTGGCGTCTCGCCCTCACGCACGCAAAGCGCAAGCTCGCGAGGTCTGCGGACCACCAGTATACCTGCCGCTTAGGAGGGATAGGCCCGGCCCGGGGCATGGCCGCGTCGCAAATTTGCGACAGCGCCTCCCGGAACCATTCGGCCTCATCCTCCACCTCAGCAGGCCCATCCGGCACAGGCACCCATGCCTGGACGATAGCCGCACACTCCAACTTCTCGCGGTCGAGTCGCTTCAAAGCCCATCTCGGACTGTCTTTATGCCGGGTAGAACGGCTTGGACCGGTATGAATTGCCGGAAGCGTAGAAACGTCGAACCGGATATACCGGTGGTCCGACAACGTCTCCACACCCTCCAGCACTTCCCAGCCCTGGACACGTCGTGCTAGCGAAGGAGTCGCGAACGTCAAGTCCACGATGGACCCTCCCCGCATGCGCACACAGGTGTCTACCGAGCCCCGATTCAAGACAGTCATGCCAGAAGCGACTGCCCACTCCTCGAGCGCCTCTCCACGCACATCTGTCGCTGGAGATCCCCATACCAAGGACTTGGCATTGAAATCCCCAGCGACCAGCACTTGGAGCGAACGATTGCGGCCGATCACAGCCTCCAACTCGGAGAGAAAACTCTCGAATTGAGCGAGAGGCCGGTTAGGAGAGAAATACACCCCGATAACCAGGGTGTCTCCCAACTCAGCCGCAACCCATCCGTGCCCCTTTTCAATCCTCTGAAAAGGGGGGGCGCCGTTGGCCACTCGGGTGGCAATGGCCGCTGTGCCGTCCACATCCGAAACCCAATCGGGCGGGATGTAGTACGGCTCAGCCACTACCGCTATGGCTATCAACCTCTCCGCCAGACTCTGGACCCACAGGTCCTGAGCTCTGGCGCAGTGGTTGAGATTCCCCTGGAGGAATCTGAGTGCCATTTTAAGGAGGTGCAATTTGCATCTCCTCATCCGCGAGTGGCTCGGAGCGGGCCGGCTGCGACCGGGCCGTGGCCTCGGTGGCAGCTTGCCGACCGCGGTTTTTTGGTTTGGAGGCCTTGCAGGCTGGACCCCCAACCTTGTGACTGGCATTTCTGCCGGCCACTGCGCACACCGTGCAGTGTGGCGCCGCCTCACAGGCACGCGCCAGATGGCCTAGCTGACCGCAACGGTAGCACTGACTGCTACGGTCAACTTCCGAGCCGCACTTGCTCCGGACGTGTCCCTTTTCGAGACACCGGAAACAGCGTAGCTCCCTGGCCTCTAGCAGTTTGACCCGCGCCGATGTCCAACCGACCAGCAGACGAGCACCGTCCACCAGCTTTTTGGCCACCGCCACGGGGCAACGTGCCCAGCAGGCGCCTTGCCCCCTCCTGTCTCGGCGGATCTCGCCCGTCTTCACGGACTCCACCGAGCACGCCCCAGTCTTAGCGACAGCGGCTGCGACTTCCTCAGCGGTGACGGAGTCATCCAACTCAGAAATGCAACCTAACCTAACCTAACCTTTTTTTTTTTTTTTTTTTTTTTTTTTTTTTTTTTTTTTTTTTTTTTTTTTTTTTTTCATGTCAGGGAAAATCCCTCATGGATACCACATGCCCGGGGGGGCAATGTGGTTATGTGAGACTCCTACTCACTAAAAAACCTGACAGTGTACCCTCTACCACTTATATAAAAAACGGACGGTACGGGATTATTACACTCGCCGTACCGCCCAGTGGTAGGTCAGGCCAGATGGTTGGCCCAACGTCCTTCGCTGGGAGGGATGCCCGGGTACACCTGGGCACCCCTCAGACAGGTGGTACCGTGCAATGCAGGTTGGGGCCCCCCGACCCCTCCCCGCTAGTACTACTTAGACCGCTAGGACCTCTGCGTTTCATGTCCTCTAGTCTTTTTGAATTCGCAAAACTGCTGCGGTCAAATATCGCTGGTCTCGGCCGTGTGGGAGGTGGGTTACATTCTCGACCTCCCATGACATGCTTAGCCGGCAAGTTTGCCTCAGCGCAGTGTGCGCAGTGCGCTGTTGCCTGGCAATCTGCTGCCTTGTGTCCCTCCTTTCCGCACCTAAAACAAAGGCCGGTCCGGTCTCGAGGAGCTGGGCAGCGCGGGCTTGTGTGCCCCACGCCCATACACTTATAGCAGCGCATGGGACGCGGGGTTAAGGCCCGGACCTGAGCGCTGCTCCACCCTATTTTTAGGTGGCCGTCCTTCAGCAACATCTTTGCCGTGGCTACAGGGCAGCGGACAAAGCAGGCCCCGACACCTCTCGGCCCAGGGCGGACATCTCCGACTCTTATGGCCTTCACGTCACAACCACCACGGGCTGCTATCGCTGAGGCCACCTCGCTGCTAGATAGCGAGTCGTCCAGCCCACACAAACGAAGATCTATTGTTTTGGTGGGTCTGGCGACTTTTGCTAAATTCTCAAGGGTCGCTTGTGCAGCGACCTTGAGTTTTTCGGCCTTTTCTTCATGTTCTGGGCCGGGAATTTCCAAAATTCGCGACCCTGTTTGGCCCACCCGCATGTTGACCCGGTCAATGCCTAGTTCGGAGAGCTTTATCTCTTCTTTCAGTCTCTCCATGACGATCTTGTAGGTGAAACCCATCCGTAACGCTTCCGGGTCCAACGTTATCGTGACTGCAGCGGATCGGGGTTCGGAGAGCTTTGGCTTGCGGCTTCTCTTCTTCGGTAGTGACTTGGCGGGTGGTTTGCCGTTTGATTTCTTCGCAGCCGTTGTCGTATCATCGTTAGTTTTCCTTATGCCACCCTTGCCCTTCGTAGCCTTGGCGTACGTTTTTGGCGCGGGTGGAGAAGCCGTATCAGGCTTTGAGCCTTCTTTTTGCTGGGAAGCCGGCGGTGCGGGTGTTGTTGCTGCCGGTGATGCAGTTTGCTTTCCCTTCTCTTTCTTCTTTTTGGTCTTTCCCCCTGGTCTGACCTCGGTCCAGTCACCGTCCATTGGTTCGGGTGGTGGTTGTACTTCTTGGCTTTGAGCCGCCACGGTTGCCAAAGCGACAAAAGCCGCTGCTTTCTTGGCTTCCGCTGCCTTTTTTCGGTCTGCCGCAAGCGGGGGACGGACTGCCTCCGTCGTCAAACCCGCTATCTTCGCGTCGACCATAAAACCCACTTGGCGGAGAATGGAAGGCTCAAACTCCGACCGAAGCCATTCCTTCAGCGCATCTGCAGTAGCCGGAGGGTCCGATTTGGCAAGAGGGGCCAAAGCAGCCTTCGCCTTGAGCTCATCCAGCTCTGTTCGCATGCGGGCCATCTCGGCTTTCAGCCGGTGCGTTTCGTCATTTTGGGTGCGACGTGCCAGACTGTCAACTGCGTCGACGAAAATCTTTGCGCAGTCTTTCATGTCCTTAATAAAGGTGCCCTTCAGGTTTTTGCTTTTGTTGCAAATTTCATATAACTTCAGGGCGCTTTTACCTGAAAGGGCCCTTACTTCCTCAGCATTCAAGTCGTCCATATTGGGTGGAACTACTATGGTGAGATCTTCTTCCGATGGGGCGTGCCCCTTGCGGATAGCGCGTCTCTTCAGTTGAGCGTCAACTTCGGCTTTGGTGGCCGCAGCCGACAGCTTCTTGAGTTTGCGCTCCGCCTGTCGAAGGCCAACCTTGTGTTGTATTGGTCCTTTCTGTCTCTTCGATTTGAGCTGACTGGTCGATAATTGTTCCGAGTCGCTGGTAATGTCGTCAGAGTCCGGAGTGTGAAGGACTTCTGAGTCTGACAGGTCGTACACGAAGTCAGGCAGGTACGCATAAGGGTGCGGCCGCTTGAACCCCGTGTCCGAGGTCTCTTCTTCAGTGTCGTCTTTGGAGGCGACTGTGGTCTTCAGGGCTCCGCTAAGCGGGCCTGTCTCCAGCCGGGATAAAACTACCATCGGTTGGAGAGGAGAACTGGTTGCATCTCGCGTGCTTGACGCGCGTGTGACACGGGTCGATGCTGAACCCTGGGTCTCCGTCACTGCGCTTGGAACAAAAACGGGGTTTCCCCCGGAGCATTTTTGTGCCCCCCCCAGACTACGAACGGGGGCTGCCCCCAGATCGCCCGTGGAACCCGAAATCGGGCTCCGCGAGCGCTCCAGAGGGAGGGATTCCCCACTGCCGCAGGCAATGGGACCCTCCTGGGTAGTCTTTTCCAAAGATGCGTCCATTTCATTTTGTTTCCCTTAAGGGCGGGTAACCCCTCGCTCGCATTTACCCACCTTCGGCACGGTTAGACCTCCGGCTTCGTGATTTTTTATAGTGGTTGTCATCCACGCGGGTCTGGTAAGGTAAAGGATGATTGAGCTGAGAACCCCGGCGCCGGATGCAGGTGCATGAAAACCATGCACAAGCAGCCGGAACCGAAACAAACAACTCAATAGGACAAGGGACTGGGAAAAATGGGAAGGAGAAAAAGGATAAAGGAACACAGGAATTTGGGAAAAGGATAGGAAAGGACAGACGCCCCGGTCCCAGTGCTGAAACACTATCCATAACAGAGTGAACTCTGCTAAGCATCGTGCCCCGAGTGCACTGGGATTACGGTCACATTCCCCCCCGAGAACAAAATCAACAGCAAGCGCGCCGGCCACCCCCCGAGAACAAAGAGTCTGACTCGAAACGAGACTCAATGACCCGGGGTAAGCGGCGAGCACACCGTCTGCTGACTTTGCCCTGAGTCAGGCGATACTTCCGGACTGAAGTCCGTACTAATACCACCCTCCTCCCCTGGTTTCGGTCCACGCCGGCCACTGCCGGTACCCTCCATATCTGGAGGGCGTTCCCCTATCCGCCACCCGGGGGACGCGCCTGGTAGCAGAACCATACTGCCCCAAGAACCTAACCTAACCTAACCTAACCTAACCTAACCTAACCTAACCTTTTTTTTTTTTTTCGCGGGGAATCCATTTACGGACATCCCGCCTCTCCGGTGGGAGGGGCGGGGGGGTGTGGGACTCCCTCACCAGTCCAGACTGGTGAGAATACCCACTAAACCCCGCGGTGGCCATCTTCGCGCATGACTCGAGTCACCGGGATTTCTATTGATAGAATGCATCCGGTGAACTTGAGTGCGCAATGCTGCTGGCGCAGCCCAGCTCGGGGAGAGTGATGCCTCCCCCCTAACACCATCCAGTGTTACCCGGCAATGTGAGGCCACCCCACACTGCCGTCCTCCTCGAGGCCACTTGAGACGGAGCGCACAGCCCCCGCCGTACACTCTTAGCGACCCCGAAGGCCCCCCTTTAGTCGCCTCTTACGACAGGCGGGGGGGAACCGTGGCCGTATTCTAACGCCCCGGACCACAGGGCGAAGGGGATTGCTGGGGCTTACATGCCACCACCCCGGCGTCGCCTTCTTCGCCTACTCGGATCCTCCTGCTCCCTGATCCGTTCGGCTGCCTCTTTAATAGACATTATAGTGTCGCAAAAACTGGCAACTGCCACCCACGCCGTACGGCTGACTGACATTGCTTGTATGACTGTCGGTAACGTCACGTCCCCTCCGAGGACAGCGCTTAGTTCGATGCGCTCCTGACTCCATGCTGGGCACACTTCTACAGTGTGCTGGGCAGTATCCTCGGCAGAGTCACAGTGGTGACACCTTGCTGTTGACTCCCTGCCGATTCGGTTCAAGTACCTGCCGAAGCAACCATGCCCCGACAGGACCTGCGTCATCCTAAAGGACAGAGAGCCGTGACGCCGCTCTAGCCACAGCCTAAATACTGGGCGAATTGCCTCCAAGGTCCACTGGCCTGCTCCTGGAACAGCCAGTCTGTTGTGCCAGATGGTAATGGCGTCATTTTTGAAATTGGCCCTTTGGCCGTCCACTTCTTGGGGTGCAGCCCGCCCGCCCGAGCGACGCACATCCTCACGCCAGTAGAAAACGGCTGAGAGGGCCCTCGCGTCTAGATCCCAGGGCAGTTGGCGAGCCAGCACACAAGCCGCCTCAAAAGATATCGTACGATACCCCCGTATAGCTCGTATGGCCATCGCTCTCTGCGGCCTGCGCAGGATGGCGATACTCTGATTCTTCAGAGCGTTGGCCCATACGGGGGCCCCGTAGAGGGCAATGGATCGCACGATCCCGATGTAAAGCCTTCGACACACGTCACCGGGCCCAGATAAATTGGGCAGGATCCTACTCAGTGCGCCTGCTGTCTTCAGCAGTTTTGGCGCCATCCGCTCAAAATGGGCGCGGAAGTCTAGTCGACCGTCGAGGACTAGCCCCAGGTATTTCAGCGTCGACTCGACGTCAAGTCGGACTCCACCCACCACAATATGGGAACCAGCTGGAGGGGCTTGCCGGGGCCCGTGAAAACACAAGACCTCGGACTTGTGCAGAGCCACCTCCAGACCCAGGCGCCGAATGCGGCCCACCACATGCGCAGTTCCCGCAGTGGCTAAAAGCGCTGCTTCGCGGAACGTTTTCCCCCGAGCGGTGACCAGTGTGTCGTCTGCATAACATGTTACGCTGACACCCGGTAGATTCCCACCTCGCAGTACCCAGTCGTAACCGATGTTCCACAGGAGCGGCCCAAGGACCGATCCCTGTGGGACACCGCACGACATAGGCCGTCTGCACCATGCATCCCGCCCGGGGTACTCAACGTACCTCTCGGAGAGGTAGTCGGCAATGAGGGCCCTGAGGTACGCAGGTACCCGATGGTATTTGAGGGCCTCTCTGATGCATGCCCAGGGGATGGTGTTAAAGGCGTTGGCGATATCTAAAGATACCGCCAAAACGACCTCTCCCCGGGCTATAGCCTCCTCGACTTGGGTTTTTACTCGCAAAATGGCGTGCACAGTGGATCTGCGCCGCCGAAAGCCAAACTGGCAATCCGCCAGGTTAGGACCAACCCCTTCGATGTGCTCGACGAGACGAGCAGCGATGATTCGCTCAAAAAGTTTACCCATCTCGTCGAGCAGAACGATGGGGCGGTAAGCGGACGGAGAATCCGCCGGTCGCCCTTCCTTCTTTAACAGGACCAATTTCCCGGTCTTCCACTGCCGCGGAAACCGGCCCTGTCTGAGACAGTTTGTAAAGAAGGTCCGTAGTCTCGGGCCCAACCATTTTAGCGCAAGGGCCAAAGCACGACCCGGTATGCCGTCCAGGCCGGGCGCGGTGTTTCTCGCCTGCAGCCTCAGTACGGCTGCACCTAGTTCTTCGTCGGTGACCTGCGGCGTCTCAATCGTGTCCTCATCGAGTGGGCCAGTGGAGGCCATTGGCGGCGGTGTAAAGTCACCCCTTGTTGGGAACAAGGTTACCACCACATTGTCTAGAAGCGCGGGCTCAATGCTCTCCGTTAATGGGGGGGCCCACGGCCGGAGCTTGGCCATCGCCATTCGGTATGGCCGCCCCCACGGATCACTATTGAGAGTTTGTAAAAACTCCTCCCGCGCTTCTGACTTCGCCTTGTAAATTGCCACCTTGAGTGACTTCTTCGCCTCCCGATAGACTACATAAAGGAGCGCCTCCTGCTCCTCATTTCGGTTCGCTCTGCGCCGGTGTCGGGCGTATTGGCGTCTCGCCCTTACGCAAGCGTATCTCAGCTGCGCTAGGTCTGCGGACCACCAATACACCTGGCGTTTCGCTGGAAGGGACCTGGCTCGGGGCATGGCCGCGTCACAAATATGCGACAGCGCCTCCCGAAACCACTCTGCCTCTCCTTCCACCTCAGACGGACCGTCCGGCACAGGCACCCATGCCTGGACAATGGAGGCCAACTCCAGCGCCTCCCTATCAAGGCGCTTAAGCGCCCAGCGGGGGCAGTCCCTGGTCGCGGAGATTCGGTTCGGACCGGTGTGGAGCGGCGGTGATGCGGAAACGGCAAACCGGATATACCGGTGGTCCGAGAACGTTTCCACATCCTCCACCACTCTCCAGTCCGATACACGGCGCGCAAGGGCCGGGCTCGCGAACGAAATGTCCACGATGGACCCACCCAGCTGCCGCACGCACGTGTGTACCGCACCTTGGTTAAGAACCACCAGGCCAGTGGCGATCGCCCACTCTTCCATGGCAACACCTCGTGCATCAGTCGCCGGAGATCCCCACGTCAAGGATTTGGCGTTGAAATCCCCGACGACGAGCAGCTCATGGGAGCGGTTACGGGCAATCAGCGCCTCCAGCCCCGAAAGGTGGCTCTCGAATTCCGCCAGTGTTTTGTTCGGGGAAAAGTATGTCCCGACGATGAACGTTTGCCCCATGAGAGCAGCCACCCATCCGCTGCCTCGTTCGACCCTGCCAAAAAGCGGGGCACCTGCAGCAGCCTGCCTAACGATGGCGACCACTCCGTCGATATCGGCGACCCAGTTGTCCCTCTGCGGGACAAAATAGGGCTCAGCCACCACGGCGACGTGCACCGACCACTGTAGAAGACTCTGATGTAAAAGGTCCTGAGCCATTCTACAGTGGTTGAGGTTCGCCTGCAGATAGCTGATAGCCATTTAACTGGCGACCTCAGACATCTCCTCGTCCCTAGTCGGAGGTGGGTGAGTCGTCTGCTGCTGGGTCTTGGCCACGGCGGCAGGCTTACTCCCTTTCTTTGGGCGCGGGGCCGTGCAGGACTTGCTGCCGACCCGATGTCCTGCAGGCTTTTTGGCTAACGCACAAAGAGTGCAGTGAGCTGCAGCCTTGCAGTCCCTCGAAATGTGGCCGAGTTGCCCACAACGGTAGCACTGGCTACTGCGATCCACGTCGGAAGTGCAGCGCTCCCGGACATGCCCCACTTCCAGGCACCGGTAACACCGCATTTGCCGGGGCTCCAGCAATTTAACTTGGGCTGCCACCCACCCCACCAAAATACGACGGTCGTCGGACAGTTTTTTAGCAATGGGAATAGGGCAACGCACCCAGGCTGTCCCCATTCCCGAAAAGTCTCGTCGTATCGTGCCAGCTTTTATGGCTTCAGCAGGGCAGCCACCGGATTTTGCAACCGCTGCTGTGAGTTCCTCCGCCGTTACCGATTCGTCCAATCCGGATATACGGACTTCGGCAGTTTTTACGGGTCGGTGTATACGCACGTCCTCCTCCCCTAGCACATCTTTTAGTTTCACAGCCAATGAATTGGCTTTGTCAGCGCTAGTTGCGCCAGGAATCTCGATAATGGTTGCTCCGGTTGCAGCACGCCGGAAGCGTACCGATTCTATACCAAGGCCCGACAAGTCTATGTTGGCCTTGGCTTGGCCAATCACGTTGGCATAGGTGAGCCCCCGCTTTTCAGCCTCCGGCTGCAACGTGACGACCACTGCCATGCTGCGAGGAGCGCGGATCTTAGGCGCCTTCCTCTCGTCCTTTTTCGTTGGCTTCTTGTTGGCCTGCGCAGGTTTTCGGCGCGAATCAGGTTGTTGAGGCTTAGATGTTTTGCCTCCTTCCTTGGCCTTCTTTCCCCCTTTCCCCACCTTGGTCCAGTCGTTCCTCGTAGAAGGGCGTACTGTGCCAATAGAATGGGGGTTGGTTTCTGACGTGGGCATCCAGGCCATAGGGGTTGCACCATCATCGTCCACCTTCTTCTTTATCTTTTTGGCAGCTGTCGCGCCGCGGGTGTTTTGGGGCACTGGCGCACCTTGAGGCGGGGCCTTTGAACCCACATTCGCAGCAGCTGCTGGCGGTGGCCTGGTCTTTTGCCGAGATTGTCGCTGTGGCTGAGGTTCGGGCTGGGACGCCTGAGCAATCTCGTCTCTTACCCGGTCAGCGGCCAGCGGTGGCCTCATCCGCGACAGCGTTGGGTCTTCGCCAGAGCCGTAGCGGGCCGACATCATGGTCCCCATCCGGATTGTAAGGCTACGCTCCATCTCGTCCATTCGCTCGTGCTGCTTCTGCAGGAGGTCTTGGCGCAAATTTTGTAGTTCCGTGCCGAGGTCGTCCAACCGCTTCTGCAGCCGGGCATTTTCGCTCAGCACGCGATCACGGTCTTGCTGGAGGACCTCGTTCTCCCGTCTCAAGCGGATTGTCTCATCGGAGGCATTCAGCTTTAAAATTCTACTGCCCAGAGACTCTGCCTTGTCATGTAGGTCGTACAAAGCTCTTTGGAAAGTCCCCTTCAGATGTTTTGAGGACTTCCCGACCTTCTGGGCGACGGCAGCGATTTGCAGAAGTTCATTCCTGATGGCCTGCGGGGAATCGTCGCACTCGTCTGCCGACATGGACGACTCGCTTAGACGGGTCACGTCCACTGGACGCGCCATTGCGCGAGTCATTACTGCCAACTCCTGCTCAGCCAGCTGTTCGGCTTCTTCCCGCTCCGCGTCCTCCCTCTGCTTGAGGAAGGCGGCTTTTGTCTTCGCGAGGCCTACGTACTGGCCCGTAGTGGGCGGTCGGCCTCGGCCTCGCAGCGTCTTTATTATTTTGGGGGCCGAGACATCCTCCCCAGGGGAAGTGTCTGAGCTCGCCCGGTCACTCAAAGAGCGGTGCTTCGAACGGCTCCGCCTCCGTGGTTCCCAGAGTCGGCCCTGGCCCTCATCAGCGGACAAGGGATCCGACTCCATTCGAGTAAGCCTAACAACAGGCACCTTCTCGGACCCTGTCAAAGATGACGGGGTCGTAGCCTTTTCAGGCTCCACCGTGGAGGGACTAACGGTATCGCGCACGCCTACCAACCAACCAGTGCGCACCGTATCACGGTCCTCTCCGACAGGGTTTTGAAGCTCAGCTACCTCTGAGTCTTCAACCCTATTCTCCAAAACACTAAACCTATTTTTTACACTAAAACTAAAAGACGAAAAATCGGAATCCATATTTGTTTCCACGAGTATGGGGGATCTAAAAAGTCCACCCAGGCGGAGCCCCCTGCACCTGGGTAACCCTAATACTGCACGAGGGCGGGTGTTCTCGTGCAGGTGTCGCGCTAGCGGGTAGGCGTTAACCCATCCTACCACCTCGAGACCGAGGCGGCCGACCGTCACGCGACTAACGGCCAACCTTTTGGGGTTTTTTATTGAGGTTGACTCCTCTCGGCCCGGGCGACCAAGCCAAGGCCCCTACTTCCCGAGGGCTGCGAGACATGTCCACAACACCCTACAGGAGCAGGTTGCCAGACGGTTGACCGAAGTCACCCACCTAGTCGCGCAATCGCGAGTGGTGGGCCCGTCCAGCCGCAGGTCTTGAAGACCCGCCATCCCCAACCTTTTTTTTTTTTTTTTTTTTTTTTTTTTTCGCGGGGAATCCATTTACGGACATCCCGCCGCTCCGGGGGGAGAGGCGGGGGGGTGTGGGACTCCCTCACCAGACTGGTGAGAATACCCACTAAACCCCGCGGTGGCCATCTTCGCGCATGTCTCGAGTCACCGGGATTTCTACAATAGAATGCGTCCGGTGAACTCGAGTGCGCAATGCCGCTTGCACAGCCCAGCTCGGAGAGAGTGATACCTCCCTCCTAACACCATCCAGTGTTACCCGGCAATGTGAGGCCACCCCACACTGCCGTCCTCCTCGAGGCCACTTGAGACGGAGCGCACAGCCCCCGCCGTGCACTCCTAGCGACCCCGAAGGCCCCCCTATAGTCGCCTCTTACGACAGGCGGGGGGGAACCGTGGCCGTATTCTAACGCCCCGGACCACAGGGCGAAGGGGATTGCTGGGGCTTACATGCCACCACCCCGGCGTCGCCTTCTTCGCCTACTCGGATCCTCCTGCTCCCTGATCCTTTCGGCGGCCTCTTTTTGGGACATTATTGTGTCACAAAAACTGGCAACTGCCACCCACGCCGTTCGGCTGACTGACATTTTATGGATGACAGTCGGCAGCGTCACGTCCCCACCGAGGGCAGCGCTTAGCACGTTGCGCTCCTGACCCCATGCTGGGCACACTTCCAGAGTGTGCTGGGCAGTGTCCTCGGCACAGTCACAATGGTGACATCTCTCCGAGGCCTCTCTGCCGATTCGGCTCAGGTACCTGCCAAAGCAGCCATGCCCCGACAGGACCTGCGTCACCCTGTAGGACAGAGAGCCGTGACGCCGCTCGAGCCACAGCTTCAAAACTGGGCGTATCGCCTCAATACTCCAATGGCCCGCTCCTGGAGCAGCCAGTCTGTTGTGCCAGATGGTGATGGCTACGTTTAGTAAATTGGCCCTTTGGCCGTCAACTTCTTGGGGTGCTGCCCGCCCGCCCGAGAGACGCACATCCTCACGCCAGTAGAAAACGGCTGAGAGGGCCCTCGCGTCTAGATCCCAGGGCAGTTGGCGAGCCAGCACACATGCCGCCTCAAAGGAGATCGTGCGATACCCCCGTATCGATCTTATGGCCATCGCTCTCTGCGGCCTGCGCAGGATGGCGATGCTCTGAGGCTTCAGAGCGTCGGCCCATACGGGGGCCCCGTAAAGGGCAATAGATCGCACGATCCCTGTGTAGAGCTTTCTACACGTTTCACTTGGCCCAGCAGAGTTCGGCAAGATTCTGCAGAGCGCGTTTGCCGTTTTTACGATTTTTGGCGCTAGCCGCTCAAAATGAGCGCGGAAGTCCAGTCGGCCGTCAAGGACTAGCCCCAGGTATTTGAGCGTCGACTCAACGTCAAGTCGGACTCCGCCGACCACAATGTGGGAACCAGCTGGAGGGGCTTGCCGGGGTCCGTGAAAACACAAGACCTCGGACTTGTGCAGAGCCACCTCTAGTCCCAGGCACCGAATTCTACTCACTACATGCGCCGTTCCCGCAGTGGCCAAAAGCGCTGCCTCTCGGAAGGTTTTACCACGGGCGGTGACCAGTGTGTCATCTGCGTAACACGTCACGCTGAGACCCGGTAAATTCCCTCCTCGCAACACCCAGTCGTAACCGATGTTCCACAGGAGCGGCCCGAGGACCGAACCCTGTGGAACACCGCACGACATAGGCCGTCTGCACCATTCGTCTCGTCCGGGGTACTCAACATACCTCTCAGTGAGGTAATTGGCGATGAGGTTCCTCAGGTACACAGGTACCCGGTGGTACTTGAGGGCCTCTGTGATGCATGCCCAGGGGATGGTGTTAAAGGCGTTGGCGATATCTAAAGATACCGCCAAGACGACCTCTCCCCGGGCTATAGCCTCCTCGGCTTGGGTTTTTACCCGCAAAATGGCGTGCACAGTGGATCTGCGCCGCCGAAAGCCAAACTGACAATCCGCCAGGTTTGGACCAACCCCTTCGATGTGCTCGACGATACGAGCAGCGATGATTCGCTCAAAAAGTTTACCCATCTCGTCGAGCAGAACGATGGGGCGGTAAGCGGACGGAGAATCCACCGGTCGCCCTTCCTTCTTCAACAGGACCAGCTTCCCGGTCTTCCACTGCCGCGGAAACCGGCCCTGTCTGAAACAGTCCGAAAAAAGGGTCCGTAGTCTTGGGCCCAACCACTTAAGTGAAAGGGCCAAGGCACGTCCCGGTATGCCATCAAGGCCGGGCGCGGTGTTTTTGGCCCGCAGCCTCAGTACGGCTGCACCAAACTCGTCCTCGGTGACCTGCGGCGTCTCGAGTTCATCCTCATTCATTGGGCCAGCGGAGGCCATTGGTGGAGGTGTAAAGTCACCCCTTGTTGGGAACAAGGTTGCCACCACATTGCCAAGAAGCGAGGGCTCAATGCTCTCCGTTAACGGGGGGGCCCACGGCCGGAGCTTGGCCATCGCCATACGGTAAGGCCGCCCCCACGGATCACGATTGAGTGTTTGCAAAAACTCCTCCCGCGCTTCTGATTTGGCCTTGTAAATAGCCACCTTCAGCGCCTTTTTGGCCTCCCGATAGGCTCCGTAAAGGAGGGCCTCCTGCTCCTCGTTTCGGTTTGCTCTGCGCCGGTGTCGGGCGTATTGGCGTCTCGCCCTTATGCACGCGTATCTCAGCTGCGCTAGGTCTGCGGACCACCAATACACCTGGCGTTTCGCTGGAAGGGACCTGGCTCGGGGCATGGCCGCGTCACAAATATGCGACAGCGCCTCCCGAAACCACTCTGCCTCTCCTTCCACCTCAGACGGACCGTCCGGCACAGGCGCCCATGCCTGGACAATGGAGGCCAACTCCAGCGCCTCCCTATCAAGGCGCTTAAGCGCCCAGCGGGGGCAGTCCCTTGTCGGGGAGATTCGGTTCGGACCGGTGTGGAGCGGCGGTGATGCGGAGACGTCAAACCGGATATACCGGTGGTCCGAGAACGTTTCCACATCCTCCACCACTCTCCAGTCCGATACACGGCGCGCAAGGGCCGGGCTCGCGAACGAAATGTCCACGATGGACCCACCCAGCTGTCGCACGCACGTGTGAACCGTGTCTCGATTTAGAACCACCAGGCCGGTGGCGATCGCCCACTCCTCCATAGCAACACCTCGCGCATCAGTCGCCGGAGATCCCCACGTCAAAGATTTGGCGTTGAAATCCCCGACGACGAGCAGCTCATGGGAGCGGTTGCGGGCAATGAGCGCCTCCAGCCCCGAAAGGTGGCTCTCAAATTCTGCCATAGTTTTGTTGGGGGAAAAATATGTACCAACTACAAACGTTTGCCCCATGAGAGCGGCCACCCATCCGCTGCCTCGCTCGACCCTGCCAAAAAGCGGGGCACCTGCAGCAGCCTGCCTAACGATGGCGACCACTCCGTCGATATCGGCGACCCAGTTGTCCCTCTGCGGGACAAAATAGGGCTCAGCCACCACGGCGACGTGCACCGACCACTGTAGAAGACTCTGATGTAAAAGGTCCTGAGCCATTCTACAGTGGTTGAGGTTCGCCTGTAGATAGCTAATAGCCATTTAACTGGCGACCTCAGACATCTCCTCGTCCCTAATCGGAGGTGGGTGAGTCGTCTGCTGCTGGGTCTTGGCCACGGCGGCAGGCTTACTCCCTTTCTTAGGGCGCGGGGCCGTGCAGGACTTGCTGCCGACCCGATGTCCTGCAGGCTTTTTGGCTAACGCACAAAGAGTGCAGTGAGCTGCAGCCTTGCAGTCCCTGGAAATGTGGCCGAGTTGCCCACAACGGTAGCATTGGCTACTTCTATCCACCTCGGAAGTGCAGCGTTCCCGCACGTGCCCTACCTCAAGGCAGCGGAAACACCGCATTTGGCGGGGCTCCAGCAGCTTGACCTGGGCTGCCACCCAGCCTACCAGAACTCGCCGATCATCTGCGAGCTTTTTGGCAACCAAGGCAGGACAACGGACCCATGCCGTGCCCAGCCCCGAAAAGTCACGGCGAATAGCGCCCGTCTTAATCTCATCAGTAGAGCAGCCTCCAGCTTTGGCCACTGCTGCTGTCAACTCCTCAACTGTGACTGACTCGTCCAATCCGGTGATGCGGACCTCTGCCGTTTTTACGGGGCGGTGCACGCGAACGTCCTCAGGTCCCAGGACACTTTTCAGCTGTTCAGCCAGGGAGTTGGCCTTATCTCCACTGGCAGTGCCTGGAACTTCAATGATTGTGGCCCCGGTAGCGGCCCGCCTGAAACGAACCGACTCTATTCCTAGGCCCGACAAGTTTATTTTGGCTTTCGCCTGCCCCAAAATGCTGGCGTAAGTCACTCCCCTCTTTTCGGCGGCCGGTTGCAGCGTGACTACCACAGCCATAGAACGGGGAGAGCGAATTTTGGGGACCTTCCTATCTTTTTTAGTGGCCTCTTTTGCCTTCTCCGGGGGACCACGTTGTGGTTTGCGGCGTGCCTGAGGTTGCGATGACTTGGCAGCCCCTTCTTTGACGCTTTTACCGCCTTTCCCCACCCTAGTCCAGTCCTGTCTAGTGGTAGGGCGCACTGAGCCAATCGAATTGGGATTGGTGTCTGATGTGGGCACCCAGACCATAGGGGTTTCACCATCATCATTCACCTTTTTCGTCTTTTTGGCAGCTGTCGCGCTGCGGGCGTTTTGGGGCGCAGAGGCACCTTGAGGCGGAGCCTTTACACCCGCGTTCACAGCAGCTGCTGGCGGTGGCCTGTTCTTTGGCCGTGATTGTCTCTGCGGCTGCGGCTCGGACTGGGACGCCTGAGCTGCCGCGTCTCTGGCTCGGTCAGCGGCCAGCGGTGGTCTCATGCGCGGCTGCGCAGGATCTTCACCCGAGCCGTAGCGAGCCGACATCATGGTCCCCATTCTGACCGTCAAACTTCGCTCCATCTCATCCATTCGCTCCTGCTGCTGTTGCAGGAGGTCTTGGCGCAAGTTCTTCATTTCATTACCGAGGTCATCCAACCGCTTCTGCAGCCGGGCATTTTCGCCCAGCACGCGGTCGCGGTCTTGCTGGAGGGCCTCGTTCTCCCGTCTCAACCTTGTGGTTTCCTCAGAAGCGTTAAGCCTCAGGATTCTGCCAGCAAGGGACTCAATATTCTCACTGGCGTCATACAAGGCTCGCTGGAACGTGCCCTTGAGGTGTTTGGACGCCTTGCCTACTTTTAGGACTACAGCGGCCACCTGCTGTAGGCTCTGCTTAATTGCAGGTGCCGAATCCGCCTCGTCATCATTTAATGACACTGACGACTCGCTAAGACGCGACACTACACCTGGCCGCGTCATTGTGCGAGTCATCACCGCCAACTCCTCCTCGGCCTGTTGTTCGGCCTCCATTTTTTCCTCCTCCTGCTGCTGCTTAAGAAAGGCAGCTTTTGTTTTTGCGAGGCCTACGTACTGGCCCGTTGTGGGCGGTCGGCCTCGGCCTCGCGGCGTCTTGATTATTTTTGGGGCTGAGACATCCTCCCCAGGGGAAGTGTCTGAGCTCGCCCGGTCACTCAAAGAGCGGTGCCTCGAACGGCTCCGCCTCCGTGGTTCCCAGAGTCGGCCCTGGCCCTCATCAGCGGACAAGGGGTCCGACTCCAAACGAGTTAGCCTTACGATAGGCACCTTCTCGGACCCCGTCAAAGGTGACGGGGTCAAAGCCTTTTCAGGCTCCACCGCGGAGGGACTAACGGTATCGCGCACGCCTGCCAACCAACCAGTGCGCACCGTATCACAGTCTCCTCCGACAGGGTTTTGAAGCTCAGCTACCTCTGAGTCTTCAACCCTATTTTCCATAACACTAAACCTGTTCTGAATACTAAAGCTAAAAGAAGAAAAATCGGAATTCATACTTGTTCCCACGAGTATGGGGGATATAAAACGTCCATCCAGGCGGTGCCCCCTGCACCTGGGTAACCCTAATACTGCACGAGGGCGGGTGGTCTCGTGCAGTTGTCGACGCTAGCGGGTAGGCGATCTCCCATCCTACCACCTCGAGACCGAGGCGGCCGAACGTCACGTGACCAACATCCGACCTTTTGGGGTTTTTTATTGAGGTTGTCTCCTCTCGGCCCGGGCGACCAAGCCAGGGCCCCTACTTCCCGAGGGCTGCGAGACATGTCCACAACACCCTTCGGGAGCAGGTTGCCAGACGGTTGACCGAAGTCACCCACCTAGTCGCGCAATCGCGAGTGGTGGGCCCGTCCAGCCGCAGGTCTTGAAGACCCGCCATCCCACGAGCCGAAGCTCCGCTAGTCCAGAGGACTCCCACACGCAGTGTAAACTGCACGGCGACAGAACACCCACACCACAGTTGTCGCTTAAAAGCGACCGCAAGCCTTGCAGGCCTGCCATACCACGCCATAACAAAAGATGGCCACTGGGCCCCGTAAGCCCCGAAAGACACTCTCGGCCCCTCTTCAGAAAGAGGAGGGAGAATACACCTCCTCGACAGTTTTGGTCCGCGCCGGCCGAAGCCGGTACCCCCTATATCTAGGGGGCATTCCCCTATCCGCCACCTGGGGACGCGCCCGATGGGAGACTGTCAAACTCCACACGGGGCCATCCCCAACCTAACCTAACCTAACCTTTTTTTTTTTTTTTTTTTTTTTTGACGCGGGGAATCCATTTACGGACATCCCGCCCCCCGGGGGAGGGGCGGGGGGGGTGTGGGACTCGCTCACCAGAGTGGTGAGAATACCCAAACTAAACCCCGCGGTGCTCCTACGTTGCCATTTGTCGCTGAACTGTGGGAACGCTAATGCACACCATAATTCGGCAACGGCTGTCCTTCTTCAGGGCCCATCTATCAAACTGTTCATCGTTTTTTTTTTTTTTTTTTTTTTTTTTTTTTTTTTGTGGTCAAGACGTGTGAGGAGCACTCGACACGCCTTCCACCGTTTCACAGAACAACTAACAGCCCCCGCTGTTGTTGCCCGTATGTGGTCTAGTGCAGGATCTGGCGGTTGTGGTCTCGCCGTCTGCGCCCGGTTCTCTGGCGACGGAGCGGGAGAGACTCTGGGTCCTCCTCTCGGATACGCTCCGCTCCTTCCTTTCCTTCCATGACCTCCTCGCAAAAAGCGGCGAAGGCTTCCCATGAGGCTTCGCTGTCGACCACAGATTTCACTACGACGGGCAGCGATAAGTCAGGGCCTATGGCATTTACAAGCTGGTCCCTTTGTACTTGCCACTTAGGGCAGTGGATCATAGTATGCTCGGCGGTGTCTTCTTGATGGCCGCACTCATGGCAGACCATTGTCATCTCACGTTTTGCTACGTTGCACAAATACCTCCCGAAACACCCGTGCCCTGTCAGGACCTGGGTGATCCGGAAAGTGAGTCCCCCGTGCCTGCGACTTATCCAGGTGTCCAAAATAGGACGAATGGCCTCAATTGTTTTACGCCCGTATGCAGGCGACTCCAGACGTTCTTTCCATTTTTCTAGGAGTTCCTCGTGGGAAATCTCCCTCCACCTCCTGATTTCTTCTATCATAGGATGCTCTCCTCGGGCGCGTACCTCGGCACATTTGTGATAGACGTCCGCAAGGACCGCGGCATCCAAATCCCAGGGTGGGATGGCCGCTAGTACGCATGCTGCTTCGCAGGCTATGGTGCGATAGCCCCTCACTGCCCGAATGGCCAGAACCCTCTGAGGTCTTCGTAGGAGGGCCTGGTTTTGGGCACTTAATGCGTCAGCCCATATTGGAGCACCGTAGAGGGCCATCGACCGCACGACACCAGTATATAGACGACGGCACGCCACACTAGGTCCGTCGATGTTGGGAAGAAGTCTTCCTAGCGCACCGGCCGCCTTCATCAGCTTGGGAGCCAGTTGTTTGAAATGCTCCTTGAAGTGCCACTGGCTATCAAGGACAATGCCAAGGTACCGCATCGTCGACTTGATTTCGATGGTTACTCCGCCAACTATGATGTGCGCTCCTTCAGGTGGTTTGTTTCGAGGGCCATGAAAACAAAGTGCCTCCGACTTGTGAAGCGCCACCTCTAACCTAACCTAACCTAACCTAACCTAACCTAACCTAACCTAACCTAACCTAACCTTTTTTTTTTTTTTTTTTTTTTTTTTTTTTTTTTTTTTTTTTTTAACGAGGTAAAAATGCATTACGCACTATCCCACCGCCTGGGTGGGCGGTGGGGGAGTGTGGGACTCTCCGCCGGTAAAGCCGGCGGCATACCCACTAAAAATACCCCGGTGTATCCCGCTTCGCTTTTAGCGGGACGATGTGGGATTCCCTAAGGATTTCGGCCACATCGTCCCAAGCGGTCGGCCCAGCCACTGCCGGGCCTCCTCACGCCACGGGGGGGTAACCTGATACACGACAGATACCCCCCAGACAGGGACACCGTGCAATGCGAGTGAGACCCCCGGTCTCACCCGCTGGTGTCCTAGGGAACTGGGAGAAGGTGGGCGAACCGCCTTCTCCGGGCACCCCGCCGTCTGCGTCGGAGAGGGGCCGCCAGAGGGTCGTCCTCCCTGGCCCTCTCCGCGGTCTCCTTCTGTGTCATAACCTCTTCACAGAAGGAGACCATCGCCTCCCACGACCTCTCGCTCTCGAGCATAGCTAGAATTACTCTTGGGAGCGAGAGGTCCCGGCCTGTTGCAGCAACTAGTGTGCTGCGCTGCACCTCCCAGGCCGGACACACCTCGAGGGTGTGCTGGGCGTCATCCTCAGGTGCGCCACATTCGTGGCACACGGGGGTTGGCTCTCTTCCGGCTATCTGGTGCAGGTATTGGCCGAAACAGCCATGCCCAGAGAGCACCTGCACCAGCCGGAAGGTGAGCGCGCCGAACCCCCTACGACACCACCTATGGAGGACTGGTCTGATGGCGTCAATAGTGCGTGCACCAAACCGTGGCGCCTCCAAGTCGTCCTGCCAACGCCAAATAACCTCATTTTGGGCTATGCGCCTCACCCTCTCAACCTCGTCGAAGGTGGGGCGCTGTCTTCTGGCCCTCGCTGCTGCACGGTATTTGTATACCGCAGCGAGGACCCCAGCCTCTAGCTCCCATGGGGGCGTGCCGGCCAAAACGCAGGCAGCCCCCATGGAAATGGTGCGGTAACCCCGCACCGCCCTGGTTGCCACCACACGCTGTGCTTTCCTCAGCATGCGTTTATTGGTGGCGTTCAGGGCGTCCGCCCACACTGGCGCTCCATAAAGAGCGATGCTCTTCACGATGCCGGCGTAGAGTCGCCGGCATGTGGTATCAGGGCCGCCTTTGTTGGGAAGAAGGCGGCCCAAGGCACTCGCGGCACTGACAAGGCGGGGGGCGAGCCTGCTGAAGTGCTCCCCAAAACGCCACCGCCCGTCCAGTAGGAGGCCCAAATACTTCATTTGGGCCCCCACCCTCACCTCTACGCCATCGAGGCGTATTTTAGCGCCGGAGGGAGGTCCCCTCCGAGGCCCATGGAAGAGAAGGGCCTCGGTTTTTTGCAGGGCGACCTTCAGCCCCAGCGCCTCGATGCGCTCCACCACAAGGCTTGTGCCCACTTCGGCCCGTCTGGCCGCCTCATCGTAAGTCCCCCCTCGGGCTATGACTAGGGTGTCATCAGCATAACACAGGACACGCATCCCGGGAAGGAGCGTGCCCCGCAGCACCCAGTCATAGCCCATATTCCAAAGTAGGGGTCCTAAGACGGACCCCTGGGGGACCCCACATGTCATCGCCCGCCGAACAGTGCTGCCGTCCGGGCCCACATAAAGCACCTCACGGCCAGTGAGGTAGCTTTTGATTAGCCGCGCTAAATAAGGGGGCACATCAAAATATCGCAGCGCCTCCTCAATTGTGCCATAGGGAAGGCTGTTAAAGGCATTGGCGATGTCTAGTGACACCGCCAGTGACCTCTCCCCTATGGCAGATGCCTCCTTTGTCGTTGACTTCAGGGCCTGGAGGGCATCGACTGTAGACCGACCAGCCCTGAAGCCAAACTGGTTGTCGGACAGGTTGGGCCCAACGTCCGTCATATGCTGGATGATCCGCGACGCTATTATGCGTTCGAATAATTTCGCGGATTCATCCAGCAGGACTATCGGACGGTAGGCTCCAGCAGTGTCCGGCTGCCGTCCTTCTTTTTGAAGGAGGCATAACCTTCCCTCTTTCCATTGTTTAGGGAATTGTCCACGCGCGATGGCGACGTTGAACAATTCCCGTAAGCTCTCGTCTAGGTGCCTAATGGCAAGACCCAGAACTTTCCCCGGAACCCCGTCGGGGCCTGGAGCTTTCTTTTTTAGCCGAAGGCCTGCCGCTGCTATCTCCAACTCCTCTTTTGTGACTGGAGGTGGAGGTAGTTCACCCTCATCTGGCCTCCTAGTGGGAGGAGCCATGGGTGGTGGGAAGTGCTCTCGGGAGTCCGGGAACAGCTCCTGCACCACCCTTTCCAACAGTTCGGGTTGGAGGGTCTCGATGACCGGGGGGCCTTGATAGCGCAGCTTATTGCGCGCTGCGCGATAGGGCCTCCCCCATGGGTCACGGTTTAACCCCTCTAAAAGCTCCTCCCGAGCCTGAGCCTTGGCTTGGCTGATGGCCAGCTGTAGCGCCTTTCTGTCGGAACAGTATGTGGCATACAGCTGGCCCTCCACCACCAAGTCGCGGCTGGCACGACGCCGACTGCGGCCATATGCCCTCCTTGACCGTTGGCAGGTGCCCCGGAGGTCCGCGATTTCTTCGGACCACCAGTACACCTGCCGCCGAGGTGCTCCAGCCTTCACCCGCGGCATGGAGGCGTCGCACACCTCCTTGAGGGAGGCCTGAAAGGCACCGGCCGCTTCGTCGACCTCTAAGGACATAGGGGCCGAGCACCATGCCTGAACTATGGTGGCCTCTTCCGCTAGCTCTTTGTTGAGCTTGGTCAAAGCCCAACGCGGGAAAGAGGCCTGCCCTTGCTGCCGGGCTAGGGCCGCTGTGTCAGGTGAGGTGGAGATCTCGAATCGGATGTATTTATGATCCGAAAGAGTCTCCACCTCGCTGAGAACACGCCAACACCGGACGTGACGTGCGATAGAAGGGGTGGCGAACGAAATGTCCACCACGGACCCCCCATTCCATCGCACGCACGTATGTTCTGTCCCCCGGTTCAAGAGGGACAATCCGGTATCGACCGCCCAGTTCTGGACGGTGCGGCCCCACGAGTTGGTGGTGGCACTTCCCCACGAGGAGGACCAAGAATTAAGGTCCCCCATAAGTAAAATTGGGAGGGGTGCCATCCGCTGCAAGACATGCCCCAACGTGTCTAGTAGCACTTCCAGACCGGCCAGAGTGCCATTGGGGGAGTAGTATACACCAATGATGGCGTATTCTCTCCCCAAAGTGGCAGCCACATAACCTGACCCCCTCTCTTTGACATTGAGAGGGCGGGCAGCGCTTCCCGTCTTGACTGTGATAGCTACGGAGCCATCCGTATCCCCAGCCCAGTGTGGTTGAGGAGGTACAAAATAAGGCTCCGCCACGACCGCAACATCCACTTCCCACTGCGCCATTGCTTGAACCAAAAGGTCCTGGGCTCCAGCGCAGTGGTTGGCGTTAGTCTGTAAGAAATTGTAATGCCGACTTACACTCATACCGACATTACAATTTCCTCTGTCGCCGCTTCACGGCGCACATCCGCATTTGTGGAGGCCTGGGTCCTGGCGGCCAAAGTTCCTCTTTTAGGGGGAGGAGCGCATTTCCTACCCCCCATTACGTGTCCTGAGGGCTTCCCAGCCTCGGAGCAGATGGCGCAGCAGATTGCTCCCGTGCACTTTTCTGCCTTATGTCCGGCATGCCCGCAGCGGAAACATAGGTCGCTGCGGTCCTTTGGCGAGGGACACGTCTGTCTGGTGTGGCCTGTGCCCATGCATTTAAAACAGCGCATGGGCTGGGCATCTAAGGCACGCACCTGGGCTGAGCTCCAGCCGATTAGGAGGCGGCCGGTTTCCACCACGGTTTTCGCAGCCGCCACCGGGCACTTGACTGTGATGGAGCCCGTACCAGAAGGGCCAGAGCGAATTTCTCCGGCCCGCACGAGCTCCGGACCACAGCCTCCCTTTGCTGCAATCGCAGCAATCACCTCCTCTTTTGTGATGGAGTCATCGAGGCCCCGCACCAGGAGATCCACACACTTTGTTGGCCTTGCGATGGTTGCGACATCTTTTAAAACCTCGCGGATTTTCTCCGCGAGGTTGTCCGCCTTGTCCTTGCATTGGGAACCAGACAGCTCGAGCATTCTGGCTCCCGTAGCTGTGGTGCGAGTTTTTATGTTGGCAATGCCAAGCTCGGGTAGAGCTATGCTCTCCCTTGCCTGGTTCATTACCATCGCGTATGTTACGCCCTTCTCGATTGCCTCCGGCTGTAATGTAATTATCACAGCCGAGGACTTTGGCGGTGTGAGTTTCGCCGCCTTTTTTTTAGGTGCCGTCTTCTTCTTAGCCCCATTTGTGGGTGCAGCGGCAGATACTGGGGGTTGAGCAGGGGTTTGGGCTAGGGCGGGCTTGGAGGTTTTCCCCTTGCCTTTCCCTTTCCCTTGCTTCTTACCCACAACACTCCACTCATCACGAGGGACAGGGATCGACGGAGGCAATGCTGATGACGGGCCGGCAACAGCGGGAGGTGCCTGTTGCGGAACCGCCTTCGCTCTGCCCTTCCTGGTCCGCTTTGGCTTTGGGGCCGCAGCGGGCTGAGGCTGAGTCGGAGCAGTTGGGGAAACCACGGCTTTGGCTGCCTCCTCCCGTCTTTTATCGGCGGCAAGTGGTGGCCGCATGATCGGTGCGGGTGGGAGGCGCTCCTCAACCACTGCCAAGCGGGCGTTAATCATGTCGCCGACCGTGCGGCACATCGATGCTTTTAATTCCTCCGCCATGTCCTTCACCATCTTGGACATCTCGCCCATCAGGTGATTTGCCGAGATGCCCACAGGGTCTTGAGAGGGAAGGGCTGGCCGCGCCGGGGACTTGTCCCTCTGGGAGAAATCCCGGCGCATAGCCTTCACCTCTTTCTCAAGGTCCTCCACTTGGCGGCGAAGTCTGCGGTTCTCGAGACTGAGCCGCCTTGTCTCATCGGAGATCGTCCTCTCTGCGATCGTCTCGACAATCTCATGGTATTCCGTGGCGAAGTTCTTCAGGTCGCGCACGTACTCCCCCTTGAGATTGCCGGACTTGCGGGCAATGTTGAAAATCAGGGACCTCAGATTACCCGCCCGGGCACGCAACGTCTCCGTGTCGACGGCTGCGTCCAACTCCGCGAGTGAGCATTCCTCGGGGAGTGGGTTCCGCGTGAAGTCGACAGGCTCGTCGGCTTCCACCTCTTGCGCATCTTCGCGAGATGCGTTCGAGTTCGACTCCAGGCGGGTCAGGGCGACTTGCGCCGCCTTGGCCCTCAGAAATTCGGCCGCAGTGGCAACTGCCGCCTTTTTGGCCGCCGCCTTTTTGGCCGCAGGGCCAGACGCCGCCTTTTTAGCTTTTTTAGCTACGACCTTTTTGGCCGTAGCCTTTTTAGGTGCCGACGACCGTGTTGTCGTGGCCACCTCCTCACTGTCTGAGACCGAAGCCTCAGACGCAAAAATGGGCGAACCCGCTGGCCTCTTAGTGCGTGAGCTGCGCAACGCCCGTGTGACCATCTGGTCCAGCTCGTCCGCCGAGTTTAGCTCGACTGCGATACCCTCAAGTGAATTATGTCGGGTAGACATAATTGCAAATAATAATAATTATAAAAACACAAAACAAGAAACAAACTACAACAAAAGAGCGCGTTATTAGGCCCCGCTCAACCTGCAACCGGAGATACCTCGACGGCCAGGGAGCTGAGAACACTAATATACACGAAAAAATCAAAACACGAGAGTCTTGATTTAACCTCACGAGAAGCCTATTAGGGCCCGCTCGACCTGAAACCGGAGATACCTCGACGGCCAGGGAGCTGGGAACACTAGTAAGCAAAAACCGCAAGGTTGCCCCAGAGTATCTAGATTTGGTCACCAGCCTGGCACTGCGTTACCGTAACCAGGACTGGGAGAGCCAGGGGAGACGACGGGGACGTACTAGATACTCGTAAAAACACTCATGGGGCCTCCCCCAACCTAACCTAACCTTTTTTTTTTTTTTTTTTTTGCGTCAGGAAATGCATTTAGGCATTCCCAAGGCCCTGGGTTCGGGACACCTGGGATATGTGGGACTCGGAACTCCTGGGAAAACAGAGACCCCTACCCACTAAAACCATCTCGTGTCGTGTCGGTGGTCATCTTCGGCGCAGAATGGAAGGGACCCGGGATCCCCAACGAGGGAGAGACTCCTCGCAGGACCCTTCGGCGCGCAAGGCCGCCTGGCAGCCAGCCTCGGGAGGAGCAAGCTCAACTCCAGTGCACGATAACACAGACCACTGTGTCCGAAGACACGCGTTACCGTCTTCCTCGGGATCGCAAACCGAAACACACGCAGGCCCCTCCGCGTGCGCTTCGCGACCCCAAGGGCCCTTTTAGTCGCCTCTTACGACAGGCAGGGATACCTCGGTAGTATTCTTGTCCCCTAACCGCAGGGAACCGCCGGGATTACGCACCACCACCCCGGCGGCCTCGCCTCCGACGTCGGGCGGGATTGTCCAGCTCGCGCTGGCGCTCGGCGCTCTCCTTCTGCGACACGACGGCATCGCAGAAGGAGAGCACCGCATCCCACGAGCTCGCGCTCGCCACCATGGCAGAAACCACGGATGGCAGCGAGAGGTCGCGCCCGATCGAGGCGGTGAGCGTCTCGCGCTCGTTTGCCCAAGCTGGGCACACCTCCAGCGTGTGCTGAGCCGTGTCCTCGCTGGCGTCACAGTGGTGACAGGCATCGCAAGCCTCCCGTCCAATCCGGCACAGATAACTCCCGAAGCAGCCGTGCCCCGTGAGTATCTGCGTCAGATGGTACGTTACGGCGCCGTGACGCCGATTCAGCCACTGCGTGAGGACAGGGCGGATCGCCTGGATCGTGCGATGGCCCGATCCGGGATCCGCGAGCCGCACATCCCAGAGCTCCACAGCAAGTGTGCGGAACTCTTCCAGCCAGGATGAAACCTGGCTTGGGGTAACCCCTTGGACTGTGGACCGACGCGCCTCCTCTCGGTAGTGAAACACCGCCGAGAGGGTCCTCGCATCAAGGTCCCAGGGGAGTGTGCCGGCCAGCACACAGGCCGCCTCGTAGGAAATTGTGCGGTAGCCCCGTATGACCCTGACTGCCATCGCCCGCTGCGGTCTCCGCAGTTCGGCGATACACTGGCTTGTCAGGGTGTCGGCCCAGACAGGTGAGCCGTACAGGGCCATGGACCGCACAACTCCCGCGTAAAGCCTCCGGCATGAAGCCTTCGGCCCCGCGATGTTGGGCAGCAATCTGCCTAACGCGGCCGCCGTTCGCACCAGTTTAGGCGCCAAGCGCTTAAAATGGGCGTGGAAGTTCCAGCGACTGTCGAGGACCAATCCAAGGTACTTCATGGTCGACTCGACACGGATCTGGACTCCACCCACCTGGATAGCCGAACCGGCTGGAGGTCCTCTCCGAGGCCCGTGAAAACAGGTCGCCTCGGATTTTTCTAGGGCCACGTGTAGCCCTAGGCGTCGGATTCTGCCGACGACTTCCGCCACGCCTGCTGTGGCAAGGACGGCTGCATCCCGGAAGTTGTTCCCTCTCGCCGTTACCAGGGTATCGTCGGCGTAACAAGTTACTTCGACGCCCTGGAGGTTGACTGCTCGCAGCACCCAGTCATAACCAATGTTCCACAAGAGCGGCCCAAGAACCGAACCCTGTGGGACACCGCACGACATGGGATAACGCTGCCAGTCATCGCGCCCCGGGAACTCGACATACCTCTCTGTCAGGTAGTCTTCCAGGATGAGCCGTAGATAAAGGGGGACACCGTGGTGCCGTAGTGCCTCCTTTATGCAGGTCCACGGCAGGGTGTTGAAGGCGTTAGCTATATCGAGTGATACCGCTAACACCACTTGACCCTGCGACATCGCCTCCTGGGCGATGTCCTTCACGCGGAGGATCGCGTGAACCGTGGACCGACGACGCCTAAAGCCGTACTGGCAGTCTGCCAAGTCCGGCCCCACCTCCTCGAGGTGCCCAATCAGGCGGCCAGCGATTATGCGCTCGAGAAGTTTCCCAACCTCGTCGAGCAGCACAATCGGGCGGTAGGCCGAGGGGGAGTCAGATGGTCGACCCTCCTTCCTCAGTAGGACGAGCTTCCCCGTTTTCCACTGGCGCGGAAAACGTCCCTGCGACAGACAGGCCGAATACAGGCTCTGCAGTCTCGGCCCCAGCCACTCAAGGGACAAAACCCAAGCGCGGCCGGGTATGCCGTCTAGACCAGGAGCCGTACTCTTGGCCCGTAGCCGCGAGACTGCCGCATCAAACTCAACGTCGGACACGGCAGGGACCTCGTCTACACCTACTCTCACACCTGAGGGTGGCGTCATCACTGGCGGAGTGTGCTCTCCTCGGGTCGGAAACAGAGCCTGGACGACGTCGTGGAGCAAGGGAGGAGAGAGACTCTGCGTAACCGGGGGTGCCCAGGGGCGGAGCTTACTCAACGCCAACCTGTACGGCCTTCCCCACGGATCCGCATTAAGAGTCTCAAGAAACTCCTCTCTTGCCCTGGACTTGGCTCTGTTGATGGCGACCTTGAGCGCCTTTTTCGCCTCTCTATAGGCGTCATAAAGGCGGGCCTCATCGTCCTCAATCCGGGTGCGTCTGCGACGGTACCGGGAATACTGGCGTCTCGCCCTCACGCACGCAAAGCGCAAGCTCGCAAGGTCTGCGGACCACCAGTATACCTGCCGCTTAGGAGGGATAGGCCCGGCCCGGGGCATGGCCGCGTCGCAAATTTGCGACAGCGCCTCCCGGAACCATTCGGCCTCATCCTCCACCTCAGCAGGCCCATCCGGCACAGGCACCCATGCCTGGACGATAGCCGCACACTCCAACTTCTCGCGGTCGAGTCGCTTCAAAGCCCATCTCGGACTGTCTCTATGCCGGGTAGAACGGCTTGGACCGGTATGAATTGCCGGAAGCGTAGAAACGTCGAACCGGATATACCGGTGGTCCGACAACGTCTCCACACCCTCCAGCACTTCCCAGCCCTGGACACGTCGTGCTAGCGGAGGAGTCGCGAACGTCAAGTCCACGATGGACCCTCCCCGCATGCGCACACAGGTGTCTACCGAACCCCGATTCAAGACAGTCATGCCAGAAGCGACTGCCCACTCCTCGAGCGCCTCTCCACGCACATCTGTCGCTGGAGATCCCCATACCAAGGACTTGGCATTGAAATCCCCAGCGACCAGCACTTGGAGCGAACGATTGCGGCCGATCACAGCCTCCAACTCGGAGAGAAAACTCTCGAATTGAGCGAGAGGCCGGTTAGGAGAGAAATACACCCCGATAACCAGGGTGTCTCCCAACTCAGCCGCAACCCATCCGTGTCCCTTTTCAATCCTCTGAAAAGGGGGGGCGCCGTTAGCCACTCGGGTGGCAATGGCCGCTGTGCCGTCCACATCCGAAACCCAATCGGGCGGGATGTAGTACGGCTCAGCCACTACCGCTATGGCTATCAACCTCTCCGCCAGACTCTGGACCCACAGGTCCTGAGCTCTGGCGCAGTGGTTGAGATTCCCCTGGAGGAATCTGAGTGCCATTTTAAGGAGGTGCAATTTGCATCTCCTCATCCGCGAGTGGCTCGGAGCGGGCCGGCTGCGACCGGGCCGTGGCCTCGGTGGCAGCTTGCCGACCGCGGTTTTTTGGTTTGGAGGCCTTGCAGGCTGGGCCCCCAACCTTGTGACTGGCATTTCTGCCGGCCACTGCGCACACCGTGCAGTGTGGCGCCGCTTCACAGGCACGCGCCAGATGGTCTAGCTGACCGCAACGGTAGCACTGACTGCTACGGTCAACTTCCGAGCCGCACTTGCTCCGGACGTGTCCCTTTTCGAGACACCGGAAACAACGCAGCTCCCTGGCCTCTAGCAGTTTGACCCGCGCCGATGTCCAACCGACCAGCAGACGAGCACCGTCCACCAGCTTTTTGGCCACCGCCACGGGGCAACGTGCCCAGCAGGCGCCTTGCCCCCTCCTGTCTCGGCGGATCTCGCCCGTCTTCACGGACTCCACCGAGCACGCCCCAGTCTTAGCGACAGCGGCTGCGACTTCCTCAGCGGTGACGGAGTCATCCAACTCAGAAATGCGCAATTCTGCACACTTCACAGGTCGGGAAACTCGAACGTCTTCCGCCTTGAGGACCTCCCTTAGCTTGGAAGCCAGAGAGTCCGCCCTGCCGTCTGTCTCTGCAGCGCCCGGCAGCTCCAAAATGGCGCCTCCGGTGGCTGCTCGCTTAAAGCGCACGGACTCAATCCCGAGGCTTGCCAAGCTGATGCTCGCTTTAGCCTGCGAGATGACGCTAGAGTACGTCACGCCCCGCTTCTCGGCTTCTGGCTGTAGCGTAATCACTACTGCCGCCGAGCGTGCGGGGCGGAGATTCGGCACTTTCGCTTGCCTCACCTGGGGTTTCGGGGGGGGCTTCACTGCAGTTGCAGCTTGTGCACCCTTGCTCTTGCCCTTACGGCCGGTCACGAGGTTCCACGGTAACTCCATGGTCTCGGGGGCCGGCGGCAAAGGGCGGGGCTCCCTTGGGGGCGGGGCAGCGTTAGCCGCCTTGCCCTTCTTGGCCGACTTCCTTCCCTTCTTCCCCTTGGGAGGATTCCCTCGGGATTCGGGGTTGGGCGGCGCTGGAGCCTTAGGCTTCGGCGCAGCTGCAGCCGGTGTGCTGCGAGCAGGGGGCGGCTGAGTCGCCCTCGTGCTCGCGGACGTCTTGTCCGGGGTTTTTTGTGTCTTGTCCGGGGGTGGCGCGGCTGCCGGCGCAGTGGCCGGTGGCGGCGCGTTCGTCTTACGCCTGTCGGCAGCCAACGGGGGCCGAAGCCGCTCCGGGGGTAGCCGAGCCTCGATGGCCTCGAACCGAGCGTTGACGTAAGCGACAACATTGCTGTCGTCAGCCACGCCAGCCGCTCGGGGCGTTTGCCCAGTGAGGCTCTCCCGGATGCTGTCCATCTCCTTGCGGAGTTGGGCCAGCTCCTTCCCCTGCCGAGAGACCTCGGAGAGCAGCCGGTGGTTTACCAGCCGCAGCTTCTCGGTCTCCTCGGAGACTGTTCGCTCGTACAGCACTGGAGCCAAAAGCTCCCAGTCCCCGACTGCCGTCTTCAAGGCCTTCTGAAAGGTCCCTTTCAGATGTCCGGAAGACGCGATGACCTTCCGGACTATGGCCGACGAAATATCCAGGCGCTCCTTAATAGCGGAGGCGGTCATGTTGCGCTCGTCGGTCTCGCCCTGGGACGATTCCGACAGACGCGACATGCGTTCCTGGGCTTGGTGCAGAGCACGATCCATGTCCGCAACCTCCTGCTCGGACCGTAGCTCCGCCTCCAGCCTTTCCTCCTCGCGCCTGGGGCGCATAAATTCCCGCCGGGCCTCCGCCAAACTGGCATTGGTACCGGCTCTCGGGGTTCTGACCCTGCCTCTACGGGCCGCCGGTCTCCCAGAAGGGGAAACTGACCCCGGGTCACTCCTATCGGAGCCCGAGCCCCCACTCTTGGAGTACGGCCGCTTCCGTGTGCCCCAGAGTCGGCCGAGTTCCTCCCCGGAGGAAGGATCCACGGTCATCAGGCTCGCGCCTGAATCCGAATCCTGGGCAGACGGAGAACGCGACCGCTCTCCTGCTGCGCTTGAACGGCCGCTACGCAAAATGCGCTTGGCCGCCGCCGAAGTAGATGGCTCCGGCGTAGCAGCTCTGAGCTCCTCGGAGCTCAAGCGGGTCAGCCTCACTACGGGCTCCCGCACCACCTCGCTGCCAGTTTTGGGACGTGGCTCGTCCTTTTGGCGTTTCTGGCCCTCCCCACAATACGAGTGAGGGCCGACAACGTCTGTCGTTGTCGCCACTGAGGCGTCAACCACAGGCGTCATGCGGGATTCCCCGGCTTCGTGCCGGGTACCCGCGTGGGTAGTTTTTTCGAAAGCGCCGTTTTCCATTTTTGTTTTTTCCGCACTCGGGACTGGATTCCCACCAGCCATTCACCCCATAGACGTGCGGCGATCGTAGGGTTGGGGTAATTTTTATAGAGGTTGTCTTCCTCGCGACCCTGCTAGGCAGAGCCACCGGCCCGCTCAATGCGGGTTACGGCTTGCCCGACGCCGACCGAGATCGACGCCGCGCGGGTGATTTTTTAGAGAGGTGGTCATCCTCGTGACCCTGCCGAAGCAGAGTCCCCGGTCCGCTCAGTGCGGGTTACGGGTGATTTTTTATAGAGGTTTTCATCCTCGCAGTCCTGCTAGGCAAGACCCCCGGTCCGCGACTGCGGATTACGGTTGCCCGACGGTGGCCGAAGCCAGTGTCCACCAGTCGTGCGAGCACAACTAGCCAGACCCGCCGCGCCGTGAAGAAGGCGTTTTCGCCCCCTCCTGGTGTTTTTTATAGAGGTTTTCTCCTCGTGACCCTGCGAACAGAGTCCCCGGTCCGCACAATGCGGATTACGGTTTGCCTGGCGGGGGTCCGTTATCCGTGAAAGCACGGATGATCGGATAGCCACCAAGCGGCCACATCTTCGCATCATCTGCTTAGCAGAGGAATACGAAGAGCGGCCCCACCTCTTCAGTTTTGGTCCGCGCCGGCCGTAGCCGGTACCCCCCATATCTGGAGGGCGTTCCCCTATCCGCCACCCGGGGGACGCGCCCGATAGAAGACTGAAAACTCCCACGGGAACCTAACCTAACCTAAACTAACCTAACCTAACCTAACCTTTTTTTTTTTTTTTTTTGTTCTCCGGGTGTGAAATGCATTACGCACTATCCCACTGCCTGGGTCGGGCAGTGGGGGAGTGTGGGACTCTCCGCCGGTAAAGCCGACGGCATACCCACTAAAACACACCCGGGTATACCCTCACCGCTTTGGAATAGGGCAACATGGAGCCTTGCGGATTACCACGTCGCCCCAGCGGTCGGCCTGGCCTATGCGCCGGGCCTCCTCACGCTGCGGGGGCGTCCCGGTATACTGGGGACACCCCCAGACGGGAGCACCATGGAATAGGGTGTAAGCCCCCCGGCTTGCACCCCGGTGCTACTTTTAGGGAGCAGGAGGAGGAAAGGCGAACCGCCGTCTTCGTGCCCCCAGCCGTCTGCGTCGGAGAGGTGCCGCTAGAGGATCATCCTCTCGGGCCCTCTCCGCGGTCTCCTTCTGCGTCATTACCTCCTCGCAGAAGGAGACCATAGCCCGCCATGCCTCCTCACTCCCGAGCATGGCCCGTACTAGGGCCGGGAGTGAGAGGTCCCCGCCCACAACGGCCGCAAGATTGCGGCGCTGATCCACCCAAGCCACGCACGCCTCCAGCGTGTGCTGGGCGGTGTCCTCACCGGCACCACACTCGTGACACCTCGGATCAGGCTCTCTCCGGGCCACTTTGTGCAGATACTTTCCAAAGCACCCATGCCCGGAAAGCATCTGCACCAGCCGGTACGACAGTGGCCGCCCTTCCCGGCGCACCCACTGTTTGAGGACCGGCCTGATGGCGTCTATGGTGTGCCGGCCATAGACGGCGTCAGCCCCGGGGCCTTTTTTTTGGCCTTGAGCCGGTCAATCACTGTTGCCATCTCTTCGTCGGTGACTGGTGGGACCGGCTCAACCTCGACTCTTCGCGCGGGAGGAGATATTGTTGGAGAGGTGTGCGCTGGGGGATCTGGAAACAGTTCCCGCACTACCCTCTCCAGGACCTCTGGTTGGAGGGTCTCTACCACTGGGGGGCCATGAAAGCGCAACTTGTCGCGTGCCGCGCGGTATGGCCTACCCCATGGGTCTCTGTTGAGATCCTCCAACATCTCCTCCCGAGCCCTGGCTTTCGCCTGGCTGATGGCCAGCTGCAATGCCTTCTTGTCGGCGTTGTAAGAGGCATACAGCTGGCCCTCCATCTCCGGGTCCCTGACGCGTCGTCGTCTGGCCCGCGTAAAAGCCCTGCGCGACAATGAGCACTGCTCCCTCAGGAGGGCTACCTCCTCGCACCACCAGTAAACCTGGTGGCGCCTTGGAGGGTCACCTCTAATTCGGGGCATGGCGGCGTTGCAAACTCCCGAGATCATGTCCCGGAACTTGCTCGCCGCCTCGTCGACCCCCGATGTTGTGGGGGTCGCGCCCCAGGCCGCCACTATGGCCGCCTCCTCAGCCAGCTCGGGATCCAGCTTGGTGAGGGCCCACCGCGGAAAAAAGGCGTGGCCCTCCCGTCTACTCGGCGCCGCCGAGCCGTCGGAGGTGGAGACCTCGAACCTAATATATTTGTGGTCCGAGATCGTCTCCACCTCACTTAACACCCGCCAGCTCCGGACGCGCCGTGCGAGGGAAGGGGTGGCAAACGTTACGTCCACCACGGACCCCCCTGCCCTACGCACACACGTGAAGGAAGTCCCCTGATTGAGAGGGGACATCCCGGAGCTGACAGCCCATTCCTCGACGGCTAGGCCCCTCACGTTTGTTGACACGCTCCCCCAGAGGGTCGACCATGCATTCAGGTCGCCCATGACCAAAACTGGGAGAGGTGCCAACCGCTGGATCACCGGACCGAGCCCCCTCAAGAAGGACTCCAGGCTGGCAAGCCCAGTGTTGGGGGAGACATATACACCCACAACTGCAATGTTCCCCCAGGTGGCGGCCACATATCCGGCCCCCCTTTCCCGCACTTGTAGCGGCCGCGAGCGAGGCCCCGCTGCGACCACTATGGCCACAGAGCCAGAAACATCCCCAGCCCAATTAGGCTGGGGAGAAACAAAATAGGGCTCTGCAACCACCGCCACGTCAATCTCCCACTGCGCCATAGACTGCATAAGCAAGTCCTGGGCCCCGGCGCAGTGGTTGAGGTTCCCCTGTAGGAAGCTGTAATGGAGGACTGAACTCATTGCTCCATTACAGCTTCCGCTGGCGCTACGCGCCTCCCGCTATCGGCGGCGGCCTGGGTCCTTGGAGCCGCCCTTGCTTTAGTGGGGGGAGGGTTGCAACTCCTCCCGCCCATCGTGTGGCCCGAAGGCCGACCCGCTTCGGCGCACACGACGCAGTGTGCCACCGCCGTACATCCGGCGGCCCTGTGCCCCGGCCGTCCACACCGGAAGCACAGGTCCACCATCTCCTTATCGGACGGGCACAGCAGGCGCGTGTGCCCGATCCCCATGCACTTGAAGCAGCGCATGGGGAGTGCGTCGAGAGTTCGGACCTGCACCGAGCTCCATCCGATCAAGAGTCGACCTCCGCTGACAAGCGCCTTTGCCGCCGCAATCGGACACTTGACAACGACCGACCCGGTCCCTTTGGGCCCAAAGCGAATTTCGGCCGCCTTGACTAGGGCCGGGTTACAGCCACCCTTGGCCGCGACTGCGGCCACCACCTCCTCGCGGGTGATGGTGTCGTCAAGCCCTGTGATGCGGAGGTCCGCACATTTTGTGGGCCTTGACACGTCAGCCACTCCCGCGAGTGCCTCCGTCAACTTGGCCGCCAAACGGTCAGCGGCCTCGGTGCTTTTTGCTCCCGCCAGCTCGAGCATGCGCGCCCCTGTGGCAGTCTGCCGGACGGACACACCTGGTATGCCCAAATCGGGCAATGAGACCACCTCTCTTGCCTTTAACAAGGCCGACTTGTACGAAAACCCCCGCTCGATGGCGTCGGGCTGCAGTGTCACCACTACAACCGATGAGCGAGGGGGGGTCAACTTGACCGACTTTTTATGTTGCGCCTTTTTTGGGGCTGGTGTCGTCTGCGCCTGTCTCACGGTGGGTTGGGCAGGGGATCGGGCTGCGGCGGGCGTGGAGGTCTTTCCCTTGCCTTTGCCTTTTCCTTTATTCCTGCCCACCACATTCCACTGACCCTCGCGAATGGCAGAGGCAGCCGGAGTCGCAGCAGATGATGGGCCGGCCACAGCGGGGGGTGCCTCTTGCGGAGCCGCCTTCGCTTTTCCCTTCCTAGTCCGCTTTGGCTTGGGAGCCGCAGCGGGCTGAGGCTGAGCCGGAGCAGGTGCAGGTGAGGCAGCTGCAGCCTTGGCTGCCTCCTCTCTCCTCTTGTCGGCGGCAAGTGGAGGCCGCACGATTTTTGCGGGAGGAAGGCGCTCCTCAACCACCGCTATACGGGCGCTAATCATTTCCCCCACTGTGCGGCACATGGAGGCTTTAAGTTCCTCCGCCATCTCCTTCACCATCTTGGACATCTCGCCCATCAGGTCATTGGTCGAGATGCCCACAGGGTCATGGGAGGGACGGGCCGGCCGCGCTGGGGATTTGTCCCTCTGAGAGAAATCCCGGCGCATAGCCTTCACCTCTTTTTCGAGGTCCTCCACTTGGCGGCGAAGTCTTCGATTTTCGAAGCTGAGCCGCCGTGTCTCATCCGAGATTGTCCGTTCCGCGATCGTCTCGACAATCTCATGGTATTCCGTGGCGAAGTTCTTCAGGTCGCGCACGTACTCTCCCTTGAGATTGCCGGACTTGCGGGCAATGTTAAAAATCAGGGACCTCAAATTACCCGCCCGGGCACGCAACGTCTCCGTGTCGACGGCTGCGTCCAACTCCGCGAGTGAGCATTCCTCGGGGAGTGGGTTCCGCGAAAAGTCGACAGGCTCGTCGGCTTCCACCTCTTGTGCATCCTCGCGGGATGCGTTGGAGTTAGACTCGAGGCGGGTCAAGGCGACTTGCGCCGCCTTGGCCCTGAGAAATTCGGCCGCAGTGGCAACTGCCGCCTTTTTGGCCGCCGCCTTTTTGGCCGCAGGGCCAGACGCCGCCTTTTTAGCCTTTTTGGCTACGACCTTTTTGGCCGTAGCCTTTTTCGTTGCCGACGACCGTGTTGTCGTGGCCACCTCCTCACTGTCTGAGACCGAAGCCTCAGACGCAAAAATGGGCGAACCCGCCGGCCTCTTAGGCCGTTGGCTACGCAACGCCCGCGTAACCATCTGGTCCAGCTCATCGGCCGAGTTTTCCTCGACTGCGAGACCCTCGACTAAGTTGGCAGAATTACGTCGGGTAGACATAATTACAACCAAAGTAAAAACACAAACAAGAAACAAAACAAAAACAAAGAGCGCGTTATTAGGCCACGCTCAACCTGCAACCGGAGATACCTCGACGGCCAGGGAGCTGAGAACACTAATAACACAAAAATCAAAACACGAGAGTGTTGAATTAACCTCACGAGAAGCCTATTAGGGCCCGCTCGACCTGAAACCGGAGATACCTCGACGGCCAGGGAGCTGGGAACACTAGTAAGCTAAAACCGCAAGGTTGCCCCAGAGTATCTAGATTTGGTCACCAGCCTGGCACTGCGTTACCGTAACCAGGACTGGGAGAGCCAGGGGAGACGACGTGGACGTACTAGATACTCGAAAAAACACTCATGGGGCCTCCCCCAACCTAACCTAACCTAACCTTTTTTTTTTTTTTTTTTTTTTTTTTTTTTTTTTTTTTTTTTTTTTTTTTTTTTACGGGGAAAAAATGCGTTACGCACTATCCCACCGCCTGGGTGAGCGGTGGGGGAGTGTGGGACTCTCCGCCGGTAAAGCCGGCGGCATACCCACTAAAAGAACCCCGGTGTATCTCCGCTTCGCTTTTAGCGGGACGATGTGGGATTCCCTAAGGATTTCGGCCACATCGTCCCAAACGGTCGGCCCAGCCACTGCCGGGCCTCCTCACGCCACGGGGGGGTAACCTGATACACGACAGATACCCCCCAGACAGGGACACCGTGCATTGCGAGTGAGACCCCCCGGTCTCACCCGCTGGTGTCCTAGGGAACTGGGAGAAGGCGGGCGAACCGCCTTCTCCGGGCTCCCAACCGTCTGCGTCGGAGAGGTGCCGCCAGAGGATCTTCCTCCCGGGCCCTCTCCGCGGTCTCCTTCTGGGACATGACGTCCTCACAGAAGGAGACCATCGCCTCCCATGACCTTTCGTTGCCAAGCATAGAGCGAACTATGCTTGGCAACGAGAGGTCGCCTCCGACTGCCGCACTAAGCGCGCGGCGCTGCGACGCCCACGCCGGGCACACTGCGAGGGTGTGCTGTGCGTCATCCTCCACCTCTCCGCACTCGTGGCACTCGGGGGTCGGCTCCCTCCCGGCTATTGAATACAAGTACTTTCCAAAGCATCCATGCCCGGAAAGCACCTGTACCAGCCGAAAGGTTAGAGAGCCGAACCCCCTTTTACACCACCGCCTGAGGACTGGCCTAATTGCACTTATTGTGCGGACGCCGTAGGTAGCGTCGGCCAGATCCTCCTTCCACTGCTGCAGGACAGCTTCATTGGCGTCCTTACGTACGCGCTCGACATCTTCGAAAGAGGGGCGTTCGCCCCTGGCCCTTGCCGCTGCACGGTGCTGGTACACCGCGGCAAGAACCTCAGCCTCAAGCTCCCACGGGGGCATACTTGTTAAAACACAGGCAGCCCCCATGGAAACGGTGCGGTACGCCCTCGCGGCCCTTGTCGCCACCGTTCGTTGCGGTTTTCGCAATAGGCGCTTATTTGCAGGAGACAAGGCATCTGCCCATATGGGCGCCCCATAGAGCGCCATTGCCCTAATAATGCCCGCATATAAGCGCCGGCATGTAGTTTCGGGGCCGCCCTGATTCGGTAACAGGCGGCCCAGTGCGCCCGCGGCATTGACGAGCCTGGGCGCGAGCTTACGAAAATGCTCAGCAAAGCTCCAGCGCCCGTCAATCAGGAGGCCCAAATATTTCATTTGGGCCCCCACCCGCACTTCCACATCCCCGAGGCGGATTTTCGCCCCTGGGGGGGGTCCCCTCCGAGGCCCGTGAAACAGGAGGGCCTCTGTTTTTTGGAGGGCGACCTTGAGGCCCAGTTCCTCGATTCTGCCGACTACAACGCTTGTGGCAACTTCGGCCAGTCTCGCTGCCTCAGCGTAGGTGTCCCCTTGGGCTATGACCAGGGTGTCGTCTGCGTAACAAAGGACACGCACCCGCGGTGGGAGCGTGCCCCGCAGAACCCAGTCATAGCCCACGTTCCAGAGTAAGGGGCCCAGAACGGACCCCTGGGGAACCCCACACGACATACGCCGCCGGACAATGTCCCCATTTGGGCCAACGTGCAGTACCTCGCGGCCCGTGAGGTAACTGTTCAAGAGGCGCTGCAGATACGCAGGCACATTGAAATAATTTAGCGCCTCCCGTATGGTACCATAAGGCAGGCTATTGAACGCATTGGCGATGTCAAGAGACACCGCCAACGAACGCTCACCGCGGCTTGATGCCCCCGTCGTGATAGACTTCAGGGCCTGCAGAGCGTCAATAGTTGAACGCTCTGCCCTGAAGCCATATTGGTTCCCGGACAGGTCAGGACCGACCCCCGTCAGGTGTTTTATAAGCCGCGAGGCTATAACACGCTCAAAGAGCTTTGCGGCCTCATCAAGCAGCACGATGGGTCTGTAGGCTCCCGACGTGTCCGGCGATCGACCCTCTTTCTGGAGGAGGCACAGTCTGCCCTCCTTCCAAATTTTAGGAAACTGCCCGCGCGTGATAGATGCGTCAAGCAGTTCCCTAAGCTGCTGGTCCATACCGCCCAAAGCTAGGGCCAGGCCGAGCACTTTGCCATGGACACCGTCTGGACCTGGCGCCTTCTTCTTTAACCTCAGCCTCGCCACCGCTATCTCCATTTCCTCATCGGTGACTGGCGGCGGCGGAGGTTCAAAGAGATATTGCCTCATCGGAGGCGCCATTACTGGAGGGGTGTGCGAAGGAGTGTCGGGAAACAACTCGTGCACTACCCGCTCCAGTAACTCCGGCTGCATGGTATCGATGACGGGGGGGGCCTGATGGCGCAGTTTGCTCCGCGCCGTGCGGTAGGGCCTCCCCCATGGGTCCCTATCAAGGCTGGCCAGAAGTTCTTCTCTGGCCCTTGATTTAGCCTGGCTAATGGCCAGCTGCAACGCCTTTCTATTGCTGCAATAGGTTGTGTACAGCTGGCCCTCCACTACAGGGTCTCTTGTGGCCCGACGACGGCTCCGACCATAGGCCCTCCGCGACCGCTGGCAGGTGTTCCTGAGGTCCGCTATATCTTCGGTCCACCAGTACACCTGCCTTCGAGGAGCAGCGCCCCGCACACGTGGCATGGCGGCATCACACACCACGGTGAGTGCGTTGCGGAAAACGCAGGCTGCCTCGTCGACCCCGGATGACATTGGGGTCGAACACCAGGCCTGTACGATGGCCGCTTCCTCGGCCAATTCTTTGTCCAGCCGGCTAAGGGCCCAGCGAGGGAAAGAACCATGCCCCTGCCGGCGAGATTGAGGCGCACTATTTTGAGAGGTGGAGACCTCGAATCTAATGTACCTGTGATCAGATAGGGTCTCCACCTCCTCAAGAACCCTCCAGTTCATAACGTGACGTGCGACGGAAGGGGTGGCGAATGATAGATCCACCACGGACCCCCCATTCCATCGCACGCACGTATGTTCTGTCCCTGTGTTAAGGAGGGACATACCGGCGTCGGCCGACCAGGTTTCTACCAGACGGCCCCACGGTTCTGTGGTGACAGAGGCGCCTCCCCACATGGACGACTTCGAATTAAAATCACCCATTACGAGTGCAGGGAGAGGCGCTAGCCTTCTGATCACCAAGACCAAATTGTTCAGGAGGACTTCTAGGTCGGCTCGATTTCCATTGGGGGAGAAATAGACGCCTATTATGGCGTACTTTCCTCCCCAGACGGCTGCGACGTAACCCGGTCCCCTTTCTTTGACGACCAGGGGGCGGGAAGGAGCGCTGCATCTCACAATGATGGCGACGGAGCCTGACGTATCCCCAGCCCAGTGTGGTTGGGGAGGTATAAAGTAGGGCTCCGCCACAACCGCAACGTCCACTTCCCACTGCACCATTGCTTGAACAAAAAGGTCCTGAGCTCCGGCGCAGTGGTTGGTGTTACTCTGGAGGAAATTGTAATGCCGGCTTACACTCATTCCGACATTACAATTTCCTCTGGCGCCGATGCGAGGCGCTCTCCCACATTCGTGGCGGCCTGGGTCCTGGGGGCCATTGTTCCTCTTTTAGGGGAAGGAACACATTTTCTTCCCCCCATTGCGTGCCCTGACGGCCTGCCCTCATCGGCACAGATAGCACAACGGGGTGCCTCTGTGCACTTTTCGGCCTTATGCCCCGATCGCCCGCACCGGAAGCATAGATCGCTCCGGTCCTTTTGCGAGGGGCATGTCTGGCGGGTGTGGCCCGTGCCCATGCACTTAAAGCAGCGTAAAGGCAGGGCATCTAGGGCACGCACCTGGGCCGAAGTCCAGCCAACGAGGAGGCGTCCGGCTTCCACAACTATTTTGGCCGCTGCCAACGGACATTTAATAGTGATGGACCCCGTACCACCAGGGCCAGAGCGGATCTCCCCAGCCCTAATTAGTTCTACGGCACAGCCGCCCTTTGCCGCAATGGCGGCCACCACTTCCTCTTTTGAGATGGAGTCGTCGAGGCCCCTGACAAGAAGATCAGCGCACTTTGTGGGCCTCGCGACGGTGGCGACGTCTTTTAATACCTCGCGGATCTTCGCTGCGAGGTTATCAGCTTTATCCCCACTTTGGGAACCAGACAGCTCAAGCATTCTGGCTCCCGTGGCTGTGGTACGGGTTTTGATATTTGCAATACCAAGTTCAGGCAAGGTTATGCCCTCCCTCGCTTGGTTTAGCGCCATGGCGTATGTAACGCCCTTCTCAATTGCCTCCGGCTGTAACGTAATTATCACAGCCGAGGACTTCGGCGGTGTTAGCTTCACCGCTTTTTTCTTCAGCACCGTCTTGTTGTTTGCCACATTTTTGGGTGTGGCCGTAGACACGGAGGGTTGGGCAGGGGTTCGGGCTGGGGCGGGTGTGGAAGACTTCCCCTTGCCTTTGCCTTTGCCTTTTCGTACCACATTCCACGTTTCCTCGCGGGTCGCAGGGGCAGCCGGCGTCGAAGCCGATGACGGGCCGGCTACAGCGGGAGGCGCCTGTTGCGGAACAGCCTTCGCTCTCCCCTTCCTGGTCCGCTTTGGTTTGGGAGGTGCAGCGGGCTGAGGCTGAGCCGGAGCAGTTGCGGAACCTGCAGCCTTAACTGCCTCCTCTCTTCTTTTATCGGCGGCAAGTGGTGGACGCACGATTGGTGCTGGTGGGAGGCGCTCCTCAACCACCGCCAAGCGAGCGTTCACCATTTCGCCGAAAGTTCGGCACATGGAGGCTTTCAATTCCTCCGCCATGTCTTTCACCATTTTGGACATCTCGGCCATCAAGTCACTGGCCGAGTTGCCCACAGGGTCTTGGGCGGGAAGGGCTGGCCGCGCCGGGGACTTGTCCCTCTGGGAGAAATCCCGACGCATAGCCTTCACCTCTTTCTCGAGGTCCTCCACTTGGCGGCGAAGTCTCCGGTTTTCGAGACTGAGCCGCCGTGTCTCATCCGAGATCGTCCGCTCCGCAATCGTCTCGACAATCTCGTGGTATTCCGTGGCGTGGTTTTTTAGGTCACGCACGTACTCCCCCTTGAGATTGCCGGACTTTCGGGCAATGTGGAATATCTGGGACCTCAGATGACCCGCCCGGGCACGCAGCGTCTCAGTGTCAACGGCGGCGTCAAGCTCCGCGAGTGAGCATTCCTCGGGGAGTGGGTTCCGCGTGAAGTCGACAGGCTCTTCGGCTTCCACCTCTTGTGCATCCTCCCGCGATGCGTTGGAGTTTGACTCCAGGCGGTTCAAGGCGACTTGCGCCGCCTTGGCCCTGAGGAATTCGGCCGCAGTGGCAACTGCCGCCTTTTTGGCCGCCGCCTTTTTAGCCGCAGTGCCAGTCGCCGCCTTTTTGGCCTTTTTGGCTACGACCTTTTTGGTCGAAGCCTTTTTTGGTGCCGTCGACCGTATCGTCGTGGCCACCTCCTCACTGTCTGAGACCGAAGCCTCAGACGCAAAAATGGGCGAGGCCGCCGGCCTCTTAGGGCGTAGGCTACGCAACGCCCGTGTGACCCTCTGGTCCAGCTCGTCCGCCGAGTTTACCTCGACTGCGAGACCCTCAACGGAATTAACCGAGTTACGTTCGGTAGACATAATTACAAACAGAATAAAAATACGAAACAAAAAACAAGTGAAAGAAGGAGAACTTTCAAGAACAAAGAGCGCGCTATTAGGCCACGCTCAACCTGCAACCGCAGATACCTCGACGGCCAGGGAGCTGAGAACACTAATAACACGAAAAATCAAAACACGAGAGTTTTGATTTGACCTCACGAGAAGCCTATTAGGGCCCGCTCGACCTGAAACCGGAGATACCTCGACGGCCAGGGAGCTGGGAACACTAATAAACAAAACCGCAAGGATTGCCCCAAGTGCTAGAATTTGGTCACCAGCCTGGCACTGCGTTACCGTGCACAGGACTGGGAGAGCCAGGGGAGACGACGGGGACGTATCTAGCACTTACAAAATCACATGGGGCCTCCCCCAACCTAACCTAACCTAACCTAACCTAACCTAACCTAACCTAACCTAACCTAACCTTTTTTTTTTTTTTTTTTTTTTTTTTTTTTTTTGCGTCAGGAAATGCATTTAGGCATTCCCAAGGCCCTGGGTTCGGGACACCTGGGATATGTGGGACTCGGAACTCCTGTAAAAACAGAGACCCCTACCCACTAAAACCTGACGGTGGTCATCTTCGGCGCAGAATGGAAGGGACCCGGGATCCCCAACGAGGGAGAGACTCCTCGCAGGACCCTTCGGCGCGCAAGGCCGCCTGGCAGCCAGCCTCGGGAGGAGCAAGCTCAACTCCAGTGCACGATAACACAGACCACTGTGTCCGAAGACACGCGTTACCGTCTTCCTCGGGATCGCAAACCGAAACACACGCAGGCCCCCCCGCGTGCGCTTCGCGACCCCAAGGGCCCTTTTAGTCGCCTCTTACGACAGGCAGGGATACCTCGGTAGTATTCTCGTCCCCTAACCGCAGGGAACAACCTAACCTAACCTAACCTAACCTAACCAGACCTCACCTCACGCGCGGGCGCGGGCGCGCAGTTAGGTTTGTAACCTAACCTAACCAGACCTCACCTCACGCGCGGGCGCGGGCGCGCAGTTAGGTTTGTAACCTAACCTAACCAGACCTCACCTCACGCGCGGGCGCGGGCGCGCAGTTAGGTTTGTAACCTAACCTAACCAGACCTCACCTCACGCGCGGGCGCGGGCGCGCAGTTAGGTTTGTAACCTAACCTAACCAGACCTCACCTCACGCGCGGGCGCGGGCGCGCAGTTAGGTTTGTAACCTAACCTAACCAGACCTCACCTCACGCGCGGGCGCGGGCGCGCAGTTAGGTTTGTAACCTAACCTAACCAGACCTCACCTCACGCGCGGGCGCGGGCGCGCAGTTAGGTTTGTAACCTAACCTAACCAGACCTCACCTCACGCGCGGGCGCGGGCGCGCAGTTAGGTTTGTAACCTAACCTAACCAGACCTCACCTCACGCGCGGGCGCGGGCGCGCAGTTAGGTTTGTAACCTAACCTAACCAGACCTCACCTCACGCGCGGGCGCGGGCGCGCAGTTAGGTTTGTAACCTAACCTAACCAGACCTCACCTCACGCGCGGGCGCGGGCGCGCAGTTAGGTTTGTAACCTAACCTAACCAGACCTCACCTCACGCGCGGGCGCGGGCGCGCAGTTAGGTTTGTAACCTAACCTAACCAGACCTCACCTCACGCGCGGGCGCGGGCGCGCGGTTAGGTTTGTAACCTAACCTAACCAGACCTCACCTCACGCGCGGGCGCGGGCGCGCGGTTAGGTTTGTAACCTAACCTAACCAGACCTCACCTCACGCGCGGGCGCGGGCGCGCGGTTAGGTTTGTAACCTAACCTAACCAGACCTCACCTCACGCGCGGGCGCGGGCGCGCGGTTAGGTTTGTAACCTAACCTAACCAGACCTCACCTCACGCGCGGGCGCGGGCGCGCGGTTAGGTTTGTAACCTAACCTAACCAGACCTCACCTCACGCGCGGGCGCGGGCGCGCGGTTAGGTTTGTAACCTAACCTAACCAGACCTCACCTCACGCGCGGGCGCGGGCGCGCGGTTAGGTTTGTAACCTAACCTAACCAGACCTCACCTCACGCGCGGGCGCGGGCGCGCGGTTAGGTTTGTAACCTAACCTAACCAGACCTCACCTCACGCGCGGGCGCGGGCGCGCAGTTAGGTTTGTAACCTAACCTAACCAGACCTCACCTCACGCGCGGGCGCGGGCGCGCAGTTAGGTTTGTAACCTAACCTAACCAGACCTCACCTCACGCGCGGGCGCGGGCGCGCAGTTAGGTTTGTAACCTAACCTAACCAGACCTCACCTCACGCGCGGGCGCGGGCGCGCAGTTAGGTTTGTAACCTAACCTAACCAGACCTCACCTCACGCGCGGGCGCGGGCGCGCAGTTAGGTTTGTAACCTAACCTAACCAGACCTCACCTCACGCGCGGGCGCGGGCGCGCAGTTAGGTTTGTAACCTAACCTAACCAGACCTCACCTCACGCGCGGGCGCGGGCGCGCAGTTAGGTTTGTAACCTAACCTAACCAGACCTCACCTCACGCGCGGGCGCGGGCGCGCAGTTAGGTTTGTAACCTAACCTAACCAGACCTCACCTCACGCGCGGGCGCGGGCGCGCAGTTAGGTTTGTAACCTAACCTAACCAGACCTCACCTCACGCGCGGGCGCGGGCGCGCAGTTAGGTTTGTAACCTAACCTAACCAGACCTCACCTCACGCGCGGGCGCGGGCGCGCAGTTAGGTTTGTAACCTAACCTAACCAGACCTCACCTCACGCGCGGGCGCGGGCGCGCAGTTAGGTTTGTAACCTAACCTAACCAGACCTCACCTCACGCGCGGGCGCGGGCGCGCAGTTAGGTTTGTAACCTAACCTAACCAGACCTCACCTCACGCGCGGGCGCGGGCGCGCAGTTAGGTTTGTAACCTAACCTAACCAGACCTCACCTCACGCGCGGGCGCGGGCGCGCAGTTAGGTTTGTAACCTAACCTAACCAGACCTCACCTCACGCGCGGGCGCGGGCGCGCAGTTAGGTTTGTAACCTAACCTAACCAGACCTCACCTCACGCGCGGGCGCGGGCGCGCAGTTAGGTTTGTAACCTAACCTAACCAGACCTCACCTCACGCGCGGGCGCGGGCGCGCAGTTAGGTTTGTAACCTAACCTAACCAGACCTCACCTCACGCGCGGGCGCGGGCGCGCAGTTAGGTTTGTAACCTAACCTAACCAGACCTCACCTCACGCGCGGGCGCGGGCGCGCAGTTAGGTTTGTAACCTAACCTAACCAGACCTCACCTCACGCGCGGGCGCGGGCGCGCAGTTAGGTTTGTAACCTAACCTAACCAGACCTCACCTCACGCGCGGGCGCGGGCGCGCAGTTAGGTTTGTAACCTAACCTAACCAGACCTCACCTCACGCGCGGGCGCGGGCGCGCAGTTAGGTTTGTAACCTAACCTAACCAGACCTCACCTCACGCGCGGGCGCGGGCGCGCAGTTAGGTTTGTAACCTAACCTAACCAGACCTCACCTCACGCGCGGGCGCGGGCGCGCAGTTAGGTTTGTAACCTAACCTAACCAGACCTCACCTCACGCGCGGGCGCGGGCGCGCAGTTAGGTTTGTAACCTAACCTAACCAGACCTCACCTCACGCGCGGGCGCGGGCGCGCAGTTAGGTTTGTAACCTAACCTAACCAGACCTCACCTCACGCGCGGGCGCGGGCGCGCAGTTAGGTTTGTAACCTAACCTAACCAGACCTCACCTCACGCGCGGGCGCGGGCGCGCAGTTAGGTTTGTAACCTAACCTAACCAGACCTCACCTCACGCGCGGGCGCGGGCGCGCAGTTAGGTTTGTAACCTAACCTAACCAGACCTCACCTCACGCGCGGGCGCGGGCGCGCAGTTAGGTTTGTAACCTAACCTAACCAGACCTCACCTCACGCGCGGGCGCGGGCGCGCAGTTAGGTTTGTAACCTAACCTAACCAGACCTCACCTCACGCGCGGGCGCGGGCGCGCAGTTAGGTTTGTAACCTAACCTAACCAGACCTCACCTCACGCGCGGGCGCGGGCGCGCAGTTAGGTTTGTAACCTAACCTAACCAGACCTCACCTCACGCGCGGGCGCGGGCGCGCAGTTAGGTTTGTAACCTAACCTAACCAGACCTCACCTCACGCGCGGGCGCGGGCGCGCAGTTAGGTTTGTAACCTAACCTAACCAGACCTCACCTCACGCGCGGGCGCGGGCGCGCAGTTAGGTTTGTAACCTAACCTAACCAGACCTCACCTCACGCGCGGGCGCGGGCGCGCAGTTAGGTTTGTAACCTAACCTAACCAGACCTCACCTCACGCGCGGGCGCGGGCGCGCAGTTAGGTTTGTAACCTAACCTAACCAGACCTCACCTCACGCGCGGGCGCGGGCGCGCAGTTAGGTTTGTAACCTAACCTAACCAGACCTCACCTCACGCGCGGGCGCGGGCGCGCAGTTAGGTTTGTAACCTAACCTAACCAGACCTCACCTCACGCGCGGGCGCGGGCGCGCAGTTAGGTTTGTAACCTAACCTAACCAGACCTCACCTCACGCGCGGGCGCGGGCGCGCAGTTAGGTTTGTAACCTAACCTAACCAGACCTCACCTCACGCGCGGGCGCGGGCGCGCAGTTAGGTTTGTAACCTAACCTAACCAGACCTCACCTCACGCGCGGGCGCGGGCGCGCAGTTAGGTTTGTAACCTAACCTAACCAGACCTCACCTCACGCGCGGGCGCGGGCGCGCAGTTAGGTTTGTAACCTAACCTAACCAGACCTCACCTCACGCGCGGGCGCGGGCGCGCAGTTAGGTTTGTAACCTAACCTAACCAGACCTCACCTCACGCGCGGGCGCGGGCGCGCAGTTAGGTTTGTAACCTAACCTAACCAGACCTCACCTCACGCGCGGGCGCGGGCGCGCAGTTAGGTTTGTAACCTAACCTAACCAGACCTCACCTCACGCGCGGGCGCGGGCGCGCAGTTAGGTTTGTAACCTAACCTAACCAGACCTCACCTCACGCGCGGGCGCGGGCGCGCAGTTAGGTTTGTAACCTAACCTAACCAGACCTCACCTCACGCGCGGGCGCGGGCGCGCAGTTAGGTTTGTAACCTAACCTAACCAGACCTCACCTCACGCGCGGGCGCGGGCGCGCAGTTAGGTTTGTAACCTAACCTAACCAGACCTCACCTCACGCGCGGGCGCGGGCGCGCAGTTAGGTTTGTAACCTAACCTAACCAGACCTCACCTCACGCGCGGGCGCGGGCGCGCAGTTAGGTTTGTAACCTAACCTAACCAGACCTCACCTCACGCGCGGGCGCGGGCGCGCAGTTAGGTTTGTAACCTAACCTAACCAGACCTCACCTCACGCGCGGGCGCGGGCGCGCAGTTAGGTTTGTAACCTAACCTAACCAGACCTCACCTCACGCGCGGGCGCGGGCGCGCAGTTAGGTTTGTAACCTAACCTAACCAGACCTCACCTCACGCGCGGGCGCGGGCGCGCAGTTAGGTTTGTAACCTAACCTAACCAGACCTCACCTCACGCGCGGGCGCGGGCGCGCAGTTAGGTTTGTAACCTAACCTAACCAGACCTCACCTCACGCGCGGGCGCGGGCGCGCAGTTAGGTTTGTAACCTAACCTAACCAGACCTCACCTCACGCGCGGGCGCGGGCGCGCAGTTAGGTTTGTAACCTAACCTAACCAGACCTCACCTCACGCGCGGGCGCGGGCGCGCAGTTAGGTTTGTAACCTAACCTAACCAGACCTCACCTCACGCGCGGGCGCGGGCGCGCAGTTAGGTTTGTAACCTAACCTAACCAGACCTCACCTCACGCGCGGGCGCGGGCGCGCAGTTAGGTTTGTAACCTAACCTAACCAGACCTCACCTCACGCGCGGGCGCGGGCGCGCAGTTAGGTTTGTAACCTAACCTAACCAGACCTCACCTCACGCGCGGGCGCGGGCGCGCAGTTAGGTTTGTAACCTAACCTAACCAGACCTCACCTCACGCGCGGGCGCGGGCGCGCAGTTAGGTTTGTAACCTAACCTAACCAGACCTCACCTCACGCGCGGGCGCGGGCGCGCAGTTAGGTTTGTAACCTAACCTAACCAGACCTCACCTCACGCGCGGGCGCGGGCGCGCAGTTAGGTTTGTAACCTAACCTAACCAGACCTCACCTCACGCGCGGGCGCGGGCGCGCAGTTAGGTTTGTAACCTAACCTAACCAGACCTCACCTCACGCGCGGGCGCGGGCGCGCAGTTAGGTTTGTAACCTAACCTAACCAGACCTCACCTCACGCGCGGGCGCGGGCGCGCAGTTAGGTTTGTAACCTAACCTAACCAGACCTCACCTCACGCGCGGGCGCGGGCGCGCAGTTAGGTTTGTAACCTAACCTAACCAGACCTCACCTCACGCGCGGGCGCGGGCGCGCAGTTAGGTTTGTAACCTAACCTAACCAGACCTCACCTCACGCGCGGGCGCGGGCGCGCAGTTAGGTTTGTAACCTAACCTAACCAGACCTCACCTCACGCGCGGGCGCGGGCGCGCAGTTAGGTTTGTAACCTAACCTAACCAGACCTCACCTCACGCGCGGGCGCGGGCGCGCAGTTAGGTTTGTAACCTAACCTAACCAGACCTCACCTCACGCGCGGGCGCGGGCGCGCAGTTAGGTTTGTAACCTAACCTAACCAGACCTCACCTCACGCGCGGGCGCGGGCGCGCAGTTAGGTTTGTAACCTAACCTAACCAGACCTCACCTCACGCGCGGGCGCGGGCGCGCAGTTAGGTTTGTAACCTAACCTAACCAGACCTCACCTCACGCGCGGGCGCGGGCGCGCAGTTAGGTTTGTAACCTAACCTAACCAGACCTCACCTCACGCGCGGGCGCGGGCGCGCAGTTAGGTTTGTAACCTAACCTAACCAGACCTCACCTCACGCGCGGGCGCGGGCGCGCAGTTAGGTTTGTAACCTAACCTAACCAGACCTCACCTCACGCGCGGGCGCGGGCGCGCAGTTAGGTTTGTAACCTAACCTAACCAGACCTCACCTCACGCGCGGGCGCGGGCGCGCAGTTAGGTTTGTAACCTAACCTAACCAGACCTCACCTCACGCGCGGGCGCGGGCGCGCAGTTAGGTTTGTAACCTAACCTAACCAGACCTCACCTCACGCGCGGGCGCGGGCGCGCAGTTAGGTTTGTAACCTAACCTAACCAGACCTCACCTCACGCGCGGGCGCGGGCGCGCAGTTAGGTTTGTAACCTAACCTAACCAGACCTCACCTCACGCGCGGGCGCGGGCGCGCAGTTAGGTTTGTAACCTAACCTAACCAGACCTCACCTCACGCGCGGGCGCGGGCGCGCAGTTAGGTTTGTAACCTAACCTAACCAGACCTCACCTCACGCGCGGGCGCGGGCGCGCAGTTAGGTTTGTAACCTAACCTAACCAGACCTCACCTCACGCGCGGGCGCGGGCGCGCAGTTAGGTTTGTAACCTAACCTAACCAGACCTCACCTCACGCGCGGGCGCGGGCGCGCAGTTAGGTTTGTAACCTAACCTAACCAGACCTCACCTCACGCGCGGGCGCGGGCGCGCAGTTAGGTTTGTAACCTAACCTAACCAGACCTCACCTCACGCGCGGGCGCGGGCGCGCAGTTAGGTTTGTAACCTAACCTAACCAGACCTCACCTCACGCGCGGGCGCGGGCGCGCAGTTAGGTTTGTAACCTAACCTAACCAGACCTCACCTCACGCGCGGGCGCGGGCGCGCAGTTAGGTTTGTAACCTAACCTAACCAGACCTCACCTCACGCGCGGGCGCGGGCGCGCAGTTAGGTTTGTAACCTAACCTAACCAGACCTCACCTCACGCGCGGGCGCGGGCGCGCAGTTAGGTTTGTAACCTAACCTAACCAGACCTCACCTCACGCGCGGGCGCGGGCGCGCAGTTAGGTTTGTAACCTAACCTAACCAGACCTCACCTCACGCGCGGGCGCGGGCGCGCAGTTAGGTTTGTAACCTAACCTAACCAGACCTCACCTCACGCGCGGGCGCGGGCGCGCAGTTAGGTTTGTAACCTAACCTAACCAGACCTCACCTCACGCGCGGGCGCGGGCGCGCAGTTAGGTTTGTAACCTAACCTAACCAGACCTCACCTCACGCGCGGGCGCGGGCGCGCAGTTAGGTTTGTAACCTAACCTAACCAGACCTCACCTCACGCGCGGGCGCGGGCGCGCAGTTAGGTTTGTAACCTAACCTAACCAGACCTCACCTCACGCGCGGGCGCGGGCGCGCAGTTAGGTTTGTAACCTAACCTAACCAGACCTCACCTCACGCGCGGGCGCGGGCGCGCAGTTAGGTTTGTAACCTAACCTAACCAGACCTCACCTCACGCGCGGGCGCGGGCGCGCAGTTAGGTTTGTAACCTAACCTAACCAGACCTCACCTCACGCGCGGGCGCGGGCGCGCAGTTAGGTTTGTAACCTAACCTAACCAGACCTCACCTCACGCGCGGGCGCGGGCGCGCAGTTAGGTTTGTAACCTAACCTAACCAGACCTCACCTCACGCGCGGGCGCGGGCGCGCAGTTAGGTTTGTAACCTAACCTAACCAGACCTCACCTCACGCGCGGGCGCGGGCGCGCAGTTAGGTTTGTAACCTAACCTAACCAGACCTCACCTCACGCGCGGGCGCGGGCGCGCAGTTAGGTTTGTAACCTAACCTAACCAGACCTCACCTCACGCGCGGGCGCGGGCGCGCAGTTAGGTTTGTAACCTAACCTAACCAGACCTCACCTCACGCGCGGGCGCGGGCGCGCAGTTAGGTTTGTAACCTAACCTAACCAGACCTCACCTCACGCGCGGGCGCGGGCGCGCAGTTAGGTTTGTAACCTAACCTAACCAGACCTCACCTCACGCGCGGGCGCGGGCGCGCAGTTAGGTTTGTAACCTAACCTAACCAGACCTCACCTCACGCGCGGGCGCGGGCGCGCAGTTAGGTTTGTAACCTAACCTAACCAGACCTCACCTCACGCGCGGGCGCGGGCGCGCAGTTAGGTTTGTAACCTAACCTAACCAGACCTCACCTCACGCGCGGGCGCGGGCGCGCAGTTAGGTTTGTAACCTAACCTAACCAGACCTCACCTCACGCGCGGGCGCGGGCGCGCAGTTAGGTTTGTAACCTAACCTAACCAGACCTCACCTCACGCGCGGGCGCGGGCGCGCAGTTAGGTTTGTAACCTAACCTAACCAGACCTCACCTCACGCGCGGGCGCGGGCGCGCAGTTAGGTTTGTAACCTAACCTAACCAGACCTCACCTCACGCGCGGGCGCGGGCGCGCAGTTAGGTTTGTAACCTAACCTAACCAGACCTCACCTCACGCGCGGGCGCGGGCGCGCAGTTAGGTTTGTAACCTAACCTAACCAGACCTCACCTCACGCGCGGGCGCGGGCGCGCAGTTAGGTTTGTAACCTAACCTAACCAGACCTCACCTCACGCGCGGGCGCGGGCGCGCAGTTAGGTTTGTAACCTAACCTAACCAGACCTCACCTCACGCGCGGGCGCGGGCGCGCAGTTAGGTTTGTAACCTAACCTAACCAGACCTCACCTCACGCGCGGGCGCGGGCGCGCAGTTAGGTTTGTAACCTAACCTAACCAGACCTCACCTCACGCGCGGGCGCGGGCGCGCAGTTAGGTTTGTAACCTAACCTAACCAGACCTCACCTCACGCGCGGGCGCGGGCGCGCAGTTAGGTTTGTAACCTAACCTAACCAGACCTCACCTCACGCGCGGGCGCGGGCGCGCAGTTAGGTTTGTAACCTAACCTAACCAGACCTCACCTCACGCGCGGGCGCGGGCGCGGCCACCAGCAGCAGGACCTGCCCGTTGTCACTTCCTCTCTCTTACCTCCGACACTGAAAATTAAAAAAAAAATGTTTTTATCTTACTGTACTTTTTTATGAATTTTACTACTATAGAATCACAAGCGTTTGGTTTATGATAACAGAATGATGGCTAGTGATGTAGAGAGTTGTTTATCTTTTTCGTTGAATTCGCAGTAAACTACAGCATAAAATAAATGGATTGACGTTCAAAATGTTGATCGAGCTCAAAAGCGTGACTATCGTTAGGTTAGAAAGTCGTTTGTAGTTGCTATTGAATTGCTATTGTTTTCATTTTTGATTGTGTATTATAAAAATGTTGGTACTCAAATGAATTTAGATAAATATGACTGAACATACGCGCACGGTGATAATAGGGTTTACTTCCTCACCAATAGACGTCGCTACCCTACTTTAGACCGCGGTATAAACATGTTTATACCAGTGATAATGATAATTTGTAAGAATCGACTGCGTCGCTGTCGCTGTCGTCAGAGTCTGAGTCGAACATACAGCCGAGAATGTAAGTAGCTCACTTTTTCAACAGACATGTCGCAGAGCACATTTTTTTTTTGACGGGCTCAAAAATGTAACAAGCCTCTCCTTATGTTCCAATAGTTATATACCGCTATTGGAAACATCAACAGTTGGGTAGTTTGCTCCACTCGTCCACTGCGCTCACTTATCGAAATTTCAGTTCGTAGTGCACTAGTTTTCTGAAATCAAAACCCGAAGTCCGAACATTATTTATAGTATTTAATTTGTGGCATTTATTTAATTTACTCAACGAGTAGGATGTTAATCGATTTACTAAAACAAATAACAGCACTTACACAATTAGAAACTATTTATGAAACTTAGCAGTTTTTCAACATCACATGCTTTACACATTCGATCTGGGAATATTTCTGCCATTCGCTCGCAGTTCAAACCAGAAACAACAGCAACTAGGCCCAACAGAAATATTTATTTTGTTAACAGATATTTGCGCTCAGCTGGTGTGGAATCGACCCCGACACCCTCTGCGTCTCAACTGGCTCTAGTGGAGGGTTATGGCTCACCACTAAGGTAATATGAATTAAATTTATTAATAAAATTTAAAATATTCTTCAGACAATAATAAATGTAAGTAAGTTATATTGAACTGATTAGGAAATATTAATTTCACAATAAAACATTAACGGTAAAATTAAATGCATATTTCATGAATGAATGGCGTCATCCTCTCCACCAAATTGCTGTGCTCAACAGGGTCCAAAATTGTGTCAATAATTTAAAATATACCATCTTTATGTAACATTTTGGAACGCAAGTAAATGAATAAATAATAGGGGGTAAGTTAGGGTAATAGCGGGTACGTTAAGGTAAAGGGGGTAAGTTAAAGTAATAGCCCCCTATTTTTAGTTAATGAGTGGAACCGCTACAATTACAAGAAATGAAGCAGTGGAAAAATACAGGGAAAAAATCAGAAGCTTAGTAGATTAAAGCGAATGCAGCAGGTTTGAGCTCCATCTAGCTTTTAAACATATTTGTTTCTTCTTAAAAGTATAGGCTTATAGAATTAACTTCATTTATTTGAGGTATTTTCTTACTAATTCTTATTTTTACTAATAATACAAACGCGAAAGTTTGTGAGGATGTACGTATGTTTGTTACTCTTTACGCAAAAACTACTGACATCTTACATCGGAATAACACATAAGACACACACACATTTATAAAGGTTTGGCCGCGATATAACAATCGTGCGGGCGAAGCCGCGGGCGGAAAGCTACAAATAGTTAAATATAGTTACAAATATGCGCCAGACAACACACTTCTGGCCACGGTCTCGAAGTAGGGGTAATATCCCTGTGTTACGAGGTACTAGACAAGAAATCAAGCCAGGGGCGACTCCCCGCACACACACCCAGACCCGAGCCCATTTATAAAGATCATTTCCTAATTTGACTCGACCGGGAATCGAACCCGGTACACTAGGTAAGTCAAGATGAAATATCTTGCTACAGCGCACTACGCCAATCGTGTCGTCTAAAACTCAAACAATTCTAAACAGTCTGATGGGTGTTTGTCTAATTAGTTTAAAACATCAAAATAAATTACGACACGATTGGCGTAGTGCGCTGTAGCACGGTTTCTCGCCTCGATTTCCGTAGGGTTCGATTCCCGACCAGGTCAATTCAGGAAACGATCTTTTCTGAATTGATGCTTAGATGCACCTGGCTTATTTCCTTGTGTGGTACCTCGTAACATAGGGATATTATTCCCTACTTCGAGACCATTCCAAGAAGTGTGCGGTCTGGCGCATATTTATATTTATTTATTTTATTCATTTATTTAAATTAGATGCGATAACGATAGCAAGCCAAAAAGATACAGGATATTCCTGTTAATGCTTAATCACAACATACAACAATAACAATCGTACCGTACTATGCTATGCGTTCTGATGCGTATTGCTCTAATCCCATTTCCGTCACCAACCACCAGTGCATCGCGCGGGACTGCTCTCCACCTGGAACAGCGATCATAAAAAAGAGAATATGAGCATATCTTTGTAAGATAGATAATAGGTACATACTCGTAGAAGCACTGGAAATACATTTTCATATTCAGCAGCGAACTTTGATGTATTCTGCAAACATAATGTCTACTTACTACTCAGCTAAAACCAACACCACTTCTAGGTTCATTTTGAAAAAAAAAACATGTCTAAAGCAGGAAAATTCAACTGGTCTTAGGCGGGACTTGAACCCGCGCCTTCACAAACCGGGCGGCCGCTCTTCCAACTGAGCTACTGTTTGATCTCTGTATTTCTTTCCCTGCCAGATAAATTCTGATTGTAGCCAAGAGATGTCATTAAACTCCTTTGAATCGCGCAAGTATTGTTTCCGGAAAGGGTATAGTCACACACCAAATTATTAAATCTTGTACAATGAAGATTTTCATTAATTTGTAAAGCAATCTACATTGTTTCAGGGACATTGGACAGCTACCGATTCTGCTGAGTGGGTGAAATATTCTAGTGCGTGTTTTTATGTTGCGAGCCAATGTTATATAATATAAGAACATTATTGCTTTAAGGCCTTACCTTTCAACAACATGCAAATAGCAAATGAAATATCTCAAAAAATATTTCCTCCTTATTTAATAATTCTTAAATCAAGTTCCTAAAGCCGAGTGTGCCTAGTACTCATTAGATCAAAATCTCACCTGGTGGTGTGGTTGCGGTGATGATGTGGATATGGACGACCGTCCATGTCTACGCTGTAGACGCCTGTACATCATGGCGCCTGCAAGTACTGCTCCCAAGTATACTGTAATAGTAAAAGTAATAATTATATAAATTAAACTATGTAGGTATTAAAAAAAATCGACTTTCGTTATGATCATTTCTCATAATGTATCAAGAAATATTTTCAATAATGATTAAGATACAATGATACATACATGATAGTGCACTCATTATAAATTCAATTTCCTCAGCTGTTTTATGTAGATTGAATACTACCAAATATACTTCTGGCATAGTGTTCTTGGCCATCCACTATAGGTACATATTGCATCATTCTCTTTCTGACTCTAGTGGTAGATTCGCAATATTTATTTATTCATTTATCTCACTTTAATTACACCAATAACAATAATTGAAGACACAGAGAGAAAATCCAGAACAATAAATAAGACAAATATTAAATGAAAATACACTACAAACATTTACTTGCACAAAAACAAACATTGAGACAGAATTTTTGTCCATTCCATGCATCTTCAAAAATCAAACACAATCTGGAAGAGATCGCTTCCTAGCGATAAGACCGCCTACATAGTACAATCTAAGACTATAAAATGCTAATGTTATGGTTTGTTGTACAATAAAGTTTATCATTAAGTATCCTAATCTTGACTCTGTAATTTCAATTAAGTACTGTATGCAAATATGTAATGTTAAAAACCAAAATTTTAACAAAAAAATAACCAAATTAAAAAAAAAGAAATCTGTTAAAAAGAGAAACTATTGAGATTCTTGTGTACAGTCAAAGTGTGAATGATAGAGTCACATTTTGTTTGTTCGATATTTATCATTGGGTATAGTTTTATTTTATTCACATCTAGTTTTATTTACTTATTATACTTTTTGTGATTGACTTGTCATAGTGCTCAAGAATAACAATATATCAATTCAGATTTAATCAAGTAAGGATAATATTAGTAATAACAAATGAGTAAGTGATACTAAATGTCATACTGAAAATAAAACGAATATAATAGAAAAATTACAGTAGACAAGCTGTTGGATCAATTACTGACGCCAATATTTATCAATACATTTTAATACATTTTTAAGAAAAGTTTAGGTCCTTATTGCATCAGCGCTGCAGTGTGGACATTTATACAAGTGACTGTATCCAGAAATTAAAAACATACCTTAAAATACTATGTCTGAGCTACATTGTGTTGCAGTGTGAAGCACCACCAGCTCCAACACCTCATGCATGACCCGACTTTGGCAAGAAACTTCAACATGACTTGTTTCGGCTACCTGGAACATCATCACAAAAAATTGCTCAATTTTGAGAAAAATAAGAATGATGTTTTCAAATAACTTGCCTCTAATAACAACAGTGACCAAGGTTTTCAAACTCAGCCTACTTATTATGAAATAGAACTAAAACACAAACAGAGAGACCCAGCAACAAAACATTTAAAATTAATATTTTAGATCAAAAATAAAGTATTGATTATATAATAATACAATCATCAAATAGTTATGACAGTAGTTGGGCCTACTCTGAGTAGATATTGAATGACCATCACATGGATCGCCCTGTTCAAACATTTGAACAGTCTGATAACTTCTTCCTTAAAATATTGTTGTTAGTTTCATAATCCACATCCACAACTACAACTTTCCTGTAGCTACAGAGACGTTCTCTCATAAGTTAGCAGCTTAAAGTGGCCCTATTTGAAGGTTGATAGGACGCATCTGTACATACATACTCTCTTTTAGTGGTAATCGTTGAGCAACTTTATAACAACAACAAAACAACCACTTTAAGCAGCAGAGAGCTCTTTATTCAGTCCCTTAAACATTCCACATCGGATGATTAACACCGTCTACTGAAGTGAATAGTGAAACCTCTAACAGACTCTAACTGCTTGTCAAAAAAAGTTATACATCGAACCATACTTACCGAAATACTGTTCCCTGGTTCTTATCCTCGTAATACTACCCGAAATAACTAGTCATTTAGTTACGCCTTGGCAGCAATCAATCTGTAGAGAAGAATAAAATAAGTTTAGGTTGAAATTCGAACATAAAACTTTTAAACTTTTTTTTTGCAATGACAATAACTTTTGACAACAGCTGCGTTCCGAAATGATACTATCGCTTTCAATAGCGCGCATAACGGGTATTTGATTAATTTGTTATTGAAAGAGCTCCCAAAAATAGAAACCTAAGTAGGTAAACAAAGTATTCAAGTTGCACTAAAAATCACCAAGATAATATTTTAACTTAAAAATCAAATTTTTTGGACTTACCCAAAACGCTCCACACAAACTTTCGCAATGTGGTGCACTCTGGACACTCACAACTCCCATGACGTCTATTTCTAGAGTGCGTTTCATCCCATACTTCCTTTGCCGTAATATTTGCACCCTGAAAGTCAGGGGTGCTAATCAAATATTACGGCAACGCTTAAATAATTCTGCTACTGGTTCCTATAAATTCTGTGGATTATCGAATATATCAAGTGAAAATCAAGAGACTTACAAAAACGATATGGCATTCAGTCAGTAAGTGCTGTAGAAACTATTTACTTAAGTGAAAATGAAATATATGACGGCGCCTCAATTATTGTAGAGTGGATAATGATCGATTCGGAACGCGGCCAGCTCTGTCAAAACATGGAAAGCTAGCGTAGCGAGACATCATAGAGGTCGAGAACACGAGAACACGGAAGAATCGAAGTGAATCCTGAGATGAAAAAGTTACGCCTTCCGTGGATTGATGTTCATTTAGATGAGACAATAAGTGGCTGTTAAGCTCTAGAATACAATATAAACGTAGTAGTATTCCGTGATGTCTGTTGTGTGATTGTGTTTTCAGGTTTTCTTCCTAACCCGACAATCCACGCCCATCTACCACCTACATCTATGTCCTATATGATCCTGAGTATGTACTCAGCCACCCCTAGGCGCCGTGGATCCCGATGATGACTCTGATATGGGCAGGGATCCCTTGTCTATTCTGAGGGAGTGCCTATATATATTTAATTAGCTTTTATTTTCAAGGTCATTATACAAATCAGTCGAACAGCCAGTATATTTTGTAAGAAAACCTCAAACTTAAAGTTAATTAACAAAATCTAATTTTCACTTAGGTACATTGAGTATGTACTCAGCCACCCCTAGGCGCCGTGGATCCCGATGATGACTCTGATATGGGCAGGGATCCCTTGTCTATTCTGAGGGAGTGCCTATATATATTTAATTAGCTTTTATTTTCAACGTCATTATACAAATCAGTCGAACAGCCAGTATATTTTGTAAGAAAACCTCAAAGTTAAAGTTAATTAACAAAATCTAATTTTCACTTAGGTACATACGAGTACTGTACATTCCGAGAACTAAATATATATATATATATATTTAAACGATTAGGTACTTCTACAATTTTTCAGGATCGTTCTACAATCATTGTTTTAGATTATCTACTGGAAATTGGTAACTTATTTCGCGAATCTCAGGTGTGGTCCCTCGGTCCACACGCACATTTTACTGAGTATGCCATATCGTTTTTGTAAGTTTTTTCATAATCAACTGGTATACTTACTATTTTTTTTTGCAAAGTACACTTTGAAAAATGAGCTATTCCATCCCACGCAAGTTTGAAGGGGCATAGAAAAAATTGTGCAAACTAAAAGTTTACATAATATTGCCCTTTTAATATTGTAATTTTCCATCATCATCATCATCATTTCAGCCGAACGACGCCCACTGCTGGGCATAGGCCTCCCCCAAGGATCTCCACAACGATCGGTCCTGCGCTGTCCGCATCCAGCGGCTTCCCGCGACCTTGACCAGATCGTCGGTCCACCTTGTAGAGGGCCTGCCCACGGAACGTCGTCCGGTACGCGGTCGCCATTCGAGAACCTTTCCGCCCCAACGGCCATCGGTTCTCCGCGCTATGTGTCCCGCCCACTGCCACTTCAGCGATGCAATCCTTCGAGCGATGTCGGTTGTTTTTGTTCTCCTGCGGATCTCATCATTTCTGATTCGATCGAGCAGGGAAATACCAAGCATCGCTCTCTGCATTGCTCGCTGGGTGATCTTGAGCCTTCCTATGAGACCCATAGTAAGGGACCACGTCTCTCTCCCATAGGTCATTACTGGCAACACACACTGGTCAAAGACTTTTGTCTTGAGACACTGAGGTATTTCGGATGCAAATATATGCCGGAGCTTCCCGAACGCTGCCCATCCGAGCTGGATTCGACGAGAGATCTCTTTCTCGAAGTTGGACTTACCTAGCTGGACTGTCTGTCCCAGGTAAACATAGTGGTCAACAACTTCGAGTGTAATGTTCCCAACGTTAACTGGAGCGGGTGCAATATGGGCATTCAACATGATTTTTGTTTTGTCCATGTTCATCTTAAGACCCACTCTTTGAGAAACATTACCGAGATCTTCGAGCATTATGTTCAGGTCTTCCAAGGTCTCAGCCATAAGAACTACATCATCGGCAAATCGCAGGTGTGTTAGGTACTCGCCATTGATGTTGATGCCGCGTCCTTTCCAGTCCAGAAGCTTGAAAATATCCTCCAACGCAGCCGTGAACAGTTTCGGAGAAATAACGTCTCCTTGTCTCACGCCTCGCTATAGTTGGATCGGATTAGAGCTCTGGTTCTGTAATCGGACCGACATGGTGGCGTTCTGGTATAAGTACCTTAGCACCTCAATGTACCTGTAGTCTATTTGGCACCTTTGGAGAGACTGCAGTACTGCCCAGGTCTCAATCGAATCAAAGGCTTTCTCGTAGTCCACGAACGCTAAGCAAAGTGGCAAGTTATACTCTTCGGTCTTCTGTATAACTTGCCGCAGCGTATGAATGTGGTCTACGGTACTATAGCCTTTTCGGAACCCTGCTTGTTCGGGAGGTTGGAAGTCGTCGAACCTGCGAGCGAGACGATTCGTAATGACTCTCGAAAACAGCTTATAGATTTGGCTCAGAAGCGAGATGGGTCTGTAGTTCTTCAAGAGAGTTTTGTCACCCTTCTTGAAGAACAGCATCACATCGCCTCTGCCCCATGCCTTTGGCGTTTTTCCCTCGAGGATGACAGAACTGAAGAGCGTCTGGAGGACCTTAAGTATCGGCTTACCGCCCGCTCTCAGGAGCTCGGTTGTGATTCCGTCACCACCCGCCGCCTTGTTGTTTTTAAGCTGCTTGAGAGCCATCCTAATCTCGTACAGGCTGACGTCCGGGATATCTTCGGTATAGTGTCGGGTAAGCTTGGCTCTAGGATCTTTAGCCTTGCTTTCAACAGGTGTTTGCGTGGAATATAACTGTCCATAGAAACTCTCAATCTCCCTCAGGATTTCAGGTGTTGACGAAATGATGCTACCTGCCTCAGTTTTCAGCCTCGTCAATTGGCTTTGCCCAATAGACAGATCTCTGGCGAACACTTTGGAGCCTTTATTCCGCTCAATTGCCTCTTTAATACGCTGGGTATTAAATTGGCGAAGGTCGCTCGTCTAAGACTTGGATATCTGTCTATTGAGTTGCGGATAACGATGGGCATCCGCTGAGTTCTGTAGCCTCATTTCGTTTCTCTGATCCATGAGTAGGAGAGTCTGACTAGAGAGTTTCTTTGATTTGGGACGGCGGGTTTTAAAGTGCTTGGACCCTACCGTACGGACAGTATCCACCACCATGTTGTACAGATCGTCCACATCGATGCTGTTCTCAAGGGCTTCGAAGCGGTTTTGAAGCTCGAGCTGAAAGCACTCGGGGTTTTGAATTTGAGCCGGTATTGGTCGGAGCGTGGATTTTATCAGTCGCGCTCTCTCAAGCTTTAGGTCGATATTCAATGTGCCTCTGACCATGCGGTGATCGCTTCCTGTCTTAACAGCGTTGATCACAGTGACATCATTGAATATATGCTTCTTCGTCGACATGATAAAATCGATCTCGTTTTTGACTCTACCGTCCGGACTGATCCAGGTCCATTTGCGGCTTACGGGCTTCTTGAAGAAGGAGTTCATCATAAAGAGGTTCTCCCTCTCCATGAAGTCTGCCAGCATCTGGCCCCTGTTGTTCCGTTGCCCAAATCCAAATTGCCCCACTCTCAACTCATCACCGCAACGTTGCCCCAACTTTGCATTAAAATCCCCCATCACAACCGTGTAGTGGGTTTTATAGCTATGCATGGCTTTAGAGATCTCCTCATACATAGCCTCCACTTCGACATCGTCGTGCTTTGAGGTCGGAGCGTAGACCTGAATGACATTCAGCGAATATCGTTTCGATATTCTGAGTATCAGGTACGCTACCCTGCTCGAAACACTTCCGATAGTAATCACGTTGTTGACAAGGGATTTGTGGACGATGAACCCGACACCACCTAGGGACTGTTGGTCGCCCTCCAGGTGGTATAGTAAGTTACCGGATTGCAGGATTATCGAGTCCTCCCCCTCTCTTCGGACTTCAGATAACCCAATGATATCCCAATGTAACTTACTAATTACCGCTTCCAACTCTATGAGCTTCGCGTCGAGCCTCAGTGTGCGCGTGTTATATGTTGCCAGGTCGAGTCGTCGTTGTTGGCAGCCGGATCTTACCCGGGGATTCCTAGCACCCCCTGCCCCGCCGTTACCATAGCCGCTGCCGTAGCTAGGAATAGCAGGGCCGCCGGGGACTGGGGGCCGATTTTCTGGTTGTGCAGCCATTTTGGGGGGGGGGGGTTTGCCATAATCGCCACGCTTGGCAGGCGGGTTGGCGATCGCAGTATGGCCTGCTGTTATCCGGAGACGCTGCTGCCCATCTCCTTATGGCAATTTTCCCTCGGTCGGCTCTTACGACACCCACGGGAAGAGAGGGGGTAGTGCTATTCTTTTTTATGTACCGGCACTACACGGCACAAATAATTTTCCATAATATTAAATAATTATTAGAATCCAATGCTGTTGTCTAAGATGAAAGCCTGCTAAAGTTACTCTTTACTTCTTTCTTTTCTTTCTTTCTTTATATGGTTTGATTGTATTGCGCAATTCGGACTCAGATTTTCAACTTGACAGTTGGTGCATTTTGCAGAAGACGCAGAGCAGTACTGTCTAAGAAACAGTAAACTAGTAAAGTAATAACTGTATAACCACGCACGACCGGTGGTCCACTGGCGCAACTCAAGGGCCCGGCTTCCAATCTAGACACGCGGTAGCGTTTCAAGCCAAATTCAAGCTAACAGAACTGGCGAGCAGCACCGTGTCTAATATTACACGAACCATTTGGAGCCACTTTTGACCTCCTCGTAACTCCCAAAACTATTTCACGTAAACACGTCAAATTTAGCTATCTATTTGAGACCCGCAAGTTACTTAATGTATTACAAACTTCATAAATACAATTCAAACGGTTATTTACATTGACGTCCAAAATTTTTTAATTTTTGTGACTGACTGACAGAGATTAAAATTAAAACCCAGAGGTGGTTGAGTGAATGCAAAAGAAAAAATCCGAAACTAGTAAATATTCATTAATTAAGTATGCAAATAAATAACTTGAACTTGACCTATGTAAAAATATTAGTATTTTATATAACTACACACATCAAAAGTGTCTAGGGATCAAGCATTTTTATGCGGATTTCTTGAGATTGAGATGTGGCTTTGTAATAAATTTAATTTATAAATTTATATGGATCCTTTTTGGTGCATTTCATAATTTGAAACAGGAACTGTCAATCAAATTCGAGTAAAAGATGAAAATCAGCTGTCAATATTTTCCCTATAAAAACATACAACGCATTAAAGACATTATTAGTGCTACTGTTTCCCTACTACTGATTAAAACCAACGTTATTATAGAGCGGCGAGGTCATTTAAGCAGGGAAGAAATGCTCAGAGCCGTGTGTTCAATTGTTGAATGTTAATGTACAACTTTATAAGACGTCTCCACCTCTAGTAAGCGTAGTACCTACGCGCGCTGCTAGATGGCGTTAAACGGTGTTAGCCCGCGGTATTATTTTGTTTTTCCATTTGCCTAAGTGATATTCATTTTGGTTCTTAATAAAGTTTATCAGCTGACGGAAGTGTCTTATTTACGCGTGTGTTTGTGTGTGGAGTGAACATTTGGACCTTAACGAGCCGGATTGAAGTGAAGTGATAAAGGACTGCAGTGCCATAATGGATTGAAGTGATTGATTTGGTTTGATGTTCATAAACTGTAAGTAAAAAAGACTTGGTCATTTTGTCAAGAAAATTAGTAGGAAGAAGTAGACTCAGTGCAATTTCAGTGTTTTGGGACTTAGAATAGTTTGAGTGAAAGTTATATGGAAAAAAGACTTAGCGTGATTTCAAGAAGTTTTCACACTTAGAATAATTTTTGTGAATTTTGTATGGGCAAAAGACTTAGTGCAATTTTCAAATTTTTGGACTTGTAACATTTTTTGGTGTTGTGATTTGGAACATTTTTAACTTAATTTGGACTTGAAAATTTTAACTTGGTGGACTTTAATTTAGTATCAGAGACAGTTTGCGATTGTATTCGCCGAATACTATTCGGCAGTTAATAAACGTTGTTAAAATGGGTATTCAAGAATTATTACGTGCACAGGGGGATTTATCTGAACAAATAAGTAGACTTTTGACTAATTACAAGAAATCGAAAACCAGAGTTACTAAACCATACATAGAAACAAGATTAGAGTTATTAGAGTCAAACTTTGTGATATTTAAAAATAATCATTTGGGAATACGGGAATTAACTACAACTGATGAAAAGAAAGATTTACAATATTTTAAAGAAGATTTTTACTACAACTGTGAAGATGATTATTTAGAATTAAAAACACTTATGAAGGAACATTTAGAAGAACTGGCCCCTAAATCAGTACATACTGTAACAAAAGATTGTGAAAATTTGACAATAACTGCCCCAGCTAAATGTAATTTGAGAACGAAGTTGCCTGCAATAGAGATACCATCTTTTTCGGGAAATTACAACGAGTGGACGAGTTTTTATGATTTGTTTAAGTCATTGATTCACAATAACCCAGAACTAAGCAATATTCAGAAATACCATTATTTAAAGAGTAATCTCAAGGGTGAAGCTGAGCTATTATTGAGGCAATTTCCCTTGACTGAGGCAAATTATGTTAAGGCATTAGAAGTGCTAGAGGCTAGATATGACAATAAGAGACTTATAGTACATGCGCACATCACACGATTGATCGGTCAGAGGAGACCTCCGTCAGAGTCCGCCAAGGGAATACGCGCATTATTAGACACCACTAATGAATCGCTAAATGCACTTAATAATGTGGGCGTATCTACTGCGAACTGGGACCCTCTTATAACGCACATCATTGTCGCAAAGTTTGACAGTGAGAGTCATCGACTATGGGAGCAGAAGTTAGGAGGTTCACGTGATCTACCGACTACCAAAGAGCTACTGGACTTCATGGAGATGCGATTCAGAACACTTGAATCGTTACAAATTACGTGGATGAAGGAACCTACTGTGAGTCGCACTTCACAGGTAAAGTCGTTCAAGGCTAATACTGAACCAGTATGTACATTCTGTAGCGAAGACCATTACATACACAGTTGCAAAGAATTCACTAAATTGAGTCCAGAAGAACGATATGACGTTGCTAAGGGAAAACAGTTGTGTTTTAACTGTCTTATACCGAAACATAGTGTTCGATTTTGTCGACAGAATACATCGTGTATGATTTGCAAGCGACGTCATCATACACTTCTGCACCTGAATACCACAGAGACGCAACAATCACATGTTACCCATCTTGATGAGGACGAAAAAGAGGTTGGCGATGATGATACAGCCCAGTTGGCAGTATACAAAGCTGATATTACCGGAACACAGGTCTTATTGGCTACGGCAATGGTAAGGGTTCGAGGCAAGGATAATCGAAGACACACCCTGAGAGCGCTGATCGACCAAGGATCACAGGCGTCGTTTATTACGACATCAGCTGCTCAACGTTTAGGATTACACAGGGAACATGTTTACAGCAGAGTTACAGGTGTCGATTCGAAGCTCAGCACAGTATCTAAGGAGGTCGTAGGGTTCAATTTATACAGTTTACATGATGATAAGCCAGTTGTTGATGTCAAGGCTCACGTCCTGAGAACCCTAGCTTCAATTTTACCTAAAAGGGAGGTAAATGTAACCTGCGCCTCTGAGATTAACAAATTGCCTTTAGCTGATCCCACATTTTGTCGTCCGAGTGGGATAGACCTTCTCTTAGGAGCAGAGGTTTACGCACAAATTTTGATTGATGGTATCAAAAGATATGGCTCAGTTTTAGCACAGAATTCGCTTCTGGGTTGGCTCATTTCAGGCAAAGTTGAGGGATTACACACTGAAATGAATGAAGTTCTTGTTATGCACAGCCAACTTCAGACAGATGATTTATTACAGCGATTCTGGGAATCGGAGGAGCTACACGCAAAAAATCGTATACAGACTGCAAGTGAAACACAGTGTGAGAAGATATTTGAGGAGACACACTCTCGCACTGACTCTGGGCGTTATATTGTTGCTCTACCATTTTCGACTGATAATGGAACACCGCTCGGAGAATCAAAGAGACTTGCTGTCAAACGTTTGCTGCACATGGAACGCCGTTTCCAGCGAGATGAGGGATTTAAGCAACGTTATAGAGGTTTTATGGATGAGTACGAGGATCTACAACATATGGAGAAGGTTCCCGTGGCAGATTTAAATAAATCTGATGTTTGTTATCTTCCACACCACGGAGTCCTTCGAGAAGAAAGCACAACCACAAAGCTCCGTGTGGTTTTTGATGGTTCTGTCGAAACGACTACGGGTACATCACTCAATGAGAAGTTATTGATCGGTCCTTCTCTTCAGCATGATATACGTGACATCTTCTTGCGCTGGCGTAGACATAGAATATGCTTAGTAGCCGACATCCAGCGTATGTATAGACAAATACTCATTAGACCAGAAGACCAGGATTATCAACGAATCGTCTGGAGAAAGAGCCCTGCGAATCTAATAAGTGAATATCGGTTGTGTACGGTTACGTATGGCACGTCGTGTGCGCCGTATCTTGCGATTAAGGTGTTAAGGCAGTTAGCTAGTGACGAACGTAGTAAATATCCTAACGGCGCGAGTGTTCTGGAAAGTGACTTTTATATGGACGATTTGCTGTCGGGATGTGATACAGAATTTGATGCTATTGAGTTGTGTAAAGAATTAATTTGTTTGTTAAAACGTGGAGGATTTGTGTTACATAAATGGGGTACGAATTCGACTAAGGTGTTAAATAGCTTACCAAAGGACGAGAGCCTACCACAGGAGTCATTTGATATTATGATGACAAATTCAGTAAAGGCTTTAGGGATCAAATGGAATCCAAAGAGAGACAATTTTGAATTAAATATTAACTTTTCACAAGAATTTCATAAAAAACTGACTAAACGTATTGTACTTTCAGATATAGCTAAAATCTATGACCCTTTAGGTTGGTTGTCTCCGGTGGTTATTGTTGCAAAGATGTTTTTGCAAAGGTTATGGCTACTTGGTATTGGCTGGGACGACGAATTGCCTGTAAATTTTCAGACAGAATGGTTAACATTCAGAGATCAGGTAAACCGCATGACAACTATTCAGCTACCACGATGGATTGGGGTTACGAAGGCCAATTTAAAGATTGAGATACATGGCTTTAGTGATGCCTCCAATGCGGCTTATGCTGGAGTTATTTATGTACGCATAATTAATCATTCTGAAGTTCAAATTAAAATATTAGCAGCCAAAACCAAGGTGGCGCCAGTCAAACAGGTCTCAATTCCCCGTTTAGAGTTATGTGGGGCTGTGCTGACCGCTAAGTTAATTGACAGAGTTAAGACTTGTTTAAATGTTCCTGATGAGAATGTGTATTGTTGGACTGATTCTACCATAGTTCTAGCATGGTTGCAAAAACATCCGAACTCTTGGAAAACGTTCGTGGGTAATCGCGTCGCTGAGATTTTAAATGTTACTCGATCTAGTCAGTGGCGTCACGTGAACTCTAAAGACAACCCAGCAGACTGTGCTTCGAGAGGAATCTCTCCTTCACTACTGCCCGAGCAGGAACTATGGTGGAGTGGACCAAGTTGGCTACATTCTGCTCATGAAATTATTGTTAATAATGAACTGCATGAAACCGATTTAGAATTTAAAGTATCTATTCACACCGTAAATATCGCTGAATTCCCTAATGAATTTTGCATACAAAACTATTCGACATTGATGAAATTAAAAAGAGTTATTGCATATTGTTTACGATTCGTTAAAATTTGTAAGGATAAAATTCAGGCTAAATTAAATGGTCAAGATGTTAATAAGTCGAATGAATTTCCGCAGTATTTAACTTCTAATGAACTAAAACTAGCCATGAATTGTTGTATTAAAATTTCGCAAAATTGTTATTTTTTGAATGAAATTAACGCTTTGAAACAGGGTCAATATGTCTCCAAGAAAAGTACTTTATATTTTTTACACCCATTTCTTGATGAGAATCAGCTGTTAAGAGTGGGCGGCAGATTAAAGAATGCTCCTATACCTCGTGATACTAAAAATCCATTTATTATTTCGGGAAAGTCTCATTTATCAAAGTTAATCATTGATCAGACTCACAAAGGCACTTTGCATGGAGGACCCTTGCTCATGTTAAATGTTATTCGTGCTAGTTATTGGATAACAAATGTTAAATCTTTAGTTAAGTTTCATGTTAGAAAATGTGTTGCATGTCTAAGATATTCTCCTAGGTTTGCTACTCAACTAATGGGAAACTTGCCAGCAGCCAGGGTAACTATATCAAAGCCTTTTTCTAGTAGTGGTGTAGATTTTGCAGGTCCCTGCTATTTGAAAACTTCTAAGCTTAGAAATGCCGCTTCAATCAAAGCTTATATTGCAGTATTTATTTGCACAGCCACAAAGGCTATACATTTAGAGCTCGTCTCCGAGCTATCCACAAACGCATTTATTGCTGCCTTTAAAAGGTTTACCTCTCGCCGTGGTCACTGCGCCCATTTGTATTCTGATTGCGGTAGTAATTTTATTGGTGCCAATTATGAGCTTGCTAGAATGCTAAACAAATCCAAAGCTTCCCTTCCTGTAGAGTTAAGAGAGCTTCTAGCATCTGATGGTACCGAATGGCACTTTATTCCCCCAGGATCGGCCCACTTTGGAGGACTTTGGGAAGCGGGGGTTCGATCTACAAAACATCACATACACCGTGTTATAGGAGATACCAAACTTACTTTTGAGGAATATAGCACACTGTTAGCTCAGATAGAATGTTGTCTTAATTCCCGTCCCATTTCCGCCTTAAGCAATTCAGTAGATGATTATACTGCTCTAACCCCTGGGCATTTCCTAATGTTAGGACCACCTTCGGTAGTCCCCCATGAGGATGTGATCGATGTCCCGATTAACCGGCTTAATCGTTGGCAACACATCGAACACATGTTGCAGTCTTTTTGGAAGCGGTGGACACAGGAATATTTAGTCACGCTTCAAAATAGATATAAATGGTCTTCAACTCAACATTCCCTTAAGATAAACGATTTAGTAATTGTTAAAAATGAGTGCCTTCCTCCTTCTAAGTGGTTATTAGGTAGAGTGATAGAGACACATCCTGGTAATGATGGTTTAGTACGCGTAGTGACAGTTAAATGTGGTAATTCTAGCTTGAAACGTCCCATTACCAAAATGTGTTGGCTTCCGATAGAACCCTAATTTAAAGGACTAATTTGTCCTTGGCTGGCGGCAATGTTCAATTGTTGAATGTTAATGTACAACTTTATAAGACGTCTCCACCTCTAGTAAGCGTAGTACCTACGCGCGCTGCTAGATGGCGTTAAACGGTGTTAGCCCGCGGTATTATTTTGTTTTTCCATTTGCCTAAGTGATATTCATTTTGGTTCTTAATAAAGTTTATCAGCTGACGGAAGTGTCTTATTTACGCGTGTGTTTGTGTGTGGAGTGAACACCGTGATAGAAGCTGGTTCCCGGCAACGTACTGTGGCTTTAGCTCTGAATACAAGTCAGAGTGTTATCAGTCGACTTTGGACACGTTACCGAAGCACTGGTACCGTGGCTGAGCGCCATGGAGGACGGTATCGCTGCACCACACGGAGACAAGACCGATACATTCAAATCACAACTCGAAGAGCTCCAACAATAACCACCATGATGTTAGCCGTGAGGCTTCATCACTCTTCAGGGAACTTAATTAGCGACCAAACAGTCAGAAACCGCTTGCATGAAGTGAACCTTCATTCCCGAAGACCGCTAAGGGTACCACATATAGCAATGCACAATCGTAGGATTCGATATCAATAGGCTCTTGAACACAGAAATTGGGCAGAAGAACAATGGCGTTTCGTGTGCTTTTCTGATGAGTCTCGTTTTGGTATGAGACCGGATACAAGACGTATACGACACTGGAGAACCCCTGGACGCCAACAGCGATTAAAATCCTGCCAGGAAGTCCATCCTTATAGTCGTGGAACCATCATGGTATGGGCGGGTATTTGGATCGGCGGAAGAACTGAGTTGATTTGGATCAGAGGCAACCTCAACGCTTAAATTTATGCTGAGACGATTGTATCAGACGTCATCGTTCCTCTACAAGTGCAAATCGGTCCCTTATTTCAGTAAATGCATGATAATGCACGACCGCACACCGCAAGAGTTGTAAGACAGACTCTCGCCGCAGCTAACATCAATGTCCTGCCCTGGCCTGCTCAGTCGCCAGACTTGAACCCGATTGAGCATGCATGGGATATGCTACAGAGAAGAGCTCTGCCGAATATGGAGGGTATCCAGTCGCAAGAAGACCTTTTTTTGTTGTTGCAACGAACATGGGCGGCCATTCCACAGCGTGATTTGGATGAACTCATTTTGAGTATGCCAAACCGATGTTCTTGTGTTGTTAGTGTTCGCGGTAGAAACACGGATTATTAATTGTTTAAGTTACCCAATAAAATTTTAAAGAAAACTATTATTGCAGTCTTTTTTTCGAACTTTAATGTTATGGTTCAAATGTAAAAAATCCCTTTATTAGGAAAATGGCAAATTTCTTTATTAATGCAAAGGTGACTTGGTTTATCGATTCTGTAGACAAACGAAAACACTTTATTTGATGAATCCTTAAAGAAAATTTTAATTAATATCAATCAGGAGAAAAATTATTGCAAAAATATATGTTGATCCCTAGACACTTTTGATGTGTGTATATAAAAATAATGTTTTAGAAATGTTGATAAAATCAGTGTAGGTTGAGCACAAATTAATATGATGAATCTTATGGTTGGACGGTTGTCGATTGATCGCCTCAAACGTGTTTCGTAGATGCACGGTTCCTCTGGTAACAGGTACATTTGGTAAAGATTGTTTACATGTAGGCGTTGGCGATTACACAATAATAAATAATAAGTTAATTTTTTTTTAGCATTAAACAATGCTCTGTTTTCTACACAAAGATAGAAACTAGAAAAATTCAACCTGGTCCTGGGATCCCGCTTGAGTCCCAGGACCAGGTTGAATTTTTCTAGTTTCTATCTTTGAATAATAAATAATGTTCATAATAAAGTAAAGTAATTAGCCAATAAACTGTCCCACTGCTGGGCATATGCCTCCATCATTGAAATCAAGTCATGGCTGTAATTCATGCATTTAATTTGGCACCCAGATAGGTTAATGGGTGAATACAAAGAAAAAAATCAGAAACTAGTAAATTTTTATCATTTTATATAAGTTTTCAAATAATTGATTCAATCATGAAAACTTATTATTAAGTTCCTGTTATGTAAGAATCAGCAATCAAAATTGATGACAGCTGGTCTGATTTAAAAGGTCTTCACGTGAATATATCATGAGTGGAATACCACTCTTTTTATAAAACGTTTATTAATCTTATAACACTGCAAGAGACCGCGCGCCGTAAGCATCGCATCACACACTACAAAAAATAAATCATAGATGTCGCTAGTAAATTGCGGTTATCAAAAGTTACTACTGGGCGGTGTGAAGATCTTTCTCTATTGAATAACCTCCCTCCCCGAAATCTTTTAAGTTGATCATACATAAATTCAAATTTATATACAGGGTTGGCCAAGCCTGGTGGTGGATGGTCAAGGAATAAATGGAAAGGAATCATCTGGAACCGCAAGGAAAAAAAACCAGTTCTCATCAGATTACAAGATTTGATTTTTTTAGTGGCCAGGCAGAGCTATGCTTTCCCTGGCCTGGTTCATTGCCATTGCGTATGTACGCCCTTCTCAATTGCCTCCGGCTGTAATGTAATTATCACAGCCGAGGACTTTGGCGGTGTGAGTTTCACCGCTTTTTTCTTTGTTGCCGTCGTCTTCTTCGCCCCATTTAGTAAGTAAGTAAAGTAGTAGCAGTAAGTAATTACTATGAATATTTCCAGACTTATTGTGGATTCACTCAGGGTAATGAAGTAGGTAACTGCAAGGACCGCCAGCTGGACTTGGTTTTGAGTGCATTTGAGAGGTGGGAGAGTGTAAATGTGCGCGCGGCGGGGGCGCCGCTCGTGCCGGTCGATGCGTATCACCCGCCGCTCGAGGCGACCGTGTGCCTGCGCCGGCGCCCGCGCTTGCTGAGCGGCGCGACTACCCCGGCTGGCCCGAGCAGTGCACCTCCACAATGGAACTTTAATAAGGCTGATTTTCAATCACTGTACCTATCGTTAGCATGTATAGACTGGTCCCCGATGTATATTCTGGATTTGGAAACGAGTTTAAATGATTTCTATGATAAAATAAAATCTGTTCTTGAATGCTGGGTCCGACGAAAGAGGCGTCAACGGGAAAAATCACATTATGTATATCCAGAGTGGTATTCTGCTGATGTCATTCGTGAAATAAAGTTGAAAGCGGTTCTTCATAAAAAATACAAAACGAGTGTAGCTAGCGTTGATTATGATGCGTTCGCTCGATGTAGGACTAGAGTTAAAATTATGATTAAGCAAGCAGAGGAACAATATCGGCGCCGCGTTTAAAACAACCTACTGGAGGATCCGAAGTCCTTTTGGAATTATGCCAATTCCAAAAGAGGTAGTAGGAGTAAAAACACTTTATTAAAAAACGGAGAGGTGATGACCGCAGAACAGTGTGCTAATGAGTTTGCCAAGTACTTTTATTCGGTATACAGTACGGAACAGCCTAGGTTAGATACAAACAAAGCTATAGTGAAAGCTGGCGCAGAGAATGGGGTGGCACGGGTCCACCTGGATAGCTTGCAGCTGGAGGACGTGCAGCGCGCACTCGAGCAGCTCAAGCCAAAGAAGTCAGCGGGACCGGACGGCATTCCTCCCTATATATTCAAAGATTGTCGAGCCGTGCTATCGAAACCACTTTTGTACATCTTTAACCTTGGTTTAAAATCAGCTGTATATCCGGAGAGGTGGAAAACTACCAGAGTTGTCCCAGTACCAAAGGGGGGCTCTGGAGAGTCTGTTGACGGGTATAGGCCAGTCGCAGTGCTCTGCACACCTGCAAAGGTTTCGGAATCCGCGCTAGATAAAATAATATTCACGCAAGTTAGCTCACAACTTTCAGATGCACAGCATGGATTTAGGCCGGCTAGAAGCACCACCAGTAACCTTCTTAGTTATATGGCTGACGTTCTACCGGTGGTGGATGCTGGGGGGCAAATCGATGCAGCATATTTTGATTTTAGGAAAGCCTTTGATTTGGTAAATAACGACGTATTATTGAAAAAACTAGCGGGCATCGGTTTCACCCCCCACCTGCTGGACTTCTTTGCTGTGTATATGAAAAATAGGCAGCAGTACGTAGAATACGCGGGTCATATATCGGACACATACTTTACCAGGTCGGGAGTGAGCCAGGGGAGTAACCTTGGACCCCTCCAGTTCATAATCTTGATAAACGATCTGCCGCAAGTAGTGAAGGATGCGAAATGTTTATTGTTTGCTGACGACCTTAAACTATACTTACTTGTTGATACCGAGGAAGACTGTGTTAAGCTTCAAAGAGACATAGACAGAGTGGTCTCCTGGTGCAAAGAAAATCTCTTTGAGTTTAATACTTCAAAGTGCGTCACTACCACCTTCTCTCGCGCACACGCTCCCATTCAACACAACTAAGCGGTAGACGGAACGCCATTGCTCAGAGTAGCGGAAGTAAAGGATCTGGGTATTTGTCTTAATGCAGGCTTAACGTTTCGTGAACATATTATTTCTATATGTAAAAAATCATATAGAAACTTAAGATTTGTTCTTCGACGGGTTCAAGGATTTACAAATATCACAGCTATTGTCCCATTATATAACGCCTTAGTACGCAGAATCAGAATCAGAATCAGAATAATTTTTATTGTGAATCACAGGTAAGTACAGATGGAGAGTTTAACAGGTTTCTCTGTGTTCCGCCTTATAAGCATACAATACATTCCGGGTAAACTTAAATAACATTCTTATATTGATTAGACTATTATTAATTCATATTTTAACTCACGTATTAATGTTAAGTTACAATGGTTTCAATTATTACAATTTAAAAGTTTCATTTAATTATAAAATATAAATACATTATTCATTATTAAATATTAACGTTGTCACCTAAAAATTCTTGAATTGAATAATAACATTTTTGAATCAGATATTCGTGTAATTTCTTTTTAAATTCAAATAAGTTGTCAATATTCCGTAAACCGTCTGGCAGTTTATTAAAAATACGAGAAGCATTACAGAAGACGCTTTTACTCATTAGGGCTGTCTTACTCGCTACCATACACAATTTATCTCTATGCCGTTCTCGATTCCGGAACTGAAATAAATTTATGTTAGCTTTGACTAAAATAGCAACTTCATACACATATAGACATGGAACAGTCAATAGCTTTAATTTAGAAAATAATGTTTTACAGGTCTCAGTTTGTCACATGTTGTGCATGGCTCTAAGGCACCTTTTTTGCGCTTTAAAAGCAAGCTCTTTATCAGTTGAGTTGCCCCAAAATATTATGCCGTACCGTAACGTAGACACAACATAACCATTGTAAGCTGTTAACAGTGCAGATATGTTTGAGATTTTTCTCAGATTGTATAATATGAAATGCATATGAAAATTGGCTTAGTTTCTTTCTAATGTGAGCAATGTGACTCTTCCATTTCAAATTATTGTCAATATGCAAGCCTAGGAATTTTGTTGACTTGACTACGTCGAGTCGTTTTTCACCATATGCCACATTGAGTTCATTTGCATCAGAATTTCTTTGCCTAAAATTCATTAACACAGTTTTATTTAAATTAATTTTAAGATTATTATTTTTAAGCCATTCAATTACAGATGTCAAAGTGTTATTTATATCGTTTTCTAAATTTGTTAAATTATTATTAGTCAAATGAATTGTACTGTCATCTGCAAATAAAGTCATATTGTGATTCGTTACAGTAGGTAAGTCGTTAATATAAATCAAGAATAACAGGGGGCCCAACACACTACCCTGTGGTACACCATATCTTACACACCTATATTCAGATTGATAAATAATTTCAGTCCTTGTTTTAGCATCAATCCTTTCGATCCGTGTCGCTTGTTGTCGATTGCTTAGATAAGATTTTAATAAACTATACATATTTCCTCTAATTCCGTAACGGTAAAGCTTATCCAGCAATACTGAGTGATCAACATAATCAAATGCCCTGGTCATATCCATAAATAAACCAACTGTAGGTATGCGGTGGTCCATTCCTTTCATGACGTTTAATAAATAATTGTATACTGCTTGATTTATACATTTATTCTGCCTGAAACCATATTGATTGGGTGTAAAAATATCATTCGTTTCTAGGAATGAATTAAGTTTATTATACAAAAGTTTTTCAAATATCTTCGAGAAAATAGGAATTAGGGCTATTGGTCTATAAAAGCTCATGTTAGTCCTATCTTCTTTTTTAAATAATGGTTTCACTATTGACAACTTAAGGGCACCTGGATATGTGCCATGTGCAATACACAAATTTATTATAAAGCTTAATACTGGGGATATTAGATAGCAAGCGTCTTTTACTATTAATGTACTGATATTATCGTAGCCAGTGCTATTCGTATTTTTTAAAGAGAGTATTATGTTTTCAATGTCAATGGGAGTTGTAGGAGTCAAGAAAATTGTATTAAGATTATTGTCAATTTGAGCATTGTTCAGATTATTATTATTACTATTAGTCTCAATTTCATATATAAAATAATTATTAAATTCATTTGCAATGTCATGGGGATCAGTAATGTCTATGTCATTTATTTTGATCTTTGTTATGCTTTCACTAGGATACTGTGCTTTTACTTTACTAATGACTTTCCATATAGCTTTACATTTATTCGAAGAGTTCTTGATATAAAAGTCATTTTGAGATTTTTGGGTTAGTTTTATTATAGATCTGTATCTTTTTGCGTAAATTTGAAAGGTTGTTTTAGTTTTTATGTTTGGGTTTCGGCTATATTGCCATAACAAATCTCTTTTCCGTTTACTACATAGGCGTATCCCACGACTTAACCACTTCGGTCTAGAGTTAGTTTGTATTTTAATTTTTACAATAGGAAAGCACAAGTCATAGATTAACTTGAAATCGTCAAGAAATCTGTTAAATGCTATGTTCGGGTCAATATCTTTAAAAACATCGTGAAAACTAAGTTTACTCAAATGCTTAACAAAGTTTCTCCTGTTTTCTAAGGAATAATCACGTTTTTCCTTGAACCAATATTTTAAAGCACAACTTTTTTTGATTGGGCATTTGAGTAATTGCGCAGAATGATCGGATAAAGCAAGTTCAGTAAGCTTGCCTGTAGAGCCCCTGATATTGTGGAGCATATTATCAATGCACGTATTACTAGCTGTACGGGTAGGTTGTTTAAATTCTATTTTAAGATTATGGCTTAAGATCAAGTTCACAAACTCATCGGCGTATCCAGTCGACTTCAAGATATCAATATTAAAATCCCCACATACAATAATGTTTTTGTTTTTTGATAGGAACTTAGTTAACATTTTATCCAACTGGTCAAAAAAAGTATTTAATGTATTCTGATTATTATGGGGTGGTCGATATATGCAGATAATACACAGTCGATGATCGGTCAACTCTATTGCTGAGCATTCTATTACATGTGTAATTGATAGTTTACTAATATCTTCGAGTACTCTGTAAGCGAGATTTTGTTTCAACATTATGCAAGATCCTCCATGTGTATTATTTCTATTAAAACATGAGGCAAGCTTGTAGTTATTTAATGACAGAGATGGGATGTCATCATTAATCATATTATGCTCTGTGAAACACAATACGTCGATTAATTTGCCGTTAGTAGTCAACTCATGTAACGCTGCAGTTATCATATCTGATTTACTAATAAGTCCATTAATGTTCTGGTGCATAACTGACAGATAATAATTATTATGCACGAAAAAGCTGAGAACTATTGACTATATGATCACTTTCGTTTATATTAGTAGAACTGGGCTTGAGTTTTGCAAAATATTCTAAAATGGACTTTTGTCTATATTTTGTATCAAACTTTACATGTTCCTTCGGTCTCTTAATTATCTTACATGAGTTTATGAAGTTTTTCAATTTGTTAACATTTAGAAATTCAGTCTCATAATCGATAAAATCTATTAGATAATTAATTTTTTTACATGTCACATTTTGAATTGATTTTGTTTGCATATAATAACAATTCGGATACAGATTACACAGTAGTCGTATTTCATTATTTAACATAATTTCATTTAAACATTTATTAGTTAAAACGCTTAAAACAATAATATTGTTACATTTATATTTCTTAAGAATATTACTTAACTCTAGTATCACCTTTTTCGGGTTAGTGTCATTTTCTCCAACAGACAATACCAATTTGTCAGAATCACCCAAACGAAGATTGCCACATCCCTGTTCTTCAGTTTGTGTTTCTTCAGTTGTTGCGTTAGGCTTTGTAGTAGCGGCGATGCTGTAGCTGTGATATCTTGACGATGCACGTTGCTTCAACAGTGTCGAAGCCAATCCTACAGACTGTTGCGATCCAAACAATAGGATTTTTTGAGTATCATTCTGGTTAGATATTTGAGACTTGGTCTCTTTTTCAATTTCTTCTAAGGTAGTCGTAGGTATGCTTTGCACAGTCTCATGACTTAAATCTGGATTACTCAAGTTAAGCTTCTCTTTAGTAGTAGACAAACCGGAACTGTGATCTGGTGTGCGTGAAGATATCTGGCGATGTGTTTTTGAAGGCGTAGATTTACGTATTGTAGGCTCTTTAAGTAGTTGCCTAAGAACTTGGCTTTGCCTTTGCTGGTCGTCCATATTTCTCTGTAAGTTAGTTATTTGCATATTCAGGCGTTCTATTTCCGAGTGAGCACTTGCCAGTTGAATTTTAAGTAAACTTACTTCTTCCTGAAGCTCCTTATTTTCCACTAAATTAGCATTTAAGTCTGGGAGGCTCATACGAGTACCATCCAGTAATATTGAAGTGTCCCTCATTGATCCTTCTCCATCGGAATGATCCAGTAGCTCAACCGAGGATGCACGGGGTACAGTTCTCTGTCGCATTGTTATGTTTTCATATTCAGTACAATTTTTGTTTTTATTTTTATTTTTATTTTTCGGTGTTGATGCAGAAGTATTACTGGTGGTTGGAGTGTGTGAGTGTTTAGGTTTAATCAGGCATTTATCGCATCTCCATGACTTTTTTCTGTCCGCCTCCATGATATTAAATCGTACGAATGGCACATTTGCGCAAACTATTATAATATATTATATTTATTATTACAATAACTTTACAAAAAGATCTTCACACTAAAACTTGAGTGCCAGTTCTCAGGCCCGAACCCGGTCCTTTTGGAAGTTAGCGCTACAATTTTACTTCTGAGCTACCACGTCGCTTGCACTTCTCGGCGAAATAGTCGTCCAGATCCGAGTACGTAGGTAACAGAGCTTAGTTAGATGAATCATTAACCGTGGCGAGTATTTTTATGCCCATAAAAGGTAATGAAACACGATCTTGCGCACTTTTATGAGTCACTACACTTCACACGTTAATTTGCTACAGTGTTTAAAACATTATAACGTAGAATCAGCAGATTGTTTATTAAAACTTTTTGCACAGTTCGATAGGAAAACATTTGCTGCTTTTACTTAACTAAACTTTTGGGCAATTAAGCACTAAAAACAATTTTTAAAGAATTAAATACACAGGAGCACTATGTTTCGTTGCTATCGTGTAGCGCGCGCCAACGATGACTCCCCTTGACGCAGTCCACTTGAGTTTAACGCAGTAATATGGGATCCATGCGAAACTAAGTACAAGCTTATGCTTGAACGGGTTCAGAATAAGTTTGTTCGTTATATTTACTTAAGGCTCTACGGTGTATATCCATTTTATCCACTTATGTACCCAACATTGTTTGTTTTGGGTATGGTCGGGTACAATGAACTGCGGGTCAGAAGGGATGTAGCGCTAGTTTCTCACATTTTTAAAATTTTAATTGGAAAGGTACATAGTGCAGATATACTGGGGCGAGTAGGGATGTGTGTGCCCGATAGGTTCGTGTGGCGCCGGCGCCGGCCGCGGCTGGTGGCGGTGCCGCGGGCGAGGACGCGCTTGCTGAGTGAGGCGCCGCTGACGCGTGCGCTTCGCTCTCTCAATCTCATAGCGGACCACTTAAACCTGTTTTATTGTAGCCTGAGTGAATTCACAAGAGTGGCACTGTTCATATCTTGTTATTGTAATAACTGAATATTGTATTATTGTGTAGTCTTATAAATTAGTACCTAGTCTAGTTGCTTCACTATCGCATTGGGTGCATACCTGTAATGATAGTTTTAAGTTTTGGTTAAATAAATAAATAAATAAATAACAATTTTTGGGTGCAGCTGCCGACACGGAGGGTTGGGCAGGGGTTTGGGCTCCCCCCCATGAGCCTTCGCCTTGTCGTGGCGGGGGGGCTTAGTACTGGTGGTAGGTGGAACCACCGGGAAGCTAAGAGGGCTCAGGCATCGCAGTGCGGTGGACTTCCCACCCACTCATTGCCTGCCGCCGGGCGTGGTGGTGGTATGGTGCTACCACTGCCCGCCCAAAGGGGCGCCCACGGGCGCAGCGCCTTAGGGCGCGAGGTGGGAGCCGCGGTGCACAACCGTTTGGAGGGGGTCAGTGATCCGCGGCTGGCCCCCCCTGTGCACTGCGGCTCGGCGGGGCCGCACCGCCAGATGTGGCAGCGGATCCACCTTTTAGGTGGATCGTGGTTGCGGACCTGGTAGGGTCCGCGTACGGTGGGAGCCAGCGGGCTTGAGTACGGGGGTGCTTTTGCCCGCAATGCACGGCTTTCACCCCGACGGCGGAAGTACCTGCGTGCTCCAGGTACTTCCGTGGCCTCCCCCCTTCATTGGGGGGTCGGCTGGAGGGGGCCCCAATACGGGGAAACACTGGCGGCGGGGCATTGCGAAACTTTTTAGGGACCCCGCCTCGCCGCTGAAGTGTTGAGGTCGAGTACCGTGGGGTTTTAGTCGGTAGAAGTCCGACATAACCTCGTCGTTCCCCCGAGCGACGAGGTATCCATGAGGATTTCCCCACGATAATAAAAAAAAAAGAAAAAAAAAAAAGGGGTTTGGGCTGCGGCGGGCGAGGAGGTCTTCCCCTTGCCTTTGCCTTTCCCTTTTTTCCCAGCCACCACATTTCATTGTCCCTCGCGGGTGGCAGGGGCAGCCGGAGTCACTGCGAACGACGGGCCGGCAACAGCGAGGGGTGCTTGTTGCGGAACCACCCTCGCTTTACCCTTCCGCGTCCGTTTCGGCTTAGGAGCTGCAGTAGGCTGAGACTGGGCTGGTGCTGGTGTAGCTGATGCAAATGCAGCCTTGGCTGCCTCCTCTCACCTCTTGTCGGCGGCCAGTGGGGGACGCACGATTGGTGCTGGTGGGAGGCGCTCCTCAACCACCGCCAAGCGGGCGTTCACCACTTCGCCGAAGGTTCGGCACATGGAGGCCTTCAAATCCTCCGCCATGTCTTTGACCATTTTGGCCATCAAGTCATTGGCCGAGTTGCCCACCGGGTCTTGGCAGGTAAGAGCCGGCCGCACCGGGGATTTGTCCCTCTGAGAGAAGTCGCGGCGCATGGCTTTCACTTCCTTCTCTGGGTCCTTCACTTGGCGGCGAAGTCTCCGGTTTTCGAGACTGAGCATGCATGCATCGTCACCCTCCTCGAAGTCCAAAAAAAAAAAAAGGGAATCCATGAACAGTCCCACGAGTATGGGGGATCTAAAAACTCCACCCAGGCGGTGCCCCCTGCACCAGGGTAACCCTAATACTGCACGAGGGCGGGTGTTCTCGTGCAGGTGTCGCGCTAGCCGAGCGGGTAGGCGATAACCCATCCTACCACCTCAAGACCGAGGCGGCCGACCGTCACGCGACTAACGGCCAACCTTTTGGGGTTTTTTATTAAGGTTGACTCCTCTCGGCCCAGGCGACCAAGCCATGGCCCCTACTTCCCGAGGGCTGCGAGACATGTCCACAACACCCTACGGGAGCAGGTTGCCAGACGGTTGACCGAAGTCACCCACCTAGTCGCGAAATCGCGAGTGGTGGGCCCGTCTAGCCGCAGATCTTGCAGACCTGCCAACCACCGAGCCGAAGCTCCACTAGTCCCACACACAGTCAAAGCTGCCCGGCGACAGAGCGCCCTCACCTCGTTTTTTAAAGAGGTTGTCCTCCTCGCGACCCTGCCGAAGCAGAGTCCCCGGCCCGCTCAATGCGGGTTACGGCTTGCCCAACGCCGACCGAGATAGACGCCACGCGGGTGATTTTTTAGAGAGGTGGTCATCGGCCACCCGGGGACGCGCCCGATAGAAGACTGAAAACTCCCACGGGTAGGTTTGTTACCTGACCTAACCAGACCTCATTCAGGCGGCGGGCGCAGCACGCACAGTTCTTTGATATATTTTAAAATCATTATAAGATCTTTATTCATTATAGCAAATGTCTTAGCCACTACAGACTTTCTGGTTTATTTTCCCACCACTAGATGTCGCTATCCGCCTTTAGCTCGCGGTATTAAAATTCTATAGCCGATGATATGAGCGTTCGTAGGTATAAGTCGACTGCATCGCTGTCGCTGTCGTCTGTGTCTGAGTCGAATTGACAAGGTAATGAGCAACAAGAGGATTCGAACCCGCATCGTCCGTTCTACAGTTAGTAGAAAAAAATGTTGAAAGCAACTAGCTTTTTTAAGTCCGTCGTGCCGTGATACAAAAATTACTATAAAAAAAAGCTACGAGTATGTTGTAACCAGGAATTCCGTTTACTGCAATTGTACCTTTCTGAAACCAATTAAAATGGATCAACAACAAATACCTACTTCAAGAAAAATTCTCTATTGTCATAAAACAATATTTGTTACGCCTTTTTCCGACATAAACTAGACAACACGATTGGTGTAATGCGCTGTAGCGTTTGCTCCCACTGTCCTTAGTGGGCGTCGAACTCATACAAAAACTTTACGAGAATGTTCTGCGAGGGGAAAAACATGCAGGCACTACTACTAGCAAAGCCACTAGAAGCTTTAACAAATTGCGAACTGAATAAAAAAAATACCGACTACTCACTATTGTATTCTCAGTTATTAGGGCCTTATTCTGATACCTTTTAACTTGTCATTTTAATTTTTTGAACTGAGCGTAGCAAGCAATTTCGTAGTATAATCTATTATTTCCAGTCTGACAGCGGTTACCTGGCAATAACGGAACCTGAAAGAAAAAGGAAATATTTAACATTGGAAGTAATGGAAAAAACATTAGAAGTTTGCATTAAAAGAGATAAAAAAGAATATACCTATAAAAAATAACGCGTTGAAATCCTTAAATCCGTCGTCAGTAGACGACAAAAACATACTGAGTGTATTCGGGATATTAGAAAATTCTCGAATGACGCTCAGTCGTAAGCATCCAATTGTTATTAACAAACAATTAAATCTTTTCTCTTCTTAATATTAGTTTAGTTAACGTTGGGTTCCTAGTGACTAGGTATATATATTTAGGAATATGAAAATGTATATGATTTTACTCGTTTTGCATTGTTTTCGAACAAGAAATTACAAATACCTAATTAAATAAAAAAAATAAAAATAGTTTATTTCGGATAAGTTTCATCCATATGGGTTAGTAACAAATAAGTACTTAGAAAATATTACGGTTAGTAATACAAACTATATAAAAACTAAAATTAAGATTAAAAAGGAGGGAGGGTTGGAAATCCCTGGTGCAGTCACAGATCCTTATGGAGGCAGATAAGGGCCCGTATAAGTCTCTGAACCAGGCACTTCCACAGCGGCGATGTGTATCTGTCCGCTATTGTTCGCAGAATGCTGTTGTGACCTCCACGTACTCTGCATATTAAGGACGCAGATTTCTTGCGGATAATGGCGTTAAAACCATCAGTCTGGTATTCCGCAAACATGGCAGATGCACTGCAATATCGAGGCAGTCGCAACAACATTCTGAATACATTATTGTATTGTATGCGCAAGGTCTTCAGTGATCTTTTAGTATGTCTGACCCACAGGTTCCACGTGTAGATGCTCTGGCAATAAGCTTTAAAAAGAGTGACTTTGGCCTGCTCTGTACATCGAGAGAACCTGCGAGCCAACATGTTACCAGTATTTGAACACATTTAATAATTGAAAAAAATATTAGCAATTTTCTCAATATTAGGCCTAATGACCGCGCTTATTTTTTATGCGTGAATGTAATAAATCAGCAAAACCATTCGGTGTTAGATTCTGCAGTCTTTAATGTATTGGATAATTATATTCTACTAGCTGTCAGTCAGCGGCTTCACTCGCGTAGACTGTCATTCCCGTCAAAATAAAGCCTAAATTTAAAAAAAATAACCAATGGTTCTCCCTGATAATGTAGCTTTTTAACAGTGAAATATTTTTTTTAAATCGGTTCTGTAGTTTCGGAAATTGCCTACCTCAAATAAAACAAACTCAAAACGCTTACCTCTTTTTTTAAAATACGAGTATTAATGTATATATTATATTAACTGTTTCTTTACAGAGCTGAGTGATTGTAAAACGTGGACGTGTTATAGTATTTTATAGAACCAAAACGCGGAAGTTAGAAATACTCACATTCGTGGTCCGCGACCTATACGACCCTGACACCCACCTGCCTCACGACACGGGGGTCTGGGCACCACCGACACAATACGTAAGCTGGCAATAAATAATGTCTCATTTATACAACCGAAACTTTTATGAAATCTTTTAATTCAAACTCAAACTTAAATATCTTTATTTATATAGACTTATTCAGTACTTTTAAATTGTCCAAAAATATAGCGAATAATGGACATAAATACTATAATAATATGAATAAATAAACAGGAAGTATACAAACAAGGACCCTGCTATACTACATAATTTTACTATTAAAGGGTACAAATACATTAAAAACAAAACACAGGCTGAAAACTAGTGAGCAATCAGCATAGACCAACATGAGCATGTGCTACTGAGATGCTAATATTCTGGCACACCTTGCTGAAGAAAATAGTTACTTACTCGGTAAATATATCAGAAAAAAAAAACAAGAAAAAAACATAATGCGACTCTACCACCGCGTCGGAGAAGTTGATTCTTACTGAGAAGACCCGGTGAGAAACTCAGTAGTTACTCTTTTAAACTTGTTGTGGTTTTACAATGCGAGTTATTAAAGTACAATTTGTTTGTTGATGAAAAAAAGGCCTAAATTCTAACATTAAAAAATAAACAGAACCACCTAACAAGTACCTACAGCAAAGCTACATAATATAAAACAATTGGCTGTACCAAGTCATTAATACAATTCCAAAAATAAAAACTGTTAGTTAATATTAACCCGTATAATATAATACACTTAAGTCCGGTATTTAATTAATAAGTAGATATCACAAAAGGGGAATTCCCGCACCGAGCAGAGCTTTTTTTATCTAAAAGGTGATCATTGGTAGTATAATAACCCTTTTTAAATAAAACAGGTTTTATGTTGGTTTTGAATCTGTGCAGCGGTAACATACAAATTGCCTGAGGAACTTTGTTGTAGTAGTGTACACCTCGACTTGTATTAACTGTGTATTTTCTGCCCTGGCCTATTGGCGCAATGGTGGCTGTTGGTTAAAGCCGTAGGTCGTGAAACCTCAACCTTACTGAAAAGTAAATTAATTATACCACAAAAAAACAAGAGATATTTTTTATGGATTTACTCTCGCTTCTTCCAAAAATGGAGCGAAAAATAAAACTAACTCAAAAGTTTTTTTTTATTTTCGTGATGTGGTCACATAACTCACTGAAGTTACACGACCTTAAAAACAGAGTTGAAAGTGCGCGTAGTTTGAAACTAACAAACTTGTTCCCTTGTCCTTTCTGAGATTAGCGCTATTTCTTAATCAGGTAAGTGTTTTTGCCTATGTATCATAGATGGCGCTGTGTCTTTTGCATCAGAAAAGAAACCATTTAAAACGTATAGGTTTCTTAGTAGAAACCTTTATTTGCAATTTGTGGGTCGACAGTCCGTTCACTACGTCGACTGATGACGACAGACGGGTCTATTACCATACTTAAATAGTATTCTCAGTTTCCTCGTAAACGTTTGTTGTTCGCATCGCAATACAATTTGTGGAACGCATCCAAACTGTGTGTCAAACTGTAAACTCAATGTCAGTTATGGATATTTTATCTGTTATCATTTCATTTGTCAGTTGGTCACAATTTATTTTTTATTAGTTTGTTGAATTTTTGCTGTCAAAAAACGTTGAGGAAAAATTGTACATTGAGTTCATTCTTATTAATTTAGTTTTAAAAGTATAATAAATGGTGCATCGAAACATTCTCACAGCTACGAACAGTACAGTGCAATAATTTATTTATTTACTATAGCTGGACAAGATGGGAATTTTTGGAAATTCTTCTCCCTTTGATCAAGATGTCGGTACGTGTTACCAATTGTATTTTTTACCATGTATTATCCAAATTACTTGTTTTAGGTTACTTAACAGTGATTTTCGTAGCCAAGCCATTTCTTAAATTACAAATAGTGACATGATTAAAGGTCTTCGTACTTAAAGTTGGGTGTATTTTTATGTTTCACACTATCATAAGCTTTGTTGTTGTTTCGATGACTCATTTCTGCTCAACCTGCCTTTTTTTGTTCTTAGCCATTCATTAAATATTGCAAAAAGATGTGGCATGCAATAAATTGTAAAAAGTTCATTCGTGTAACATAGGGCACACTGGCAATTATGTTGAATCCAAACCCCTTTGATTTAAACGCTTTCTAATTAATCAGAAACAATCTGTAGAAAATTATGTTCATTTGTATTATTGTTTCTAACAACAATACAATTACTTGAGATCTTAATCTGAGCTCAACTTTCAAAATACACTCCTTATTTATAAAAACTGTTTTATCTTAAATAAGTACTGTTATGTCCAATATGCAAGTTTGGTGTATTCAGCGTTAAGAAAGAAAGCACCAAATCAGTTGGCAAAGTGTAAATCATTTCCCGATTTCTAGTTCTGATTTTATTTTGACAAATGGGGTATGAAATGTGCGTTGATGCAGCACAGTCATACTGAGTATATATATACTGTGGGTAATCTGGTTGAGTGTTGATCTGTTGAGCAGACTTGTTATACCTCTATTGTTTTATTTATTATTTTAAGGTGCATTTTGATCTTTAAAATGTAAATAGTGAATTTCACCAGGTAAAACTAAGTTACATGAGAAAATAGTACCTAAATACATTGGTGTTCATTTTCATACAAACCTGTCTGAGTATGTCATTTTATGAGCATAATAAACTGGCATGACTGTTCAAAGAATATTTATTCTTCCTTAGATGCACACTCTGTAATAACTTATGCATTATACATGTATATAATGTGTACATTTTGAAGATGTTAAACATCCTAATAATCATAATTAGAAAGTAAGGAAGAAAACTCATTTAATGACCCTGCCATACTACATAATTTTACTACTAAAGGGTACAAAATTACATTAAAAAAAAACACAGGCTGAAAACTAGTGAGCAATCAGCAAAGACCAACATCAGCATGTGACTGAGATGCTGATATTCTGGCACACCTTGCTTATGAAAATAGTTATTTACTTACTCGGTAAATATATTAGAAAAATAATATAAAGTGCAGTGTACAGTACACACATAATATTGGAAAAGGGTTTCCTTCGTTTCATCAAAAAAAAATTGACCGAATGATCACTTCCCAAACAATTTTTAACGAAATTTCATTTCCCAAAATATCATTTGGCAAATAAATTTTTCGCAAATTATTGTAACGCAAACCTAATGTTTGCCAAGTGAACGTTTGAACAATAGCTCATTTACCACATAATATTTTTACCAATTGTCATTTGATCAAATGTTTTAGTTGCCAAAAGATATTTTACGCAAAATATAATAATTACCCAAATTTATCGTATCGTAATTTTTTAATTTACCATTTCTATTGAGTCAATTGTTCGCAAACGATTTACATTTTTTGCTCAGTTGTACAGAGTATATAATCTTGTAATTTAATATGTATATACCTATACATATTAAATTACAAGATTAGAAACTATACATAGCAAGTTTTACACTCAATAATGTGGTTCTGGCACTCGCCGGCCGCAACCGAGGCACGCTTGCTTCGCTCGCTCGGCTCGTGCGTTGTTTAGTCGCAGTTCTAACATAACCTAGCTGTTTCGATTTAGGAAAAAGGACAAATCTTAAGCATAATATGTATTAAATGTCACTAAACTCTAAGAAAATTATAAACCATAGGTACATTGAACCGTTAACATTAAAAAATGTGGTTCATTAAAATTGAAGTGCATTTTTTAATTATACAATTCCCAAAAACATTTTGACCTTATATTTTTTGTCATAACAAATCATTTGACTGAATGTCTAAAGATTGTTTGCTGTAATAAATCATTTGGTAAAAGACCAAATGCCCAAATGACATTATCCATATTGATATTTTGCCAAGTAAAAATTAGTGCAAATGAAAATTTGCAAATTAGAATCATTTGAAATGTTGCATTGTCATAATGAAAGGTTGCTAAAATTTGTTTGACTAGGGAAATTTTGGAAAATTTATTTTGACAATACGGCAGGATCCCATTGGAAAAATTATAATAAAATGAAGTTTACATAAATATAATAAATAATCCTGTAATCTTGTTTGTGGCCATGTTATTAATTTGAATACAATATTTTAATTGTGTTTATTGATTTTTATTGCAAGGTAGTAGGGGTGGTAGGGGACAAATGTTTAGATGGAATTAAATAAGCTGGGTACACAAGTGGTACTAAAAACGTTTCATTAATATACCATTTGTCTGTGTTTTAATTCAATAATCATTGTACTGTTTTATTAGCTTGATTCACTTCAATGTCAATTTGGATCCGCCTTATCTATACTATTTACAGGGTGTTACAGGGTGTTAAAGACGCATACCGAAGCCGGTATCTACGCACTCAGACCATAAAATCTAGTCACAGAAAAAATAATTTTAAACCTAAAAACGAACCACGAAATGTAACGCGTGAAAAAACCGCGTCTGCGCTTGTTGTGACTGTTATGCACACAGTGTGGTTACGCATAATCAAGCAGGAGAACAAGGGATCCCTGCCTTTTTGGTCAAAGAAAAACCTAATCATGAAAAAAAACTACAAATCAAAAATGTTTTGTTTCAACATTGGTTCTACCGTTCATTCATACCTTTCTAGTTAAACTAGCTACCTACTTACTTACCTAATGTTCATCCACGTCATCCGAAATAGGCCTCTCCAATCGGACGAGTTGTGGTTCTAAGTGACGGCCTTCGATGTGCAGACACATGCGCGCCCGATACGGGCGTACTTCTCGTACAGACTGCCGCTCGAGTTCAAACGCATCAATGATATTTTGACTCATCCCATCAGTCTTTTCGCAAGGGTGGTAAAAAAATAATTTATTCATTTAAGCTTGTACAAAGCAGTTATGACATGTCAAAAAAAGTATATAGAAATAATAATAATAAACGTAAATAAAATAGTACAATATTTGTACATATCGTGAATATACATAATGTGAATCTACCACCGGTTCGGACGTTGCTTCTTATCGAGAAGACTCCGGCAAGAAACTCGATAGTTACTCTTTTCAACTTTGTTCGTTTTACAAAAAATAAATTCAGAGTACAGTCAACGAGAGTAGAAAAAAGAACACAATATTGAGCAGAGGAGCAGATTATTCCTACTATGACCACAAACTTTTGTCGTTCAAGTAATCCTCTACATTATAATAACCTTGTTTCATTAACTTTGCTTTAATTGCAGACTTAAACTTGTGAAGAGGTAGATCAACAAGAATTTGAGGTATTTTGTTAAAGTATTTTACAGATTGACCCACAAATGAGTTTCCCACCTTGTGTAGCCTAAGACTGGGAGTTTTCGATTTGTTTTTATTTTTGGTATTAGTTTATGAGTATCACTGTTTTTTTTGAACAGATGCAAGTTTTTGCGCACATACATTATGTTATCTAAAATATACTGAGCATACACAGTTAAAATATCGATCTTCTTAAATACTTCCCTAAGCGAGTCGCGTGGTCTAAGTTTGTAAATGGAGCGGATGGCTCTTTTTTGAAGTACAAAAATGGTGTTCAAGTCTGCAGCTGAACCCCACCACAGTAGACCATACGACATAACACTATGAAAGTAGCTAAAATAAACTAGTCTTGCTGTTTCAATATCAGTCAAGAGTCTTATTTTTCTAACAGCACAAGCAGCGGAACTGAGTCTCACTGCCAGGGCCGTTATACGCGGACCCCATTGTAACTTAGAATCTAAAGTTATTCCTTTAATTTAAAAGTATTAAGTAATAAATTATTACTAGTGAACCAACATAGTACTTTTGAGAGAGTATTATTTACATCGTCAAATGCTTGCTTACCTCTGTCGACTTTAAAAATCAACGAGGTATCGTCAGCAAATAATACTATCTCATAAATATCTTTGACATAGGTAGGAAGATCATGTATATAAATAAGAAAAAGCAAAGGTCCTAATATAGATCCCTGGGGCACTCCAATACGTATGGTGGCACCGGAAGATGCAGTTCCGTTGATACTAACTTTTTGAGTTCTATTGTATTAATTGAGATGAGATACCTGAAACACCGTAATGTCTTAGCTTAATCAGTAATATTTCATGATCCACGCAATCAAATGCTTTTGAAAGATCACAAATATGTGTTTGATAAGTGCTACACTTGCATCAGTTGTGCTCTTGTGTTTAGTAAAACCAAATTGTTTCTTATCTAGTAAGTTATTTAAATCAAAGTGTGAAAGCAGCTGGTTCAATATAATTTTTTCAATTATTTTACTGAGAGCTGGCTTGTAGTTACAATAGGTATATTAGAAAAAAAAAGTTTCAAATGTATTTGCTATTTCAATCTCAGACTCATAATAACTCACATAATAACATTATTTTGAATTTTGAGAGAGAATGAGTGATCGCGAGGTTTAGATTTACAGGTGTCTTTATTAATTATGTTCCAAGTGGCTTTGATTTTATTTTTAGCCTGTTTTATTTTGTCTCGCAAAAAAATGGACTTTGCAATATGACATGATTTCTTGAATGTTTTTGAATATAATTTAACATGCTCAACTAGTTTTTGACAGTTTGAGTTAGCTTTTAATCCATAGAATTCGTATAATTTATTTCTACTTTTATGGATGCCTGGAGTGGCCCAATCACTAAATTTAAACTTAAAATTATCCACAGTTACTTTCTTCTTAGGAAAAAATGGTTATGTTCATGCAATATTATCTCAAAGAGATGCCTATACTGATCATCTATGTTATAATGACCTTGGGGCAGTAGGTTAGAAATTGCTCGATACGGGACGAGGTTGAGGCTTTTTAACCGATACGGGGGCAAATTTCCCGGTTAATGTACCGAACGTTAAGGTGCTAATAATAAATAATAATAATAATAAATATCCCTGGACATTATTCCACACAGCGCCATCTAGCCCCAAAGTAAGCTAATTAAAGCTTGTGTTATGGGATACTAGACAACGGATAAACATACTTAAATACATTTTCTTTTGTAAATACATACTTATTATACATAGGAGACACCCAGACCAGTACAAACAGACATGTTCATGCACACAAATGTTTGTACTGTGCGGGGATCGAACCCGCGACCTCTGGTGTAGTAGCCAACTTCTTAACCATTACACCAAGTCGGTCGTCAAATGTGTGTGCGTCAGTGCTATGAGGTATTTAATCGATACCGGAGCAAATGTCTCCGAAGTGTAAGCCATAGGCCGCAGATGGTTCAAAAATTAACCCATGGAGATTGTGTTCGAAAAATTGTACGAAAATGGGTTAACAATTAACATTAACAACATTAACATAGAGAAATTCCTCCAGAGCGAGTTTGATTTCTTGACCTACATGACAAGATTAGTAAGATTATTCAAACCAGTGCTCAGATTACGTTGATGAAGTGATATAATTATATCATCCTTCTATATTAACATTGCTATTTTTGAAGACTAATTTTGCAAGAGGATAAATAAATAAATAAATAATGTTTTTTTTTTAAAAAAGGGGGGAGTACCTACTCTGCGTCTGTGCCGGATGGTCACGTCACGTAGTAAGATTAGGCACACAGTGTACGTGTATGAGCTCGTATACAGGGTGTAAAAAAACCCTTAACAAAGACCATTAAATCAAGTCACAAAAAAAATTTGATGGGAAACGAAAATGTTTTTTAGGTGTCAATTTTAAACCTAAAAACGGACTACACAATGTAACCCGTGCAACAGACCGCTCCTGCGCTTTTGTGCGTGGCTGTTACATATAATCAAGTGGTACGCACGATGTACATTGCGAGTTGAACGTTTTGAAGCAATTTTTTGTTAGGAAATACTTGAAATTTTGATGATGTTATTAGGACAAAAATTAAGTAATAATGATTAGTTTGTTTTCATCAAAATCTTGAGTTTTTTTTTACTTTGACTAACAATAACTTGGTAACTATTGAGTTCCCAGGTATGACCTAGAGAGAAAAAATAGTCCTGATTATGTGCAGAATACGTAGGTGTCGGCTTCGTTAAGAGTCTGTTTACACCCTTTATAAGCTTTAGTAGAATTATAATAAACCAGACTATTACCAACTGTTGTCTCCTTTCACTGCCATCCCGCCTTATATATGTTATACTCAGCAATCTTCAGTTTTAAAGGTAGCTTTTTTTTTTGTATGGACAAACAATAAACCAAGAAGGTCTTCAATAGTGGTTATGACAGCAAAAGTTAAGAAGCATGTTCTTTTCTTGGCGGCTAGCTATTACATGGGTGATCGTTTATTAATTTATGCAGTTAGCTGAGCGCGGATCCAATAGTTTCATCAATAGCAGTGTAGACGTTTTTGTAGTTAAATAAATTCCATATTTCAGTTGAAGTTGAATGATGAACAGTCAGCTGATGAGTAGTGTTATGCGGAGTGCGGACAGACACACTTGCATTCAGTCGTTGAACTCGTCAGCTGATAGCGCGGTGCAGCGGTGTGTGCGTGTATCGTTTGTGTGCTTCGAACGTACGAGTACATTGCGCATTCAACGTACTACTACGTGCATACTATACAACGTGCTAATGAAAAAGCGCTAAACCTGAAATTAGTTTGTTCAGAATCGAGAGTAGAATCGATTCCACTAATAAAAAATAGGGGTAAAATTTTAACCTAAAAAATATTTTCATTACGCGCCGTGTGTAATCATTACTTACTTAACTCTATTATTACGGCGGCACGCGAAGCGGGAACGTCGCACTAGCTCGCGCGTTATTACCATAGACTTCTTAATTTTGCAACAAAGGCAAGAAACAAAGAAGCGAATATCTTCGTAAATAATACGCGAAAATTTAATTAAATAATTTACATTAATCTTTTATAATAAAAATAAGTTGGGGTGTCTGAGGTTTTGCGCTTTTAATTAACACGTTGTATATAGCCAGATGTCTTTTACTATGCTATAAAATGATTAAATAGACTATAACAGAAACTATGAGTAAGCACTAAAGGAGATGTCCCAGCGCCCATACATGATTTGCCCCACAAATTGTTTTTTTTTGTGTTCATGCGTCAATACCTACATGATTTGCCCCACAAAATATTTCTTTTGTGTTCATGCGTCACGATCAAACTTTTATCGCTAAAGTTTGTTTTCCATTCTAGATTAATAATTGATAATAGTTTTGGCTCGAGATAGTGGGGTTTTAGAGCCCCCGAGTATTATTTTTATTACCTTCTGGATTATATTATGAGATTAAATAGTTCAACTGAGAAGTGCAGATAACCCTGATCTTGCATGTGCCTTGAACAAACCATGGTCAGCAAAATATCTTATTTGAGGGTGCAAAGTTATATAAAAAACTACCAAATGATATTAAAGAGGCAAAATCCACCTTGACATATAAAAGACTTCTTAGCCACTACATCTACAAAGTAATAAAATGAATAAATTAACAAATAATTTAAATTAATAATCTCATAAACTGTTAAAAATGTAATATTTCATCTTAATCAAAATGAATACATATTTATTTAATAAACTCATTTAAAGTTAGTTAAAATAAAATTATAAATATTCGCGTATGTATCTCACTTAGTTAACCAAAACCTGCGACTACCATCCAGCTTAGTTGATAATCTATCCAACAACCAATCAAATGACGCGATCTGTATCATACGTGAGTTTTGTAGCTAGGTGATTCTACTGCATGGTATGATGGTGTTTCCAGATAGCAGATTTTAAATTCACCCAGGTAAAAAATATTTATCCACAAAGTTGTTTTTAATACATTAATTCACGCCCATTGCCCAGGCTGTCCACTACGGCTGCAGCTAGCATCCCAGACGCACTGCAGTGACGGCGCAGCCCCATCAGCCCCCTGAATGCGTTATTATACTGAGTGCGCAGGGCGCTATACGCTCGTTGAGTATAATGTCCACAGGCTACACGTGTAAAGTGAGTTACAAAATGCTTTAAAAAGCGTACGCTTTACCTCCCTAGTGCAACGCGAAAACCTGCGGGACAACATATTAGCCCTAACGCACAGCGCCCTACGCTCCCTCTTCATGTCTAAGTCATCCTTTGATGGTTCATTTACCCAGTGGCCAAGGTACTTAAAGCTCTGTACTTGTCTTAAAGGTGCGCCATTGAGTTTTATTGTTGGAACTTTATACGTTTTGTTTTTAGCCTTAGAGACAAGCAACTCACTTTTAGCGCAGTTGATACTTAGACCATGCTCCAGCGCATATCTCTCACAGACGCCAATCAGTCTGCTCAGGGCACTTATTGAAGGGATCAGCAGTACCATATCGTCGGAATAATTAATGTTGTTGACAAACGTACCATCAACAGAACAGCCGACTCCAGCACTGCTGAGGTCCTCAATCAGCCCGTTCATGTACAAGCTGAATAGCGTCGGCGAGCTTGTACCACCTTTCCTAACACCACACCCCAGCCCATATTTATCCCAGAATATAACAGTATTCGGTATCGCAACTATCCATAATAGCCTGTATTTCACTTTGACAGTGTGTGAACTCCACTAAATTCGCAGGTATATCAGTGGGCATGTATACAGAAAACACTAAAAAAGAGCGTCCAACACTACATATTTTCACTGCCACTATTCTATCACTACTACACGGTAGAACTGATACAGCACTGAAAACGTTTTTCCTCCATAAAATAGCGACCCCGTCGTACGGGCGACCACGAAGAACACCAGCTGAGGTATCAACCGCCGACTTTCCAGTGAACTCGAAGTCCTGGCTTACTGTGCCCCCCAGCAATGGTATATCATGGGACATAAGGAACGTTTCTTGCAATGCAATGATATCCGATGTCTGACATAACGTTCTAATGCAGTCTAATGACCTCAATAACGATTTACAATTAAAAGTCACAAACTTCACTTTGTTAGATATTCATTTCAGATTTATTATTGTCAAGATCAGCCTAAGCCTGTCTATTATTTCTTTTAAAATCAACAAACCGTCTTAAAGACACTTCTTCAGGCCATAAGCTATCATCTAAAAATAATGATAACTTGTTCTTTGGTACGTAGACAAGTAGGGGCTGTATTGTTTTTGTTCCTTGGTGTTTACTTTTCTCAAGGACACCGCCACTTGCGTTCTGTTGCTAATATATTCCACTATGTCCACCTCCGTTGTGTCCTTACTACGTTATTTAAATAAATTTAAATTTTTCCTGTGCATTTGTAGGGGCCTTGCCCTGTACAGTAGAAAAGCGATTTCTATGTCTTTTCTCGTTGGATTTGAATCCAATCATCCATAAACTGCTTTTTTCCGGGATTTGATTCCCGATTGCCACATTCATGCACAATATCTGCCAGTGTTTTTGGTTTGGTCACCGTAATCGGCGTAGGAAAATGCTCTCTAAAACTAGGGCATAGGAATTTCTCTCCCAGGCCTCCTGTCTCGCCAGTACCAAACGCAGTCGGCTGCGGCGCATTAGAGGGCTACGATGACGCAGGCACCTTTTCCTATGAGTGCGAGTGAGATAGCACTTGCAGCTTGTCCGCATCATCAACTGATTCACTATTTGCATGCGCTGTCACTGTCACCGGAGTATGCGGTAGGCCGACCGGGCCACTATCGTAACCGTCGATAATATTTCGAAAAGCACCGGGCTCTTTTGCAATTCACAAACGGGTCTGTGTAGAAACAATCGAATATTTTTTTGCATTTCGCAGGTCCATCTTGATTTCTTGCAATTGTCCTTGTGTGACGTAAGAGTCCTTTATTTTTTTTAACTCTGACTTCAACACGATAATGTCCTTCAGCAACCTCGATGCATCTATAAGGTCGAAGGTCAAAGGTGGTAGTCTCTGCAGCTCCTTGACAACAAAAATCGACGACTCGTAGGGTTTGTTTCCTCAAAAACTGCAATAACATCATGTAGGTTTTTATGAGACTTCTTCGCTTTCTTCCTTACTATTTTTCGTTGCAAAACCGAAAAAAACAATAGACTTTTGGCGGCCTCAATTTCTTTCTTAGAGAAGCTAGATAGATATACTTTATTGCACAAAAAAGGAATAAAAACAGTTGTATTACATAAAACAAGCTGTTGGGTTGTGCCTTGATGCTGCCACTCAACTAACTTGCTGAATCTTGATATAAATGATAAATCCTTGATGATTATAAAATGTTTATTTACTTGATATATGTACGAGTTCACCTTTTGATGGATATGACGTGACTAAGTAACTTAAGTAAAATGAAATGCACGAATATGAAAATGCTGACGCGGTGACATACTTTGTGCGGTGTAAACCGTACATATTCCCGGGCCTGAGATGAGATACAATCAGTTGAGATAAAATATTAAATGAAAGAAAAGTTACTTGTTAAACAAAGATAATAAAAACTGTAAATAATCAAATTGGGTCTTCGTTAAACATTTCTTTAAATTTTCTTAAAACTGGACTTGTTGATCTATTTCGTAATTGGATGGGACGCGCGTAGCTCGTCTCCCCCTCTCGCTGGCGCGACGTGTGGCCGCTGGCGGCGCGCGGGTTTCCGGCGTGCTGGTAGGACGGTCCAGGCACTGGAACGGGCGCTGCTGCTGTTGGTGCTGCTTGATTTTGGTTTTCTTCCCTTGGCTGCTCGTCTCGTTGCCTTCCCCATAGACATTGAGAGCGGTGGGCGATTATTACTATGCCCAACACTGCCAATACCCCCAATATAACGTAAATCATAGCGTAATGGTGTATGTCATGGTACGATACGCTTGATGACGTCACTTCACTGTTCTTTAAGGTTTGTATTCGTTCTTGAATTGCCGCCGCTTCCTTGTTGAACTGCGTATGCTCTTGATTTGTAAAGTTTATGTGGGGTATCGAAATATTCATGATGTGATTTATGGGTGAGATTGTTGGCGTAAATAATTTAGGAAAAATCCTAACCTCGCTTGTATGAGGCATATGGGGATAAATAATAAAATCATCAGTCTTGATAAGGCAACCATGTCGCACATTCATAAGTCCGGTGCCCGTGAGTTGGTAAGCGGTAATTTGATCATCGCACATTGTTCGAATATTGCATGGTTCGCAACATGTGTAAATATATGTATTCATAATATAACTTTCTTGCCAAGTAGTTTTACACAAAATTTCATCGGAAACGCATTCTGGGTTCATCTATAAACACAGATTTTGGACACCTTTCATCTGGTACTCGGGTCTTTGGCTGTGACAATAGTATGAGTCTTGTACAAAACACTCTTTAATATTGGTTTCGCTCATAGGTATAAAAGTGTCTTTTCTAATATTCATTGCCACATAATCTGATACCGGAGTTATTGTGAAGGTTCAGAATTTTTCAGTTCGTCCATTGCTTTTTCTAAAGATATCATGTGTTGATTTATAATTTTGTGCTGCTGGTTCATAGTCGCTTCAGTACGTTTTAATAGATTGTTCTCGGCTTCAACTATGGTTGTTTGATTTTTCCAGAGGTTGATGATGTGATTTTGATTCTCTTGGAGTAGGTCGATGTCCCTTTTATACTGTTCGGCGAATTGGCTATCCAGTACCCCGAACAAAGTGTTTGCGAGATATCCGACACCATTGATAAGGCCTCTCTTGCGTCGACGCAGTCTGCTCGGCGCCGGCGCTACAGCGTCGAATTGCTGACTTTGCAATAGCTGATTATAATGTTCAAGTTCATTGTAGCCGTGACGTAACTGGAGTATTATTGCATCACATCGTGTTTGCCTACGTAATGTTTCGCATGTTGCATCGAGCGTTTGTATGTATGACTCGAAAGCCTTATTTCCTTGCAGATAAGGTTCCATTTCGAAATATACTATAAGTTTCCATTCATTTTTGATAAGCATCATGTTTGACAATTTATCAAAATATAAACCTTGATTTTCTCTGAACTTGGTGATATTGGCGTGTACTGCATAACTTGAACTGACGATTAAGAACATCATAAATGTCATCATCATTGATGTGAATAAGCTTTTTTTGCTGGTTTTTGTTGCTCTACTTGATTTTGGGTTTTGCGACATGTTTTCGCTGTTGCTTGTTTCAACATTACTACTTGTTTCAGTATGCTTGATTAGTTTTGAAAGTTTGACGACCGGTCGCTTCAAATATCCACTCTTTGTTTTCAGAGTTACAACACGGACGAAGCCATCTTGCCCTGGATGTAACTCGCACACTCTACCCATAATCCATTTTCCTGGCGGTAGGTTTTCTTCGTGAACTAAAACGATGTCATCAATACTGAGATTTTCTCTTGGATTCTTCCACCTTGATCTTGATGTCAGTTGTGTTAAATATTCTGCTGACCATCGCTTCCAAATATCCTGTGTTATTTGTTGAGTGAGGTGCCAGCGTGTTCTGAGATCTCGCTCCGTTTCTAAGATCGTTAGAACTGGGCCGCTTGAGAGAAAATGAGATGGTGTAATGTAGTTAAGATCATCTGGGTCTTCTGTTAAGGGGCACAGCGGTCGTGAGTTTAGACATGCTTCGATCTGTGTCAGCAAGGTTAAATACTCTTCATATGTAAGCTTCTGCTCTCCAATGACTCTTTTCACATGATATTTAAAGCTCTTGACAGCAGCTTCCCAGAGTCCACCCGCTGAGGGCCATGATGGTGCGTTGAAATGGAATGAAATCTCCATGTCGACTATTTCCTGCTGTAATTATTTGTTCTGAAAAATTTGACTAATTTCTTCGTACTCTTCTCGGATAATTCTGCTTGCTCCGACAAAATTGCGTCCATTGTCGCAATAAATGTCACTAGGAGTCCCTCTTCGAGCCGCCATTCTTCGGAGTGCTGCGATGAATGCCGAAGATGTTAAATCTGATCCATCCCAGAACTGCTGTAGAATCGACCCAGCCATGGACCTTGACGTCTATGTCTGGAGATATAGCTTGCTTGATTTTTAGCATCACCTTGGAAAGTAGCAATGCCCCGCTTAGCTCCAGCCTTGGTACGGACACTTCTTTTTTGCATGGAACAAGTCTTGATTTTCCAACAAGAAGTTTTATTTCAGCTCGACCTTGTTTTATTAACTTGCTATAAACAGCGCATCCGTACGCCTTTTGCGAAGCGTCGCAGAAACCGTGTAATTCTAGGTTACACGTGTCGTCGGAGCCCAGCCATCGTGGTATTTCAATATTATTTAAGTAAATAATATCATTTTTAATTGCTTGCCACTCTTGAAAAATGTCCTGTGGGAGCTTGTCATCCCAAGCCAGGTTTGTTTTCCATACTTGTTGAAACAGTAGCTTCATTTTTGTGGACAGGGGTGTCAACCATCCCAGCGGGTCAAATAGCTGTGAGATGGCGGATAACAATGATCTTTTTGTATCTTGTTTATCTTGATTTACCTTGTATTGAAAATTGAAAACATCTCTTTCAGGATTCCGATTAAGACCGAGGGTTTTTGCAGATTCAGCTTGCTTGAAACTGTAATTACTTTCCTCTGGCGGGCTTGTATCTTGTAGTAACTCTTGGTAGTTTGACCTCCACTTTCTTAAGTTAAAACCTCCTGCATTCATAAGATGGATGAGGTCTTTTTTCAATTGAAGTGCAGAACTAAGCAAAGGTACGCAAAAAACCAAGTCATCCATGTAAAAATTATTTTCCAGGACTTGAGACGCTTCTGGATACTTTTTTTTCTCATCACTTGCTAGTTGACGTAAAGTCATCATTGCGAGATATGGTGCGGCCTTGGTGCCGTAGGTTACCGTCGTGAGTTGGTATTCTTGTAATGCTTCTTGTGAGCTATCTCGCCATATTATTCGCTGAAGAGACTGGTCATCTTCATGTAGCCATATGGCTCGAAACATCTTCTCAATATCTGCGGTGAAGGCAACTTGATACTGTCTCCACCCCAAAATTAGTGTGAAAATATCTTTTTGTAAGTTGGGCCCGGTACACATACAGTCGTTGAGACTTAGCCCGCTCGATGTTTTATCGGATACATTGAAGACTACGCGTAGTTTCGTTGTACTTGAATCTAACCGTAGCACGCAATGGTGTGGTAAGTAGCAGCCGAGTGCCGTCGTAGCGTTATCACAGCTGATTGGTTTCATATGGCCTAGTTGTTGATATTCATCAATAAACGACTTGTAGTCTATTTTTAACTCCGTGTTCTTATTGAGCTTTCTTTCCAATTGATAAAACTGTGCAATCGCCTTGTTCTTAGAGTTCCCCAGTAGATTTATGTTTGATTTAAGGGGTAATCTCACAATGTATTTTCCGTCTTGTGACCTTGTTGTTGTATTCTTGTAGAAATCAATGCATTTATTTTCTTCTGCTGAATATGAATGGTTTTCCGGCACATCTTCAATTTCCCAGAATTTTTGAATATCTTGAATGTTATTTATAATGACGTTGCACTGTAAAGTCTGTACTTCACCGCACAGAATCCACCCAAGTCTTGTTTCCTGGGCAATAGGTGTTGCATTTCCAACTCGATGTATTCTATCCAAAATAATGTTTGCATAGATATCGGCTCCAAATAAAATATCAATAGGCTTGCTTACATTGAATTCGGGGTCTGCTAACTCTAGTTCTTGCAATAAGTCCCATGTTGGTCTATGAATGAGTCGTTTGGTAAATTTCGAGTTAAAGATTTCATGATATAAACATCTGTAGTAAACATGTAATTTCCAGCTATTGAACTGCAATTTATCTTGGTCATTCCAGTGCAGATGTTGTCCTTGGTGCCAACACCAGTAATAACTCCTTTACACTTTTGGCGGGGCAAACACAAAAGCTGAGCAGCTTTAGCTGTTATTAGAGGCACTTGTGAGCCTTGATCTATGAGTGCTCGCAAAGTGTAGTACTCTCCATCTGCTCTTTTGACCTTCACCAATGCTGTCGCCAACAAAATTTTAGGCACCTCCCCTTGCTGGGCTACGTGTGAATTGCTGATCTGCCGTTCATATCGCCGGTTCGATTCCCAGTTCGTAATCGTTGGCCTTGACGTCACGTCAGTAGTAGTCACATTATTTTTTGCATACGATGCGTGTAGCAGAGTGTTGTGGCTTTCATTGCACTCGCGACATCGTTTTATTGATGAGCACGCTTTTCCGTTGTGACTGTGTAGGCAGTTAGCGCAAAAATTCAATTTCGCAATTGCTTCGCGTTTTTGTGTCGGTGACATTTCCAGGAACTGCTTGCAAAAATAAATACCATGTTCTGAATTTTTACAAATGGGGCATGCCTGCTTGTTTCTTGAATGGGCTTGTGTGGTAACCTTGTTGTTATGAAAATTCTTGAATTGGTATGATTTATCTTGTCTGCTTGATGTCGATGGAATGGGCCGCTGTTGATAATTTTCTTGCTTTCGACGTGCCGACTCCATTGTTGTAAACTTGTTTTCCAAAAATTTAAGGAACTCGTTCAGACTTGGTAGTTCTCGGGGTTCCTTCAATGTTTCTAAATAGTCACTATGAGTTTCAGGGTCGATTTTCTGAACTAAAAGATACACCAAGATCGGATCCCAAGTTCCAATATTCACACCAAGGTTCTTAATAGCGTTTAGGCATTCAGTAGTGACGTCATGAATGCGTTTAATATGATTTGCGTTAGATGTTTGCGACACAGGAATACTCATCATGGTGTTCATATGGGTTGTGAAAATTAACTTTTTATTGTTATACCTGTGGTTTAATATTTCCCAACAGGTTATGTAGTTTTCCGAGCTGATCGGTAAGTGCTGGACCAACCGTTCAGCTTCCCCCTTAAGCTTGCTCTTAAGGAACTGCATTCGTTGTGCATTTGATAAACTCGGATTTTTGTGAATGGTCTCACTGAAGAGGTCTTTGAATGACACCCACTGCTGGTAATTTCCATTGAAGATTGGGATGTCGAGCTGAGGTGTTGATTTTGTTCTATGAGAGACAGACCATAGCTTGCTATTTATGGCTTTCTTCACGTCATGATATTTTTGTTCGTGCTCAGAAAACCTTGATTCGTATTGCAGATTTGACCCGTTAGTTACACTATCTATCTCCCAGTGGAGCAGATCTATTGCTTTCCAGCGGGATTGAAGCTCTCTCAGTGTGTCTTCGAACTCCCAAAGTTCCTGCATTGTATCTACATTGATGTTGGAGACGGTTCTTGTAAACGCCTTGAAATTACTCAACTGCTTTTTAAACATCTCATCGTGCTTGCTGTAGTTACCGGCATTCGAGGTACTCATCATATCATTCCAGTCCTGTTTTATGCTAACATTTCTTTTTTGCGTAGTGACAGTATCCTCAAATGCAGCATTTTCATCTTGCTCAGCCTCTTGAGAGATGAGTGTTTCCTCTTGTGAGAGGTTTTTATTTTCAGATGACGTCATGGGCGGTACATCCGCAGGATACTTTGACGAAGTGATACTGATACTTGTTTTTTCAATGTATAGTTTAGCTTCCATGTAGCTTTGTTTTGTTTGTTGATAATATTCCCCGACGAAATATTCCTCATCAGCTGGTAAAGCTTCTGAAAGCTTCGTATGGTTCGAAGTATATTCATTCCAGTATCTTTCCAGTGATTCGAGGCGTCTCTTGATAAGGTCTGGGGTCCTTCGTGCTGGACCATCCTTTTTGAAGTTTATTAACGTTTTCTTGATTTCTTCCGTTAATAATGCTTGGCGGTAAAGTAGGTCACTCATATCCATCTTGATATAGCTTGATATTTAGGTTCTTGATAACCTGTAAAACTTGCTGCTGACTTGATAATTAGGTGTGAACTCGTAAAATCACTTGTCTTGATTATTTCGGTATACCTTGCTTGATAATAATGATTTTTTGATGCGCGCAAACTTGATAATACAGTAGTGGACTTGTATTTCACAACAAAGGTTCCACACTTGAACTTGCTCTTGTGTCTTGCTGGTTCATAACAATTCAGTGCTCAATGTGCCAACAAATGTTATGTGCGCCGTTCTCAATCCTGTCGGTGAGACCCGCTGGTGGGAGGCCGACTGAACCGATTCGCTAACACTTGAAAAACACAAATAAACACTAAATTATTCACTTCTCGAAGGACCACTATGTTGGGTGGTGCCTTGATGCTGCCACTCAACTAACTTGCTGAATCTTGATATAAATGATAAATCCTTGATGATTATAAAATGTTTATTTACTTGATATATTGTACGAGTTCACCTTTTGATGGATATGACGTGACTAAGTAACTTAAGTAAAATGAAATGCACGAATATGAAAATGCTGACGCGGTGACATACTTTGTGCGGTGTAAACCGTACACAAGCAATTTGTACAATTTAGGCGGCCTTTTCGCTAGAGAGCGATTTGTTCCAGGCAACCTTTGGGTAGAGGAACTTTTTAAAGCATGAGCTTTGTGTGGAGTGAAAATAAATCTATATATATCCTTCAATCAATCAAGATTATATACCTACAAATACATATAAAATAAATGTATATATCTGTATATACAAAAAAACATACATAATACAATAAACATACATATACCATACACACATACAAAGAATTATTATGGCAAGGACGTCGCAGAACAGTAGACACCAAAATAACCATGAGGAGCAGAAGGTCACAGTGAAAGGAAATACGCTTTGACACGGGATTTAAATATAGGAAGGGATTGAGATAGCTTGATAGGCAAAGGCTTGGCATTGGATAGTGAAGGAATTCGAGTAATAACTTGAGGAATGTGGGGGGGAAAGTTAAGATGTGCACAAGTTCACTAATGATTGCAGGTCCATTACATCTTGCTTGTTTTGTATGAAGGCAAGAAGTTCACAAATTACTATATTGCACGACGAACACTTAAGCGTAGACGACGACATTATGCGCACGCACGAAGTGCGACCGCTCACTAGCGCTCAGGGACGCGGACCCTGTTAAACTGTACTTTTGAGATTGTGGAGGAAATAAATGCTTTCATCATTTCAAAAAGATAGGCCCCTGAATAATGCTGGTCTGTCTGAGGCATATGCATGCACACTTTATGTGCGTGTGGGTCCTTGAGGGACTTGTGGGACTTATGATTTTAACTTAAAGGACAATGGGGTTTGATAACTAGATAATTAGTTTGGTTCATTGCTTGGTGAACGACAAAAAAATTTATTAATCAAACTCAAACTCAAATATCTTTATTTAAATAGACTTAATCAGTACTTTTAATCAATCTACTACAGAGCGGGCGACAAGCGAGAACAACACTAGTGAGGAGTGGGGCCTGATCTTGGAGATCTGCGACCGCGCCTGCGCGTCGACGCAGAACGCCAAGGACTGCCTGCGCGCCGTGCTGCGCCGCCTCGCGCACCCCGACCCGCACGTGCAGGTCACTCACATTCCCGTTTATCAGAGATAGTGAATATAACTTTTACTACTCAGAATTAAATGTTTTACATGAATAAAAACGAATCGTGAAACTGTATGTACAGTCAAAAGCATAAATATCTACACGTTTCCAATGCTACAAAAATATCTGAGCAAAACATTGATCACAAATATCTATACGAGTTCGTTTAGATTCTTTGTGAACTTTTATAGATATTTAGGCTAGTGTTTTGCTTAGATATTTTTGAAACCTTTAAAACGTTCGAATGTTTATGCTTTTGACTGTACATAACTTCTGAATGACTACACCAAATTAAATGATTCCTTTTGTGTGTTCTTTATTCTGATTTGGAGAATCGAACAGAATTATTATGACATGACATGGCTGTGAATGGCCTATAGTTTAACGGGAGTTCAGTCATCATCTCTGGAAATATAAAGGGGACAGGAGACTGGAGGGCACGTGTTCAATTGTAGACGTGTTGCGAATAATGTAAGAACGTTTCAGGTGCACGCAGCAACCCTGCTAGACGCGTGCGTCGCCAACTGCGGGCGTCCCTTCCACTTGGAGGTGGCGTCGCGCGACTTCGAGGGCGAGTTCCGGCGGCTGCTGGCGCGCGCGCAGCCGCCGGTGGCGCGCCGCCTGCGCCAGCTGCTGCGCAAGTGGGCGGAGGGCGAGTTCCGCAGCGACCCGCAGCTGGACCTCATCCCGTCGCTGCACGCCAAGCTGCGCGCGGAGGCCGGCGAGGCGGGCGCTGCGTCCGGCACCGCGACGGGCGCGGCGCCCGCGGCCACTGCCGGCGCGGCGGCGGTCAGTGACGCTAAATAAATATGTATAAATGTATAAATATGAATAAATAAACTGAGCAACTAAAAATACTGAAATGCGCCCCAGAATGAATATGTCGGCCACAAAACAAAGGTTTTAAAATATTTAGAGGCTCAGATAGTATTTTTGGTGGTTAGGTTAGGTTAGTATATCGCTCCATTAAATACTATCCAATATAAATATGCGCAAAACAATACACCACTTGCCATGGTCTTGAAGTAGGGATATACATATATCCCTCTGCTAAGAGGTACCAGACAAGAAACTGAGCCAGTGGCGTCTCCTAGCACACCCAGACCCGAGCCAGTTTTCCTGAATTGACTCGACCGAGAATCGAACCCGGGACACTACGTAAGTCAAGAGCCTAGGCGAAAAACTGCAAGATTATAATTATTTGTTTATTTATTGGCCCTTTTTATTATGAAATTTCAATTTAAAGTGAAGTTGCATGCAATGACATTTCAATTACAAGAACTCCACAGCGCTTAGTCAAAGTAAAAAAATATGTCCTTATCGTCATTCCATCACGTTTTTATGATAAAACTTTTTAATTGGATGCCGTGTCGTGCGTTGTCCATTTATAAAAAAAATCATTGGTTGCAATAAGTAATTTTTAGACACCGGAAGAAATGAAATAAAATAAATAATGTTTTAGACTACATACTTAATACAATCAATAGTTCGAACATGTTATGATGTACTCGTGGGTTGGGCCATATTTGGGGCACAGGTGGAGCCCTTTTCTAAAGGTCCGTGCACTACTCCTAAATAAAGAAACTAATCAGTTTTGTTTTTCAATTCTGTGTAAGTATTATATTTAGAAGTGATTGACGTAGTCGCGTGAATCATGTTAGGACAATGTGACAATCCGTAATCGGAATTGTTGTTAATAATGCTTAGAGATAGTGTTGTTTTTACACCTTACCTTGAAGCGTAATTGAATGCTGGGTGGGAGGTCAGTGACTTTTCTAGTTTTATTTATCTACCTACACTAATATTATGAAGAGGATTATATAGTTTTTTTGTTTGTTATCAATGATATTTCATACAGTGGATATTGCACGTCATACCATTGAAATGTTTAAACTTGGCATATGCGTGGCAGTGGCAGGATGTTTTCTGTCTTTTTCCAACATGTACTAGCAAAAGGAGTAGCAAAACATTGTAATTAAAGGTGTGCTTTTTTCTATTACTTTGACAGAGCGCTGGTGAGACCTGAGTCGATCGATCGATTTGTCGTGTACCGACTACCGTGTATGGTGATTAGGTCAAAATGATTCGATCATTTCGATCACTTGGGTCACAATTCGTAGGGAGAAAAGCTAGTACGAGTTATACAGTTTGTTAGTTAACCTAAATCAAAATGGACTTTAACAGCATAAGTTTACGGTAACTAATTGCTTAACGTAAGCGAAAGATCGAGTCTAACATCCAATCATTATCACGCAACGACGTTCGCTCGCGTAGATCTCGTCTCGTGTCGCGATCTGTCGTTAGCACAGGTGATCAAAGCATAATCTAAAGATAGAAAAATCGATTTCGGACCTTGATGATTTTTCTATCTTTAGATATGAAAACAAGCATTGTGAAATGCTAAAATAATCAAAGTAGATAATTTTCAAATCATGTTTGACACGATCTTTTTTTTAGGCAATTAGTTTCAGTAAACGTATGCTGACAAAGTCCATTTTGGTTTACTTTGTATAACTAGTACTAAGTAGGTGACTAGCGCTACGGGTTGGGTCAAACATGATTCAGTTTTTATGAGATTCATGATTCGAATGAATTTTCATCTGTACCGACTTGTTATTTGTGTAGAGCGCGGCAGCGTCGCAGCGCGAGCAAGAGGAGCTGGCGCGCGCCATCGCGCTGTCGCTGCGGGAGGCGGGCCCGGCGGGCGGCGGGCCGGCGGGCGGCGGGCCGGCGGGCCCGGGCCCAGCGGCGGACGCGCCCGGCGGACTGTACCCGCGCGTGGAGGCGGCGGAGCCCGCGCCGGCGCGAAAGGTGCGCGCGCTCTACGACTTCGAGGCCGCCGAGGATAACGAGCTCACATTCATGGCGGGCGAGATCGGTGAGTCCCGATGTCGTTCATTTTTTCGTCCTCCTTTTGTGTCTTTAGTTTTTGACTTGCGGGACAAGCTATACCTAATGAGTGATTGCAAAATGCCGACAAGGTGGCGTTATACAAGCCACATCAGAAAAAGTTGCATTAAAATAATATAAAAAAATTAATAACAAAAACAAAACTAGAAGCATCCTATAACCTAAATATTACAAATTCTTAGATTTTCAGCAGTCACTCAATGTTGACAAATAATCGAATAGATTTAATTGACTGCCATAATATTTATAGTTAATGATTCTATACCACTACTGACAAAGTGCAATTGAGAGAGCAACAAGATGCAGCGCGAGTGGGTACTCGTGCTGCATCTTATTAGCTGTAAATAATAACTATTTTCAAGAACATGGTACATCTCATTCATGTCTCTTTCTGCAGTCCACGTGACGGACTCAACGGACCCGAACTGGTGGAAGGGCTACAACGAGCGCGGCGAGGGACTGTTCCCGGCCAACTTCGTGACGTCGGACCTCAGCGAGCCCAGACCAGGTCAGTACTGACGGCACTAAATCGCAGGCAGGAGATGATGTCTGTAGAACAATCGGTAATGGGACATTTAGGCCAGGGCCAAACTTAACGGAAATTACTTCGCGTATGTTCCGCGACGGAACGACAATGCAAAATGATGTAGATAATTACAGCGGGCACACTGCGCGGAAGATCGGCCGCTCCGTCGCGGAACGCCCGCTCACTGCGTCTGTTCCGTCTTCCGCCGACCGATTTTCCGTCGGCGTGAGATCGGCAACGTCGCATTCCAGGTATTTATATGCATCGCGCCACACTCTGCGGATAATTCGCGGCGAGGGCGCATAGTATTGGCATTCCGTAGCGGATCTTACGCGACGTTGTTTCCGTCAAGTGTAGCGCTGGCCTATAGTAACGGATTGACCGCAACGGAAGATCGGTGAGGGAATTTGCGTTAAGTGTGTGCCTAGCCTTAAGCTATGCATCATGCAGGTGTCTTTTAATTTGATCTTCTATAATTATCACGTCAGCAACTGCAGCCTGCAGGGCTAAGATGCGCAACATCAAGTAATTTCTCGTTTCTCGTCCTGAAAGTCGACGAAAGACGTAGACAAGACAAGTTTCCTCGCATGACCAAGCGGTGTAGACATGTTTGGCACAGATTTATTAATACAGGGTGGCCGGGGAGTTGACGTCCAAATATTAAATTTAGATGCCTTACATGAAGGTGTACGATTTTGCTTAGTTTAGGAGATAGAATTACTTTTATTGTTTTTTCCCTACTTTTCACCTATTAATGGTTCTAATTTTTTTTCTTATTCTGGCGAGCACTTGTAGTTAGTTTCTTGGTCATAACTAATAACAACACTCAAAAGTACCACCTTATAAACTACGATGTTTTAGAGAATTAAAAAACATTTTTTTGCGCAGATGTGAGTTGTGTATTTCTGTTGTAGGGCGACATTTTGAAAATCTATTGTAAATAAATAAATAATAATAACCAATTGTGTTTTACTTAAAGCCTTACTTAATTTTGTCCCTGCTAGGTGATCTAGCTTAGAAAAAAAAAATCTGAGGTCAGTTTCAGAAAATAATCACCTGTACACACAATAGCTTTTTTGGTCTTATACTATTGGTTAACGTCCTGAGCAGTTTCTAACAATACTAAGAATCCACTGATTCTCCATTTTTTTTTGATACCCTAAACATGACCTATTATCAAGTTCCGACAGTAATTCTTCTTCTTAGCGTGTCGATGGAACCCGAGAATTAATTACATCGTAGCAGCCCAGAATTCAGCCACTTGTATTGCGGATCGACTGCCGTCCATTAAATCCGCTGGCGTGCAGGTGTTGGGGCACGCCGGGCACGATGTTAAGTGTGCCATAGTTTGCACTGCACCGCAAACACAGTCCACATCGGAGCTTACCGAAAATCCCCACCTGACCAAGTTCTCCTTACTTCGGCCAACCTGAGTCCGAAGCCTGTTTAAGGACTTCCAGATCGGCCATGGTAAATCATGTCCAGGAGGGAGGTTCTCGGCAAGCGGGACAAAAGGAGTAGGCAGAGAGGCTTTTTTGCGCCAAAGTTCACATCTGGCCTGTGCGGGTTCGGTAAAAAGTGGGGCGACACACTTAACAAAACTGCGACGACTTTTTAGCCTTTGCGGCACTGAGAGGTAGCCGTGCATAGGATGCCGTGAGTCGCGATCTGCGTTTGCCCTTTCAGTAGAGCTAGCTACAGCCCTGCGGACTTCCGGAGGTGCTATACCAGCTAGTGGATATAGCATTGACACTGGTGTAGGTTTAAGACAACCAGTGATGACCCGGCAGGTGTCATTCAGAGCCACATCCACCAACTTGGCATGAGCGGAGCGGCTCCAAACAGCGGCTCCAACTAATTCTCGGGTTCCATCGACACGCTAAGAAGAAGAAGAAGAAGTAATTCTGACCTTGCGACTGAATTTTTAAAATAAGTTTTGAAATTCCTAGATACATCGTAGTTTTCAAGGGTATCACCTGAGTGTACCTTGTACCTTGAGTGTTAAATAAAATAAATAAATAAATATGCGCCAGACAACACACCTCTTGTAATGGTCTCGAAGTAGGGATTAATATCTCTGTGTTACGAGGTACCACACAAGGAAATAAGCTAGGGGCGTCTCCCAGCACACCCAGACCCGAGTCAATTCAGAAAAGATCGTTTCCTAAATTGACCCGACCGGGAATCGAACCCGGGACACTACGGAAATTGAGGCGAGAAACCGTGCTACAGCGCACTACGCCAACCGTGTCGTCAATATTACCAAAAAAACTAACTACAAGTGCTCGCTAGAATAATAAAAAAAAAATCGTTAATAGGTGAAAATTAGGAAAAAAACAACAAATTAACCTGAACTAAGCAAAATCGTAAAACATATATGGGGGTGATTTGGATACACCTTGATGTAAGGCATCTAAATTTTAAATATGAACGTCAACTCGACGGGCCCCCTGTATAATAATCGAAATTATCAATAGTAGGGATTTGAAGAAACGATAGTATCGATATAAACAATCAATACATATAATCTATGTAATCGATGCAACTAAACGATACAAATAATCGATTTGATCGATTCAACTAATTGATTAAGCTAATCTTTTAAACTAGTCGATTCAGCTAATCGATCTAACTAATCGGTTCAATTAATCGATTCAATTAATCAATTCAAGTCATCGATCGATAATTAATAGATTCAACTACTTAATGGATTCAATTAATCGATTCAAAATAATAATCGTTAAATAAATAATTTATCAATTGATAAATAGCAATCGATTTATTGATACGAATAGTCGATTAATCGATACAAATAATCGATTTAATCGATTCCAATAATCGATATAAATATTTTTTTATTCATGCTATTGATACCCCAAACTATTCATACAACACTTGTTTTTTTGGAAATAATAAATACCTAAATAAGTTTTTTCGCAAAAACAAAAAAAAACTAGTCTGCTTTATTTGAATTCAATTTTTTTATGTAAAATTTACAATCGTAAATAGCTAAAATAGCGACGGCTCATAAATGCATCGCTTTGTTACTACACTTAAAAAAATGTCATCATTTTGACGCACTGCGACGCCTGTTTTCATGTTTTTTTAATGCAATATTGGTTTGTCGTCCACAAAAATAACCGACGAGTTCACACGTGAGACATCACTTCTAAACCACGACAAAAATAAGGCGCCCGGTTAGGATTTATCGACAAAATTTAATTTCCCATATAAAATATTAAGTCACGACAATTGCTGCCATGTTAGGAACGGTAGACAAAATAGAGAAATGACAAAAATCGAGAAATGGCGAAATTTGATTGAAGTATTTTTTGTCTACTCTCCTCGTAGAGCTTATCTTAGCCCCGCTGGACTATGATGCTCTTGTGCCTATGTACCTAGGTGTTTATTAATTTGATCTTCTCAAATTACTAAACGAATAATTACTTCAGCTACTGACTGCAGCCTGTGGTCAATTCACTTATAATTACTAGAGGTAAATCTCGTTCACAATGAATAATGTGAAATGAAATGACACTTATTGTGTCCTATCTTTGGATATGAAAGACACGTAATGTGTAATGTTTTATAAAAGTCCTAATATTACGGTTTTGCTGCATACTAGTATTTACTCTCGATACAGTTTATAAACACTCATGACGATACCTACATTGAGTGTTAATTGGATTTTCAGCTAGTGTAAAGTAAACTAAAATAAAAGTAAAATCATTTATTTGCTAGAATACAATGTATCAAGAAATGGAGAATATATTTTTTTTAAAGCTGAGATCAGATTGGTTTATATTGTGAAAGAAAACCGTTGTTTTTATTACTTTACTTAAAGTTTTATGTTTTTTCTCTTTATGAAAATTTTTGAACTTACCTTGACATAATATAAAAATTAAAATTTCAAGTTTTGCGCTTAGCCAACACATTAGGTTTAAAGAACTTTATTTCTCATAAAAACAAAACAGTTTCATCTAAAATGAGATACAGATAAATTGTTTATAATATGAATACTTAATAACCGCTGGGGCTTCTTAAATTACCTATTAAAATCAATTCAAAATCAATTAATAATAATATGGGACTTAACAATGATTAAAATTTAAAATAAACATGAATTAGGAATAAAATAATACATAGCAATACAAATCAAAAAATAAAAATTGCAATGAAACACACTTATAGGGTCAACATGTTTTTGAGCTTACTTTTAAACATGGTCACAGTATCGCATTCTTTCACATCATTTGGTAGGCTATTGTACAGCTGCGCTCCCTCTGATAGGCTGGTCTTTTTTCCATAATTAGTTCGTGCATTCGCAACCTCAAGTTTGTGTTTATTTCTAAGATTGTGTGTGTTTTCTCTTTTGTTAATTCGGATATTAGATTGAATAGAATTTGTGGAAATATTTTTTATAAGTATACAAGTATAGTATTTGTAAAGCTGCGTCGTGAGGTTCATTAATTTAGTGTCTCTATATACTTGGGTCGTAGGAGTAAGGTAATGGTAGTGGTACAACACCTTTATAATTTTATTTTGCATTCTTTGTAAGCAGTTAAGATGTGTTTTGGATGCAGACCCCCACAGTTCAATTAGGTATTCGAAATGTGATTTTACGAGCGAGTTATATATCGTAGGAATGCAATATGAGACCTTACGCAGTGCACCCAGTATTGAGGATAGCTTCCCCCGAACATGCTCAATATGACATTTCCAGGTAAGCCCATCATCAACCCATAGCCCGAGGTATGTCTCTTGACTAGAATGCCGTAATGGTTCATTATTTATGCTAAGAGGTGTGAAATCAGTATGATCTTATTTTTCGCTGAGAAAAGCATGTAGACTGTTTTTGCCGTGTTAACAGTTAATAAATAAAATTTAAGCCATTCATTAATTATATCCAAATCTTTTTGAGCCTCAGTTATGATATTTTTTATAGATTCACCAAAATAAAAAAGACAGGTGTCGTCCGCATACACTGTCAAATACCCTGACAGACCTATTTTATTTATATTATTAATGTAAATCAAAAACAACAGCGGACCGAGTATGGAGCCCTGAGGTATACCGCATGAGATACTCCGAGAAGAACTTGTGAAACTATCGATCTTAACAACCTGCTGCCTGTCATGCAGATACGATTGAAACATCTTCAAAGCCCTACCATTGACACCTATATCGTTTAGTTTTGGCATTTGGCGATTCATTTTTATTTACATACGTCGATTTATTGTTACATGTATGTTATCTGTGAGGTTTGTAAAAATAGGCCTCGTTGCATGAAATAATTGATACTGACATATGATTTACTTGGACCGATTTCCAGCGGAAGCCGAGGCGGGTCCGGCGCGGTCGGTCAAGTTCGCGGAGCCAGCGCCGGCGCCCGCGTCGCCGCCGCGCATCGACGAGGGCGCCATGGACGCGGCTTTAGCGCTGCTGCACGAGGCGGACCCGGAGGCGCCCGGGGGCGGCGCGGGCGCGGGCGCGGGCGCGGGCGCGGGCGCGGACGGCGCGCTGGCGGCGCTGGAGGCGCGCGTGCTGGCCATGGGCCCGCTGGTGGACGCGGCGCTGGAGCGCGCCGACCGCCGCCACGCGCGCCTCACGCAGCTCAGCGCGGAGCTCGTCGACGCGCTCAACCTCTATCACTCGCTCATGCGCGACGCGCTCAAGCCGCAGTACCCGCCGCACCCGCCGCACCCGCCGCACCCGCAGCACCCAGCGCACTTCCCGCAGTACCCCCCGCCGCCCCCGCACCCGCACGCGTTCCCCCCGCAGCCGCCGCGTTGCTGATTGGACACTGAACCGCCTTTATTTATATTATTATCGCTAGTAGCTGACTCGCCGCGGCGAGTAGATATTATATTAATCGAGAAGGAGCTAGTGAGAAACGTAATACTTATTGTAAATAATGTTTAAAAATAAATATATTATTTTGAGTTTTTAAAAAGTGACTTTATTTTTTTTCCTTGTAGGTTCGTTGAGTAGAAATAATCGGAGATAATGAAATCGAGCTATTATGACTGAACCATAAATAGAGTATGAGATGTCGTTGATTACCTACTCTTACACTTTTTCAGCCTTGTGATGTACCTGTGCATCAATAGATACAGTTTACGACAGCAGCAGCAAAACAAGTTATATATGTACGAAGTACAGTGCATTCACGTCAAAGCGCGCGCAGTCAGCGTTTACGCTTTGACCCAAATAATTAGTGTTAGTTTTAGAATTATAATTAAGTAACACCAGTTCACCATCGGTCACCAACCCCGCCGCGTGTTCTCATACCATTACCATTTATAACCAATATATTATTAGTTCTTGTGTAATCCAAACCGTGTTTTACCATTTACCATTTAATTTGTCGGACTTACACCCGTACACTGCGATTAATATAAAATGGAGCTTACTACAAACTGATTTAGAAATACAAACCCGGGCAAGTCCAGTATGCATAAGACTATAGTTTTTCGAGGCATTCGGAGAATCCATGATAGTATGTTGAAATAGGCCAAATTAAAATTAAACACCTTTATTTGTCGGAATAAGCTAAATTTACAAATGTTTAGATAATCATAAAATAACGAAGGCTTATAGAGCTAGTATTGTTGGTTCTGGTGACAGTCATCGTGTTCGGGGTTGAGCGCGGGCTGCGTGGGCTTTAGCAGCGTCGGGTTGTCGTCGAGCGCGGCGACAACTTCTTCCGCCGTCGGCCGCTCCTCGGGCGCGCGCCGCCAGCAGCGCGTTAACAAGCGCCGGCTGCAACGACATGGAAAATATTAACAGTTTTCTGGTTTTGTCTTCCTTAGGAATTTTGCGGGCTGCGGTGGTTTTAAGCGTAAGATTAAAATCAGCCCTCGAAACGGGCAGGAGATGTCGACGAGTGGTGCTTCCGCGCCGCAACCGCCGCCGCCCCGCTGCCGCTGCCCGCATATTCGAGGCAGAAGCCTAATAAACTATTTAAAACAGGTATTGCTGTAGAAAAGTTAGATATTTTTATCATGCGATTATAGGGGTGAAATTGTAAGGAGAAACTAAATAGGATAAACTTACTATATTTCTGCTCTGGGATGCAGATTTCCCCTGTTACTGGAAAGCTGCTACGATATGTCGCTACTGGTAGTTTATCTTGCGGTGTGAAGGTGGAGTTTGGCGCGCGCAACCGCGACCTGCACTTGTTATTTAGGCTTTGTAAATTTTGTAATAGGGTATCTTCTGTCTCGGTCGCGCGCCCACACACCGTCTGGCTATGTTGTTTACAAAATTCAACAAACATTACTCGTGGTCGGCCTTGAAATGACCTATCTTCAGTCTCCAGCTTTAATATATAAACACTAATTCCTCGGTCAACCTGCTGCTACGGCAGTGTAAAATGGGGTTCGTCTCCCAGCACCCAGCCTTGATGGCGCTAGGCCATGTCGTACAGGTAGACTCACGTGTCGGGCGAGGCGCTCGGCGGCAGCGGCGGGCGGCCGCCGGCGAGCACGTAGCGCATCACGCGCGGCGGCGGCCACGCGCCGTACGCCCGCGCGCCCAGCGTCGCCAGCTCCAGCAGCAGCACGCCCAGCGCCCAAACGTCCGACGCCGCGCTGAACACGCCCTGCTGCAGGCTCTCCGGTGCCATCCACAGCACCGGGAACAGCCCCCGCCGCTGGGTCGCGTACTCGTCCGGCGAGCCGCTAGTGCCCTCTGTTCTGCGTGCCATGCCGAAGTCAGCGAGCTTTAACAAGGTAAATTTACTATAAATATTAAAAATACAGGTCTTAATTCAGTTCTCAGAGTTCATCGGCAAGCTGTTGTATGGGAAGCACTTTATTATTGTTCATCTGGCTAACTGCACAAAAGTTCCATTTAGCTAGCCCTACAGGATCAGAAAAGCGCATAGTCATGAGGCGCATCACCATTCGCTTTGCTGATCCTGTAGGGTAGGGATACCCTACCTTCTTGAATATTATCATCTAATCATAATTGTACGAGCTACGTCGGCACGTCGCACATTCCACAGCCGTCAGCAGTCTAGCAGCCTAGCAGCTTGCTTACGCCAGCTTAGTGACCGATGGACCGATTTACGTGCAGCGTACCGACGTCTTACAAACAATAACCTTCAGTAGTGTGCATTGCCTAAATTATTTATATAAACAAATACTTTTTACAAATAAACCAGATTTCAAGAGCGAGCTTGTTGACTTCTCATTTCACACCGCTGCGGCCCAGACACCTACCGCCGTCAGTAACTTGTTAGGTAGGGCTGTATATTGTTAGGTAGGGTTAGGACTCTAGCGACCTAGCGTCTCGGCACAAGGGACTCTAGGCTTATAGGGAGTTTGGTTCCCTTTCTAACGCTTCATTCCTTCACAGTGCGGCCAGGACGCGGTGACTTATAACCACTTAGCTCCTTGCCCGTAAATTTTTTTGGTCCTTCGATTACTTTACTTTAGCTTCCTATGGACGTTTGGTCTATCGAACATTTCTACCACCTTTGTATGGATTTCTACAAGTAATTTTCTCTGAATTTGCTCTTCGAATAGTTATACAGAATTTTAACTTCTACCTATTTGACTTGCGGAGTTACGCCCGCAATCAAATAGCCTGCGGTCTCGGGACTTTATTGACGACATTTTATCTCCTTGAACAATAACTAACTTTTGACATTGACGTTTACATTTTTTTTGGTCTATCGAGCTGGGTACGAGCCGGAACACAAATTAGTTAGTGTTCAGTGAGAAACCAAACGGTTATATTTTTTATTTTACGAGATCTTATCCCCTTTTAGAACACTAAATTTGGGGAGGGATGCAAGAGGCCTAATTTGCTACCGAACGTACCTAATGGATGCGCGATACAGCGGGTTAATAAATTTAAATACTTAGGTCATCTATTAACTCCTGACCTTAAAGATGCTGATGATGTTGAGAGGGAACGCAGAGCGCTGTCCGTAAGAGCGAACATGGTGGCTCGCAGGTTCTCACGTTACTCCACAGAAGTGAAGGTTAGGTACTCTTTTCAGAGCCTATTACACTAACTTTTACACGTGTAGCCTGTGGGTCAATTGTTCGCGTGCGTCGTATGGCGCTCTGCGAGTCCAATTTAACAACTGCTGTGCTGGTGGGGTTGCCCAGATACTGCAGCGCATCGGAGATGTTTGCAGACGCGCGAGTAGATTGCTTCTACGCGATCATGCGGAAGAGATGCGCCTCCCTGGTGCGCGGGGTTCGGGGCAGCCCCAACAGCATCCTGTATGTATATGATAGCAAGTAGGCTGGACTGTCGTTATATTAATTACTGTTACACAACCTCCGCAGGAGTTGTGCAAACGAGTGATAAATTATAAGTAATAAATTCTAAATATTACTGTATATTTACTAAAATAGGTTAAGCCTTTTATAACTAACAAATTATGAGTCATGTTATTTGATTAAATAAATTAGTAATAATAATAATAAAACTATTCGCCACGTTATTTCCGGTTGTTCTCACCTTGCTAACGGAGAGTACTTGCATAGGCACAACCTAGTAGCCAGGATCATCCACCAGCAACTTGCTCTTCGATATGGCCTTGTCGAGTCGGAGGTACCGTACTATAAGTACTCACCGGTACCAGTTCTCGAAAATAGTCGTGCATTGCTCTATTGGGATCGCTCTCTTGGACTATTGTAGCCAATAAGCCTGATATCGTGCTGGTAGACCGATCCGTCGACATCACCATTCCACATGACGATAACCTCGTTAAAGCTGAGAAGGACAAACTCAGCAAGTAGGTACCTTGACTTGGCTCACGAGGTGACCGCCATGTGGAATGTTGATTCGACGATCATTATCCCGATAGTCGTATCGGCAAACGGCTTAATAGCGAAGAGCCTCGACCAACACCTCGAGAGGCTCTCGCTCAGCGGTTGGGTCAAGGGTCAGATGCAGAAGGCGGTGCTCCTGGAGACGGCTCGCATTGTCAGGAGGTTCCTCTCTCTGCAGCCCTAACCACCGATAGTCTGGGCCTTACCTGCTCCGCTGCCGGCGGCACCCTAGGTTGAGGTTTTTATAGTATTTTTGTAAATCATTGTTTTTACAACTTTCAGCTTCGGTTTTATAGGTAATTGAAATTATTTAGTTTTTATAATTATGATTCATAAGTGGTTTTTATTGTTGTAAGTCATTGTTTTTGTAAGAATACTGTACAAATTCTATACCTAAGTTTCATGCTAAATAAAGAGAATAATAATAAATTAACTATTGCATTAACTTTTACATTGACGTTTACTTTTTGATTTTTTTGATTTTTCGAGCCGGGTACGAGCCGGAGGACACTGTAATTAGTGTTCCATTAGAAACCAAACGGTTAACTCTGGAATTATCTTGATCTTACCAAATTCTTATAACGTTCTTAACTAAGTCAACTAGCATTCAGTAGCAAGACAGTTTAGTAACTTTGAGTGTAGGTAATTCGCACGGGAGTAGGTCAATTATTAGCAACTTTGGTTTTAATAACAAACACACACGTAACAGCAGTTGTATAGGTTAGGAGAGTGGGGAAATTAAAACATTCGTCTAGCACCGTAAATTGCGGGCAGACTTAACTAAACAAACAAACTGATGAACAAACATACAAACGAACTAACAAATTAGCAAACAAACAAATAAACAAATGAACGAACAAATTAACAAACAAACAAACCATGATCACACCTAACTACCAAACAAACAAGGGTGCAGGTATACAACGTCATACCTACTTATCGCGTTACTTATACAGGCTAGTCCAAACATACACGTCAAGATTTTTTTTTAGCTTCTTTACTCTCAGCTCAGGGGTATCCGAAAATGCCCCATATATGTTACCCGATTTTTTGTAGTTTTCGAGTTATGAATTGTTTCACAAATTTTTGAAAATTTCTGCGTGAGTCACTTTTTCGCTCACTGTAGCGCGATCTGTGAGATAATTTTATATTTATTAGATGAATAATAGCGCTAGATGATTCTAAAGAATGTAGTGGAGGAGGTAAGACGGGGTAGCGGGTAAGACGGGGTAACCAGTGAAATTCACAGTTCAAATTGACCAATCACGCTCGTTCATTCATCGTTCGACGCGCCGCCATGATACTTTTGTCAGTCGCCCGGTGGTTAGTGGTTCACAAGCATACAGTGTCGAAAAAAATTCAAAAAAAGTGTTTTACTGAAAATTGTTTATCATATTTTCTTCTGGTTTGATACGTGACTGTGGTTTGTTAAATAACGTTAGCTGGTGCGGTGTTGCTGTGATTGACGCTTAAACTAACCAATATTATGGTAGGCATTGTGTTTCCTTAAGATTGTTGGCTGTTTTTTTTTTAAGTTTTTTAACTTATAAAAAAAGTTACCTAAAATTTTACATCCAAATCTTTTCTAAAGACTTCAATATACTCTTAACTATTTACCATGTAAATGAGTTACTTTAACGGCATCATACTTCAATTTTCATTCAAAATGTCAGAAGTACAAAATTTAAGTAATCTGTGTATCAACTCAAACTTGATTATAAGTAAACTAAAAACATCTTATTAAAAAAATCCTTAGAACGCTTTCAAAATGACCACTTCATTGCACTTGTAATCAAGTTTTAGTTGAAACATTGATTACTTGAAATTTAACTTCTGACACTCTGAATGAAAATTTAGGTATGATGACATTGAAGTTACGCATTGAAATGTAAATGGTAAATAGTAAGGAGAGTACTTAGTTAAGTTTTTAAAAAAGACTAAGATGAAACATTTTTGGTAACTTTTTTTTAAAACGGCCTTCAAAGTTCAGGGCAAAAACAGCATTTCTTACTTTTTCAATTTCATAATTTTTTTTAGTGTTTTTATAAGCTTTATGGATGCAAATTCTTCAGAATCATCTAGTGCAATTGCACAATTATTCATCTAATAAAGAAAAAAAGTCAGGCATTTATTTCAACACATCGCGCTACAGTGACAGAAAAAGTATCTTAACCCAGAAATTTTCAAAAATTCGTTACTCCAAAACTACAAAAATCGGGTAACATACATGGGGTATTTTTGGATACCCCTGAGTGTGAAGAAGCTAAAAAAAATATATTGACGTCTATGTTTGGACCACCCTGTATAAACTTAACTTCTTTCTTTCTTTCTTATTAAATAAAATGAGCAAAATAGGTCATAGTATATCCTTTTTTCTGTATTATGCTTAATAGTAAATATTATTCACTTACTATTGAGCATAGTAAACACCCGCCTCATACAGGAGGCAATTGAGCGAAATCGAGGGTCGAAAGTCTTTACCAAGACACTGGGACGGAGTCATCTGACAAAGTTAACTACCTCGAATGGTGAAACCGTCACATCAGCCCCGGGGATACTCGGTGAAATTGAGGACTTCTACGGACACCGTATGCCTCGCATGCACCGAAGCCTCCACCTGACGCAAGGGACCCCAGAGCCCCACTTACCCGCCACTTTACGGACGAACTCCTAGACATAGATGTCGATGAAGTCGAGGCGGCTCTCAAACAGCTTAGTAATGGGAAGGCTCCCGGTGAGGACGGAGTGACCTCTGAGCTCCTCAAAGGGGAGGAAAACCTGTGGAGCTGAAGAGGCTATTCAACTCTGTTTTCACCAATGGGACTACCTCGAAGGCGTGGAGCAGAGGTGTAGTGGCATTGTTTTTTAAGGAAGGAAATAAAACTCTTCTTAAAAACTATAGACCGATCTCGCTTCTCTAAGCTATTCTCGAGAGTCATCACGATTCGTCTGATGTCAAGATTTGACGCCTTTCAGCTACCGGAACAGGCTGGGTTTCGTAAAGGCTACAGCACGGTGGACCACATCTATTTTATTCGGCTGGTGATAGAGAAGTCTGAAGAGTAACCAACCGCTGTGTCTGGCTTTTGTGGACTACGAGAAGGCCTTCGACTCTATTGAAACCAGCGGGGCTAAGATGCGTGCCCTACGAGAAGAGTAGACAAAAAATACTCCAGTCAAATTTCGCCATTTCTCGTTTTTTTGGCATTTCTCTATTTCGTCTACCGTTACTAACATGGCAGCAATTGGGTATGGGAACAAAAATCAAACATGTCCTAAATCCAAAACCAATTCGAGGTAGGTATTTGTATTTTATACCTGTACGGTGTACATATTGTATCGACCTACTTTTTGCCTTACTCATGTATCAGCATTTTCATAATTGTATTCCTGCTATTTATTAGAATCAGTGCAGTTTTAGCATTCACAGCAATCACGCGCCTATCATCCAGTACTAAACGCATTCACTAGCATAATTATCATATTTGTACCTAGTTTACATAAAACAGTAAATTCTCAATACTTCAATCTCCGAACTTTTACTCGTATATCAGAACATTATCAAGGTGTACGGCCTACACCGTGCACATTTTTTGGTCCTTCGAGCAGCAGAATTGCTGGACCTCGCGTGTGTTAGACAAGTGAGGAACTGTAGTGAATCAGTGACTAGTGAAATCAGTTATCAGTGGTGAATATCACAAGCAAGTAGCAGCAAACGGGAGAGTTTTAGCAAGAAAGCAGTCGCGAGCAAGGAGTTCGCATATCAGCAATCAACGAGCACGGCGGTCGCACAGCAAACATTGCGACCTAACCGACCGACACAGCCAAAAATCAGCAGTAAATAAGGCAGTCATACAGCAATCAACAGTGATTCAGGCGTGACACAGCAAGTATCGACGATCCAGGGGGATCCTCAGTATTCAGTAGCAGCCGTCTGGAACACTCAGCAATCAGCAGCGAGTAAGAGCACCACTAGCAAACAAGTAAGATCATTCCGATTTTTTACTCTTATTATTGGTGACAAACTTTAGCAGCAATGGAGATTGAAGAGTTATATCTTGCACAGGTAGAAATAGCAGAAGCAGTTAAAAAGTTATTCATAAATTTCAAAAAAGATAGCAAAGACCGAAATACAGCAGATTATTTTAAGAGGCGCTTAGACAATTTAGAAGCGTATTGGGTAGAATACCAGCATAATCATGACCGGTTATGTACAGAAGCCAGCAGAACTCATACTTATTTTGGTAGTAATGAATTTGATCAAGTGGCCGACAGTTATAAGACCACTAAAACTTCATTTATGCAGCAGTATCAAATGTTGATTACAATGACTACCACCTCAGGAACATCTGAGATAGAGCAAAACTTGCAAAAAGAGTTCCGAGAGTTGTCAAACGATGGAAAACCATTTGTATCAGGTCCTACTGGGCTTTCAGCAAGTAATCAAGCAGTAGGTGGGTCAGGAGAATTAGCTAGTAAAGAAAAACATTTCAAAAACCAAGGGTCACCAAGCAAACTTGATGAGATGATTCGAAAGCAAACTGCAAACTTTAGAGCGTTTATTAGAACAGTGGCCAGCATTGACTTTGAAACCCTCTCAAACAGTTGGGAGTTCGATGACGCCTTGAGAACATTGCAGCAAAGATGGTCAGCTATTGATAGTTTACATTTGGATATAGATTGCCAGCTAAATGGAGAAGATGAAAGTTACGAGAGAATTTACAGCAAACATGAGCAAAAGTACATCGAATTAAAGAAAGCAATTAATACAAAACTTTTTTCTGTTTCTCATAGACAGAAATCAACACCGATGTTAGATATTCCGACATTTAACGGATACTACAAACAATGGGTTTCCTTCAAGGATTTGTTCCAAGAAGCAATTCATAATAATCCCTCGTTGTACAGCGAACAGAAGATGTAGTTTCTTAAAAGTAAAATTAAAGGCGAAGCAGAAAGACTAATACAACATTTACAGATCAGCACAGAAAATTATCCCATTTGTTGGGAAATTCTTAACTATCGCTACATTAACAAAAAGCTTTTATTTACTTCATACATTAGCATACTGCTCGGCCTCCCGAGTATTCAGCAGCAATCATTCGGTCTTATAAAGAAGATGCATGACGTCACATTAGAGTGCCTTCATTCCATAAAAAACTTAGGTGTTAATATCAGTTCATGGGACCCGATATTGGTTCACATATTATCGCAAAAGCTAGATTCGGAGACATACAACGATTACATCGAATACATAAAAAATCCTAGAGAACTTCCAATCTTGCAAGAGTTTCTCGATTACCTTGAATCAAAATTTACATCATTAGAAGTCGCAAGAAGAAAACAAGATATCAAGATTCCCTCCATGCAATACAGACAGCAGTCAAATTCGCATAACGCCCGAAAACCATAAATTATTCGCTGAAGAATTCTTACAATAAATTCCAAAAACCTTATAATTCTCAATTATCGAATAGCGCATGCCCAATTTGTAAAAATAACCATGGATTATATCATTGTAGGAAGTTTCTATAAATGTCTAACGAAATGAAATTGAAAACCATTCAGAACGCGGCGTATGCAAAAACCTCATTAAGACAATTGCAACATGTGAATACTACGTCACATGTGTCCCAAGACAATACCTCCGAAATTTTACTAGCAACAGCCAAGGTCAATGTCTTATCAGTAGATGGATCCTATCAAACCATGCGCGCTCTAGTCAATCAAGGGTCGCAAATATCATTAATCACGGAACATGGAGCTCCAAAACTCGTATAAAAGCGTCAAAAGTGTAGTGGAGTTATATTTGGAGTGGGCCAAAAAGAAAGCAACTGTAAGGAGATGCTACAAATCACATGTTCATCTCTTTTAAGCGAGTATTCATTTAACGTTGAGGTTTTGACCATGAATAGTTTAATAAAACAACTACAAAGCAAATCATTTGAAAAACCATATTGGCCTCATATTGAAAATATTAATCTAGCAGATCCGGAATTTAACATTAGCAATCCTGTTGATTTATAACTTGATGCTGGCGTGTACTCAACCATAATAATGAGTGGCATCATTAAGGGGGACAAACCAACACATCCCCTAGCACAGCAAACCCATTTAGGGTGGTTACTTTGCGGTAACGTAAAAACCTATCACTGTAACGTAGTACTAAATAACTGGGAGGATATTAAGCAGTTTTGGGAAGTTGAAGAAATTACGACAGCATCTACCTTATCAAGCGAAGAACAAGAGTGTATCAGCTATTATAAGGATACAACAAAAAGACTACCAGATGGCCGCTACGAGGTCAAGATACCTCTTAAGAGCGACATAGATGAAAAGTTGTGATTATTAAAGCAAATAGCCTGAGCTCAGTTTCTGAACTTAGAAAAGAAATTTAGGAGAGACCCAGATTTATCGAGAGATTTTAAACAGTTTTTCGCCGAATACGAGCAATTACATCATATGAAACTAACTATAATTATATATAAATTATAGCAGTAACTTAATATCCGATTGTTATTTACCTCATCACTGCGTGAAACGAGAGAGCAGCACGACAACTAAATACAGAGCAGTTTTTAACGCGTCATCAAAGACATCATCAGGGTTAAGTTTGAAGGACTTAATGCATACCGGCCCCAACTTACAACAAGATCTATAGTTAATTATTTTAAGATTTCGCCAGTATCCTTACGGATTTACAGCTGATATTGAGAAAATGTATCGGCAAATCAATGTAGCAGATGAACATCAAAAATACCAGAAAATACTGTGGGGAGAAAATGAAGACCAGCCGATCGAGACATTTCAACTAACTACTGTCACCTATGGGACCACAGCAGCCCCTTTCTTAGCAATGATGACGTTACGCCAACTTTCTACGGATGAACGTGACGCATTCCCCGATGCATGCCAGGTGGTGCAAGAGTCATTTTTATGGATGACCTCGGGCACGGCTCATTTTCAATACATGAAAGCAAAATTTTGATAGAGAACCTGAAGTTACTATTACAATCAGGCGGCTTTAAATTAAGAAAATGGCTGTCAAACAATTACGAAGTTCTAGAAAATATTGTAAGCAATAATGACAAGCAAGAAGTGTATAATTTCAGGTCGGAGAATAAAACAAAAATTTTAGGATTGTTTTGGGATGCAACGAACGACAAATTCCTGTTTGACTGTAATGTAAATCAATCGCTCAGCAAACCAACTAAGAGGCAACAATTATCAGAGATATCAAAAATGTTCGACCCTCTAGGATGGTTAACCCCCGTGACAACAAAATTAAAAATAATGTTTCAAAAAGTATACGACTCTAATTTACAGTGGGATGACGTTATACCGGTTCAGGTAGCCAATGAGTGGGACAAGTTACAAGCCGATATCAAAAACATTGAAAATTATGAAGTACCGCGTTGGATCGGATGTCACAAGGGTGACGTCATACAACTACACGGGTTTTGTGACGCTTCGTTACAAGCCTACGCTTGTGTGATTTATGCAAGAGTAGAAAAATGCAAACAGGCGATTATAGTCACAGCAAAGTCAAAACTTGCACCCCACGCAAAAAAGTTACCTGTACCGCAGTTAGAACTATGTGCAGCCGATTCTCTAAGTAAATTAATGAGTAAAGTACAACAAAGCCTAAACCAACACGAATTAGAAACCTATGGATGGAGCGATTCACAAGTTTTTCTAGCGTGGATACAAAATGAAAACAATAAGTGTAAGCAATTTGTAATAAATAGATAAAAAATATAATAAAAATCATGCCCGCCAGTTGTTGGCAATATGTAAAGTCCGCAGAAAATCCAGCTGACGCAGCAAGCCGAGGCCTCTTTCCGTCACAGCTGGATTTATCCGATTAAGAAATGTAAACAAACCAACGTAGTTATCAAATCAGAAACAAATCAATCAGCAATCAAACAATTACTTACCAAGCACAATTCATTATCTACAGTTATTCGAATAGTAGCGTGGATGATGCGTTTTATTAACAAATGCAAAGTAAAGCAATCATATTATTTAACACTACAAGAATTAAAGCAAGCATTGATAATAATTGTAAAGCAAACCCAATGTGAAGAATTTATGAAAATAAGCGAATTAAAAGCAAGTAAAAGCGTATCATCAAAAAGCAAATTAGCTAGATTGAAACCTTACCCAGACGAATTCGGGATCCTGCGAGTCGGGGGAAGGATAGAAAATGCGCAAATACATCCTGATATGGAGCATCCGGTGATAATACTCGGCGATAGTCGCCTCTCCGAACTTATCATAGATCACGGTCATAAACTTACTTTCCACGGAGGAGCACGATTGACCAATGCTTTTATCAGACAAAAATACAGGATCGTGGGTGGCAACAGGCTAGTAAAAAAGCAGTTACGATTGTGTATCACCTGCAGGAGGGACGATCCCAGCAGACATTATCAAATTATGGGTGATCTACTCGTACCTACAGCAAGAAGTAACCCCTCACGACCTTTTTCCCACACTGGGGTGGATTACACGGGCCATGTTTATATCAAAGCAAATAAAGGTCGCGGAATAGAAACTACAAAAGGCTACGTAGCAGTTTTCGTCTGCATGGCAACCAAAGCCGTGCATTTAGAGCTCGTGTCTGATTTAACATCTTCAGCATTCGTAGCTGCCCTACGTCGAATGGCTGCTAGGAGAGGGACTCCAAGTCATCTATACAGTGATCAGGGTACCTGTTTCATCAAGGGCAATCGAATGTTACAGGAAGAATACGGCGATTTATCAGAGAACAATGTCGAATTCATGAAGGAAATTACCGAGATGAACATAACCTGGCATTTCAATGCCCCTTCATGGCCTTCGGCAGGTGAATTATGGGAGGCTGCCGTAAAAAGCCTAGAATTCCACCTAAAGCGAGTTATTGGTGATCAGAGATTAACTTTTGAAGAATACAGTACTTTATTGGCCCAACTAGAAGCATGCCTGAACTCAAGGCCATTGTGTCTACTATCGGAAGACCCTGAAGACCTTAATTTTCTAACACCATCTCACTTTTTGACCCATGGCCCCACATTGACACTTTTAGAAACTGAACACGATTTACGTACCAGGTGGCACTTAGCACAAAAAGTCTTAAATGATTTTTGGAAGAGATGGCAGGCCGAGTTCCTAACCCAACTAACAGCACGCAGTAAATGGACGCAACCTCATGGAAATTTCAAAATTGACGACGTAGTTATCACACATAATGCACATCTACCACCGGGAAAGTGGGCGTTAGGCCGAATTGTAGAGCTACACCCGGGGGCGGATGGTTACGTCAGGGTTGTGACCTTCCCGTGGGAGTTTTCAGTCTTCTATCGGGCGCGTCCCCCGGGTGGCGGATAGGGGAATGCCCTCCAGATATGGGGGGTATCGGCTACGGCCGGCGCGGACCAAAACTGAAGAGGTGGGGCCGCTCTTCGTATTCCTCTGTTAAGCAGATGATGCGAAGATGTGGCCGCTTGGTGGCTATCCGATCATCCGTGATTTCACGGATAACGGACCCCCGCCAGGCAAACCGTAATCCGCATTTTGCGGACCGGGGACTCTGTTCGCAGGGTCACGAGGAGAAAACCTCTATAAAAAACACCAGGAGGGGGCGGAAACGCCTTCTTCACGGCGCGGCGGGTCTGGCTAGTTGTGCTCGCACGACTGGTGGACACTGGCTTCGGCCACCGTCGGGCAACCGTAATCCGCAGACGCGGACCGGGGGTCTTGCCTAGCAGGGCTGCGAGGATGAAAACCTCTATAAAAAATCACCCGCAACCCGCACTGAGCGGGCCGGGGACTCTGCTTCGGCAGGGTCGCGAGGAGGACAACCTCTTTAAAAAACGAGGTGAGGGCGCTCTGTCGCGGGGCAGCTTTGGCTGTGTTGGGAGTCCTTAAGGACTAGTGGAGCTTCGGCTCGGTGGATGGCAGGTCTGCAAGACCTGCGGCTGGACGGGCCCACCACTCGCGATTTCGCGACTAGGTGGGTGACTTCGGTCAACCGTCTGGCAACCTGCTCCCGTAGGGTGTTGTGGACATGTCTCGCAGCCCTCGGGAAGTAGGGGCCCTGGCTTGGTCGCCCGGGCCGAGAGGAGTCAACCTCAATAAAAAACCCCAAAAGGTTGGCCGTTAGTCGCGTGACGGTCGGCCGCCTCGGTCTCGAGGTGGTAGGATGGGTTGGATGGGATGGATGGGTTAACGCCTACCCGCTAGCGCGACACCTGCACGAGAACACCCGCCCTCGTGCAGTATTAGGGTTACCCAGGTGCAGGGGGCACCGCCTGGGTGGACTTTTTAGATCCCCCATACTCGTGGGACTGTTCATGGATTCTTTTTCTCTTTTCTTGGACGTCGAGGAGGGTGACGATGCATCGCGCATAGGTAGGTTGGTAGGAGCGCGTAAGGATGCTAGTCCCTCGGAGGTGGAGCCGGCACAGGCTGCGGCGATGTCATCTGCGTCGCAGTGTGCTACTGGCAAAGAGGTGGTGCGGGAGCCTATCGTAAGGCTCACCCGCTTAAGTTCTGCGGAACTTCGAGTTGCGACGCCGGAGCCTTCAACTTCGGCGACGGTCGAGCGCATTTTGCGCAGCGGCCGTTCGAGCGCAGCTGGGGAACGGTCGCGTTCTCCGTCTGCCCAGGAGTCGGACTCAGGCACCAGCCTGATGACCGTCGATCCTTCCTCCGGGGAGGAACTCGGCCGACTCTGGGGCACACGGAAGCGGCCGTACTCTAAAAACGGAGGGTCGGGTTCCGACAGGAGCGCCAAAAGTGGACGGGGTTCTGCTTCTGGAAAGCCTGCGGCCCGACGAGGGAGAGGCGGTACGCCCGCTCCCGGTGCTAACGCCTGTATGGCGGAGGCCCGGGAAAAATTCAAGCGCCTAGGGCGCGATGACGAGAGGTTGGAGGCAAAGCTGCGGTCCGAGCAAGAGGTCGCTGGAATGGATCGAGCTTTGCTCCAACTTCGAGAGAAGTCAACCCGCTTGTCAGACTCGTCCCAGGGCGAGGCCGATGAGCGGGAATTGACAGCCTCCGCGCTCAAGGAGCGAATGGAGATGTCGGCGGCGATAGTCCGGAAGGTCATTGCGACTTCCGGACATCTGAAGGGTACCTTCCAAAAGGCCCTGAAGACGGCAGTCGGAGACTGGGAGCTTCTAGCTCCAGTGCTATACAAGCGCACAGTCTCCGAAGAGACCGAGAAGCTGCGGGTGGTGAACCACCGCTTGCTCTCCGCGGTCTCTCGACAGGGGGAGGAGCTGGCCCAACTCCGTAAGGAAATAGACAGCCTCCGCGAAAGCCTCGCCGGGCAAACGCCCCGAGCGGCTGGCGTAGGTGACGACAATAATGTCATTGCCTACGTCAACGCGCGTTTTGAGGCCATCGAGGCTTGACTGCCGCTGGAGCGGCTTCGGCCCCCCCTGGCTGCCGACAAGCGCCAGACTAACGCGCCGCCGCCGGCCACTGCGCCAGCGGCCGCGCCACCACCGGCTACGACAAAAACCCCGGACAAGACGTCCGCGAGCAAGAGGGCGACTCAGCCGCCACCTGCTCGCAGCACACCGACTGCAGCTGCGCCGAAGCTCAAGGCTCCAGCGCCGCCCAACCCCGAATCCCGAGGGAATCCTCCCGCGGGGAAGAAGGGACGTCGGCCAAGAAGGGGAAGGCGGCTAACGCTGCCCCGCCCCCAAGGGAGCCCCGCCCCGCCCTTTGCCGCCGGCCCCCGAGACCATGGAGTTACCGTGGAACCTCGTGACCGGCCGCAAGGGCAAGAGCAAGGGTGCACAAGCTGCAGCAGCAGTGAAGCCCCCCCGAAACCCCAGACGAGGCAACCTAAAGTGCCGAATCTCCGTCCCGCACGCTCGGCGGCAGAAGTGATAACGCTACAGCCAGAAGCCGAGAAGCGGGGCGTGACGTATAGCGACGTCATCTCGCAGGCCAAAGCCAGCATCAGCTTGGCGAGCCTCGGGATTGAGTCCGTGCGCTTTAGGCGAGCGGCCACTGGAGGCGCCATTTTGGAGCTGCCGGGCGCTGCAGAGACAGACGGCAGGGCGGACTCTCTGGCTTCCAAGCTAAGGGAGGTCCTCAAGGCGGAAGACGTTCGAGTTTCCCGACCTGTGAAGTGTGCAGAATTGCGCATTTCTGAGTTGGATGACTCCGTCACCGCAGAGGAAGTCGCAGCCGCTGTCGCTAAGACTGGGGCGTGCTCGGTGGAGTCCGTGAAGACGGGCGAGATCCGCCGAGACAGGAGGGGGCAAGGCGCCTGCTGGGCACGTTGCCCCGTGGCGGTGGCCAAAAAGCTGGTGGACGGTGCTCGTCTGCTGGTTGGTTGGACATCGGCGCGGGTCAAGCTGCTGGAGGTCAGGGAGCTGCGTTGTTTCCGGTGTCTCGAAAAGGGACACGTCCGGAGCAAGTGCGGCTCGGAAGTTGATCGTAGCAGTCAGTGCTACCGCTGCGGTCAGCTAGGCCATCTGGCGCGTGCCTGTGAGGCGGCGCCACACTGCACGGTGTGCGCAGTGGCTGGCAAGAAAGCCAGTCACAGGGTTGGGGGCCAAGCCTGCAAGGCCCCCAAACCCAAAATTCGCGGTCGGCAAGCTGCCACCGAGGCCACGGCCCGGTCGCAGCCGGCCCACTCCAAGCCACTCGGTGACGAGGAGATGTCAATTGTATCTCCTTAAATATGGCTCTCAGATTCCTGCAAGGGAATCTCAACCACTGCGCCAGAGCTCAGGACCTGTGGGTCCAGAGTCTGGCGGAGAGGTTGATAGCTATAGCGGTAGTGGCTGAGCCGTACTACATCCCGCCCGATTGGGTTTCGGATGTGGACGGCACAGCGGCCATTGCCACCCGAGTGGCCAACGGCGCCCCCCCTTTTCAGAGGATTGAAAAGGGGCACGGATGGGTTGCGGCTGAGTTGGGAGACACCCTGGTTATCGGGGTGTATTTCTCTCCTAACCGGCCTCTCGCTCAATTCGAGAGTTTTCTCTCCGAGTTGGAGGCTGTGATCGGTCGCAATCGTTCGCTCCAAGTGCTGGTCGCTGGGGATTTCAATGCCAAGTCCTTGGTATGGGGATCTCCAGCGACAGATGTGCGTGGAGAGGCGCTCGAGGAGTGGGCAGTCGCTTCTGGCATGACTGTCTTGAATCGGGGTTCGGTTGACACCTGTGTGCGCATGCGGGGAGGGTCCATCGTGGACTTGACGTTCGCGACTCCTTCGCTAGCACGACGTGTCCAGGGCTGGGAGGTGCTGGAGGGTGTGGAGACGTTGTCGGACCACCGGTATATCCGGTTCGACGTTTCTACACTTCCGGCAATTCACACCGGTCCAAGCCGTTCTACCCGGCATAGAGACAGTCCGAGATGGGCTTTGAAGCGACTCGACCGCGAGAAGTTGGAGTGTGCGGCTATCGTCCAGGCATGGGTGCCTGTGCCGGATGGGCCTGCTGAGGTGGAGGATGAGGCCGAATGGTTTCGGGAGGCGCTGTCGCAAATTTGCGACGCGGCCATGCCCCGGGCCGGGCCTATCCCTCCTAAGCGGCAGGTATATTGGTGGTCCGCAGACCTCGCGAGCTTGCGCTTTGCGTGTGTGAGGGCGAGACGCCAGTATTCCCGGTACCGTCGCAGGCGCACCCGGATTGAGGACGATGAGGCCCGCCTTTATGACGCCTATAGAGAGGCGAAAAAGGCGCTCAAGGTCGCCATCAACAGAGCCAAGTCCAGGGCAAGAGAGGAGTTTCTTGAGACTCTTAATGCGGATCCGTGGGGAAGGCCGTACAGGTTGGCGTTGAGTAAGCTCCGCCCCTGGGCACCCCCGGTTACGCAGAGTCTCTCTCCTCCCTTGCTCCACGACGTCGTCCAGGCTCTGTTTCCGACCCGAGGAGAGCACACTCCGCCAGTGATGACGCCACCCACAGGTGTAGGAGTAGGTGTAGACGAGGTCCCTGCCGTGTCGGACGTTGAGTTTGATGCGGCAGTCTCGCGGCTACGGGCCAAGAGTACGGCTCCTGGTCTAGACGGCATACCCGGCCGCGCTTGGGTTCTGTCCCTCGAGTGGCTGGGGCCGAGACTGCAGAGCCTGTATTCGGCCTGTCTGTCGCAGGGACGTTTTCCGCGCCAGTGGAAAACGGGGAAGCTCGTCCTACTGAGGAAGGAGGGTCGACCATCTGACTCCCCCTCGGCCTACCGCCCGATTGTGCTGCTCGACGAGGTTGGGAAACTTCTTGAGCGCATGATCGCTGGCCGCCTGATTGGGCACCTCGAGGAGGTGGGGCCGGACTTGGCAGACTGCCAGTACGGCTTTAGGCGTCGTCGGTCCACGGTTCACGCGATCCTCCGCGTGAAGGACATCGCCAGGGAGGCGATGTCGCAGGGTCAAGTGGTGTTAGCGGTATCTCTCGATATAGCTAACGCTTTCAACACCCTGCCGTGGACCTGCATAAAGGAGGCACTACGGCACCACGGTGTCCCCCTTTATTTACGGCTCATCTTGTAAGACTACCTGACAGAGAGGTATGTCGAGTTCCCGGGGCGCGATGACTGGCAGCGTTATCCCATGTCGTGCGGTGTCGCACAGGGTTCGGTTCTTGGGCCGCTCCTGTGGAACATTCGTTATGACTGGGTGCTGCGAGCAGTCAACCTCCAGGGCGTCGAAGTAACTTGTTACGCCGACGTTACCCTGGTAACGGCGAGAGGGAACAACTTCTGGGATGCAGCCGTCCTTGCCACAGCAGGCGTGGCGGAAGTCGTCGGCAGAATCCAACGCCTAGGGCTACACGTGGCCCTAGAAAAATCCGAGGCGACCTGTTTTCACGGGCCTCGGAGAGGACCTCCAGCCGGTTCGGCTATCCAGGTGGGTGGAGTCCAGATCCGTGTCGAGTCGACCATGAAGTACCTTGGATTGGTCCTCGACAGTCGCTGGAACTTCCACGCCCATTTTAAGCGCTTGGCGCCTAAACTGGTGCGAACGGCGGCCGCGTTAGGCAGATTGCTGCCCAACATCGCGGGGCCGAAGGCTTCTTGCCGGAGGCTTTACGCGGGAGTTGTGTGGTCCATGGCCCTGTACGGCTCACCTGTCTGGGCCGACACCCTGACAAGCCGGTGTATCGCCGAACTGCGGAGACCGCAGCGGGCGATGGCAGTCAGGGTCATACGGGGCTACCGCACAACTTCATACGAGGCGGCCTGTGTGCTGGCCGGCACACTCCCCTGGGACCTTGATGCGAGGACCCTCTCGGCGGTGTTTCACTACCGGGAGGAGGCGCGTCGGTCCACAGTCCACGGGGTTACCCCAAGCCAGCTCTGGGATGTGCGGCTCGCGGATCCCGGATCGGGTCATCGCACGATCCAGGCGATCCGCCCTGTCCTCACGCAGTGGTTGAATCGGCGTCACGGCGCCGTAACGTACCGTCTGACGCAGATACTTAAGGGGCACGGCTGCTTCGGGAGTTATCTGTGCCGGATCGGACGGGAGGCTAGCGATGCCTATCACCACTGTGACGCCAGCGAGGACACGGCTCAGCACACGCTGGAGGTGTGCCCAGCTTGGGCAAACGAGCGCGAGACGCTCACCGCCTCGATCGGGCGCGACCTCTCGCTGCCATCCGTGGTTTCTGCCATGGTGGCGAGCGCGAGCTCGTGGGATGCGGTGCTCTCCTTCTGCGACGCCGTCGTGTCGCAGAAGGAGAGCGCCGAGCGCCAGCGCGAGCTGGACAATCCCGCCCGACGTCGGAGGCGAGGCCGCCGGGGTGGTGGTGCGTAATCCCGGCGGTTCCCTGCGGTTAGGGGACAAGAATACTACTGAGGTATCCCTGCCTGTCGTAAGAGGCGACTAAAAGGGCCCTTGGGGTCGCGAAGCGCACGCGGGGGGGCCTGCGTGTGTTTCGGTTTGCGATCCCGAGGATGACGGTAACGCGTGTCTTCGGACACAGTGGTCTGTGTTATCGTGCACTGGAGTTGAGCTTGCTCCTCCCGAGGCTGGCTGCCAGGCGGCCTTGCGCGCCGAAGGGTCCTGCGAGGAGTCTCTCCCTCGTTGGGGATCCCGGGTCCCTTCCATTCTGCGCCGAAGATGACCACCGTCAGGTTTTAGTGGGTAGGGGTCTCTGTTTTCCCAGGAGTTCCGAGTCCCACATATCCCAGGTGTCCCGAACCCAGGGCCTTGGGAATGCCTAAATGCATTTCCTGACGCAAAAAAAAAAAAAAAGGGTTGTGACCTTAAAAACGAAAAATGGACTCATTAAAAGGCCAATCGTTAAACTATCATTATTACCTACTCATCAAGACGGAGTCAAGAAACTTCCGCTCAGTCAGCAAGAATCAAATAAAAACAACAAGAGCGCTACAAACGAGAAAGAAAAGCAAACTAAGCAATCAAGAAAGGGACATTGTCTAGCTACAACGATGATGTCTCTATTTATTTTTTTATGACGTTTATTTCCACAGTGGAGTGTAAATACAACGTTACTTCTTTGACATAGAGCAGAAGCCTTTATTTTGACAAATTAACAAATATGCATCTAATAAGAGACGACTGGAAACTGATTGTGTATTTTGATAAGGACCCTTATTGGGAAGGCACTCAAGCATTCAGCAAATATTTGAAACATCTCGAAAACGTATGTTTACATATAAGAAAGGAATCACATTGCGACGCGGTAATATTACAACTACGTCACGGTGACGCAGAGCTCGCGTACTATAATCATATGTTGCTGCATCAGCACTTTGGAACACGCTCACGGCGAAGGCGTGGTCTTATCAACGGTGTAGGCAACATAGCAAGCTCCTTGTTTGGAGTCTTAGATGATCGCGTTGCAGGAAAATACGAACAAGACATTGGACTAATTAAAACAAATCAAAAACATTTAGCTGCGTTGTGGAAAAATCAGACCTCAATTGTGGAAGCAGAATTTAATTTACTCAAAAGAACTGAAAATAAAATGGACAAACAACACAAGTTAGCAAATCAAAAAATGTTGGACTTAGACAACAAGATAAAAACTTTAAAAACAACTACTCAAAATATGTCCAGCATAAATGATTTTACAATGACCGCAATGATAACAAATAATTTGCTTACGCATCTGAAAAGTATGCAAGATAACATTTTAGACACAGTGACCGATATTTATAATGGAAAAGTGAATCTACATTTGCTAACGCCCGATCAGCTGAGCAACGAATTGAATATCATATCAAGTAAACTATCAAATGATCTTTCTTTACCTGTAGATACAGCTGACTTAACAAAAATTTACAAATTACTGAAAATACGGACTAAGATATTAAAACAACACATCATATTTGAAATCAAAATACCACTTATATGTAGAGACTTATATGATATATTGACCACGATAAATCACCCCACGACGACCCGACGACCACGACGTTATGTCTGAACAGATGGGAAGAACTAAACAAAATAAGTAACTATTTCTATTTTTGCTGTGGCGAATGCTCACTGCAGTTGATATGCGACGATCAAGAAACAGTATTGCAATTAAAACTTGTCGGCTTACTGACATTGAGGCATGGCTGTATTATTATGAAAAATGAAAATGAAAAATGAAAAACTGTTTATTATTGATAATAAGTAGGTTCTACATAAATTAAGGTTGACTTCTCCTTTTAAGTGTACAAACACCTGTGACTGGAGAAGCCGCTCTCCCATAGCAGAATACAATTTTCCTATTGCTAATACATTACTTAATTTTAAATTATTTAGTTCAATTTACATTATTAAAAGTAGTTATGCAAGTAATAAAAAGAAGAAGTGGAGGCGTGTGGTGTACGTGTGTGTGTATGTGTATATATATATATATGTTTGCACATGGGTGTGTGTGTGTGTGAGTGCGTGTGTGTATGTGAGTGTGTGTGTTTTTTAGGAATCGATTAACCATAGCTCTTGTACAAAACCCCACTACTTTATAATACGAGTATGTACTATAACATTTTCTGTTTCGTCATAATTTAAGGATTTTAGCCAGTCTGTCAACAGTTTTTTGCATTCGAAGCTAGATTTTGTATATAGTTTAAGAATTTTATTAACAGAATTATAAAGATAAGATGACTGATATGTGTATTGGTGTCTAGCAAAGTAGGTCTTACATTTTCGGGTTTCGGCTACAATATTATCATTACGTCTTCTTGCTAACACTGTGCTATCAACTGGGAGAACTTTATGTTTTGCTATTACAGTGTGCAGGATATATAATTGCCGAACAGTCAGTAAGTCTGCTATTGCATACAGAGTATCGGTTGGGAATCTAAGTTTTTTAAAATGCATAACCTTCAGGAGTATCCTTTGAGCCCGCTCTGCCTCCAAAAATTTTAATCCCAAAGACGCACCTCCCCACACTGGTACGCAATAAATCATAATAGACTGTGCTAAGGCATATAGCCTTATACTTCACTTAAAATCTTCTTACTAGCAGAGTACCTGAGGGTTTTAAATATCCAGATCAGTTTCCTGATTCGGCTAGCGATTAGATCGATTTGGGGGTGCCAGGTGAGATTTTTATCAATTATGATACCCAGATATTTGGTGGTGTCTACCTCATTTATCTTAGGGCAATTGCATTTATTGTTGCTGAGCATATTACAAGTATGTATTTGCAAACCAAAATCCGGGTGTGGCTGAGTTCTGCTGTTAATCGTAAAACACATGAAATTAGTCTTGGCAGTGTTCAGAGTCAGAAGGTTTTGTCTCAGCCAGAGAGCGGTAGTGGCTAGTGCAAGTTCCGTGTCCTTTTTTATGGACTCCCATGAATTTCCAGAGATCACCATGGCAGTATCATCAGCATAAGATAAGACCCTAGTGCCATGAAGCTTCATCTTACATAGGTCATTGATGTAAATAAGAAATAGGGTTGGTCTCAGGACGGAGCCCTGGGGCACCCCGTAGGACAAGTCAGCATCACCACTCAGAAACTGGCCCACCCTCACCTTTTGTCCCCTCCCACAGAGGTAGTTTTTAAACAAGTTCAGAGGGGGGCCTCTTACTCCAATGTTATTTAGTTTCTGCACGAGTATGGGAATAGAGACGGTGTCAAAGGCCTTCTTAAGGTCCAGGAAAACCGTTAAACATTTACCTCCACTATCCGATTGGTCTGTTATTAGAGAAGACAGCGTCAGAACTGCATCCTGAGTGGATTTACCTACCTGAAATCCATATTGTGTCTCAGATAAAACATTGTACTTTCTCAGGTAGTCAGTCAACCTTTTGTTTAAGAGTTTCTCTAATATTTTGGACAACGAAGGCAGTACCGATATTGGTCGATAGTTATTTATATCCTCTCTACTCCCACCCTTAACTGGGGTAACGACTGCTTTTTTCAGTAGAGTTGGAAAGACACCTTTTGTGAAGCAAGTATTAAACAAGTGGAACCAATATGTGGCTGCTTATTTCAGGAAAACTAACTGGAATACTATCCCAGCCGGGGGCACTGTCCGTTTTTAAGCTCATAATCATATCATGTACTTCTTGTGAATCGGTTTCCATAAGAACAAAGGAAGAGAGCTGAGTATGACTAAGAACATGAGAGACAGACAAACTTTGAGATGGTTCAAGTGGAATTAGCTCATTAGCAAGTTTCTCTCCTATACCTGCGAAAAACCTATTTACATAGTCGACAGATTCCTTAGCGGTAGGTTTTATGTTAAGGAGTTTGTCGTTTCCAGTTTTGTTCTGATTCATGTGAGTAATCCTCTTGATATTCTTCCACAGGCATTTTGAGTTTTTGGATGATTTTTCCAGCAATAGTTTTTCATAGTTATGCTTTAGTTTCTTTAATAGTTTATTACAGTGATTGCGGTATCGTTTGTAGGTAACTTTTAGGATTTCATCGTGAGGATTGGAACGTAGTTTTTTTTGCATATTATTTCTGTTCCTAATGCAACGTAATACCCCAACAGTTATCAAATAATCCGTTGCGTTTTTGGGATTGGTTTGACGTATGTGTGTTCTTTCAAAGCTTCAGAAATGCGAGAGATTAAACAGTTACATATAGTCTCAGGATCATCACACAAGAGTAAATCAGACAGATTTTTACTCAAAAGACCATCCAATGCGCCATCATAGTCAGTAACCGTAACGACTTTAGGAATTTAGATTTACTAATTACGTTAGACAGATGCAAACACGTCAAAGAGTGGTCTGTGATTGAAGCATTAAGTACTGCCACTCGAGCAGACATCTTTCCCCTGTCCAATTTTAGCATTATGTGATCCAAGCAGCTTCCATCCCTAGTCGGTAGACTAGGGCCGGCCATGATACCGTGGGTACTCAACATATTAAGGTTATCCAGACGGTTTTTTCTTATGTAATTCTGTTCATTTGGGCAACTAATTAGATTAATGTTAACATCGCCCACTACCAAAATACAATTATGTGACCTAATCGATTCCAGATGGGAATTCAGAGAGCCAACAAACCTATCCGCATTTATATTTGAAGGTGATCTGTATATGGCCAAAATGGTGTGGGTAGTAGACTCAATTTGAAGACAAGATGCATCATCTATGATTATTTCCTGTACATTAACCGGAATGTCATCTTTAACGTACACAATCACACCATCGTTTTGGTTGTGATAACGGGTACTGTGATACGTGACGTAATTTTGTAAGCCTGGGATAGGTTTATTTGCGTTTGTCCAGCACTCTGATAAGACTACTAGATCAGGACTAATTCAATTGGGTCTTAAGTATTAAGTCTAAGGACTTTGTTATCTATTCACATAGGCAAAATGTAAGTTGTATAAAAGCCCAGCCAGAGATAGAGGCAATCGAAATAGCTCCGATCAATCATGTAATTAGTCTGCCTATTGATAAAATAATTTATTCTTTGAATGTGTCAAAAACCGAAGAAAATAATCATAAAGTTCAAATGGCTGAAATACAAAATCAAATTGATACCATGGAACTAGCAGAGCCGATCAGTTCAGACTTATCGGATCATGACATTCACCATTATGTCCTTATGTACGTGGTGATAGCAATAATGGGAGCATGCGGAGCAGTGTTGGTGTGGCGGCGCTACAGGAGGCGCCGGGAAGCCGCCGCGCATCCGCAGCAGGCGACCGGTAAAGAGTGTTGTGTTGGTGAATCAGTGTCGTATACTGAAAATGGGCAATCTAGTGTCAAGTTTAAGTGTAGTGAAGTGAAACCCAATAAATTAAGAAAAGATAAAGGCACGTCGCCAGTGCTTAGATCAGTGCTCACTATCTCTGACGCAAGCACATAGACTTAGTTAAACGCTAGAACCATCATCGAATTATTTTTAGAAAAATAAATGCCCATCATCTTGTAATTAGATTAAGCCATCCTAATCAAATAACTTTTTTTAATTTTCATTACCTATTATTAGCATTATTCATCACCTAGCATCTTTCTCCCCCGGGAGCATGTACGGTGTACATATTGTATCGACCTACTTTTCGCCTTACTGATGTATCAGCAATTTCATAATTGTATTCCTGCAATTTATTAGAATCAGTGCAGTTTTAGCATTCACAGCAATCAGGCGCCTATCATTCAGTACTAAAAGCATTCACTAGCATAATTATCATATTTGTACCTAGTTTACGTAAAACAATAAATTCTCAATACTTCAATCTCCGGACTTTTACTCGTTTATCAGAACAGTCAGAATCAGAATCAGAATCTTTATTTGCGTAAAACATGGTATTTGATGATGTTACAACATAGGAGAGTGCACATGTTTCGCTATTACAAATAGCATGCAAAAATTACATAATTATAAAATTACAACAGGTATAAAATAAATAAATAAATATGCGCCAGACAACACACCTCTTGTAATGGTCTCGAAGTAGGGATTGATATCCCTGTGTTACGAGTTACCACACAAGGAAATCAGCCAGGGGCGTCTCCCAGCACACCCAGACCCGAGTCAATTCAGAAAAGATCGTGTCCTGAATTGACCCGACCGGGAATCGAACCCGGGACACTACGGAAATCGAGGCGAAAACCGTGCTACAGCGCACTGCGCCAATTGTGTCGTCAATTATAATTACAATTAGATTATAATCTTTAGCAAGTGTTATCATTAAATAGTATGAAACCAAATTTGCGTATAATTACAATGAATAAAATTAAAATGAAGATAACTAAAGTATGTCAAATAAAATGAATTGTATTAGGAACTAAATTTAATGTTAATAAAATCTTTCATGTCATATATTCTTTTATTAATAAGCTACTTATATAATTTTGATTTAAATTGGTTAGTATTTAAGTTTTTTATGTCATTCGGAATTTTATTGTATATTTTTAGACACATTGTTAGGCAGCTTTTATTGTATTTATCTGACCTTGGGATAATGTCTTACACCAGTCTATTTGGATCCCGTTTCAGTCTTGTGTTTATATCGCTTGCTATAATAAACAATTTAATATTACTTTTCACGAAACAGCTTATTTCAAAAATATACAGTGCCGGTAGCGGGAGCAAGTTCAAGTTTGCAAACACTGTTCTACAGGACATGCCTGGCGGCATGCATTATCAAGGTTTACGGCCTACACCATTATTAACATTTTTAAAAGCAAAGAATCGAGGATATTTTTAATTAGAAAAGAGTATATTATGGTTCTTACTGGACTCTTGACGGTAATCAAATTGACATCTCACAATTGAAACCTATTGGGTCGTATAAACCTCCTTTCACGTGATTGGTTTATAATCTATCCATCAACCAATCAAATGACGCGATCTGTATCATACGTAAGAGGAGCTAGAGGATTCTACTGCATGGTATTAATGGGGTTTCCAGATAGCAGATTTAAAATTCCCACAGGTGAAATATATTTTTAATAATACGCACATTAATTTACGCCCATTGTCCAGACGGGTAGGTAGGACTTAAAATAGCCATTCGCTATAATCCCAACCCTTTCAGGTAGGGCTTGGTTTCAGAACTTGGCAAAACTAATTGTACCTGAAGTCTACTTCTCACATTCTCGTAAGATTGTACATGATGAACGGCGAGCTCTGTTTGAATCGTAAGTGCATTAAATCAGTAATTTTCTCCTCATAATTTATTTATCACGAAGCCGGGAAAAAACACATTCCCACATGTGAATTTGTGACGTCATGAGTTCGCAATGTTTAAAAATTAATAAATAATCAACTACCGGCTAGATCAACGAAATATTCAAATCAGTTACTAAAAATAGTAAAAGGTATTTAAAAAATATATAACAAAAAAAAATAAAAAAATTGTTCCCATACCCAATTGTCGTGACAAAATAGGTAGGTATATTGTATGAGAAATTACATTTTGTCGACAGATCCTAACATTCCTATCCTAACATTTTTGTCGTGGTTTAGAAATGATGTCTCGTGTGTGAACTTGTCGGTCATTTTTGTGCACGACAAAATATGCATTAAAATACATGAAAACAGGCGTCGCGGTGCGTCAAAATGATGTCATTTTTTAAGTGTAGAAACAAAGTAATGCATTTTATGAGCCGTCGCTATTTTACTATTTTAGCTATTTATGAGTGTTAGCTATTTATGAGTGTAAATTGTACACGAAAATATTAAATTCAAATTAGTGGACTAGTTATTCCTCTTTTTGCGAAAAAACTTATTTAGATATCTATTATTCAATAGTATCATCAATTAGATTGTTATTTATCAATTAATTAACTATTTATTTTACGATTATTCTTTCATATCGAATAATTGAATCGATTAGCTGAATCGATTAGTTGAATCAATTAGTTGAATCGATTAGTTGAATCTGCCCTTGGGAAATCAGCAATGGAAGCCGGTCTGCAAGTCAACATGGCCGGGACTAAGTATCTGAAGGCGTCCAAGAACCAGCAAGCGTGCCCTCGAGATATGGTCGTCGGAAGTAACACTTTTGCTGGAGTCACCGATTTCGTATACCTGGATAGTCTAGTAACGGATAAAAACGACATATCTTCTGAAATAGGCAGGAAAATTATGGCGGCGCGAACAAATGCTACTTTGGCCGGCTAAGATATTTTCGTTCCAAAATACTATCCAGAGTACTAAAATACTCCTTTATAAAACCTTACTAAGACCAATACTAACCTACGGTTCATGCTGGGTGCTAAGCAAGAAAGACGAGAATACTCTGTTGGTGTTTGAGTGCAAAATACTAAGACGCATATTCGGAGCTGTGTTTGAGGATGAGAGATGGAAGTCGCGATACAACCACGAGCTATATCAGATGTACAAATGAGCCCGACGTTATAAAAAGCATTAGGATTGAACGCCTACGATGGGCAGGATGTATCTGAATGGACGAGGCCAGAGTATCCAAACGTTAGCTAGAGAGACAGCCGGACGGGCGATGAACTCGAGGTAGACCGAAGCTTAGGTGGCTGGATGGCGTCGAACAAGATCTAAGGAATATTGGTAACTCTTCAAGTTGGAAGGGAAACGCCCTAAACAGAGTGGTCTGAAAGGGTGTACTTGACCAGACTTAGGCCCACCCGCGGCTGTAACGCCTTAGATGATGATGATTAGTTCAATCGATTACTTAGTTGAATCGATTATATCGATTAGTTGAATCGATCATATCGATTATTTGTATACATGCGCCAGACAACACACCTCTTGTAATGGTCTCGAATTAGGGATTAATATATCCCTGTGTTACGAGGTACCACACAAGGACATAAGCCAGGGACGTCTCCCAGCACACCCAGCCCCGAGTCAATTCAGAAAAGATCGTTTCCTTCCGAGAAATTGTATTGTTTAGTTGCATCGATTACAGCGATTATTTGAATCGAATAGTTGTGCTGATTATTTGAATCGATTGTTTATATGTTTGTTGTATACTATCGTTTCCACAAGTCCGTAATATTGATAATATAGATTATTAATTATATTAATAAATCTGTGCTAAACATGTCTACTAATTTTGCACCTTTTTACTGTTTTTTTTTTGTTGAGTGAAGGAGCTTATTGAATTTGTCGTGCAGTTCTATTATTTTTTGTAAGTATTTGACATTTATACCTATTAACATAACCTCCATAATTTTAAGTACGAATTACTATTTTAAAATGTTAAATATTGAGTCAGAATAAGTATAAATCTAGTTTATTATATCATGTATGCCCAGTATGCTCAACATTTTGATGTTTTTCCTCTACTAGTTTAATGTAGTTTTTTTTTAGTTCTTGTGAATTTAATAATACAGTTATTTTTCTTGCTAGCCGCATTCAGACTACTATGGATGACTTCGTAGAAAACATAAAAAAAACCGACGATAAAAACAGCGTGTGGGGTCATTTTTAAAATCAAAAACTAAATCGGAAGCAAAATGCAAGTATTGCAATAAAATACTTTTGTGTTCTGGAGGTTCAACTTCAACAATAAGGAGACGCCTCAAAATTAAACACTTAATATCATTAGATTCAGCAAATATAGCCTGTCAGCAGCCAGAAAATGAAGAAGCAGGACCATCGACATCTAAAAAACCTAAGAAAATTACAGCATACCTTAAAACTACTGATTCTATGGAACTGACAGTCTTAAGAATGATCACACTTGATGGAATTGCATTTAGGGTGTTTGCTATTTTTGTGGATTTAAGAAGATTATTCAAAAACAGTAACTTTGCACTCCCAGCTTCAGCCAATACTATAAAAAATATAGTTAAGCAATACAGCCAAAATGCCAAACAAGAAGTGAAATGTATGGGTACTAGCTACACTAGAAAAGAATGGCCAATAGTGTTCTTAAACTGCCGATGAATGGACATCTCACCGCAATCGTCGCTACATGAACATAAATTTGCATTTACCTGATTTAAATAATAAGCATCACATAAACTTGGGACTGGCTCGACTGGAGGGATCAGCCACAGCTATAAAGTGCGCTAATGTTATAGAGAAGCGATTGCACGAGTTCGATTTGTCTCTCGAAGATGGTGTTGCTGGCTTGACCACTGACGGGGCTACCGTAATTGTGAAGATGGGGAAATGTTTACCCGTATATCATCAATTGTGTTATGCCCATGGCATTCAATTAGCTGTACTAGATGTACTTTACAAAAATATCCATCCAGTGAATAGTGCGAATGCGACAACGTACGAACCGTACGATGGTGTAACAGAAAATGATAATCTTTATCTATCTGACTCCGACAGTGATAGTGAAGATGGCGTAGTAGTTGAGTCAGAAAATAGACAAAGATCCAGAGTTACTAATTGGCATTACAAGGGATTGATAGAAAAAGTTAGACGTGTTGTTAGAATGTTTAGAAAATCTACTTCAAAAAACGATGACATGCTACAAAAGTATGTAAAAGAGAATTTTGGTCATGATATCTGTGTGATCCTGGACTGCAAAACGAGATGGAGCTCATTATGTGATATCGTTGATAGATTTTTAGTGCTCTGTAAGTGCATACAGAAAGCGTTGCTTGCCCTAAAGTCGGATATCCGTTTCACAAATGACGAAATTACCTCTCTAAATCAATTTTTGATCTTATTTTTGATATTAACGGTTTTACCTTGAATTTATTTTGTGAAAATTCAAATTTATTTGTTCTTGTAAAGGTCCTGGGCTAATTTCTCACGGGCGAGACTGGTTATAACTAGACTCCTTTCAATACCTTGGGCGAGCCGTCAAAAGAAACACTTGAAATAGTCAAAGGCGTTGTTGAAGTTTTGTGTTTAGAAGATGCAACTCTTCTCACAGCCGATACTGCATTAAAATGCATGTTCAGAAAACTGTCAAACATTCACGGCATTTTGCGTTTCGAACTGCAAGCAGCTTTACAAAAGAGAATGACTGTAACGGAACGCACCTTAGCCTACACTATTTAAAACTGGGATTTAAATTTTTTCGGATTAAATCTATCCAATAAAAACTTGTAAATAAATACAATACAAAAAGTAATTGTTTTCATGAGTAGATTCATTGTTAGCTAGAATTTCAATTTGATATTTAAGTGTGAGTCTCACTTAATGGTTGTTTTTGTTAAACATTCTCGAATATCCTAAGTCCCTGTTAGTTCTCATGACCATAAATAATACTAATAAAAAATAATCTATGTGACTGTTTGGTCCAATAAATTAGTCCAAAATGTTTGTTTTGCTGAAAGGTGAAATGACAAGGTCTAGTGGTTGGTGTAAAGAAATCTGTTTAAAAAAGTGGACAAGTGCGAGTCCGACTAACTGAGGGTTCCATACCTATAAATTTAGATATTAAAATATATTCTTCATTGCACGAGAGGAACACGTACGAATGGCGCAGTTAATGCCTGAAGGCATCGGTTCTATATTTATCCTGTTAATTGATCTGTGAGACATTACCTTTTCTTAAATACTGATTTTATAACAAGGCCGCAAGGGAAGTAATTTATAGGTTTTGATTATCTGGAAAGTTTCAGAATATTAAGTGACTTACATTGCGGTGTCTTTTGTTTGCGTTGACTTAGAAGTTTGAGTTTTTCAATTCTAACGAATAGTGAACTGTAATGTTTGAAATAGACTTCGGCTTGATGCCTGTACGCGTGACTATGAGGGAGGATCTTGACAGTTGATCAGACGGAGGAGTTGACGGGTTCGATCCCCGCACAGTACAAACATTTGTGTGCATGAACATGTCTGTTTGTACTGGTCTGGGTGTCTCCTATGTATAATAAGTATGTATTTACAAAAGAAAATGTATTTAAGTATGTTTATCCGTTGTCTAGTATCCCATAACACAAGCTTTAATTAGCTTACTTTGAGGCTAGATGGCGCTGTGTGGAATAATGTCCAGGGATATCAAATAGACACAATAATAAGATTTTGTGGTGGTTCTCTTTGTATTCAACGTACAAGAGGAGGAACCCTAAAAATATCCAAGTACTAGTAATTCTCATGTTCAGCATTCGGTAAGGAGACAGTACGTTTTTGGTAGTGACAGAGTTAGGATCTAGGCCTCAGACGGTCAAAGGTTTTTTAGTTACTTATATTATTTTATCTAAAGTGTAATATTAATTGTAGAATCAGTGATTTTAGAGACGCAGCAACATAAGGTCAGATCTTTCCGTTATTATATAGAGCTATAAGAATGTGAGGATATCTAGACTTTCATTATTTAGAAGAGAGTCTGTTGGTAGCCCTGGAACGTTAGGTTCAGAACACGGGATAGTACGTTTTTGGTTGTGAGAGAGTTAGGTTCTATGCCTAAGACGAGTGAGGTTTAGTAATAGTTCTGTGCAAAAGTGTTTTAGTTTCTTCTATTTATCTAAAATAGAAAATTAATTGTAAAATCAGTGAATTTAGAGACGCAGCATCATTAGGTCTGATCTTTCCGTTATAAATAAAGCTTTAAGAAGGTTAGGAGATCTAGACTTCCATGATTTACTAGGACAGTCTTTATTTGACAGTGAAATAATCAGGTTAGAAAGTCAGTAATTCAGGGTTAGGTTCAGTAATAGTTTTATGCAAAAGTGTTTTAGTTGATTTACTTAATCTTTGTTTTATCTTAAATAAAGTCATAAATTTTAGAATCAGTGAAGTTAGAGACGCAGCATTTTAAGCTCATATCTTTTCGTTATAAGAGCTATAAAATTGAGATTAAAAATTGTTAGAATTTCATTTCCTATTAAATCTCAAATATAGTGCAACATATTCTTTTGAAACTAGTAATTATTTGATTAAACAGCTATATGTTTTATGTGTGTACCTAATAAATATTTACATAATGAAATCTAGTCATGGTCTTAGCATTAATTACGAACATTGAAATGTTGATGCTTTCTTTTAATGAAAGTAGTACTTACAAAGATAGTACAAGAATTAGTATTTGTAGAATCTGTTTTACATTGGTAAAGTAATTAGTAAAGTTCACCTTGTCATTTATTTAATTCACTGATATGGTCTGCGTAGTCCAAAATGGAGGTTATCAAAATACATTTGATTATATTACCATCTTTTATGCAATATTGTGTGGAAAAGAGGGATGTTTCTTTGGCCGCGTAGCAGTACACCTAATATTAATTAGGGTATTGATATGTGTGTGCCTCCCGCTGAGTGTACTCATTATAGTTATAAGTCGTGGCCGCGTAAAAGTAGGGTATGTGTGTTGCCTGACTGTTAGGCCGCGTAGCAATACGTGTGTGCGTGGCAGCTGGACCGCATATCAATACGTGTGTGCCTGGCTGAGTTTACTCTTCTCGTCCATTGATTAGCCGAAGATTTGAGCGTACTAAATCCTAGGACCTCCATCCCCTGACAGGTCAGGCTATAAACGCCGCTGTAAACGAATGGAACCTTGAGATGAGGTTTAGTTTTTATGTCCCGTTAATCAACTCTGCTGGTCAGTGGCTAACCACAGCTGGTCAGTACTCCACATGATAATTGCTAGCTTATACTAGATTTTGTGGGGGTCCAATGCCTAGTATGAGTGAATTGTCTTCTTGTATTTATTACCAACATCTATGCTGGACTAATTGCTAACGTTACCTAGTGATAAGAACAACTGATTTTAACAAGGGAACTTGACAAAGGTTCTTAGATTGCTTTTGGCAAATACTATTGGTTAATTAAACCTATTACTAAACACTGTTGATTTTTTTTAACAGTTATTCAACTATTTATAAGTGCTAATTCACTTGAAACCCAAAACATAATAATTTAAACTATCCCAGTTTAAATTAAACCTTATCCTTCAAACCTAGCTGCAAGATTTATTGCAAAGCTAATCATTGACTATTTTATATAGTTCAATCTGAGTCTTGGTGGTGATGCCGCTTGATGGCTGTGAATATGTACATTTCATATCACATTAAATATTACAAATCTACAAATATGTGGAGGCATCTTAACTCTCAGTAACGCCATGTACTACACCCTACTCTACATATATGTGGCGGTATTCTGCTATAAGCCAATACCCTTTTCCACACCAAATTATACAAATTAGTGGTGGTATTCTGATTGATAACAAATATGCTTTTTCCCCACACAAACAAACTCAAACTTTACACTAGCTTTCCTGTACGTGACCTAGCTGTCCATTGACTCGAGTATTTTGTTAAGTCTTCGTGAATTGAATTATCTTCACCCTAAAGACGATGTTTTTGATGAGTCCTATATTATCCGGTCCAAGGTCTGCTTTTGTGAATGTTTATCTACAATCGACATCAACATGATGTACAAGTTGACAAGTCATGGAGTATCATGCTACCAATGATTTATATTGAATTATTTCATTTTAATTAATGATGATTCATCTACAGAATGAGTTACGTTGGAGCTGGGTTTGACATCCTGCTACAATCCTACAATTCAGTGTTTCAATTGTGTTTTACACATTGTCACGCCACAGTCTATGACTGTCACTACAAATATCCTCAATCCTATTTCGGGGGGAGGCGCGAGCTGGTTGGCCTTCATCGGTCTGGAGCGGGGTGGAGCTCGTTTTGACCACCTCCAAAGGGAATGCTCCTTTAGAGAAATTTCCTATAATATTTTGATTCTTTTAACTACATATATTTAATGATTCTAAATATCAGCTTTTCACTCTTATTCAAATTCTGCACTATATTTAAAATCATAATCAATATTTGTTGGGTACATACATATAATAATATATACTTGGTTCCGAATTCAGCAATCCATTTTAAACTCGTTATTCTTATTTACTTAGGTACTTCTGAAGAGTTACTAATTTCACTGTCTTTGATTTCATGTTAGTCTTCGATTAGGTGAGTTAGTTAGTCATGTAATAAACAGAATGTCTGAAACAGTTTTACATAGCATAGTAGGTTCTTAAATATCCAATCAAACTCATAATTAGCACTCACATACCTCATAAAAGAATATTGAGTTACTACAGTAATAAATACTATTTACACAACACAACGTAGACGGTTCTACCACTATTAGACGATCACATCCATTTGGCCATTTTATCTTCAGGTTACATGTTCGATCATGTATTTATTTATATCGATATGTTTATTCATATTGATTTGGGTAGTAGAAGTCTTTCAACTGTGAAATTTGTTGATGTTGGTGAGAGATTGGTGAGAGGGGCGTTGTTACAATACCTTTTAATACAAGGTGTTTTGAAATATTTAGAAAACGCTCAAGAATATTTTGATGATAGTGATTGTATACTTCAGAAACCATCCGCAGATTTTATAAAATCGTTTGTAACTAAAATCGTAAATGATGATGCCGACAACATCCCATTGGCAGCACATCAGAATTTGAACACTTCTTCTTCAACTCCTACTTTTAAAAGTTTCAAAGAGGAGCTTTTGCATGCATCAAAACCAACAAAGAGTTGTACTACAAGTACAACAACGTCTACAACTCTTCTATCTTCAGTAAATTTAGAAATTGAAAAAATGGTTTTATGTGAAATGGCGTTACACGAAACTAGCGGTGGACGCGGCAAATTTTTAACGAAGGCATTCAATGCCCTCATCACGATCAAGCCAATAAGTGTCGAATCCGAACGTGCATTTTCGACGGCTGGTTATTTCTGCAGCAAATTACGGTCTCGCCTTAATGATTCTACTCTCGTTGCTTTACTGTTCAAGATCTCATTTTCTTACCAAATAATCATTTTGGTAAGAAAGTAAGATAATAAAGATGAAGATATGATGATTAAGAAAATATTTATTTAAGAAAAGAACTGTTGATTTTTTCAAAGTTTAATTATTATTTGACTGCCATTGTTATTGATCTCTTTTGAAAGACTTAACGTTATATTATTTGAATTAAAGGTTTGTAAAAAAAATTAAAAAGCTCAGCTATTGCTAGACAGACAGTTAGACATAGACACTAATAAGACTGTAATTGAAAGTAAAACAAAACTTAATAGTTTATAATTAAAGAATTTATATTATTATGGCATAACAGATTTTTATAGTGTTCTAAAGCTTTTACTTTGTATTTTATAATACTATTAAATAACGTGATACTTAAAATTGAATTACTTAATTATTAATTAATGTTCAGTTGATAATTTTGATGCTAATGATTAATATTGTTTGTATGTACTTAAGTAGGTACATACAAACAATATTAATCATTAGCAATTAAACCTTTTCCTTACACAAACTTCTGCATTTTTTTTTAATTATGTAAAGTATTTACCTTTAATAGGTAAGTACGTTTCCATTTAAGAATTAAGAAGATGCAATAAGGGATATGCTTTAAAAAAGGTATTTATTAAAATAAAAAAAAGTAAAAAAAACTTAAATTGGGACCGGTTTCACCGAAAACCGGTTTTTTATATAAAATAACCGAAAAAAAACCGGGTTTAGATTTCAGCCGGTCTTGCATTCCCTAGTCTAAACCGCTTTGTCATGCGAGTAAACTTGTCCTGTCTACTGCTTTTGTCGACACTCAGGACGAGAAATGAGAAATTACTCGATGTTGCGCATCTTAGCCCTGCTGTCCTGGAATCTTTGCAGCGATGCCAAGTCGACTGGCGATATGTGGAGGTACTGAGAAATCAGTAACAGGTAACTAACTGTCCGCCCAAGCGCATAACCACTAAACAAGACCCATCCAGTTGCTCAGAAGAGGTGTAAGACAGGGTGACGATTATATCCCCGAAACTCTTAACCAACGCACTGGAGGATGTCTTCAAGACACTGCAATGGGATGGACTCGGCCTTAACATCGATGGTGAATATCTCACACACCTCCGCTTTGCTGACGACATAGTGAGTGATGATGGCAGAATCGCTGCAGGACCTGCAGAAAATGCTGTCCAGTGTCACAAGCGCATGCTTAGGATGAATTTGGACAAGACTAAGGTCATGTTCAACGAACACATCGTCCCTGAACCATTTTCCGTCGAAGGTGTAGCCCTTGAAGTTGTCCAGGAGTACATATACCTCCTCCCCATGAGCCTTCGCCTTGTCGTGGCGGGGGGGCTTAGTACTGGTGGTAGGTGGAACCACCGGGAAGCTAAGAGGGCTCAGGCATGGCAGTGCGGTGGACTTCCCACCCACCCATTGCCTGCCGCCGGGCGTGGTGGTGGTATGGTGCCTACCACTGACCGCCTAAAGGGGCGCCCACGGGCGCAGCGCCTTAGGGCACGAGGTGGGAGCCGCGGTGCACAACCGTTTGAAGGGGGTCAGTGATCCGCGGCTGGCCCCCCCTGTGCACTGCGGCTCGGCGGGCCCGCACCCCCAGATGCGGCAGCGGATCCATCTTTTAGGTGGAGCGTGGTTGCGGACCTAGTAGGGTCCGCGTACGGTGAGAGCCAGCGGGCTTGAGTACGGGGGTGCTTTTGCCCGCAATGCACGGCTTTCACCGCGACGGCGGAAGTACCTGTGTGCTCCAGGTACTACCGTGGCCTCCCCCCTTCATTGTACCGTGGGGTTTTAGTCGGTAGAAGTCCGACATAACCTCGTCGTTCCCCCGGGCGTCGAGGTATCCATGAGGACTTCCCCACGTTAATAAAAAAAAAGGAGTAGGTACATATACCTAGGTCAAAATATAAACAATATAATAAATAAGGAGCCCAGACGTGGAACCTGACAGCGAAACTAGCCCACCGATTACTTGTCACTCCGAGAGCTATGAAAAGGTGCATGCTAGGAATTTTGTTATGGGACAAGGTCCGCAACTGACGTAGACCGGAAGTGTAGCAAACTGAAGTGGCAGTGGGCTGGTCACATCTGCCGCAGAACCGATGGTCAGTGGGGTAGACTGGTTCTCGAGTGAAGACCACGACTCGGCAAGCGTAGTGTTGGACGTCCACCGGCACGGTGGACCGTCGACCTAGACCCAAACCAAAGAAATGGCTGGTGGTGACTGGATGGCAAAAACAGGAGATCGGGCTTTGTGGCGCGCCCTGGGGGAGGTTTATGTTCATTAATGGACTGTTATAGGCTGAAAAGAAGAAGAAGATAGTAAATACAGAATAAAAAGTCATAAAAGAGATAGCCTATCCCGAATAGAACCGCCAAGCCTCCACATCCGTACTTCCAAATGAGATCTACCTTGAGCGAGCGGTGCTCATCGACGAGGCAGTTGGAGGCGCGCACGTCCCGGTGTAGCACGCGCTGCGTCGCGAGGTGCGCCAGCGCGGCGGCCGCGGCGCGCGCCAGCCGCGTCAGCGCCGCCGCCGACACGTGCCGCGCTTCGGCGTCGGCGGGGGCGGCGTCTGTCGGTGTTTATTCATATCACTATAACATTGAACTGTTTGCATTTTATTCATCAAAATAATATAATACTCGTACTGAGTATTTTTTAATATTTTTATAAGGAAACTGAAGAAAATTACTACCTTGCTACGGCGGCAATGAACGACGATGTGGGTAATTGGCATTCAGTATCTGGCTCCAGCTGAATGAGGTAGATAAGTCTTTTCTTTGTATACTACGTGAGCTTAAAAATGACCAAAAATTAATCGTAAAATGAAGGGAGCAGAGCCCACTAACGGTCGTAGGGCGATAAAGTTCTGAAACCTTTGTAGATCATAGTGATGGCAACGCGAGATAGAGCGTCCTAGTCGTTCGATGGCGCTAGGTCACTTAAAACTAGCTACTATAAAAAAGTATGTGCTGGGCTTATATCAGTGGACATCTTGCCGCTGATGACGATCAGGAAGCGACGTACCCGCCGTCTGGGTGAGTAGGTGCCGCCGCTGCTGCAGGTAGCCGGCCAGGTCGCCGAAGAAGGCGTGCTCCATGAGCAACAGCGGCGGGCCGCCCGTCGCGCACACGCCCACCAGCCGCACGACGCTCTCGTGCCGCAGCGACGCCAGCACGCATGCTTCGTTGAGAAACTCGCGCTCCTACAATTATGAATTTACATTACTAATGAATAGTTTACGAAACTAATGAATAGTCAATATTATGGATAGGATGCACGCGCTGTTTGATTTTCACTGCAACCACCAGGCTGGTAGTCAGCTCTTGACGCTGGAACCACTGCGCTAATCGGGTCGTCCAGTCGGGGTTATTTGAGAAGTGATAAGCACAACGATTAATCAATTTTTTATGCTATTAGTGTGTTGCAAGGTTTAGAGATTTTGGCTTGTGACCCTGGTCTGGTGTGTTTCAGACTCATAAGATGATGACTCTACAGAAAATAAATAATAATAATAAATTAGAATAATTGTGAAATGGTTCGTACCTCACTAGGAGTTGCCTCTTCGCGAAGTGCTTTCGCAGCGACAGCGATCGCGGGCCGGCCGGGCTTGCGAAGGATAGCGAAGTTTACTCTACCGAAGCGGCCGGCGCCTATCTCTTGGCGCATTTCTAGCTCACCGCGGTCGACAAGGTGGTCCGAAAGGGTGGCCGCGGCCTGTTCCCCGACCGCTATCAGTCGCGCGGTCCGCCGGCGGTCGCGCTGCGCGACATGATCTCGCCGAAAGCGACGCACTAACAACAGCGACGGACAAGACACGATCACGGCCGCAATAGCCGTCCACATAGCATTGTCATAGCAATGAGGCACGAAGTCTTTGCTAGCCGATTTAGTTAAACACCTCACACTGCCGTCACTTGGTGGGTCGTCTGTGAATATTGAGCGCTCGGGAAGCTGATACTCTAATACTATATCGTCTTCTATTTGCCATACTGCTACAGGCTCCCGCTGCCTCCCGTACCACTTGTCGACAAAGACTAGCGGTCTTTCTATGCCATGTTGATCCCATTTCAATATCTGTGAAACACCTTCCAGTGACAATTGGTCGATACTTTCCCAAAGTAACCTGGAAATAGTCAATAATACAATACATACACACATATTAAGTATACCATCGCGCCTTTCTTACCTAAGCTGCGGGAAAAATTTAATATGCATCAAGTAGTATATAGGTAGGTACCCTGTAGCGTTTCCTCCATGTAAGTCGTCTTGCCTTTCTGGATAGTTATGTAAAAACTTTTCAAAACTATGTAGAAGAAGCGTTAGAGCGTCCGCAATTGGAGCCGCGTGCATCGGCCAGGCGCGCCCCGCCCACAGCCGCTCCAGCGCCCTACCGACGACACTAGATGAGTTCCCTCCTCTCCACCAAAAAGATATAGTAAAGTGAGTCACTTGACCCTTTGAAACTGTCCGGTTACCACATATAATGTCTGACCCATGCCACTCCCTCAGGATCCATACGTGATTCGTTCCTGTCATTCCTAGATCATGCGCGATGCACAGAACTGAAGTTGCAATGGCGGAATTTGAATTAACAAAAAAGATGCGAGCTTGTTTTTCGAACAGTTGTTGCAGAGCTACCCTTACGCTAGGTTTTACTGCAATGTTTTCAAGACTTAGGCTGGACCGCAAAGAGTCGACTAGTGCGGTTGCAAGTTGCGTGTCATCACTCAAGACAGCGAGACGCTTCCAACTGTGGAGGGAGAGAAAATGACGAATCGCTAGGGTAAGATGTGAGAGCCGACCGGTAGAGACGCGCGCTGCATTCGGCAGTGGGTCATGCCCCGACACGTCATAGAGTATCAGCGCTGTGTCTAGAGCCGCAGCCACTCGCGCCGCGCTCAACGTACCCTCGCCGGCGCCTATAACTCCTATTAAACGCGACCAATATATGCTTTGCGTCTTCTTCGTGAACTTTTGCATCAATAGGTGCTCGTTCTCACAATTTACACCGAAATTGTATACGTTGACCAAGAATTTAAAGTTTGTTGAGGTACGAGTGACGTTAACCACTAAATTTATTGCTTTATAGTATTCTTTGTAATCAGGATCATTTTCGCACCAATAAACTGCTACTTCATAAACTGGTTTCACTACTGGTAACCACTGCTTTAATAATGAGGGATTGTCGTTCGCCCAGGCGCACGCTGCCTCTTCTATGCTAGAACCGGGTGTCGTAGCTTCGAGCTTTAGGACTTCGAGCAGATTTTCCGACGTGGGTGCGAACTCGTAGAATACTCTTATGAGCTTCGGTGCCGACGATCGAAGTAGGATATCGTCGGCGAGGCGCATTGTTTGCGTCGGATCGAAGTAGTCGTCGCCAGGGGGCGGCTCGACGGTGCGCACGCGCGGCCAACTTGTCCATATTTCGTAGTCTAAGAACAGGAAGGATACGTTGCCCTCTCGTAAAAGTGCGAGGAGCTCACGACGCGGCTTCGCATCGGACCCCAGATCCTGAACCCGGAGTCGCACTCCGGCAGCGGTGAGTTTGGTAGCTAGCTCGCTTGCCGGTATGTTCCGCTCAAGCGGAAAGTACATATTGACTGGCCATGTGCTTCTGTAAAACAACAAAAATTGGATCAAAGCTTAATTCATTTTGCAAGCTGCGGAAACAGTCGTTTTTTGGGCGTTGTCTTGCCGGCGCCCGCGTGGCTAGTGTGTGGAAAAGGTCACCGGCAAGTCACGCATAAAGAACGCTAGTGTGTGGTCTATCTTACTTTTGACTGAAGCCGCAGTGTGTTAGGGCCGTCTCATTGGTGAAGAAAGACCATTGAGTAGCTAGACGACAATGAGCCTCGGCCTCAGCTTCGGCGGCTAGATGCACGTGCAGCGCGAGGCGCGCCGGTGCAGCGCCCGCGCCGCGCACACGCAGCCGGGGCGGCGCCGCGTCGTCGCCGGACACGCGCGCCAGCGCCGCGCACGCCGCCTCCGCCGCACCCCACGGGGCTGCTGGCACCAGCGCCAGCCTGTACTTAGAATCCGACCATCTTTATCATCTACCTACTCCCCGTTGCCTTTGTGCTGAGCGGACGCGTCGCTGGTTTAAACGTAGTTTGTTAAATCATAATTTTTAAATATCGTAAAAAGTGATTTTGACACCGTGTGCCCATGCCATAGGGCACAAAATCTCAAGACACAAATCTACTCGGACTGTCGCCTTATCGCTTCTATTTGTGATTGGCTGTGCGTTGTTCCATAGAGTTACTGACAACGTAGAACCATAACACACAAACGCATAATTAAAATATCCGAACAGCGGAAGCGCAAGATGAGTAAAGACCCAACAGACAGATTTAATACGTTCTCGGAAAAAATCACAGCTACCCTTATTAACTCAAGGGCACAAATATCAGAAGATACCTACATCGCGGATAAATGATAGCATAAACACGATATTGAAAGAACACTTGGCCGATGTAAACAAAACTTCTCAGGAGTTAAAAGAAGAGATTGTCAATATAAGGAAGGAATACGCAGAGATGAAGAATTTTGTAAACAGCTTGGACTCCAGACAAGAAGAACTGCGGAATGACATAAATATTCTGCAGAATTCAGCGCAGTTTTGCAGTGATGAACAAGACCGTTTCAAGAAATCTGTGGAATTACTCTACGAAGATGTGAAGTCAATACAAATTCTCAAGGAAGAATTAACCGAGGTCAAGCAGGAAAACGCTCAACTTAGACCTGCAATAAATGAAAGTGAGCAGAGGGACAGACTTCCAATCTAGAAATATTGGGTGTGCCGGAGTTTAAAGAAGAAGATCTGAGTGATATAGTTACTCTTTTGGCCCGAAATGCTGGAGTTGACTTAGTAACTGGAGATTTAACACAAGTGAATAGAGTGAAACCAAGGTCTAAGCTCCAAGGACGACCTAAGGTGATCATTGCCAAACTGAGAACACGGTTACTCAGAGATAACATTTTAGCAGGTACTCGGAAATGTCGCATCACAACACAGTGTTTGAATCTGCCAGGAGAAGCTAAACCCTATATATTTATAAATGAGCATCTTACAGTATTTAACAAGATTCTTCTAAAAAAGTGCAAAGAATACGCAAAAACCAAAGATTATCAGAATGTCTGGCCAAAAAACGGAAGAATTTGTATCCTTTTTTTCACTTCATTTTGGGAAATGCCGCAACACCATTTTTTCGTATTGCATTCTCATTCACATGCGACAGTTTTGTCAGCATGTCTAGCTCTGTAGATTCTAAAATGCGGTTTTGCACTCACTTGACACGCTAAATAAGTATGCACCTCTGGGTCGTTCAAATGAAATTGTTATTTCTTTTAGTTGATGTGACGAATATGTACTCATGTTATATTTGTTTAATATTATTATTATTAAGTTCCCGTTTTTTACACATTTTCCTAAATAAATTTATAATAAATGCACTCGCCCTAACGCCTGTGCCTAAAACAATAATTTATATTCCTCACTTCGTGAAATTTATCCTCTCAGATTCTCACTATTATAACCTTTTCGCCTATCTACGACTTTGTAACGTTCTGAGCTACAGAAGGTAGGTCGGAGGTAGGTGGGTCAATCAAACTAGTCATATACAGTACTAATTGACATTTAATGTCTGTTTCCTCCTAGAACTGGATGGCTGGCTGAATAAGAGGGTACACTGGCCTGACGCGGACGTAACGCAGTATAGCTGGTGGCTGTAGCGACGGCTCGGTGGACGGTTCCTTCGAGGGCTATGATTGGCACCGGCACATTAGGCGCATAGGGTCCATTGACTTCAGCTGGTTGGTAGGGCGAGGGTAGTTTTGATCCCCAGCGGGATCGAACTAGCACTTGTTAAAATTATTTATTTCTAGAAGGTAGGCTGGCACAATGATCTGTGAATATTTAGCAGCGAGATTTGCGTACAGCAGTTTAAAATGGTGTGTCGCTTAAGAGAACCAAGTGGCCCACACAAGCACACACTTCCCCCACCGAACATACGGTGTACCGTTAGTTGGTAGGGATCCGCGCTTGCGCTCCGAGCTTGCTACGCTGATAATAGAACCTTTCGCGTTCAATGATAATGTGTGGTTCCGTAGCATGTTAATTATGCCTACAGACAATATGTTCTTTGTATAAGTTAGGTATTAATTGTTAATAAATTAGTAAGCATAGATCTAGTTTTAAGTAATGGATTAGGTATTAGTAAATTTGAATATGTTATGTAAATACGCTTTCCTTGTAAATAAATAGTTTAAGTAGTTTTCATAAATTGTTTATTTTAACGTGCATCTAGTGTGCAACGTTACAGTACTCCGCCGCAAACGGAAGGATTTTTCGTGCTTAGCGAAATTCCGTCTATTGCAGCTTATGGTAGAACTTATACTTTTTACCGTTATTTCTTTTTAATCTGTATAATGTGTTAGTTTTAAGTCTTTGATGTGCCAACATCCTTTAATATTATCATTTTCATCAGAAAGTTCGTATACTAGTGGTGACTTTTTACCAATCACCTTACATTTTATAAATTTTGGTGCCAGTTTTTTACTAAAGCGTTTATCTTTGTCACTTTGAAAAAAAGTCCTTTCCCATACTACATCTCCAACATTAAATTCGGCTGGTCGCCGCCGTAAATTGTAGGTCTGGCAATTTCTGGAGTGAGCCTGTAGTAACAAGGATTGTACTTTGTTAAATATATTTGAAAGGTGGCCTAAATTTTCAGCGTAGTAATCGCGTGGTTGGTAAACGATATCTTCACACTCGGCGTCAACATAATGACTACCGCATGCCACTAATTCACGACCGTAGACGAGGAACGAAGGAGTGAAACCGGTTACCTCATTGACTGAACTGTTGATCGCAAACCGAATTTGAGGTAATAGCTGATCCCACGATCGGTGGTCATTGTTTTTTATGAATGTCGAAACAGCAGTCGTAATAGTTTTGTTATATCTTTCGACAGTATTGACGTGTGGGGAATATTAAGGCGTGTAATGCATATTTGGCAAGCATGTTCTTAAGGGTAGCGCTAACGAACTGTTTGCCGTTATCTAAAATTACAGTTGATGGAATTCCATGTACTAAGAATACTTGTTCTTCCAGCAATTTTGTGACTACCTCAGCAGTTGCTCTTCTAATAGGGAAAAGGAAGCAGTATTTGCTAAAACAGCACGTAACAACAAATATGTAGGAGTTTTGCATTCTTGATGGGGGAAGTGGTCCAACGAGGTCGATACTAATAGTTTGGAACGGTCTAGAACACTTTTTCGGCCTCCCCATTTCCCCCAAAGGGGCGTGATTTTGATGTTTGTGGGAGATACAAGCGTCACACAATGCAATATACTCGACAACGTCAGAATGCATCCCCGGCCAGTAATATGTTTGGGCCAATCGTTTGTATGTTTTGAATACCCCTAAGTGACCTGCCGTAGGCTCGGCGTGATTCAACTCAATCACTTTAGGTCTCATCTCTGTCGGCACAACTTCTTTCCATTCGAACTCTTTACGCAAGGAACATTTGCTTTTCATTAGCCGGTACAGTTTTTGATTTTTAATTATAAAATTTGGAAAAGACGAAGGTGAACTCCTACAATTATTATAAATATTTAAATACCACTGATCAGTAGTCTGCAAGACGTCAGTGTCAATATCGATAGCATGGACTGGGTAAGCTCGAGAAAGTGCATCTGGGATAATGTTGTCCGAGTCTCGACGGTGTTTCACTTCAAAATTATATGCTGATAATCGAACGCCCCAACGAGCCAACCGCCCAGTGGGGTTATTTAAATTAAAAAACCATTTTAATGCCGAACGATCAGTGATTACCGTGAACTTAATACCATTATCCAGATAACATCGCCAATGCTCTATAGCCACCAGGACAGCTAAAGCTTCCCTCTCTGTGATGCTATAATTTCTTTCTGCCGCAGATAACGATTTACTCATGTACGCTATTGGAAGTTCCACACCGTCAACGGTTTGATTGAGCAGGGCTCCGACACCATAATCACTCGCATCGGTGTGTACTTCGAAAGGCTTATCGTAATCAGGGCATGATAGTATTGGAGCTGTTATGAGGCATTCTTATAACTTATTAAAAGCGTCATCCGCTTCTTCCGTCCATTCAAATGAATTAGCTTTCTTACTAGCAGAAGTTAACTTGTTTAACGGACCAGCGATGGAACTAAAGTTGGGAACGAACCTTCTGTACCAGGATGCAGTGCCAAGAAATCTCTTGACCTCCTTTTTATTAGTCGGGGCAGGAAAGTTTAAGATCGCTTCCACTTTTCCAGGGTCAACATGTAAACCTTTAGAATTAACTATGTAACCTAGATACTTCAGCTCATCACGAAAAAACACCGATTTCTCTAGATTAATAAAATTGTAAGATTAGCCGATTTTAGTTTGTTATATATTTTATTAAGTAAATTTATATGACCTTGAAAATCAGAGGTAACCAAAACTATGTCATCTAAGAAACAGAACACAGAATTTTCGAACTCAGGCCCGTAAAATAGTTTATCTACCAATCTCTGCTGCGTAGCCGGTGCGTTAGTCAACCCAAAAGGCATGGTGACGAATCTGAATGTTCCGCGGGTAGGAACGTAAAACGCCGTCTTGTCGCGATCGCTTTCTGCAATAGGCGTCTGCCAGAAAGCTTTTGACAGGTCAATGCTGCTTAGATATTTAGCATTCTTAAGATTGTCTAAAATCTCGGAGACATACGGTAGCTTGTATGCATCCTTCCGAGTAAAGCTTTGGTCTCGCGATCGTAACGCACAACGCTGCGGTATACGGCATGCGTTGCCGGACACATAATGTATGTAAACGCTGACGCACACTGCGACGGAACAAGAGACTATTCTTGACGTTTTTCATACGATTACATGTCCGGCACCGCATGCTGTATACCACAGCGTTGTGCGTTTCGGTCGCGAGATTAAGGCTTAACAGAGTTAATTTTGCGACTATCCAGACAAAACCGCAGCTTCCCATCTTTTTTAGGCGTCAACAAGACAGGAGAAGACCAGGGGCTCTCGCAGGGCTCTACGACACCCAATTTGATCATATCATCCAGCTCTTGATAAATGATACGAAGTTTTTCTGGCGGTAACCTATAGATGCTCCACCAGATGCGTACGACCCAATCCTGCCACCTCTGAAGATATCGATTTAAACCTTTGGACAACGTCACCTTTTTTTTTTTTTTTGCGTCAGGAAATGCATTTAGGCATTCCCAAGGCCCTGGGTTCGGGACACCTGGGATATGTGGGACTCGGAACTCCTGGGAAAACAGAGACCCCTACCCACTAAAACCTGACGGTGGTCATCTTCGGCGCAGAATGGAAGGGACCCAGGATCCCCAACGAGGGAGAGGCTCCTCGCAGGACCCTTCGGCGCGCAAGGCCGCCTGGCAGCCAGCCTCGGGAGGAGCAAGCTCAACTCCAGTGCACGATAACACAGACCACTGTGTCCGAAGACACGCGTTACCGTCTTCCTCGGGATCGCAAACCGAAACACACGCAGGCCCCCCCCGCGTGCGCTTCGCGACCCCAAGGGCCCTTTTAGTCGCCTCTTACGACAGGCAGGGATACCTCGGTAGTATTCTCGTCCCCTAACCGCAGGGAACCACCGGGATTACGCACCACCACCCCGGCGGCCTCGCCTCCGACGTCGGGCGGGATTGTCCAGCTCGCGCTGGCGCTCGGCGCTCTCCTTCTGCGACACGACGGCGTCGCAGAAGGAGAGCACCGCATCCCACGAGCTCGCGCTCGCCACCATGGCAGAAACCACGGATGGCAGCGAGAGGTCGCGCCCGATCGAGGCGGTGAGCGTCTCGCGCTCGTTTGCCCAAGCTGGGCATACCTCCAGCGTGTGCTGAGCCGTGTCCTCGCTGGCGTCGCAGTGGTGACAGGCATCGCTAGCCTCCCGTCCGATCCGGCACAGATAACTCCCGAAGCAGCCGTGCCCCGTGAGTATCTGCGTCAGACGGTACGTTACGGCGCCGTGACGCCGATTCAACCACTGCGTGAGGACAGGGCGGATCGCCTGGACCGTGCAATGGCCCGATCCGGGATCCGCGAGCCGCACATCCCAGAGCTCTACAGCAAGTGTGCGGAACTCTTCCAGCCAAGATGACACCTGGCTTGGGGTAACCCCGTGGACTGTGGACCGACGCGCCTCCTCTCGGTAGTGAAACACTGCCGAGAGGGTCCTCGCATCAAGGTCCCAGGGGAGTGTGCCGGCCAGCACACAGGCCGCCTCGTAAGAGATTGTGCGGTAGCCCCGTATGATCCTGACTGCCATCGCCCGCTGCGGTCTCCGCAGTTCGGCGATACACTGGCTTGTCAGGGTGTCGGCCCAGACAGGTGAGCCGTACAGGGCCATGGACCGCACAACTCCCGCGTAAAGCTTCCGGCATGAAGCCTTCGGCCCCGCGATGTTGGGCAGCAAGCTACCTAACGCGGCCGCCGTTCGCACCAGTTTAGGCGCCAAGCGCTTAAAGTGGGCGTGAAAGTTCGCGCGACTGTCGAGGACCAATCCCAGGTACTTCATGGTCGACTCGACACGGATCTGGACTCCACCCACCTGGATGCTCGAACCGGCTGGAGGTCCTCTCCGAGGCCCGTGGAAACAGGTCGCCTCGGATTTTTCTAGGGCCACGTGTAGCCCTAGGCGTCGGATTCTACCGACGACTTCCGCCACGCCTGCTGTGGCAAGGACGGCTGCATCCCGGAAGTTGTTCCCTCTCGCCGTTACCAGGGTATCGTCGGCGTAACAAGTTACATCGACGCCCTGGAGGTTGACTTCACGCAGCACCCAGTCATAACCAATGTTCCACAGGAGCGGCCCAAGAACCGAACCCTGTGGGACACCGCACGACATGGGGTGACGCTGCCAGTCATCGCGTCCCGGGAACTCGACATACCTCTCTGTCAGGTAGTCTTCCAGGATGAGCCGTAGATAAAAGGGAACACCGTGGTGCCGTAGTGCCTCCTTTATGCAGGTCCACGGCAGGGTGTTGAAGGCGTTAGCTATATCGAGTGATACCGCTAACACCACTTGACCCTGCGACATCGCCTCCTGGGCGATGGCCTTCACGCGGAGGATCGCGTGAACCGTGGACCGACGACGCCTAAAGCCGTACTGGCAGTCTGCCAAGTCCGGCCCCACCTCCTCGAGGTGCCCAATCAGGCGGCCAGCGATTATGCGATCGAGAAGTTTCCCAACCTCGTCGAGCAGCACAATCGGGCGGTAGGCCGAGGGGGAGTCAGATGGTCGACCCTCCTTCCTCAGTAGGACGAGCTTCCCCGTTTTCCACTGGCGCGGAAAACGTCCCTGCGACAGACAGGCCGAATACAGGCTCTGCAGTCTCGGCCCCAGCCACTCAAGGGACAGAACCCAAGCGCGGCCGGGTATGCCGTCTAGACCAGGAGCCGTACTCTTGGCCCGTAGCCGCGAGACTGCCGCATCAAACTCAACGTCGGACACGGCAGGGACCTCGTCTACACCTACTCTCACACCTGTGGGTGGCGTCATCACTGGCGGAGTGTGCTCTCCTCGGGTCGGAAACAGAGCCTGGACGACGTCGTGGAGCAAGGGAGGAGAGAGACTCTGCGTAACCGGGGGTGCCCAGGGGCGGAGCTTACTCAACGCCAACCTGTACGGCCTTGCCCACGGATCCGCATTAAGAGTCTCAAGAAACTCCTCCCTTGCCCTGGTGGACAACGTCACCTGCGGTAACTTGTTCAGTAGGAGTAAGTTCGTTAAAGGAATGCAGCATTATGTTTGATTTTTGAACAGTTGCAATAGCATGTTTGTTATTGAATAGGGAAATAGATTCTGAAAACTTGGGTAATAGATTAAATTTTTTCCAAAAATCTACTCCCAAAATCAAAGATGAAGTTACAGATGGAATGATATAAGTTTTTAGAATATGTATTTGTTTTTCAAAAATTATGGGCAGATTGATGTAGCCAATGGTAGACAACTTATGACCCCCTGCAGTAATAAATGATACGTGATTATCCGAGTCACAAATTGTTAGGCCAGTAGAAGCTATGATATCTAAATGTGCGTTACTGCCTAATATAGATACGGCCGATCCAGAGTCCAACAGACCATGTAAGGGTAGGGTGCCTACATTAACAGTAACATAAGGGCGTAGATCTCCATCTGATTTTTTATCAAAGATTGTCGCGATTGAGTAACTGGAGAAGTACATTTTAATAGTATTTAACCAATCCAGCCAGTCTTTTTGGTCAAAATTAGTGTTAGCTATTTTACTGGTTTTACCGCAACAATCTTTGCCTCTTAGCTTTTTGAATTTAGAGCAGGGTGACATTTAGGGCAATTAGGGAATGTGAAATCCTTTAGACCACATTTAAAACAGACAGGATAACGATCCTGCTTACATTGGCGTAAAGAATGATCATTTTTACGACAGCGAGGGCAAAAAGTAGGCCTACTTACATTATTTTCCATTTGTGTTTCGATAGCAGCAACGTTTACCAGGTTTGAATTATTAGCCGTATTAGTTCGATAGTTATGGCCAGGAGAACCTTCATGGCATGTGGTTAGTTGCAGAGGAGGGGCATGTTCGTCTGCACGGTAGTGTGTACCGAGCGTCCCTTATCGCGTAATGCTTGGAAAAATTGTCATAATTGTTTTTAAAATAATATTGCTTAGGTTCAGATCGGACATATGCCAAATCCGGTGCTAAGGTGCCACTACCCACTTTTGGTGGTTCTCGAAATTGCGACGACAGACTTTGAATTTTTTGCTAATTTAAACAAAGCGTTCTAAGTGTTGCAATCGAATCAACCCCAGTAACGCAAGATGACAAAACAGTAGAATAACAAGGACGTATGTTGTGCATTAAAATATTTAATTTTTCTTGTTCCGAGAGCGATTGTGTAAGGCGTGAGAAAAGTTGTGACATGATGGCTAAATAAATAATAATAGTTTCCTGGTCTCCCTGCGTTCTGCTTCGTATTTCCGACATAAGCCTATAATCGTAATCAACTGGACTAAAATCCTGCAAAAGTTGAGTAATTAACTGATCCCAGTCTTTTACTAAGTCACGCACACTGCGATACCAATGTAGTGCATTACCGGTAAATATTTCCGACGCATACATTAATAATTTATTTGAGGGTAGATTTCTAACCGTCCTATACTCGTTCATCCTCTGCACGAACGCGTGAACGCAACTCTTACCATCGTATTTTATTTTAAAATCATTAGCGTGCGAGTGATCACAATGAATAGATATCGTTGACGAACCATCGATCGATGAAGAAGGTTGTGCACAGTTAATGTGCTCGGATGTGGCATTTTGCGTGACATTTAATTTGTGCAAGGTATCTAGATTCTTACAAAGAGAATTAAATTCTTTGTGAAGAGCCTTTATGTTTGAAGTTAATGTTGTGTCAGATTTATCCATTCTTTTTAAGCGATGGTAGATATGATTATGTAAGGCCAAAGTTCTAACAAACAAACTTTGGTCATGCTTCTCCTGTAACTTATTGATCCGCGTAGCAAGCTCATTAATAGAAAGTGCACCTTCACAGTCCACCAAAGTTTCCAAACCAGACTCCATAATATCATCATTAGGTACTGAAGATATTACCGTATTTATCTGCTTACGGAGCCCTATAACGGTAAGAGCGGGCTCCTCGCCTCTAATAAGTACTTCATATGTTAACTCGTTCTTATTTAGACTAAAATATTTGATGGGGTAAGTTTCCATTTTGACGGCAACTACACAAAACAAAGCAACTACTAGCGCACTAAACTACAATTACCACATACAAAATACAAAAATCAAGAAAACAAATAAGGCAGATAAGTATGTAATGAATAATATGCCTTCCAATTTATAAAAGAAAGTGTAATACTTTTAACTACAAAGTGTGTTGTATTAGCAGAAGTAATTAATTAATATGTACCGATATTATTATTATTAAGTATTATTGTTTTTGAAATTATTTTAAATCTGTTCTTTACAAATAACTAAATACGATTCGGTGGTAAACAATCAGCTGTTTCATAAATGCAAACCGCTAAGTATCTGTATGAATTAAGTAGGTAGGTTGCGTAATTTAACATAAAAACACAATACGAAACAACCACTTATTTTGCACGAAATACGCAACAATTAGCACTTAATCACTTATCTTGGTTGAAGGTATACTAAAATTGAATGCATACACTGTTTAAATAAACAAAACTTACCAGTTCACTGTTGTAGACACCTCTTCGTTCACAACGAGTAGGATCTGCCCGGCTGAGTGCTAGGTAAATACGAGTACTTAGATACCAACCCAGTTCTATTCGGAAACAAGACTACACACGTAAGGCACCACTGTAACGTTCTGAGCTAAAGAAGGTAGGTCGGAGATAGGTGGGTCAATCAAACTAGTCATATACAGTACTAATTGACATTTAATGTCTGTTTCCTCCTAGAACTGGATGGCTGGCTGAATAAGAGGGTACACTGGCCTGACGCGGACGTAACGCAGTATAGCTGGTGGCTGTAGCGACGGCTCGGTGGACGGTTCCTTCGAGGGCTATGATTGGCACCGGCACATTAGGCGCATAGGGTCCATTGACTTCAGCTGATTGGTAGGGCGAGGGTAGTTTTGATCCCCAGCGGGATCGAACTAGCACTTGTTAAAATTATTTATTTCTAGAAGGTAGGCTGGCACAATGATCTGTGAATATTTAGCAGCGAGATTTGCGTACAGCAGTTTAAAATGGCGTGTCGCTTAAGAGAACCAAGTGGCCCACACAAGCACACACTTCCCCCACCGAACATACGGTGTACCGTTAGTTGGTAGGGATCCGCGCTTGCGCTCCGAGCTTGCTACGCTGATAATAGAACCTTTCGCGTTCAATGATAATGTGTGGTTCCGTAGCATGTTAATTATGCCTACAGACAATATGTTCTTTGTATAAGTTAGGTATTAATTGTTAATAAATTAGTAAGCATAGATCTAGTTTTAAGTAATGGATTAGGTATTAGTAAATTTGAATATGTTATGTAAATACGCTTTCCTTGTAAATAAATAGTTTAAGTAGTTTTCATAAATTGTTTATTTTAACGTGCATCTAGTGTGCAACATTACAACGTATAAAAAATACATGCCATACACATTGTATCTTAATAAATTATAACTGTTTTGCACCCATAATCGCACTATCATTTTGCGCTTTGACTTTAAAGCAAAGTTGTTTACCACAAGATGGCAAACAGGACCGCGTGGTTTTTAAACATAATAAATACCACTTCTGCTATAAAAAAAACATAGAAACACACAATACACTACTTGGATAGTATTTTTTTACATTGTTCCACTGGGCAGAATATCTTATGTAATAACTACGATGTGATAGTGATAAAGCTACGTCCAATCCACTTCACTTATACATTTAAATCTAGCCCCATTGCTAGATCTAACACAGTGCGTGATCTGGGAATATTATTTGATCAAAAATTGCTTTTATCCAATCATATTGATCACATATCAAACAAGGCGTACAGAAATCTGGGCTTTGTACTTCGGATATGTCAACCTTTCAAAGATGTGAGCACAATAAAAACTGTTTACAACGCCTACGTTGTAGTATACTAGAATACGGGAGCCCCATCTGGTCTCCGTGTTACGAAATATACAAAGATCGCTTAGAACGAATTCAAAAAAATATATGAATCACCTAAATTACCGATTGCGCGAATCTAATGAATCATACACCGAAAGCTGTCGTCATCACGGTTTCTTAACACTTGAAGAAAGACGCATAGTCATGGATAAGTGTTTTCTGTATGATATTGTGAATGGGCGTCTGGATTGTGCGCCGCTGGTTGCGAGCTTATAGACCGATAGCGCTAGGCTATTTTGAAGTCTTAAGTTTAAATAATGATATAGTTGCTTATTTCCTGTCTGTGGATAGAATCGTACCTGAGAAGCTTATTATTGCGTTTTCAGCAATATCGGCAATTCGATTATTTGTATGTGATACTTTTTATTAATTGGGGGTGCAAGGGGGTCCTCCAACATCTTCGGGCTCCAAGCCAACCTCGCCTGCAAGGTGGTGCACCCTGCTGATCAACGAAGGAGGCTCTGGCGACGGCTCCCCTTTATGGGTTGGGAGGTCAGATGGCAGTCGCTCCCGTAAAGTCAACTCAAGCCAAACAAACATGGAAAGTCAGCAGAGAGTACCCGACTTGGATAGGGCGTCGCCGGATAACGACGCGCAGGGGGATCGCCCTACTCCTGTGTTGAGTGGGTTAGGGCTACCGGGCCATGGGAGGGCCCGGTTGAAGACATTAGTCTATTTATTTATTATTATTTTTATTTAGGAAACAAACAATTTTTATTCCACCTTAAGATTACTTAAAAAAAATACACTAAAATCAGTTAAGTTTTCACTGAGAGTCGAGAGAAAGGTCCGCTTCGCATCGTGGAACGTGGGCACGCACACATCGGGCACGGTTACAAACTACTATCTACGCGGGTTCTCCTGGTGGGGCCAATGAAGTGAGGGTGGTGCTGTCCGAGGAATTCCAAAATAGTGTCTTGGAAGTAAATCGCGTTAGCGACCGCCTTGTGGTCGTGAGGGTGCTTATCGAAGGGGTCACGACTAATTTGATAAGTGCTTACGCACCGCAGGTCAGTTGTAGCGATTTGGATAAGGCACTATTTTGGGAGCAAATCGAACAGCTCCTATGCACTATTCCATTGTCCCAAGGCGTCGTTCTGGGTGGTGATCTGAGCGGTCATGTGGGTGAACAGTGTGAGGAATACGAGCGTGTTCACGGTGGTTTTGGTTTTGGCAGTCGTAACGCTGAAGGCGAAGAGATTCTCCGGACGTGTATGGCTGCCGACTTTTCCGTCGTAAACACGTTCTTCAAAAAAAGTCCCGAGCCTCTGGTCACCTAATAAGAGCTGTAGAAGCGCAACCCAGATCGACTACTTTCTCACCAGGAGAGCCCAGATCGGCAAGGTAGCTAAAGGTTATACCCGGAGAGAGTCTTACTGCCCAACACCGTCTACTTGTGATGGACCTGCAAGTGAAGCCTTGAGGCAAATGCCGGAAGCGCTGCCCGCCGCAAACCAGGTGGTGGCTGCTTGAAGGAGCCAGATCCCATGACTTTGCTGCCGCTGTCGGTGACCTGTGCATCGCAGCGGACAGTGAGTCCGTCAACAGCTCTGGGATAGGTGTCAGGCAGCTATCACCGGGGCGGCGAGGGTGGCGTTAGTTGTGTCTCGGGTTGGACGTACGCTTGGCAAGGAGACCTAGCGGTGGAACGAAGCAAGCCAGAAGGAGATCAGGTTAAAGAAAGCCCTCTTCAAAGCGTGGCCAGCGTCCAGATCTCCTGAAAATAGCACCGCGTACAGGGATGCCAAACGTGCCTCTAAACGAGCTGTAGCCAGAGCCAAACGTGACCACTTACGTCCTATGAACGATAAGTTGGAGTCGTCTGAGGGGCAGAAGCTTGTTTACAAGTTGGCACGTTCGAGAGTCAAAGTGGCCCAAGATATTTTCATGTGCCGCTGTGTAAATGACACTCTCGGTAACCTGCTATGCGCTCTTATTTTCACGAGCTGCTCAACAAGCAGCACAAAGAGGTGCAGCCACCTGAACTCCCTCCAAATCAGGCACTAGTGCCCCCGGCAACGCCTGATGAAATCCAGTCGGCTCTTCGCCGCATGAAGAACCGGAAAGCTGTCGGACCCGATGGAGTCCCTATCGAAGCGTGGAAATCGATGGGCTCTCGTGGTGTGAGCATACTTACCCACCTTTTCAACCGCATTCTCCTCACCGGGAAGATACCTGATCTAAGATGAAGACTGAGTATTATCATGCCGGTCTTCAGGGGCAAGGGCTCGGTGCAGGACTGCAGCAATTATCGCGGCAAAAAGGTGATGTCCCACACCATGAAGCTCCTCGAGCGCATTGTGGACTCTCGGATTCGACAGGAGTGTACAATCTCGGAGTGTCAGTATGGGTTTCAACCGGGTTGCGGGACCATGGACCCCGTATTTGCCTTGAGAACGCTCATGGAAGGATACAGACTGAAGAATACACCTCTGCATCTCCTTTTCTTAGACATGCAGAAGGCCTTCGACGGTGTCCCTCGAGAGATGATCGGCTGGGCGCTGCGCTCCAGGGCTGTTCCCGAAGTCTTTATTGACATTATCCGGGACCTGTACCACGATGCAAGTTCCATAGTTAGGACTGCGGTTAGTGACACGCTTCCCTTCCCTATCACCGTTGGAGTACACCAAGGCTCTGTGCTAAGCCCGTCTCTGTTCAGCGTAATATTAGACGTTTTGTCAAACAGCATCCGAGACCACCACGAGCAACCACCCTAGTTACTGTTGCTCATGTATGCTGATGATATTGCGCTAGCAGATTCGGATAGGGGACGGCTGGTACAACGGGTGAATAAGTGGAAAAATTCACTTGAAAACGGCGGTCTGGAACTTAACGTGGCGAAGACATGGCCTGCAATACCACAAATCCCCAGTCCGTCCGCATAGGCGTTGACGTGGTCGAGCGCACGGACCGTGTCAAATACCTGGGATCTGTGTTAAGCGCGTCTGGGAACATCGACCGCGACGTCAGAACCCGAATTTCCGCGGCTTGGGCCAAATGGCGTGAGGTGACTGGTGTCATTTGTCACCCCAAAATGCCGATCAAGCTGAAGGGGCAGGTCTGTAAAACCATCATTAGGCCTGTCCTTTTATATGGCAGTGAAACATGGCCGTTACTATAGCGACACAAGCAGGAGCTGCGCGTCACAGAAATGAAGATGCTGCGGTGGATGTGTGGAGTCTCACGCAAAAATCGCGTGCGTGACACCCACATCCGCGGCAGCCTTCGTGTTCGTGACATCGCAGACAAGCTGCAGGCCGCCTTCGTTGGTATGGTCATGGCTCATGAAGATCGGCAAACTACGTCGGCAACAAATGTCTGGCCATGCCGCCCCCGCCAGGTACCGGTAGAAGAGGTCGACCCAAGAAGCGGTGGTTCGACGTCGTTAAGGGTGACATGCGTGCCAACAAACTCACCACTGAGTATGCACAAGACCGCGCGAAGTGGGCCAAGAAAATAAGTAAGGCGGACCCCGGGACCTCACACACCAGCGTGGGTCCACAACCGGGATAGACCGCACGGATGATGATGATACTTTTTATTCGCAATAAAACTGTTTATGGTATCAATATCTAGGATAGCCTGCGGAGTATGCAAACCTAATTTGTGTCATCTTTGTCCAGCGCAAACTGTTTTAAGGTCAGTATGTAAAAACAGTGACTAAAAAAATATTCCAATTAATGAAATAGCTATTTCCTATCTTAAACCATTAGGATTCTGTACCCCAAAGCGGCGTACACGACGGACCCCTGTTCTACATGTACCTTCTTTTAGAACGAATTATTTAAAAAAATTAGTTTCAGTGCGTTTACCACGCACTTACAATTTGTATAGGTACTTTCATAATATTGACCCTTTTTTTCTATCCAAAATTGTTACAATTGCGCTCAGTAAGTAAGTAAGTAAGTAAAAAATCATTTATTCATTTAAGCTTGTATAAAGCACTTATGACATGTCAAAAAAAGTATACAGAAATAATAATAATAAACGTAAATAAAATAGTACAATATTAGTACACATCGTGAATATACATAATGTGAATCTACCACCGGTTCGGACGTTGCTTCTTATCGAGAAGACTCCGGCAAGAAACTCGATAGTTACTCTTTTGAACTTTGTTTGTTTTACAAAAAATAAATTCAGAGTACAGTCAATGCGAGTAGAAAAAAGAACACAATATTGAGCAGAGGAGCAGATTATTCCTACTATGACCACAAACTTTTGTCGTTCAAGTAATCCTCTACATTATAATAACCTTGTTTCATTAACTTTGCTTTAATTGCAGACTTAAACTTGTGAAGAGGTAGATCAACAAGACTTTGAGGTATTTTGTTAAAGTATTTTACAGATTGACCCACAAATGAGTTTCCCACCTTGTGTAGCCTAAGACTGGGAGTTTTCAATTTGTTTTTATTTCTGGTATTATGTTTATGAGTGTCACTGTTTTTTTTGAACAGATGCAAGTTTTTGCGCACATACATTATGTTATCTAAAATATACTGAGCATGCACAGTTAAAATATCGATCTTCTTAAATACTTCCCTAAGCGAGTCGCGTGGTCTAAGTTTGTAAATGGAGCGGATGGCTCTTTTTTGAAGTACAAAAATGGTGTTCAAGTCTGCAGCTGAACCCCACAACAGTAGACCATACGACATAACACTATGAAAGTAGCTAAAATATACTAGTCTTGCTGTTTCAATATCAGTCAAGAGTCGTATTTTTCTAACAGCACAAGCAGCGGAACTGAGTCTCCCTGCCAGGGCCGTTATATGCGGACCCCATTGCAACTTAGAATCTAAAGTTATTCCTAAAAATACAGTAGAATTTGTTAATTCTAATGGCTCGTCATTCATAGTTACAATAGTATCAACCTGTCTCACATTGGGCATAGAGAATTTGATGCACTTTGTTTTTTTTGCATTAAGTAATAAATTATTACTAGTGAACCAACATAGTACTTTTGAGAGAGTATTATTTACATCGTCAAATGCTTGCTTACCTCTGTCGACTTTAAAAATCAACGAGGTATCGTCAGCAAATAATACTATCTCACAAATATCTTTGACATAGGTAGGAAGATCATTTATATAAATAAGAAAAAGCAAAGGTCCTAATATAGATCCCTGGGGCACTCCCATACGTATGGTGGCACCGGAAGATGCAGTTCCGTTGATACTAACTTTTTGAGTTCTATCTGTAAGATAGGATTGTATTAATTGAGATGAGATACCTGAAACACCGTAATGTCTTAGCTTAATCAGTAATATTTCATGATCCACGCAATCAAATGCTTTTGAAAGGTCACAAAATATTCCTACTGCATCTTGCTTGTTTTCCCAAGCATCAAATATGTGTTTGATAAGTGCTACACCTGCATCAGTTGTGCTCTTGTGTTTAGTAAAACCAAATTGTTTCTCATGTAGTAAGTTATTTAAATCAAAGTGTGAAAGCAGCTGGTTCAATATAATTTTTTCAAAGATTTTACTGAGAGCTGGTAGTATAGAAATGGGTCTATAATTAGATGGGTCACTTTTGCTACCAGATTTAAAAAGCGGGATGACCTTACTAAATTTCATCAAGTTGGGAAACTGACCTTGGTCTATGCAATTATTAAAAAGTTTAGCTAAGTGGGTTGATATCGTATTAATGATTGATTTGAGTAGATTAATCGAAATACCCCACAAATCTTCTGTATTTTTCATATTAAGTTCCTTAAATACCTTGAGGATGTCATGAGAATCAACATGATCAAAGCAGAACTGATTTGTGCACCCATCAACACTAGATGTTAGCAGGGACTCAGCTATATGTGGACTAGAATTTAACGTGCTTGTAGTTACAATAGGTATATTAGAAAAAAAAGTTTCAAATGTATTTGCTATTTCAATCTCAGACTCAATAACATTATTTTGAATTTTGAGAGAGAATGAGTGATCGCGAGGTTTAGATTTACAGGTTTCTTTATTAATTATGTTCCAAGTGGCTTTGATTTTATTTTTGGCCTGTTTTATTTTGTCTCTCAAAAAAATGGACTTTGCAATATGACATGATTTCTTGAATGTTTTTGAATATAATTTAACATGCTCAACTAGTTTTTGACAGTTTGAGTTAGCTTTTAATCCATATAATTCGTATAATTTATTTCTACTTTTATGGATGCCTGGAGTGGCCCAATCACTAAATTTAAACTTAAAATTATCAACAGTTACTTTCTTCTTAGGAAAAATATGGTTATGTTCATGCAATATTATCTCAAAGAGATGCCTATACTGATCATCTATGTTATGATGACCTTGGGGCAGTAGGTTAGAAATATTTTTATTTATATTCGTTTGAAACTTTTTTACTCGACTCTTGGTAACTGGTCTATAACTAATATCCACTGATTGAGAGACATGACGGTGCTCAAATTTGGTCAATAGACCACAGTGATCTGATTTCAAACAGTTTATAATTGATTTCTCAATAGAGATATTTTCACAAAAAATATTGTCTAAGCAGGTGGCTGTTAACTCGGTGATCCTGGTTGGTTGATCAAAAAGATTAAGTAAATCAAATGATTTAAAAAGATTTAAAAATCTTACAGAGGTCTGAGAAGAATCTAAAATGTTAACATTAAAATCCCCACATACAACCACCTTCTTGTTTGATTTACAAACCTTTTTCAGTACTTCTTCCATGGTCTCTTCGAACTGACAATAATCAGCAGAAGGGGGTCTATACACACACACAATAATAATCTGCTCTAACTCTGCGCATGCAAGTTCAATAGTTCGCTCAATTGAGAGTGCTACTATGTCTTTACGCTCTCTAGATTTAAACTTATTGTGAATTAATATCAGTGACCCACCGCGAATAGAGGAACTTCTCAAGAACGAACTAATGATACTATAATTATCAATGCTAATCATGCATTCATTTTTTTTCAGCCAGTGTTCAGTTAAACATAAGACATGTATATCCATACAGTCTAAAAATAAACCTACTTCTAATTCTTTGCTCAGTATAGCGGTAAATTATGATTGTAGTTAAACCAGCCGCGTAGCGGTCATATTACAATTAAATACCTAGCAAAACCTGTAACACTTATTGCATGTAATAACAAATTAAATTAGTAGGAAATAATATATTATAAAATTTTTGTTCATATTCTTTTTTCTGGCAAGCTAAATGTTTTCATTCGTGATTATCTTTAGTGAGATCACGACAGGTGAGATTATGGCATGCAGATAGTTGTAACAAACATTGTTTTTTTTACAAACGTTAGGAAATCTTGAATTTGTTCGTCGAGTGCGAATCTGCGCGGATGGAACCTGTAATTAGCTTTATTGTTAACTAGTACAGTTCGACAAGGATTTGAGGTTCCAACGATATACCTGATTGCTCAACCAATAGGAAGCGAGTATTTTCGCGCTAACTGTAATTATTGGCTCCACCGCGTCAGTTGCTTCAATGACACCGTCTGAACTGCATGTGCGCCACAAAACGATAACACTGTCGAGCAATATTCCTGTCTGCTTTGTTCTTTTATAGTTTTGTGGACTGATTAATTGATTATTTAGTGTTTGTAGCAAAACATTGTGTGTGTGTGTAAAAACAATGACCTCTTTTAAACCTGGAAGACCTTATAATAGTCAAGAAGTGATTTATAATGTATATAAGTTTATGACAGAAGAAGCATTGGAATCAAAAAATAAGATTTTTGGTAAAGATCATTTCCAATCTGTTCAAGAACGGACCGCTCGGGCAACAGGCATCTCTCGAAAAACAATAAAAGAAGTTATCGCTGAAAGAGATAATGCTACTGCATCTACCAGGCCGGCTAGTCCACATAAATTCCATAGTCCCAAAAAAGGAAAGCGTACTAAAGAACGACGGCTAAGCCTTGACGATTTCGACTACCAAGTTATACGGCGTAAAGTTCATGATTTCTATAATGTTGAAAAACGACTACCAACGATAAAAGGGATATTGCGAAAATTAGAAGAAGACATAAATTTTAAAGGTAGTAGGGAATCGCTGCGAAAATTTTTACATGAACTTGGTTTCAAATTTAAAAGAACAGAAAACAATAGAAAGCTTTTAGCTGAAAAAGATTAAGTGAGACTACATCAAATAAAATATCTGCGAGAAATTAAAAAATTCCGGGATGAAGGTCGCGATATTGTATATGCTGATGAAACATACCTTCATACTACTCACACAAAGAAAAGAACATGGTCTGACGGAAGTTCAAAGGGCTTAAAGAAACCTATATCGAAAGGAGAACGACTAATAATAGTTCATGCTGGCGGTAAAAGGGGTTTTGTGCCTGGAGCTCTGTTAATATACAAATCATCTTAAACAACGGGCGACTATCATCGTGCGATGAATCGAGAAAATTACGAAAAATGGTTAAGAGAACATTTAATACCTAATCTTCAACCTATCTCTGTTTTGGTGGTAGATAACGCCTCGTACCATAATATTTTACTCGAGAGACCACCAAACTCAAACACGATAAAGAGTGAAATGCAAGCTTGGCTTATAAGTAAGAAAATATCATTTGATGCACACATGCTAAAGCCAGAATTATATAACATCATAAAACGACACAAGGCTGAACATACAAATTATTCAATTAATCAAATAATGACAGAGCACGGCCATTCGGTATTAAGGCTTCCTCCATATCATCCCGATTTTAACCCAATAGAAAACATTTGGGCGCAGGTAAAAGTTTATGTGACTGAAATAAATATCGAAATGAACCTTACTAGAGTCAAGCAACTTCTTCTAGAAATTTTTTATTCAATCGGACAAGAAGAGTGGGCTCGAGTAGTAGCACATGCTAATAAGTGTGAAGGAGAGTTTTTAAGTCATGAAAACACCATTGACGCAAATTTAGATCAGTTTGTAATAAATACCAATGACTCATCCGATAGTGACGACTCCTCCTCCGAGATTTGGTAATTTCGTACCTTAGTTTAAGAACTCAAAAAGTTGATGTTAACAGTGTACTCTCTACAGGATCACAAGTTAAAATGGGGGTCCCTCAAGGATCCATTCTAGGTCCATTACTATTTCTGATATATATAAATGATTTACCTTTTTACTTAAAAGATATTTGTGATGTTGTATTGTTTGCAGACGATACATCTTTAGTTTTTAAAACTGACAGAAATAAAAACCTTTTCGATGATGTTAATGACGCACTTTCAAAGGTTTTACAATGGTTCACAGTAAATAATCTACAGCTTAATGCAAAAAAGACTAAATGTATTAATTTTAAGTTGCCTAATGTTAAAAATAACCCCATTAGTCTAAAAATTGATGGTAATACTATGAAGCTTGTAGATACAACAGTTTTTCTTGGAATCACACTTGATTCAAAACTGCAATGGAACCCTCATATAACAGCTCTCTCAGGCAGACTTAGGTCGGCTGCATTTGCAGTGAGAAAAATTAGGTTATTAACAGATGTTGATACTGCTCGTTCAGTTTATTTTAGTTATTTCCATAGTGTAATGTCTTACGGCATTGTACTTTGGGGTCAAGCGGCGGATATACAAACCATCTTTATCCTCCAGAAGCGAGCTATCAGATCCATCTATAAGCTTCGTGCACGGGCTTCACTTAGGGAGATTTTTAAGGAAATTGGTATCCTCACTGTAGCGTCACAATACATTTACAATTGCATTGTTTTGGTGAGAAAAAATATTGGTCTCTATGCTAAACACAGTGACATACATTGCAGAAATACTAGGAATAAGGATAAAATTGCACTTCCACTCTTTAGGTTACAAAAAGTTTTAGGATCCTTTATGGGGCAAGGTATACATTATTACAACAAAATTCCAAAAACAATTTGTGAGTTACCTTTACATAGATTCAAAAATCACATCAAAACGGCTTTATTAAAAAAGGGCTATTATACTACAAAAGACTACCTTATAGATAAAAATGCCTGGGTATAAGCGCTCTGCTCGATGCGGGATTAAATAGCTCTATTGTAAGAGTTAATAGGTACCTAGTATGTATGTACTGACTAACAATTTTTGTTTTTGAATTGTTTAAATGAATTCTTTTTATTATATTCTTTTATGGTTGGTTTTTTCTCTTTGTTTTATATTCTTTTAGGTTTATTTGTATCAAAATGACACACTGCTTGTACTTTACTAACGCCTGTTGTAAACCCAAAACAAGTTTAAAAGAGTAACTGCTGAGTTTCTCGCCGGGTCTTCTCAGTAAGAAACAACTCCGACGCGGTGGTAGAGTCGCATTATGTCTGTATACTGTTTATTTACATATCCATATTATTATGGTATTTATGTCTATTATTTAGTATATTTTGCTGTAAATTTGACGATTTGAAAGTACTGATACAGTCTATTTGAATAAAGTTATTTGAGTTTGAGTTTGAGTTTGAGTTTCCTCTTTCAGTGGTGATGATCAGGACGTTGACATGGAGGGCATTTTTCCACTGCCGCAGTGATTAATATTGAAGATTTCATGACAATTTTTTGTTTTACCTATAAAAATAACTACAATTAAACCTCACTACAGCACATTCGTGTTTTAATTATCCGTACCTACAACTTTGCATGTCTTTGTTCCGTAAAAATATTTATTTATTTACAGTTACCTGTCCCGGCGAACTTCGTAACGTATGTGCAGAGAATGACGTGGCAATGGCGGAGTTCCGAACCTATTTTTTTATACCACAAGGTGGCAAACAAGCTTATGGCCCGCCTGATGGTAAGCATTTATCGAAGCCTGTAACACCAGAGGCATTACGTGCGGGTTGCCGACCATTTAGGAGATACATATTAACTCTCCTCTTAATGGACCCCATACTGTATTCCCCCGGGAAACCCACGGCTCGGCAGGGAGTTCATTCCACAGTCGGATTTTTCGGAAGAAATTCCTCTGAAACCGCACTGTGCGCGACCATTGGGGTTCCAATGTGTGAGTATGAACACTCAGTCGATGGCGAGCGGTGCGATTATAAAAAGTTACTCTGGGCATCATTTCAAACAGTTCCTCTGAATCTCTAATTTGTTTAAAAATATTTTTCTTTATAGATTTTTTCCGTCGATGATTGTTTCCAATATTTTGATAGTTATTTTGCTATTCAGGGCGGAGACAAATCCAAAAATTAAATACCATAAAATTCGGTCCAGCAGAACTTGAGTAAAAAGTGTTGTAACAAATACGACTTTTGTTTTATTATACATACAGATAGTGTTTCCCAAAATCGGTCTTGGTCTTGCAGTCTTGGTCTTGTTCTTGCATTTTCGCAAGACCAAGACCGAGAACAAGACTGCATAATTTTAGCAAGATCAAGACCAAGACTGACCGTGCAAGATTTGAGCAAGAACAAGACTAATCCTGCGAGACTCTTGCGTCTTGCAGTTAGGACTAAGTGTCGTTTCAGGGAGTATTGGAGTTCGGGTATACGCTTAGGGACTCCAAAAAAAAAAAATAGAAAAAAAATTTGAAAATTGGACAGACTAAGATGAACATGAAGACGTAATAGACTTTGAGAAACTGTATGCATGTCCCTCAACGTCATTTGGATCTGGATCTTGTCTTCAAGGCTTAGATGTTGACGAGTTGGAGAAGTACCTTAGTAAACCCAGAGCAGCCAGCTCGGAAGATATTTTAGAGTGGTGTAGGACGCATGAGACAGAGTATCCGACTTTATCGAAGATTGCCCGTGATTTTCATTCAATACCTGCACTTCAGTATCTGCTGAGAGATTTTTTTTAAAGCGTCATTAGTAATTTGAAAACATAGAAATAGGCTGAGTGATGAGTCAGCCAGATGGTTACTTTGTATTAATTCTTGGTCAAAAGAATTAATGTAAAGTAATAGTAATGTCAAAGCTATTGTGTGCTGTTCTGTAATTTAATTTGTGTTGTATTTTTATTTAAATAAATGGTTAATTCAATGAATACTGTTCTATAATTTAATTTGTATAGTATTTTATTTTTCATTTAAATAAATGGTAAATTGTATAAATTGTGTAACTCTTTTATTCCATTGCATTTAAGGTGAGGTCTTGGCTGTCTTTCTATCTCTTTCTAGACATTCAGGGGGGTCCAAAGATACACGTCAATTTTTTTTTAGCTTCTGTATAATGTATAATGTTCCTAAAATTGTTGAAGTTAAGTTAAAAAACAAGCTAATGTCACTTGATAATTGGTTATATTATCTGTTATAACCATCTTTTAACACATGTAAGCTAATTAAATGTAAACGTTTATTATGGAATAGACTGACTCCCGTAGGTCACGGTAGATAGCTCAGTTAGTTAGAGCATCGGCACGGATCGCTTAGGTCGTGGGTTCAAACCCCACCCGGTGGCAGATATTTTTTCGAATTTCTCATTAAATGTTTAGACATTTATTAATTTGGTTGGTCTTTACTATTTATTTATTTATTTATTTATTGCTTTCTCGTATGTAATACAAAGGTCTTAAAAGTAATAATAGTAACAATACGGACCCTGTCGGGCACAGCAAAAGTAGGTGAGAGAAGGACTTACAAATATTATAAATGAGCCATCATCTACAAACATGAGGAGAGGCTGCAGTATGATATAATATTTATTTATGGGCAGTTTTCATTCATTCAGTATGGAATTGTAAAAATAATCACATTTTATTTACAATCTTTAAAGTATTCTTCTAACGTATAATAGCATTTTGATACTAGATGATCTTTTAGTTCTTTCAAAAAATCCTTTTCTGTTGGAATATTTTTTAAAGAAGTAGGTAATGCATTATATATTTTTATGCACATAACTAAGGGGCTTTTTGAATGTAATTGAAGTTTAGAAGTGGGCAACATTAATCTTGCTTGGACCTTTGGTCGGAAGCAATATTTAGTGGGTATATCTTGTCGTTTGGTAAATAATTTTGGGTGTTTGAAAACAAATTTACAAATCTCGAATATGTAAATGCATGGGAGACTTAGTACTTTAAGTTTTTGAAAATGTGGTTTTCAGCTAACTCTTTGTTTTATGTTTACTATAATCCGGATTAATTTATTTTGCTGTGTGAATAAGTTTGGCGTGTTTGTACTATTTCCCCATAGCATAATCCCATACTTTAGCCACGAATAAGCATATGCATAGTACGTCACTAATGCAGTTTTTTCGTCAGTACATTTTTTAATTTCTCGTAGAGCATAAGTAAACCTAGAAATTTTCGATTTTACATTTGATACATGGGCTTTCCAATTAATATGAGAGTCTATTGTTAATCCGAGCAGTGTAGATTCATTTACCAGTTCTAGTTTTTCACCACGATAGTTTAATTTAATTTGCAAAGGTTCTTTTTGATGGGGATGGAATGTTATTATTTTAGTTTTTTGGATATTCATTTTTAAGTTATGAATTGACAGCCAGTTCGTTATATTATCTATGATTGTGTGAAGCTTTTCATTGATTCTAGCACGATCTTCGCCGGAAGTAAGAATTGATATATCATCTGCAAATAAAGTGCAGTGGTCGTTTAATATTTTTGGTAAATCGTTTATGTAAATCAAAAATAACAGGCATGCGAATACGCTTCCTTGGGGAATTGATGCGTCTGTGATAATACCTTCGGACATAATTTTCTGTATTTGTGATGTTTCTTTATTATTATATTTGATTTCCACGAATTGTTCTCTATTCTGTAAATATGATTTTACCCATTTTAAACTTTGTCCGCGTATTCCTATTCCGTCCAGTTTTTTTATCAGGATGTCGTGTTGTACCCTGTCGTATGCTTTTGACATGTCTATTAGTATTCCTACTGCATATTTATTGCTATTAATTAAGTCAATGGCTTCTTGCATGAATTTAAATACTGCTATAACTGTGGAGCGATTCTTTCTAAATCCGTTTTAATTATCGTCCAAAATGTTGTACTTTTCGCAGAAACTGAGTATTCGATCACACATAGCTTTTTCAAAAAGTTTAGAAGCTGTGGGTACAAGAGCTATCGGGCGGTAATTATTCGGGTCTGTTTTATCTTGCTTTTTATGAATCGGATGAATTACTGTTCTTTTTAATAATCATAAACTATGGTTATGTTAATTCAAGCTCTAATGTACCTACTCTGTTACGTTGTTATAAGATATAAATGAACGTTTAATAAATAGCAATAGGCATAAAGGTAATTGCAAGACTAGCGAGACTCTTGCTGCAAGACCAAGACCAAGACCAAGACTGGGAGCGCAATACCAAGACCAAGACCAGGTGTATTGGCGCAAAACCAAGACCAAGACTGGCTAAGTCTCGTCTTGTTCTTGCATTTGGGCAACACTACATACAGATAACTGTCTAAAATTATAAATCACATATTTTGCACCAATCTATTAGAAAATATTTAATTCACTCCAGAAACATCTCTCAATGCTACGGAAGGTACAATTTATTACTTAAAAATTACGTACTTATTCTTTAGGCTTAATGAGACTATCAGCCACAGTCCATATTTTTAAACTCTCACTTTATGTTTTCACATATAATCTCGTAGGTTTCAGCCAAAGTATCACAATGAAAGTGACACAATAATTTTGCACTGATGTGTAACAAATCAGTGAACACAAAAAGTCGAACGCGTTGTTCAAGCAATTATTTACTTTAATACTTTCAGGTAAAGTAGCTTTTTACTTTCTATTAATTTGCACATTCGTGGAAATGAAGTAACATTTCATTCGGCAACCTTCGGTTGAAGCGATCGTAGCTGATGGAACCTCAGATCCTTGTCGAACTGTGGGGCCTGATTATAAGGTGCTTTAAAAACAGTCTCAATTTCATACTATCCTAAAACAATGTGAAACTAACGCTACTCAAATTCGTACTATGACCTACACATAAACAGTCCTGCTTAGTGCCGGGAAAGAACGAAGGTTTTTCATGCAAATGTCTATTTCCTGCTGAAAGCAAGAAAGAGATACTGCCATAAAACCGGTATAGCGCTATCTATTTTATCTGATACGTTAAGTTGTCGTTCAGAAACGTGATATACCAACTTGCCGAATGGTATGAAATAAAAATACTCGTCATAATTATGCTAATGTATTATATTGCTGAGAGCAAAGATTTTGCAATTAAATAATTCACTTAAGATGGCAGTCAATTTTACTCAAGGGTTTTATCTTTCGGTCAGTTGCTGTTGCAATAACGACTTTATGTATGGTTGTCATGACAGCCGAGAAAATGAAGTCGTCAATTTTTTTATTAAAGAAGGTACAGATGCTTCTTCCTTATAAGGTAGGGTTAAAATAAAAAATAACAAGCAATATGAATTATATTAACAGTTATGCTTTTTCAAATCAAACCTGTTTTTATAAGCTTTAAAAAAATACGGGTTGTTAAGAATCCGTAGGTTTAAAGAAGGTTAGAAGAAGTAAAAGAGATAAAATAAGATACTACTAAAGTTAAAGTAAAAAAATCATTTATTCATTCAAGCTTGTACAAAGCACTTATGACATGTCAAAAAAAGGATAAAGAAATAATAATAATAAACGTAAATAAAATAGTACAATATTAGTACATATCGTGAATATACATAATGTGAATCTACCACCGGTTCGGACATTGCTTCTTATCGAGAAGATTCCGGCAAGAAACTCGATAGTTCCTCTTTTGAACTTTGTTTGTTTTACAAAAAATAAATGCAGAGTACAGTCAATGAGAGTAGAAAAAAAAACACAATGTTGAGAAGAGGAGCAGATTATTCCTACTATGACCACAAACTTTTGTTCAAGTAATCCTCTACATTATGTAGCCGTGCCGTGCCTGTGCCGTGTAGTGCCGGCACATAAAAAAGAATAGCACTACCCCCTCTCTTCCCGTGGGTGTCGTAAGAGCCGACCGAGGGAAAATTGCCATAAGGAGATGGGCAGCAGCGTCTCCGGATAACAGCAGGCCATACTGCGATCGCCAACCCGCCTGCCAAGCGTGGCGATTATGGCAAACCCCCCCCAAAATGGCTGCACAACCAAATAATCGGCCCCCAGTCCCCGGCGGCCCTGCTATTCCTAGCTACGGCAGCGGCTATGGTAACGGCGGGGCAGGGGGTGCTAGGAATCCCCGGGTAAGATCCGGCTGCCAACAACGACGACTCGACCTGGCAACATATAACACGCGCACACTGAGGCCCGACGCGAAGCTCATAGAGTTGGAAGAGGTAATTAGTAAGTTACATTGGGATATCATTGGGTTATCTGAAGTCCGAAGAGAGGGGGAGGACTCGATAATCCTGCAATCCGGTAACTTACTATACCACCGGGAGGGCGACCAACAGTCCCTAGGTGGTGTCGGGTTCATCGTCCACAAATCCCTTGTCAACAACGTGATTACTATCGGAAGTGTTTCGAGCAGGGTAGCGTACCTGATACTCAGAATATCGAAACGATATTCGCTGAATGTCATTCAGGTCTACGCTCCGACCTCAAAGCACGACGATATCGAAGTGGAGGCTATGTATGAGGAGATCTCTAAAGCCATGCATAGCTATAAAACCCACTACACGGTTGTGATGGGGGATTTTAATGCAAAGTTGGGGCAACGTTGCGGTAATGAGTTGAGAGTGGGGCAATTTGGATTCGGGCAACGGAACAACAGGGGCCAGATGCTGGCAGACTTCATGGAGAGGGAGAACCTCTTTATGATGAACTCCTTCTTCAAGAAGCCCGTAAGCCGCAAATGGACCTGGATCAGTCCGGACGGTAAAGTCAAAAACGAGATCGATTTTATCATGTTGACGAAGAAGCATATATTCAATGATGTCACTGTGATCAACGCTGCTAAGACAGGAAGCGATCACCGAATGGTCAGAGGCACATTGAATATCGACCTAAAGCTTGAGAGAGCGCGACTGATAAAATCCACGCTCCGACCAATACCGGCTCAAATTCAAAACCCCGAGTGCTTTCAGCTCGAGCTTCAAAACCGCTTCGAAGCCCTTGAGAACAGCATCGATGTGGACGATCTGTACAACATGGTGGTGGATACTGTCCGTACGGTAGGGTCCAAGCACTTCAAAACCCGCCGTCCCAAATCAAAGAAACTCTCCAGTAAGACTCTCCTACTCATGGATCAGAGAAACGAAATGAGGCTACAGAACTCAGCGGATGCCCATCGTTATCGGCAACTCAATAGACAGATATCTAAGTCTTTGACGAGCGACCTTCGCCAATTTAATACCCAGCGTATTAAAGAGGCAATTGAGCGGAATAAAGGCTCCAAAGTGTTCGCCAGAGATCTGTCTATTGGGCAAAGCCAATTGACGAGGCTAAAAACTGAGGCAGGTAGCATCATTTCGTCAACACCTGAAATCCTGAGGGAGATTGAGAGTTTCTATGGACAGTTATATTCCACGCAAACACCTGTTGAAAGCAAGGCTAAAGATCCTAGAGCCAAGCTTACCCGACACTATACCGAAGATATCCCGGACGTCAGCCTGTACGAGATTAGGATGGCTCTCAAGCAGCTTAAAAACAACAAGGCGGCGGGTGATGACGGAATCACAACCGAGCTCCTGAGAGCGGGCGGTAAGCCGATACTTAAGGTCCTCCAGACGCTCTTCAGTTCTGTCATCCTCGAGGGAAAAACGCCAAAGGCATGGGGCAGAGGCGATGTGATGCTGTTCTTCAAGAAGGGTGACAAAACTCTCTTGAAGAACTACAGACCCATCTCGCTTCTGAGCCATATCTATAAGCTGTTTTCGAGAGTCATTACGAATCGTCTCGCTCGCAGGTTCGACGACTTCCAACCTCCCGAACAAGCAGGGTTCCGAAAAGGCTATAGTACCGTAGACCACATTCATACGCTGTGGCAAGTTATACAGAAGACCGAAGAGTATAACTTGCCACTTTGCTTAGCGTTCGTGGACTACGAGAAAGCCTTTGATTCGATTGAGACCTGGGCAGTACTGCAGTCTCTCCAAAGGTGCCAAATAGACTACAGGTACATTGAGGTGCTAAGGTACTTATACCAGAACGCCACCATGTCGGTCCGATTACAGAACCAGAGCTCTAATCCGATCCAACTACAGCGAGGCGTGAGACAAGGAGACGTTATTTCTCCGAAACTGTTCACGGCTGCGTTGGAGGATATTTTCAAGCTTCTGGACTGGAAAGGACGCGGCATCAACATCAATGGCGAGTACCTAACACACCTGCGATTTGCCGATGATGTAGTTCTTATGGCTGAGACCTTGGAAGACCTGAACATAATGCTCGAAGATCTCGGTAATGCTTCTCAAAGAGTGGGTCTTAAGATGAACATGGACAAAACGAAAATCATGTTAAATGCCCATATTGCACCCGCTCCAGTTAACGTTGGGAACATTACACTCGAAGTTGTTGACCACTATGTTTACCTGGGACAGACAGTCCAGCTAGGTAAGTCCAACTTCGAGAAAGAGATCTCTCGTCGAATCCAGCTCGGATGGGCAGCGTTCGGGAAGCTCCGGCATATATTTGCGTCCGAAATACCTCAGTGTCTCAAGACAAAAGTCTTTGACCAGTGTGTGTTGCCAGTAATGACCTATGGGAGTGAGACGTGGTCCCTTACTATGGGTCTCATAAGAAGGCTCAAGATCACCCAGCGAGCAATGGAGAGAGCGATGCTTGGTATTTCCCTGCTCGATCGAATCAGAAATGATGAGATCCGCAGGAGAACAAAAACAACCGACATCGCTCGAAGGATTGCATCACTGAAGTGGCAGTGGGCGGGACACATAGCGCGGAGAACCGATGGCCGTTGGGGCGGAAAGGTTCTCGAATGGCGACCGCGTACCGGACGACGTTCCGTGGGCAGGCCCTCTACAAGGTGGACCGACGATCTGGTCAAGGTCGCGGGAAGCCGCTGGATGCGCACAGCGCAGGACCGATCGTTGTGGAGATCCTTGGGGGAGGCCTATGCCCAGCAGTGGGCGTCGTTCGGCTGAAATGATGATGATTAACTTTGCTTTAATTGCAGACTTAAACTTGTGAAGAGGTAGATCAACAAGACTTTGAGGTATTTTGTTAAAGTATTTCACAGATTGACCCACAAATGAGTTTCCCACCTTGTGTAGCCTAAGACTGAGAGTTTTCAATTTGTTTTTATTTCTGGTATTATGTTTATGAGTATCGCTGTTTTTTTTTGAACAGATGCAAGTTTTTGCGCACATACATTTTGTTATCTAAAATATAATGAGCATGCACAGTTAAAATATCGATCTTCTTAAATACTTCCTTAAGCGAGTCGCGTGGTCTAAGTTTGTAAATGGAGCGGATGGGTCTTTTTTGAAGTACAAAAATGGTGTTCAAGTCTGCAGCTGAACCCCACAACAGTAGACCATACGACATAACACTATGTAAGTAGCTAAAATGTACTAGTCTTGCTGTTTCAATATCAGTCAAGAGTCTTATTTTTCTAAGCAGCGGAACTGAGTCTCCCTGCCAGGGCCGTTATATGCGGACCCCATTGTAACTTAGAATCTAAAAGTTATTCCTAAAAATACAGTAGAATTTGTTTATTCTAATGGCTCGTCATTCATAGTTACAATAGTATCAACCTGTCTCACATTGGGCATAGAGAATTTGATGCACTTTGTGTTTTTTGCATTAAGTAATAAATTATTACTAGTGAACCAACATAGTACTTTTGAGAGAGTATTATTTACATCGTCAAATGCTTGCTTACCTCTGTCGACTTTAAAAATCAACGAGGTACCGTCAGGAAATAATACTATCTCACAAATATCTTTGACATAGGTAGGAAGATCATTTATATAAATAAGAAAAAGCAAAGGTCCTAATATAGATCCCTGGGGCACTCCCATACGTATGGTGGCACCGGAAGATACAGTTCCGTTGATACTATTTTTTTGAGTTATATCTGTAATATAGGATTGTATTAATTGAGATGAGATACCTGAAACACCGTAATGTCTTAGCTTAATCAGTAATATTTCATGATCCACGCAATCAAATGCTTTTGAAAGATCACAAAATATTCCTACTGCATCTTGCTTGTCTTCCCAAGCATCAAATTTGTGTTTGATAAGTGCTACACCTGCATCAGTTGTGCTCTTGTGTTTAGTAAAACCAAATTGTTTTTCATGTAGTAAGTTATTTAAATCAAAGTGTGAAAGCAGCTGGTTCGATATAATTTTTTCAAAGATTTTACTGAGAGCTGGTAGTATAGAAATGGGTCTATAATTAGATGGGTCACTTTTGCTACCAGATTTAAAAAGCGGGATGACCTTACTAAATTTCATTAAGTTGGGAAACTGACCTTGGTCTATGCAATTATTAAAAAGTTTAGCTAAGTGGGTTGATATCGTATTGTATGATTGATTTGAGTAGATTAATCGAAATACCCCACAAATCTTCGGTATTTTTCATATTAAGTTCCTTAAATACCTTGAGGATGTCATGAGAATCAACATGATCAAAGCAGAACTGATTTGTGCACCCATCAACACTAGATGTTAGCAGGGACTCAGCTATAAGTGGACTAGAATTTAACGTGCTTGTAGTTACAATAGGTATATTAGAAAAAAAAGTTTCAAATGTATTTGCTATTTCAATCTCAGACTGAATAACATTATTTTGAATTTTGAGAGAGAATGAGTGATCGCGAGGTTTAGATTTACAGGTTTCTTTATTAATTATGTTCCAAGTGGCTTTGATTTTATTTTTGGCCTGTTTTATTTTATCTCGCAAAAAAATGGACTTTGCAATATGACATGATTTCTTGAATGTTTTTGAATATAATTTAACATGCTCAACTAGTTTTTGACAGTTTGAGTTAGCTTTTAATCCATATAATTCGTATAATTTATTCCTACTTTTATGGATGCCTGGAGTGGCCCAATCACTAAATTTAAAGTTAAAATTATCAACATTTACTTTCTTCTTAGGAAAAATATGGTTATGTTCATGCAATATTATCTCAAAGAGATGCCTATACTGATCATCTATGTTATGATGACCTTGGGGCAGTAGGTTAGAAATATTTTCATTTATATTAGTTTGAAACTTTTTTACTCGACTCTTGGTAACTGGTCTATAACTAATATCCACTGGTTGAGAGACATGACGGTGATCAAATCTGGTCAATAGACCACAGTGATCTGATTTCAAACAGTTTATAATTGATTTCTCAATAGAGATATTTTCACAAAAAATATTGTCTAAGCAGGTGGCTGTTAACTCGGTGATCCTGGTTGGTTGATCAAAAAGATTAAGTAAATCAAATGATTTAAAAAGATTTAAAAATCTTACAGAGGTCTGAGAAGAATCTAAAATGTTGACATTAAAATCCCCACATACAACCACCTTCTTGTTTGATTTACAAACGTTTTTCAGTACTTCTTCCATGGTCACTTCGAACTGACAATAATCAGCAGAAGGGGGTCTATACACACACAATAATAATCTGCTCTAACTAAGACTAACTTTTTTTTTTGCTGTGGCAACACTACGGCTAACAGCTGATCTTGACTTGTCCCGTATTTTAATTTAGTTTAAACCTATAAATAACTAATTTATGGCCCAATTAGTCGTCGTAAACAATCATTATAGTTACCTACGTGTTATTTAGTGTTTTTAATGTGAAATAAGTTTAAATTTGGTGATTTATCGGTGCCGACAGTGAGTGTCAGTTAACCATTCAAATACTTGTGTGAATCATTGTTTTATATGGTATTGTATTGTATGTTTAATCATACATGCTTTTTATGACCTAAGTAGTTATATACTCGAATTGTCTGACTCTGATTGTCAGAAAAGCGAAGAGGTTAGAATACAAAAATTAATCTTGTTCTAAATACGCAACCTCTTGATTGTTTAAACAGCACTTTGGTATCAACACCGTTGTTTGTTTGATTATTTTATCGATATTACCATGATGACCCGCGCTGCCTCATCTCGCCAGCTGGAGCTGACTTTGCAGGAATTAAAGGCATCCAAAGAGTTGGTTAAACAATTGCATTTGGAAAGAGATGACAATGAGAGGGAATTGTTGGAGGCTTTGAGTAGGAATACTTTGTTTAAAAAAGACATGGCTGAGATGCATGATAGGTATTTATTAGTACTAGGTGAGCGAGATCGGTTACAAACAATAGTAGATGGGTTTGGTGACTGCAGTGAAGAATATGTCCAATGCCTTAAACGGATTACAATGCTTGAACAAGAGTTACAAGAGGCCCACCACCTAATATCTTCCATGGAGACTGAGAAACTACACACCATTGACACCCAAAACCAAAGTTTGTTCGATGAGTTAGTTCTTAGTATGCCCAGACTGGTTTCTGCTGCTCATTTCTCAATCCCCACTGTAGCTCATGATTTGGCGAGTACTGATTTGATTGAGTCCAATGCTCCAGGGGGTGCAGCAAAGTGCAGCAAAAACAAATTCAAAAAATATGTTAAGAATAAGCAAATTTATTAAGAAAACCCAAAAACTGATTAAAAGTCAGAAATTGATGAATAAAAATGTGAAATATATTAAGGAACGCCGAAGATTAGGTGATGAACTGGATATTTATTCTATAATGATAGACAATAATTTAACTGAGCATGACAATGATGTGAAAGCATTACAATCAGAAATATCTAGTCTTAAGGAAAATCTGAGACGTTTAACTGACAAATACTCAATAACTAAAAAAGAAAATGAGGAACATATTTTGGCCCTGACTAAACTCTTGTGCAACCCGGACTCAGTTTCCAGCAGTAGTGATTGCCACACTGTTACTCAGTCAGAATGTGAATCCTCTCTTCTCAACTCCTCTTCTTCAGAATCAGCCACCAACATTTTCCATCCCTGATACATGCCCTGTCACAAACACTGATAATAAACTAAATTACAACATTGTAATGTTTAGTGATGACATTGGAAAAAGTATAGGCCATATTTTATTTAACATTCTGGGTAAGTCAGTAATAAATCACTGTTCACCGGGTGCCTCATACTGTGATATAATTCAGAAAATTGCTGATTATAGTTTCAGCCCCAATTCAACCCTAGTTATTTTAATTGGAAACCGAGGTACTGTGAACAAAACCCAAATGAAAAAACATTGTAATACTTTATGTTCATTACATAATGTCAGTAAAATAGTGATGTTCACATTGCCTTACAGTAGGGGTCTGTCACACGCAGAAAAGGAAAAAAGGTATAAAATCAATATGACACTTGATACTGTGACATTCTCAAATAATTTGATTAATCTAATTGACATCAATCCTATTATTAATAATAATATGTACCTGACGAAAGGTAGATTTCATTTATCAAATTCTTATAAACGACAGATAGCTATGTCGCTATCTTATTTTTTTATGATTTCAGCCAATCACTTGGCTAACTACTCTGCTTTTATTGAGCAGAATGCCGTTGTACCACAGACTTTGGAACTTGTTCCAAATAATTTAAATTAGATATAGAGACAACAGAGGTAAACTCTTGCAAATTGTTGACAAGAGAGAAGCCCCAAAATAATTTCATAAACTTTGTGCATCAAAACATGCAAGGCTTCTCTGGCAAAGAATTAGAAGCAGGATAATTCTTAGACTGTATGGACATACATGTCTTATGTATAACAGAACACTGGTTGAAAGAAAATGATTGTATGATTAGCATTGATAATTACAGTGTCATTAGTTCGTTCTTGAGAAGTTCTGCTATTCGCGGTGGGTCACTGATATTAATTCATAATAAGTATAAATGTAGAGAGCAAAAAGGCATAGTAGCACTCTCAATTGAGCGAACCATTGAACTTTCATGTGCGGAGTTAGAGCTGATTATTATTGTTTGTGTGTATAGACCCCCTTCTGCTGATTATTGTCAGTTCGAAGTGACCATGGAAGAAGTACTGAAAAAGGTTTGTAATTCAAACAAGAAGGTGGTTGTGTGTGGGGATTTTAATGTTAACATTTTAGATTCTTCTCAGACCTCTGTAAGATTTTTAAATCTTTTTAAATCATTTGATTTACTTAATCTTTTTGATCAACCAACCAGAATCACCGAGTTAACAGCCTGCTTAGACAATATTTTTTGTGAAAATATCTCTATTGAGAAATCAATTATAAACTGTTTGAAATCAGATCACTTTGGTCTATTGACCAAATTTGAGCACCGTCATGTCTCTCAATCAGTGGATATTAGTTATAGACCAGTTACCAAAAGTCGAGTAAAAAAGTTTCAAACTAATATAAATAAAAATATTTCTAACCTACTGCCCCAAGGTCATCATAACATAGATGATCAGTATAGGCATCTCTTCGAGATAATTAAACAGGAACATAATTTTATTTTTCCTAAGAAGAAATTAAAGGTCGATAATTTTGAGTTTAAGTTTAGTGATTGGCCACTCCAGTAGAAATAAATTATACGAATTATATGGTTTAAAAGCTAATTCTAAGTATCAAAAACTAGTAGATTATGTCAAATTATACTCAAATATCTTTTAGAAATCATGCCATATGGCTAAGTCTATCTTTTTGCGTGACAAAATAAAACAAGCAAAAAATAAAATTAAAACTACTTGGAACATAATTAATAAGGAAACTTGTAAATCAAAACCTCGAGATCACTTATTGGCTCTTAAAATTCAAGATAATTTAATTGAGTCTGAGATTGACGTAGTTAATACATTTGAAACATTATTTTCTAATATACCCATTGTAACTACAAGTACCTTTAATTCTAGTGCACCGCTAGCCAGGTCCCTGCTCACATCTAGTGTTGATGAGTGCTCATTTCAGTTCAACTTTGTTCATATAACTTCTCATGACATAATCAAGGTGTTTAAGGAACTTAATATGAAAAAGACCGAAGATCTGTGGGGTATTTCGATAAGTCTACTTAAATCAATCATAAATATCATCTCACCCCACTTAGCAGTACTTTTTAATAGCTGCATTGACGAAGGTCAGTTTCCCAACTTAATGAAATTTAGTAAAGTCATCCCGCTTTTTAAATCTGGTAGCAAAAGTGACCCATCTAATTATAGACCCATTTCTATACTACCAGCTCTTAGTAAAATCTTTGAAAATTCACACTTTACTTTAAATAAATTACTACATGAGAAACAATTTGGTTTTACTAAATATAGAAGCACTACTAATGCAGGTGTAGCACTTATCAAACACATATTTGATGCTCGGGAAGGCAAGCAGGATGCAATAGGAATATTTTGTAATCTTTCGAAAGCGTTTGATTGTGTGGATTATGAAATCCTACGGATTAAGCTGAGACATTACGGTGTTTCGGATATTTCGTCTAAACTTATACAATCTTATCTCACAGGCAGAACACAAAAAGTGAGTATAAACGGAGCCACCTCTTCCGGTGCCACCATTAGCATGGGAGTGCCCCAGGGATCGATATTGGGCCCACTGATTTTTCTTATTTATATTAATGACCTAACCTTCTCTACTTTGTCAAAGACATTTGTGAAATAGTATTATTTGCTGATGATACCTCGTTGATTTTTAAAATCAACAGAGGTAAGCAAGCATTTGACGATGTAAATAATACTCTTTCAAAAGTACTATGTTGGTTCACAAGCAACAATTTATTACTTAATGCAGAGAAAACGAAGTGTATTAAATTCACTATGCTTAATGTTAAACAGGTTGATACCATTATCAACATGAATGATGAGACATTAGAAATTACGAACTCTACGGTATTTTTAGGAATTACTCTAGATTTAAAGTTACAGTGGGGTCCACATATAACGGCTCTGGCAGGGAGACTTAGTTCGGCCGCTTGTGCTGTCCGAAAAATTAGACTCCTGACTGATATTGAAACAGCAAGACTAGTGTATTTTAGTTACATTCATAGCGTTATGTCGTATGGTCTACTGTTGTGGGGCTCAGCTGCAGACCTTAACACCATTTTTGTACTCCAAAAAAGAGCTATTCGGTCGATATACAACCTTAGCCCACGCGACTCGCTCAGGGAAGTATTTAAGAAGATTGATATTTTAACTGTGCACGCTCAGTATATTCTCGATAACATAATGTATGTGCGCAAAAACTTGCATATGTTCAAAAAAAACTGTGATACTCATACACACAATACCAGAAATAAAAACAAACTTATTACTCCAAGTCTTAGGCTACATAAGGTAGGGAAATTCTTTTGTGGTTCAATCTGTAAAGTACTTTAACAAAATACCTCAAAGTCTTGTTGATCTACCTCTTCACAAGTTCAAGTCTACAATTATAACAAAGTTGATAAAACAAGGTTATTATAACGTGGAGGATTACTTAAACGACAAGAATTTGTGGTCACAGTAGGAATAATCTGCTCCTCTGCTCAAATAATGTAATTTTATTGTTCTTTTGACTGTACTCTGAATTTATTTGTTGTAAAACAAAACAAAGTTCAAAAGAGTAACTATCGAGTTTCTTGCCGGAGTCTTCTTGATAAGAAGCAACTTCCGAACCGGTGGTAGATTCGCATTATGTTTACTTATATTATGTACTATTATTGTATTTTTTTATTTACGTCTTTTATCGTTTATATATATTTTTTGTGAATTTTCACATTTCATAAGTCCTTCTTTCTAAAAGCTTAAGTGAATAAATGATTTTTTACTTTTTACTTTACTTTACTTTAATTTTGCGCATGCAAGTTCAATAGTTCGCTCAATTGAGAGTGCTACTATGTCTTTACGCTCTCTAGATTTAAACTTATTGTGAATTAATATCAGTGACACCCCGCGAATAGAGGAACTTCTCAAGAACGAACTAATGATACTATAATAAATCAATCAATGCTAATCATGCATTCATTTTTTTTCAGCCAGTGTTCAGTTAAACATAATTTCTAATTCTTTGCCAGAGAAGCCTTGCATGTTTTGATGCACAAAGTTTATACAATTATTTTGGGGCTTCTCTTTTGTCAACAATGTGCAAGAGTTTACCTCTATTGTCTCTGAATCTAATTTAAATGATTTGGAGCAAGCTCCAAAGTATGTGGTACAATGGTATCATTCTGCTCAATAAAAGCAGAGTGTTTAGCCAAATAATTGGCTGAAATGTTAAAAAAATAAGATAGCGACATAGCTATCTGTCGTTTATAATAATTGGATAAATGAAATCTACCTTTTGTCAGGTACATATTATTATTAATAATAGGATTAATGTCAATGAGATTTATTAAATTATTTGAAAATGTCACAGTATCAAATGTCAAATTGATTCTATGTCTTTTTTCATTTTCTGCTTGTGACAGAGCCCTACTGTAAGGCAATGTGAACATCACAATTTTACTGACATTAACTAATGAACATAAAGTATTGCAATGTTTTTTCATTTGGGTTTTGTTCATAGTACCTCTGTTTCCAATTAAAATAATAAGGGTTGAATTGGGGCTGAAACCATATTCAGCAATTTTCTGAATGATACCACAGTATGAGGCACACGGTGAACAGTGATTTATAACTGACTTTCCGAAACTATTACACAAAATGTGGCCTATACTTTTTCTAATGTCGTCACTAAACATTACAATGTTACAATCTGGATTTTTATCAGTGTTACTGACAGGGCAGGTATCAGAGATGGAAATGTTGGTGGCTGAATGTGAAGTAAGGGTGTTAAGAAGAGAGGAATCACATTCTGACTGAATACCAGTATGGCCATCATTACTGCTGGAAACTGAGTCCGGGATTTTCTTTAAGACTACATATTTCTGCTTGTAATACTTTCACTTCATTGTCATATTGACTTAAATTATTGTCTATCATTATAGAATGGACATCCAGTTCATCACCTAATCGTCGGCGTTCCTGAATATATTTTGCATTTTTATACATCATTTTCTGGTTTTTTATCAGTTTCTGAGTTTTCTTAATAAATTTGCTTATCCTAACATATTTTCTTAATTTGTTCTTGCTGCACTTTGCAACACCCTCTGGAGCAGTGGAATTAATCAAATTATTACTAGCCAAATCAATAGCCACAGTAGGGATTGAAGAATGTGCAACAGAAACCAGGCTGGGCACACTAAGAACTAACTCATCGAACAAACTTTGGTTTTGGGTGTCAACTGTGTGTAGTTTTTCAGTCTCCATGGAAGATATCAGGTGGTGGGCCTCTTGTAGCTGTTGTTCAAGCATGGTAATGCGTTTGAGGCTTTGCACATATTCATCGCTGCAGTCACTGAACCCATCTACTATTATTTTTTAACCTATCCCGCTTGTAGTGTTTGTATGTGTATGACATCTGCTGTCATAAGACGTGACGTTGTCTCGGGCACACGGGTAGTGGGGTACACACTGACAGCTACGAGCTATGACCGACGTGTACCTGCATGCTGGTGTGATAACGAGCCAACGAGTATATTTTACAACACACAAAGTAGGTACTACAACTGGCGACGAGTAAAAAGGTTAGTCAAAATACTAATTACAAACTACTAATTACAGACACAAAATGTTATATTATGGTTAAATTAATGGTGGTAATGAAGGTGAAATGCTTTGTATCTCAACATTAATTATAACATTTTATATAGGTTATTTAATACTCCAGAACCGGTCCGAATCTTGATTAAATGAATAATTTTTTAAAACTACGTCAAGTTAAAATAAAGAAGAATAACCGACGAAACATTCAATAAAAAAATTGTGAATCGTGCGGACATGATCGGCATTATGGGCCTACATAATAAATATAAACTGTGTGTAATCATGGTTTTGATCAATGCATATAATTGTAGACTGCCAAATTACTACTAATAAAAGGCATATGCACTTCCATCTCCCGAAAAGCTAGATCTCGATGGTGATAATGCTACAGTTGCTGTAAGGTGGGAAAACTGGAAGAGGTCCTTGTATATTTATTTAGAAGCTACTGAAATAACTGGTTCTGTAATAAAAAAGAGCTACCTTGTTACTTCTTGAAGGATCAGGACTTCAGGAAGTTATTTATAATCTGCCAGGAGCATATATTATTACTCCTCAAGATGATATTGACGTTTTTGATGCAGCTATTAAAAAACTAGATAGTTATTTCCTTCCAAAGCAAATCAAACTTTATGAAAGACACATGTTTCGACAACTTAAATAAGAAAATAGTGAGAAATTCGAAAAATTTGTAGTTAAGCTCAGGAAACAGGCAGGAAAATGAAAATTAACTAACCCAAAAGAACCATTGATCGATCAAATAGTATAAAAATGTGCATCATCTGAACTACGGAAAACATACTTACGTTAGGAGACAGCGCAACATTTGGATAGAATCATAACAGAAGCGAATACATTGGAAGTAGGAGAAAAACAGTAAGAAAGGTATGATAAAAAAAAACAAAGAAATGAAATGAATGAAATACGTAGTCAGCGACTCAAACAAAATCCAATGAAAAGTTATACAACACAAAAAAAGGATAGTACAAAGAAACAATAAATGAACCAGGTACAAGCAAATGCAGTAGATGTGGGTTCAGTGCACATACATTAAACCAAGAATGTCCAGCTCAACGGAAGAAATGTCATTCATGTGATAAGGAAGGCCACTTCAGTGCACTGTGTAGGACAAGATCACAAAAAAAAAAAGTAAATATAATAGAAACAAAATGATGACATTCAAATTCAAAATAAGCGAGGTAGTGAAATAAATGCTATAGGATTTGAAGAAGGTTTAGCTGATGAAAAAATAATCATTATATTTTTTAATATGAACGATGTTGCAACGTCCCCTTTTCGTTCACACCAGTCACATCACCATATAATGTGGCATGTGGGCAATCAAAGTGAATTTACTCGTAGTTTTACATACGAGGCACGAGGTCTACATTTTATGTTGCAATGCTGGGTCAAGATTTTTCTTAAGTAAGGTGACCGCTTTTGCATTCACCTTAGGCTGTTTAAAATGTTGCTATTAATGCTTACGAGTTTATTATGCCAAATTAATATGGTCGATTTGTAAAGCATTTATGACCATTATCGTTTGCAAAAAATAACAAAGTCTGAATTTGGACTTATGACAATTTATTTAGTACCAAAAATGCCTGTATATTAGAATTCGGGAATTCATTTATTACTAATCATTCATCTCGGTCAATGAACATAAGGTACAGTGGCACATGCTGTAAAATGGTATGCTACAGTGTGGGTTCACAACTGGGATAGACCGCACGGATGATGATGACTTGCATAGAACATGTCTTAGCTGAAAGTCCGCCTGCACCGAATATACGTTTTAAATATGAACGTAATAAATATAAACATGCCACTGTAATTGGTCGTTCAGTAGCCGTAGATTGCTCCTATCGCTACTGTTGCTTTGCAGCCCTAAATACATTCTTGCAAAATTGTTAAATAAAACACAAACGAAGCTTTGATTTTTTTTTTTGACCAAATTGGTCGTTCAGTAGCCGTAGATTGCTCCTATCGCTACTGTTGCTTTGCAGCCCTAAATACATTCTTGCAAAATTGTTAAATAAAACACAAACGAAAACGATCGTTTTTCATTTACACCAAAATAATTAAACTAAACTAAAAAGTACGAGGAATCAAGAACGAGCATTCTAGCTCGTGCTCTTTGGCCGCCAACATACATAGAACAACGAAAGAATGCTCTGTCTCAGTTTAACGCGTAAAATAAAAAGAGAGAAATAAATATGATGCAATGAATAAAGCAAAAATATGACAAGCGAAAGTTTAGAAAACCAGAAACTGTAGAAGAGCTTCAAAGTTCTTGGGACTATATAAATGAACATCATGAACAAGATAAGAGGCCATAAGTTCAATGAAAACTCAATTTTAATTATATTTATTGGAAATAGAGGTAGTTTAAACAAAAAACAGCTGTTAGAACATTGTCATAACCTGTGTTTATTAAATGTTAAGAAGATTATAATGTTTACACTACCTTACAGTAGAGGTTTGCCACAGACAGAAAATGAGATGAGGTACAAAATGAATTTGACATTAGATACTGTGACTTTTCATAACAGTAAATTAATGAATGTAATTGACATCAACAGATTAATTAATATGAATAATTTGCATGTGACATATAATAATTTTTATATTTCTAATTATTTTAAGCGACAAATAGCACATTCGCTATCCTCTTTTTTTATTTCTCCAGCCAATATTTTGGCTACTCAACCTGCTTTTATTGAGCAGACAGACTTGTCGACTTTGGAACATGTTCCAAATCATTTAAATTAGATATTAAGACAACAGAGGAAACCTCTAGCAAACCTCCATCTATGACAAAAGAAAAGCCCAACAGTAATTACCTCAATTTTGTTCATCAGAATATACAGGGCTTTTCTGGCAAAGATTTAGAGGTAGGTTTGTTCCTTGACAGTATGAATATAGATGTTTTATGTTTAACAGAACACTGGCTTAAGGAACACAACTGTCTGTTAAGTTTTGATAATTATAGCATCGCTAGTATGTTCATGAGAGTTTCTGCTATTCGGGGTGGGTCACTAATATTATTGCACAATAAGTTAAAGTATAAAGAACGCAAAGATGTGGTAGCACTCTCAATTGAGCAAACTATTGAAATTTCATGTGCAGAGTTAGAGCGGATTATTATTGTTTGTGTGTATAAACCACCATCTGCGGATTATTCACTGTTTGAAGAAACTTTGGAAGAAGTGTTAAAGAGAGTATGTAAATCAAACAAGAAGGTGGTTGTTTGTGGTGATTTTAATGTAGATATTCTAGACTCTTCTCAAACCTCACTTAGATTTTTGAATCTTTTTAAATCATTTAATTTATTTAATATTTTTGATCAACCAACTAGAATCACTGCGTCATCAGCTACCTGCTTGGATAATATTTTTTGTGAAAATTTTTATAAGGAGAAATCAATAATTAATTGTTTAAAATCAGACCATTGTGGTCTGTTAACCAAATTTGAGCACCGTCATGTCCCTCAATCGGTGGATATTATTTTCAGACCAGTTACTCAGAAACGTATAGAAAAATTTAAACACAATATAAACAGTCAACTTCCTTACTTATCACACCAAGACCAGAACATAAATGATCAGTATGAGGATTTGTTCAATCTGTTATTGTATGAACATAACACCATTTTTTCAAAAAAAAAAGTGACAGTTGATAAATTTAAATTTAAATTCAGTGACTGGGCTACTCCAGGTATTCATAAAAGTAGGATTAAATTATACGAATTATATGATTTAAAAGCGAACTTTCATAGTCCCAAACTAGTAGACTATGTTAAATCTTACTCTAAGATATTTAAAAAATCTTGCAATGTTGCCAAGTCCATGTTTTTGCGAGACAAAATAAAACAAGCAAAAAACAAAATCAAAGCGACTTGGAACATTATAAACAAAGAAACTTGTAAGTCCATACCACGCAATAACTCTTTCTCACTTAAAATTAAAGATAATATTATTAAGTCTGACGTTGATATAGCTAATACATTTGAATCATTTTTCTCTGAGATACCTTTTATTACTACCAGTAAACTAAATTCTAGTTCACTGCTAGCTAGTTATCTCCTCACATCAAGTGTTAATGAGTGCGCCACTAGTTTTTGCTTCGATCATATATCTCCTCATACCATCCTCAAATCGTTTAAAGAACTTAACATAAAAAAAACGGAGGATTTATGGGGTATTTCTGTTGATATACTTAAACCAGTCATAGATGCCATCTCCCCTAGTTTAGCGTTACTTTTTAATAACTGTGTAGACAAGGGTCAGTTCCCTAATTTAATGAAATTTAGTAAAGTCATACCCCTTTATAAGTCAGGTGAGAAAAGTGACCCATCCAATTATAGACCTATCTCTATTCTACCAGCTTTAAGTAAAATTTTTGAAAAAATAATATTGAATCAATTACATTCTCACTTTGCTTTGAATAAATTATTACATAGTAATCAATTTGGATTCACTAAAAATAGGAATACAACCGATGCAGGTGTTGCGCTCATCAAACACATATTTGATGCGTGGGAAGGCAAGCAAGATGCAATAGGAGTTTTTTGTGATTTATCAAAAGCATTTGACTGCGTAGATCATGAAATCTTACTGATTAAGCTGAGGCATTACGGTGTTTCAAATATTTCACTTAGCCTTATAGAATCTTACCTCACTGATAGAATACAAAAAGTGAGTATCAATGGTACGAACTCTTCCGGTGCCACCATACGTATGGGCGTGCCCCAGGGATCAATATTGGGTCCTCTGCTGTTTTTAATCTATATAAATGACCTGCCTTATTTTGTCAAAGACCTATGTGGGATTGTATTATTTGCTGATGACACTTCTCTAATTTTTAACGTAGATAGAAGTAACAAAGCACTTGACGACGTAAATAATACTCTTTCTAAGGTACTGCATTGGTTCACGAGTAACAATTTACTGCTTAATGCTAAGAAGACCAAATGTATCAAATTTTCTATGCCCAATGTAAGACAGGTCGATACCATTATAAACATGAATAACGAGCCATTAGAGATTGCGAATTCCACTGTATTTCTGGGAATTACTCTCGATTCCAAGTTACAGTGGGGTCCGCATATTTCTGCCCTGGCAGGAAGACTTAGTTCGGCAGCTTATGCTGTTAGAAAAATAAGGCTCCTGACTGATATCGCAACAGCAAGATTAGTGTACTTCAGTTATTTTCACAGTGTTATGTCGTATGGTCTTCAGTTGTGGGGCTCGGCAGCGGATCTCAACACCATCTTTGTTCTTCAAAAAAGAGCCATCCGCTCCATTTACAACCTTAGACCACGCGACTCGCTTCGTGAAGTATTCAAAGAGATAGATATTTTAACTGTGTACTCTCAATTTATTTATGATAATGTAGTATATGTCCGTAAAAACTTGCATCTCTTCAAGAAAAACAGGGATGTTCATAAACTCAATACCAGAAATAAAAATAAGCTCGTAACTCCCAGTCTAAGACTGCATAAGGTAGGGAAATCATTTGTTGGTCAATGTGTAAAATATTTTAATAAGATTCCGCAAACTCTTGTTGAACTGCCTCTTCACAAGTTTAAGTCACAAATCAAAGCTAAGTTAATGAAGCGGGGTTATTATAGTGTTGACGATTTCTTAAATGATAAGAATTTGTGGTCATCTTAGGTATAATCTGCTCCTCTGCACACTTTTTTGTCATGACTTTACTCTGTCAATTCCATTTTTGTGTATAAAAACAAGATTGAAAAGAGTAACCATCGAGTTTCTTGCCGGAGTCTTCTCGATCGGAAACAACCTCTGAACCGGTGGTAGAGTCACATTATATTTAATTATGATATGAACTATCATAGTATTATTTTATGTAAGTTTATTTTTATTCAGTATATTTTTGCTACAATTTTTTTTTGTTACATGACATGTCATAAGTACTTTTTATAAGTCTATATGAATAAAGATATTTTTTACTTTTACTTTTACTTTACTTTAAACAAGTGTTTCCTTAGAAAAAGTAATCACGGATCTTCAGCTGTAAATTATATTTGTCCTATAGTCTAGCAGTGTGCGGTTAAAGAGTTGAGCGGTGGGTATAATGATCACAAGGCTATAATTATAATGTCAAATACAGACTAGTGAAAGTCAATCTAATCCTCCATCCCGTTTATGCAAATATGACCATTCCCCACCCGGACACATCAATAATTATGTGCACCAGATAGTGAGTTAGCTTGTCCATTAACTATACCCATAAATGTTACAGCAAAAAGTTCGGAAATAGACATAGTATTTATTAGGAGGAATTTACAATAGAGACGTGGATGAAGTACTAAAATTGCAGCTCATGACTCATGAGGGCCATCTAGGAATAGTAGCAATGAAAAGTCGTTTAAGTTCATAAGTCTGGTGGTCAAGGTTTTACAATGATGCAGAATAAAAGGTGAAACGCCGTTGAGGATGTAATCTTGTGGGATTGCCAAGTCATCCAGTGCTCACGAAACGGAGCGAACTCCCTGTAGCTCCCTGGATAGATATTGTAGTGGACCTGCTGGGGCCTCTGTTAAATAATGATTATTTACTTGTTAGTAGTCATTGATTTCTATAGTAATTATAAAGAAATCAAATTCACAAAATTAATAACTGCGTAAACAGATCTTAAAAAAAAGAGGGTTCGGTAACATCTTATGATGGACAACTCGACTCCACATTCTGTAACTAATTAGTAAAGCTTGCCGTGGGATGGTATATAGGCTAATTACTATATACTATATTATTTACTTTATGTGTGCGTGATGCAGTGGAGGGACGCGTCCTTTCAGATTAAACAAGCTCTAAGATTCCTTCATTATCTGAAAAAGAATATAGGATTGATGATTCAGAGGTTATCGATGTGATCCAGCAAGAAAATTAAAAATAATAAATAGACAGGAAGAGAAGGGATGATGGCTCGAAGTTACAAGAAAGTAATAATCAAATAAAAATAGTAGTAGTAGAAGTAATAGTAGATTTGTATCAGAGGAGACTGGACAAAAAATAATTAATAAAATACTCAGAGAAAAATATGGATAAAAATACTCAGAGAAACTATTGAAAATGAATAATGAAATTTGATTGAGGTAGCAGTGAGATTACTGATTAAGCATGCACTCATGTTGATGAACAGATTTGATATGATTATTTGTGTATTATGACTATGCCTGTACCGAAGCTGATTAAGAGATTAATATGATTATTAAAAATGTGATTATGCCTGTACTGAAGCTGATGAAGGCATTTATATGATTATGTGTAGTGTGACTATGCTTGTTCTGAAGATTAATATGATTATGTGTAGTATGATTATATCTGTACTGATGCTGGTTTGAATACTAAATAAATAAAGAAAAAGTATGACAAGGAAGGGATGTAGTGTTTGTATGTGTATGACACCTGCTGTCGTAAGACGTGACGTTGTCTCGGGCACACGGTAGTGGGGTACACACTAACATCTACGAGCTATGACCGACGTGTACCTGCATGCTGGTGTGATAACGAGCCAACGAGTATCTTTTACAACACACAAAGTAGGTACTACACCGCTCATTTAATACTAATAAATACCTTTCATGCATCTCAGCGATGTCTTTTTTCAACAAAGCGTTCCTACTCAACGCCTCTAACAATTCCCTCTCATTGTCTTCTCCTTCAAAATGCAATTGTTTAACCAACTCTTTGGATGCCTTCAATTCCTGCAAAGTCAGCTCCATCTGGCGAGATGAGGCAGCGCGGGTCATCATGGTTAAATTGACAACATATAAATCCAACAAACAACGTAGAATACCAAAGTGTTGTTTAAACAATTAAGAGGTTGTGTAGCTCAAGAGTATTTTTGTATTCTAACCTCTTCGCGTTTCTGACAAACAGAGTCAGACAATTCGAATATTTCACTACTCAGGTATAATTTAAGGTCGTAGAATAAAATGTATGAATGTTATTAAACAAACAATACAATACCTTTTCCAAGAGAAAACAATGATTCACAAATATTTGAACGGTCAACTGACACGCACTGTCGGCACCGATAAATCACCAAGTATAAACTTGTTTCACAAAACAAAACACTAAATAACACGTAATTATTAACACGAATTATTGTTCACGTCGACTTATTGGGCCATAAATTAGTTATAAATTTACAGGTTTAAATCAAATTAAAATACGGGACAAGTTAAGATCAGCTGTTAGCCGTAGTGTTGCCACAGCAAAAAAAAATTGAATGATACTGTTGAATGATTTAAGAGAGAAAGGAGAAAATACAAGTAAAATAATTAATTAGAATCGAGTGCAGTCAGTCCGCTGTCAGAGAGATATATATGCCGTCATAGAAATGACGAATTTATGGTCTTGTCCTCTGCTGCACAAACATCTTAGTGGATTTTCCGTTGTTAACATGGTTTTTAACGATATTGTGTTTCAAAATGTTTGCAATGAAAATAATCAATTTTATTAAATGTTATCCAATAAGATAACAAGATCCAAGGGTTAGTGATACAAAACAATTGACTTAGTACCTAACTAATGTTTGAACTTTAATAACATTAGAATAAAATGACACTCGGCTCGAGCGAATCCATAACAAAATAAACATATTCGACCATCACCCGGACGAAGTGCTGGCGAGTGATTATGCTTCATGGAATATTTTTCACCACGTGAGGTATGCTAATTAAAATTATGGTAATATCTCTATATCTCTAAAGGATACTAAACTTCGTAACGCTTTCTCTTCAACGCGTTACGAAGTTTAGTATCCTTTGTTATACGTCGCTAGTGTGACCGCCAGCTCGACATAATGGGTTGTCTGGTGGGCACATCTGTGACTTTTCTCTCCACACACGTATGTTCCTGTCGGGTAGAACTAGCGTGTGCCCGATGAGGTAGTCTACAGGTAGGTAGGTTTAGCAAAAGGTGGCACGAGCAACACATTTACACTGTGTTTGTGTAGTCTTTGCGTAAATATCATTGATAGGATAGAGATGGTAAGTTTTGTTTTGACTACTTTAATTTTATACGGGTAATGTATTATTTGAACTCGGCTGTCTTTAGACACGGCACGAAAAATTGTTGAAAACGACTTGAAGGGGTTCGAATAAGTATGAAAGTTCGAGTAAAGGTACAAATAGATTGGAGCATTCGCTTGTATAAGAACATCCCGCATCCGTCGTTTATAAATTTATTTGAACCACAATGCGCACATGACGCTCGATGTTTTGTTACAACTTGATTTTGAAAACCAAGGTACAATATTACATCACATGGAAATGCTCTTAGAGAACTGAGCATTTGCATGTATTGTGTTCGAGCAAAAGTTCTAGTCTACCCACCTTTAGGTTTCTTAACTTTTTTGTATAAGTTGTCAAGCCGCCATTTGACTGCGACAGACTTTGTCACAAGCTATGTGAAAGATGTCAAAGACTTTTTAATTATATTTGACTGTAAATACTGTAATATACTTAAACCTAGTTATTTTGCCCCAAATCCATCAGATCATGGGCCCAGGTTGCGCAGTAAATGGTGTTTGTTCGTATTCGTATTTATGCGTAAATAAAATAGAATGGCGAATGATAAAGTCGAGGCGGCTGGGGTCGGTTGCGTTGCGGTGCTCCCACTTCGTCTTCAGCTACAAGTTCAGGCATTTCTATGATTTTTTGAGAAACTACTTGAACAGTTACATGAAAATTTTGATGCGCATTGTAATTAATTCATGAGGATCTAGGGGACCGTATTGAAGAGTCAACGCTGGGTAGTCCCATAGTCACGGATGCACGTAAACAAATAAGTTTGATTTGAATGAGCTTATAGAATCAATGAAATCTATGGCTTGGAGATCAACATTATTTCCTACAAAAGAGGAAGCTGACCAGTGTAACTATAAGAACAAGAAAAAAATGTAAAGTGAATAAGGTCTCAATTCATAATATTAAAGAATCAGTTTGCTGAATTTCATGTAATTCAATATTTAAATAGTAAGAAAACTGGGTTATAAAAACACGACTTCTTGTAATGTAAATAAAACTATACAATTAAAAAAATATTATTATTCTATTTATTTAATAAAAGATTTTGCAGCATTTACCTATACCCTCCTTTTTAAAGGGAGCATGCTGCCGTTACCACAACCACATAGAGTTAGTGGTCACCTGCTGCTGATTTCTCTTCTGTGATTTATATTTTGAGAATGTTTATTAAATGTTTCAAATAAGGTTCGAAATACATATAAAACCACGTATAGAAAGAAAGAAAGAAAGAAAAATTATTTTTTAACCCGACAAATACAAACAATATAATAATGAACATAGACACTAAACAATAACAAGGTGATACAAAAAAAAAGGTTTTAACAGGTAATGGGATAATCAGGCCACTGCCTCAGCATGTGTCTCTGCAGCACAAAACTGCAGAGACGCTGGTATTCTGGCAGGGCCTGTCGAGTGTTCGTCATTCGTGATATATGTACGAGTATGTGTAAACTGTAAGTGTGGGTGTATGCAATAAATTAAGTAGAGAAAGTGAGCTAATTGTAAGTGTAAAAGTGTCGTAATGTGACGTGAAGTTTTTGTAGAAATTAATGACAACAGTTATGTAAAGAAAAAGAAAAATATCAGTATCAGTGTCAGTGCCTAGTGGCTACCCTCCTCGCTACCTACGCGTCGTCGATAAAATGCAGGTGAGTTTGCTATAGTGTGGGTCTCTTTTTGGGTTAACATATGATATTTTTTAGTGCTATCCTGAAATTGTTGATGGTTTTTAGATCGCGCATGGGGAGGTCGTTCCAACACCGTGAAGCCGCAAATCTAAAAGACCCACGAAAAGCCATAGTGCGATGTTTAGGGGTAACAAAAATATGAGTGCACGCCCTTCTGGGACACCCACCCCGCCCCTGGGCCCGCACCAATCTATCCCCCAAATATTTAGGCTTCCCAGTCCCAATCACGCCGAAAAGCAAGGCAGCAAGATGAAGTTTTCTACGAGCTTCCATCTTCAGTATGTTTGCCGCATTGAGAAAAGGCGTGACATGAGTTCTTGGCGGAATCCGGAAGCAAAAACGTGCGCAAGCATTCTGAACTCGCTGTATGAGCCTTGCTGAACTGGCCAGCAGGCATGGACCGTACACAGTATCACAGTAATTGAATTTGGAAAGGACCAGGGACTCACACAACATAATCCTCATGCTCTCACTCAGGTAAGGTCTCATCCGGTATACGCACGAACGAACAAATTTGTTGCGTTGCATGATACGCAACAACTTAGTTCGCAGGTGTGTACCACTAACGTACATTAAACACTCTGTTCATCAAACGTGTTTGCGGCGATCTTAAGTAGTTGTAAGATCTGCATGGACTGTGTTCTAGTTTTAAAAAATGTTACGTAACAGCCATCACCAACTACGCCGCCATGGCTATTAAGCTTAAGATATAAGAGCGACTGTTGTGAGCGACCTTGATTCCGTGGCAAAAAGTGCTCTAAAGCACTTTGAAAATTTTATTTTCTGCCAGCTGCTCTCCTAATGCAATTAGCTATTATTAATGTATGCTGCAGCTGTAATTTGGTTAGTCTATCGCATCAGTGATCTCCCGTACGCTCTGGTGCCTTCCACCTTCCCTAAAAAATTGATAGTCTACGCCACTGAAGAAAGTTAGGAAATGCGTTGCAGACTATGAACTGCAGACGATAAAAGCTGTGTGTTATGTTTGTATAGACAAATTTGTGCAAAATTCCGTCCACAGCACACAAAGCATTCTCTCTCTATAGAGTCCTCAATCTTCTTTTTGCTATTATGCTGAATTATGGGAAAAATATTATTGTTCTGTCTAGTCGGAAGTTAGTGATTTAGTGCTGTCGTCACATTTTACTCTACTCAAGTATAATTTATTTATAAATAAAGGAAGCATAAAAAGATTCATAAAGCAGCCAAGACTGAAATTATCCAAATTAATAAACAAATAACAACAAACAGACTGACATGGTCTGCTGCTTGACGTTTCATTTTTTAATCTTTGTTATGGCTTGGTAGCAGTATGTACATATTTAAGAAATATTAGAGAAAATAATCATTCATTCATTCCCCTCCCTTAGGAGGAATACAATTTGACAATCAAGTGGAGGTCCTAATACCAAATACATATAACATTAGATTCGCGCGCCTGTCATATGAGGTCGTCATTGTCACTGGGAAAGATGTTTGGCCACACTGGTGATTTTTTTACTGTTCTAACTAAGTTAAATACATTTTTTTTCAACGTTAAAGAAAGCTAGCTTTCGATTCTATTCATGAGTTAAAAGTTCTTGCGTTTCTTTTATGTTTTAAACTTTGAAAACATAAGAAAAAATTATAATTATATTCATTTACTTGATAAAATCAACACATTTTCAAACGAACTTTGTGTGCATGGTTTGTTACGTATTTAAATACTTTATTATTAGATGCAACAGCAAATAAATACGTTGAACTTTATAATACAAATAAATTGCTATAAAAGTAAACCATGTATGTGTAGGTATGCGCCGCTATGGAGGTTGTCAAAACCAAACCGTTATTGCCATAGCAATAATAAACTTGATTAGACATTATTATCTACAAAAAACCGTTTTTTCATAGATTACGTCACGAAATAATACTGCTTTAACGGTTCATAGTACCAAATTCATCTGTTTTGTAAGGGCGATGTCAACAAAATTGCCAAAGTAAAACAGTGTGAAACTAAGGTTATTTTTAGCAAATCATTATCTAAACGAAAATGTAAAACAGTAATGATTCAGGACTGTTCTAACGGCTTGTAATCAGTACCCTGTACTATAATTGTATTATTATATTACAACGCTGTTGGTTTTCATAATAAATAAATAAATAAATCTATGTACTTTTTTACTTTAACTAAACTCAAACTCAAATAACTTTATTCAAATAGATTGTATCAGTACTTTCAAATCGTCAAATTTACAGCAAAATATACTAAATAATAGACATAAATATAAATGAATATCTTCTCAGAGTCAGGCCTTGGGTTTTACATTCAGTTTTGATAAAGCATGTGTACTGGTGGTGTACTTATAGTTTTCGAAAACATCATTATTGTAAGACCAAATTCATGAATGAATTTTAATAAGAGTTCAATGGATTTAAAATTTCGGCCCTACCTACTGCAGCGCGGTTTGTGATAGACCCACGGCCCTTCACTAATGCTGCAACTGAACCCAAACTGGCTGGGCTTTTCTACTCACTCATCAATTTGTTCGCCGATGGTGCTTTTGAGTGGCTTCAAGCGTGTGGCGAGCGTGCAGAGACTGGGCTCAAGCGCGAGCAGGACGCGGCGGTAGCGCAGCGCGTGGCGCAGCGTGGCGGCCAGCAGCGCGGCGGCGGCGCGGCTCGGCGCGCGCCCGTCCCAGTAAACGCGCACGACGTGCTCGCGACCCTCGATCAATACTGCACGTGCTGTACCTGAACCTGCTAGGTCGAGATCGAACATTTTGTTAATTGACTTTAAGGAGTTTAAGGGTCTAACCTAAGGGGTCGGTCTCAGATTTTGTTCATCCGTTGAATACCATGTTCCTGGTACCATTTAACATTAGTTTTAGTCTTATAAGTCAGTACATTATAGGTAGGTATATCTACATATTCAAGCATAGTTTGTTAATGTGCAATCCTAATTGTGCATATAATTTTCTAAACATGAATATTAAAGTAGCTACGTCCATTCTTCACGTAGGCTACTTTGATATTCATGTTAGCTGTTATGTTTTATGTAGCTACTAGCTAATATACGTGACTATGACAGCGTGAATTCAAGACAGAAGCTCAGATCTCCTGATGCGGAGACCCTTTTGCAACTCTACTTTTTAAAGCTTTCAACTATGACAAATCTTAACAGTATTGTTACTTGACCATATACTGCAAACATAAATATTCCTCATATACTTCTTTTAATCATTTATAAAAATCATTTAAGATAAGTGTTTGAGTCAATTTTCAAGTATATTTTTAGGTCATAACACTAAAATAACAAAAAAAAGCGTTCAGTCCCACCCAATACATGTAATGTGATGTAGTGACGACTAAATGAACAATAACTTCTTTTTTCTAAGGGTAACCTATTTTCTGTAATACTATTATACTTACGTGAGTAGGTTTCAGCGAGGACCTTACAGGCACCGGAAGCGCCACACGTGTGCGCCGTCGCCACCAGCACTATCACCACAAATGCCAACGCTGATCCACTTGTCCTCATAATGCTGACTCCATGAAGAACCCTCATTAAAATCCAGGGTAAACACACGCCCGTCCAAACAGAGACTTCGTTGCGTTTGCGCCAAAGGTACAGATAAACAACTTCCTGTTTTAATTCAGCATGTTTTCCTCGTACGTTCATATGGTAACGCTTCAGTTAGAGGTGCGTTATTTAGTAGGTATCCCAAAACCAATTAAAGCAAAAAAATAAACAAAAACAAAAATATATCGGATGATTTTCAAAAGACTTACAAAAATGAATGGCATAGGTACTAGTGATGAAGTAAATAACTATCTAAGTGAAAATCATAATTTTCCAATTGACTTTATGGTTAAAGTTTTCATTCGAAAGTTACTGACTGATAAATAAATTAAATTTTCATTTAGATAGTTTGTATGGGTACGTATTTGAAGGTCTAAATAATAATAAAAACCTCATAAAATAACCTACGTTTAAAATCCCTAAAATCTAAATACCTAATGTTTTATTATACCTAAGCAACTAGTACCCACCTATGAAATAATTTAGATTGAAATACCGATTGGACCTAATACCTAATGTTTACAATGTTTTTAGTTATAACACCAAAGTTTGATATACCTACCAACATTTTAAATACAAAATGGTCAAAATACCTGAAAAAGAATATACCTTAGGCTGGATTTGGGTTAGGTTAGGTCAGAACTGCGACCCTGTTCCCTGCGGTTAGGGGAAGAGAATACTACCGAGGTATCCCTGCCAGTCGTAAGAGGCGACTAAAAGGGCTCTTGGGGTCGCATAGCGCACGCGGGGGGCGGCCTGCGTGTGTTTCAGTTTGCGATCCCGAGGAAGACGGTAACGCGTGTCTTCGGACACAGTGGTCTGTGTTAACGTGCACTGGAGTTGAGCTTGCTCCTCCCGAGGCTGGCTGCCAGGCGGCCTTGCGCGCCGAAGGATCCTGCGAGGAGTCTCTCCCTCGTTGGGGATCCCGGGTGCCTTCCATTCTGCGCCGAAGATGACCACCGTCGGGTTTTAGTGGGTAGGGGTCTCTGTTTTGCCAGGAGTTCCGAGTCCCACATATCCCAGGGCCTTGGGAATGCCTAAATGCATTCACTGACGCAAAAAAAGAGGAACTGCGACCCTGTCGGAAGTACCTGTGTGCTCCAGGTGCTTCCGTGGCCTCCCCCCATTCATTGGGGGGTCGGCTGGAGGGGGGCCCAATACGGGGAAGCACTGGCGGCGGGGCGTTACGAAACTTTTTATGGACCGCGCCTCGCCGCTGAGGCTGAGGTCGAGTACCGTGGGGTTTTAGTCGGTAGAAGTCCGACATAAAATCGTCGTTCCCCCGGGCGGCGAGGTAACCATGAGGATTTCCCCACGATCATAAAAAAAATAAAAAAAAGGTCAGAACTGCGACCACAGAACCGGCTAAAGCGTTAAGGGCGTTTCCTATTCAAACGTAAATATCGTTATTGAAAGTCTTTTGATAATCACCCGGTATTTGAACCAGATGTTGTTAATTAGATAATTCCAATTTATAAACTATCTGCTATTATACCTTTAACGATCAAAGCCACGTACTTAAGTAAAATGGAATAAATAGGCGCTAGACAACCAAAACACCAATTGTCATGCTCTCGAAGTAATCTAAGAATAAATATGCTTGTGTTACGAGGCAGCAGACAGGGGCGTCTCCCAGCACAGCCGAACCAATTTAGAAAAGTGCGTTTCTTAAATTCAACCGAGAAGCCGTGCTATATTAGTTCCCCTAATATTGTGTCTTCAAAGATCAATAAATCAAAATAGATAAGGCAAGGCACTTCGCCGCTTTTTTGCTGTGACATCTTAATAGCGTTTTAGAAGTAAGAATCCGCGAAAATCCGAGAAATCTATACTAATATTATAAGATTTGATTGTTTGTTTGTATTGAATAGACTCCGAAACTACTGGAACGATTTTAAATATTCATTCACCAATCATTTCTACATTATCAGGGAGTGACATCCTATAACATTTTATCATGATGGAACAAAATTTTCAGTGAAAAATAATAGAACATGTAAATCAAGTCGGAAAAACGCGGGCGAGATGTGTTGCTTTACGACGCCGCGACGTGCAATTACTTTTGACAGAACGAAGTCTGTCGAGGCAGCTAGTTTCTCAATAAACCATAGAAAGTGGAATAAATTAATAGTAAGGTTTGATATTCTTTGCCATAAGATAAATATACTTTATTGTACAACTACAAAGAAAATAATTACAACAGTGCTAATATGCCATAATGGTAGTGCCTGGATTAATGAAACCGCGTCGAGAGAGATGCACTGTGCTTGTTTTTGAAACGCGAGTTACTTATAACTCGCATCATACAGTACGTCTACCACGCGTTGCCACTTTAAATTTACGTTAACGTACGCGTAAAAAAATGTATTAGGATTTGACATTGTCAATTGTCATGCCATGTCATGTCAAATCCCAATTCATTTTTTTACGCAAACCAAACACGAGCTGATCCTTCCAGAACTCCGGAATATAGGATGTAACGGCGGTGCTGGTTACTTACGAGTATACACGATTTGCGCGGAGATGCCATTTTGTTGTTCTAGCGTCGGGTCACCACTATAATCACAGATGGGATGGCAGTGAAATGAGACAACAGTTGGTGATAGTCTGGCTTGTTATAATTTTACTAAATCTTATATATACGAACTCGTACACGTACACTGTGTGTGCCTCATCTCACTATGTACGTGACCATCCGGCACAAAACGCATAACGTTTTTGCCATAAACTAACAATGCATACTGTTAATGGCTATAATAGTCATTTGCCATAAGCCTTAACTTCATAACATCAAATGGCCGAAATTTGTGAAACATGATTTGAAAGGCAAAAATTTCGATTAGCATAAGTAGGGCTTACCTTTTGCCAATAGAATAAGTATTTAAAGGCATAATTTTTATTTGCCATAATACTCAAAAGACATACTATTCAATAAGCATACCTAACTCAAAAAATCCCTTAACTCTTAAGGAATAACACCTATTAACCATAATATGTTAAACCATATGTTTGAAAAGATCTTTAAAGCTAGATTGTTGGAGTTTTTGGAAAAGTATCAGATTCTGGCGATTGAACAGAATGGTTTTCGTAGAGGCAAATCCACCAGTCTTGCTGCCTATAAATTAATTTGCAGTACCACACAGTTTATAGATCTAAAGATTCCAGTAACAGTAATATACTTCGACATGAGTAAGGCCTTTGATCTTGTTAATCACACCATCTTGCTTTCAAAATGGGAAAGATACGGTATCAGAGGACCAGCTCTCGATTGGATTAAAAGTTATCTGAGTAACCGCACGCAATGTGTCCATATAAACAAAATTGACAATAACAATGAGTGTTGACTATCGGTTCTCATTCCAGCATAACAACTCTGGGGTTCCTCAAGGAAGCATTCTTGGCCCAATTTTATTTTTATTGTATATAAATGACTTGCCAAGTGCAACTAAATTTCAAACGGTTCTGTATGCTGATGACATTTCATTAGTAATACCTTATATTGACCAAAAAATAACATATGAACGAGTCATAAATAAAGCTATCGAAGATATTGAAAACTGGATACGAGCAAATAGTCTTAAGATAAAAATGCTGTCAAAACTAATTATATACAGTTTAAAAATTATAAAACAACTAAGTATAAACTTAGTCTACGGTGTGAAGGGGAAACTCTTATCGAGACCAATGAAACCAAATTCTTAGGCATTGTAGTAGACAATCATTGTAACTGGAAAAGTCACGTGTCTGATATTTGCAACAGGTTAAGTAGATTCGTTTACGCTCTTTATCGTCTTAGACTTAATGTCGGTGAAACAACAGCACTGCTTGCCTATCATGGGTATGTTGCATCTGTACTGAGATATGCAATAATCTTATGGGCAGACTCAACGGATGTGAAAAAAGCTTTTATTGTTCAACAGAAATGTATTCGAGCCATAGCTGGCATTGGTCCTCTTGAAAGTTGCAGAGATGTTTTCAAGAAATATAATCTGTTAACTTTAACATCTCTTCTCTTTATGAAATAGCAAAATTTGTGCGACATAATTTAGAATTGTTTGAAAAACCCGTTCAAAATCAGCAATTACGTCCAAGAGATCCATTTAAATTGCAAATCTGCAAATCCGTATCCGTCTTGTAATACAAGTTTATTTGAAAAATTGTGCCGTGATGCCAATACGTGTATACAATAACATTCCTACTGAGATACGACAATTACCCACAGTGCAGTTTTTGCACAGATTGAGAGGCTGGTTGATTGAAAAATGTTTTTATGACCTTGATGAATACTTTGACTTTCAACGATTTAATATACATATAATTTATTCTTGTTTTTTATCTGTTTCTTTGACATATTATTAGTCTGTGATTTAACTTTAACATAATATTTTTTCCGTAAAATTGATCCTTCAGCAATGTAACTTTTATAAACATAGAATAATTTTGTGTCATCTTAATTTATTATTAATTTTCTTTAAGTTAAAAATTTTGCATGTCTAAAACTGAACAAAATACGCTTGACCATGATTAGATGTATATGTAAGATCTTATCTGTTTACCGTGTTTTATCGCAAATAAACAATTTCATTTCATATGTATAAAGCTAATTAGCGAGTTTTCTGGCGTTTCGCCGGCCGCATAAAAAATGTATTGGGATTTGACATGACATAACATGACATGACAATGTCAAATCCCAATACATTTTATTACGCGAAGGTTAACGTAATTTTGTATGTGACTAAAAAAACTTTATTTAAGACGTCAGAGCCCGAATTACCGCGGCTTGGGCCAAATGGCGTGAGGTGACTGGTGTCATTTGTGACCCCAAAATGCCGATCAAGCTGAAGGGGCAGGTCTATAAAACCATCATTAGGCCTGTCCTTTTATATGGCAGTGAAACATGGCCGTTACTAGAGCTACACAAGCAGGAGCTGCGCGTGATGGAAATGAAGATGCTGCGGTGGATGTCTGGAGTCACACGCAAAGATCTCGTGCGGAATACCCACATCCGCGGCAGCCTTTGTGTTCGTGACATCGCAGACAAGCTGCAGGAGTGCCGCCTCCGTTGGTATGGTCATGTCACACGGAGATCGGCAAACTACGTGGGCTGCAAATATCTGGCCATGCCGCCCCGCCAGGTACCGGTAGAAGAGGTCGACCCAAAGAATTGTTAAAAAGGCATAATCATAAAAACCATAATCATCAAAATCCATATTATTGTTTGTCATAATTTTATTAAGCATACCTGAAATTGCATATTTTTATTATTCACTCTTACAAAGCATAACTCATCAGAGGCATAGTCTTATAAAGAATAATTGAAAAATGTATATAAGTACGATAAGATGCACAGTTTTTTCGGCATTTTTGAAAAAAAAAATCGTCATTGGTAATTAAGTGTTTCTCACCACACAAAAAGCCTGTTCGTGATATTTTTCTTTTAGCCTCTTTCAGGAAGAAAAACAAATAGGTAATATCGTTCGACCAAACAGCGCGCGGGCCGAGCAACCAAAGCGAGCGTGTCGCGGCAGCGGCCGGCGAAACGCCAGAAAACTCGCTAATTAGGTTTTTATATATTATGGTTAATAGGTGTTATTTCTTAGGAGTAGGGATTTTTTGAGTTAGGTATTACTTATTGAATGGTATGATGTCTTTTGAGTATTATGGCAAATTAAAATTATGCCTTTTGATACTTATGCTAATCTGTAACACCCTTAAATATGTATATTCTATTGGCAAAAGGTAAGCCCTACTTATGCTAATCGAAATTTTTGCCTATCTATGATCACGCTTGACAAATTGGGGCCATTTGATGTTATGCGTTATGAAGTTATGCCATGAAGGCTTATGGCAAATAACTATTATGGCCATTAACAGTATCTATGCATTGTCAGTTATTGGCAAAAACGTTATGCGTTTTGTGCCGGATGGTTACGTAGTGAGATTAGGCACACACAGTGTACGTGTACGAGTTCGTATAATAAGCTTTAGTAGAAATAAAATAAGCCATACTATCACCAACTGTTGTCTCATTTCACTGCCATCCCGTCTGTGGTTATAGTGGTGACCCGACGCTGGAACAACAAAATGGCATCACCGCGCAATTCGTGTATCAGTAAGTCGCAAGAAGTCGCTACCAGCACCGCCGTTATATCCTATATTCCGAAATTCTGGCAGGTTCAGCCCGTGTTTGGTTTGTCCAGTTTGAAGCAGTCATCGCACTACAAAAGTAAGCCGTCACAGATTCTTCGGATCTGAATCTAATTTGGATAAAGTGAGCCAGATTGCTACTAACAACATTTTGGAAACCGCAAACAGGTTAGGAAGTGTAAGCTATAGGCCGCAGATGGTTCTAAAATTAACCCATGGAGATTGTGTTCGGAAAAATTGACCGAAAATGGGTTAACAATGTTAATTCCTCCAGAGCGAGTTTGATTTCTTAGGTTATCGTGTAACGAAACGAGCCAAGGGATACGCCAGGGAGCAGAAATATAAAGCATCAACAAGTTCCCCAAGCCAAGGACAATTAAGGAGCTAAAAAGATTTTATTTCACAATATTGCACACACTCAAAAGTTCTTTTGTATAAGGCCTATGCACTTTTACAACAATATCGTCACATTGTTGTAAAAGTGCATAGGCACACAAAATCACCTATGAAAAGGTATTTGCCTGCACAGCGTTTATTATAAATAATGGTTCGAGAACGTGATGGTTGGAAAAAAGAAAAGAGCACGTGCATGACAAGATCAGGAAGATTATTCAAACCAGTGCTCAGATTCCGTTGCAGTGATATAATTATATCATCCTCCTATGTCAACATTGCTGTTTTTCAAGATTATAATTTTGCAAGAGGGTAAAATATGTTTTTTTCCAAAACAGTACACAGACCCCCCTGTGTCAGTGTACTGTGCCGGATGGTCACGTAGTGAGATTAGGCACACACAGTGTACGTGTACGAGTTCGTATATAGGTAAGCTTTAGTAGAATTATAATAAACCAGACTATCACCCACTGTTGTCTCGTTTCACTGCCATCCCGTCTGTGGTAATACGTTTTAATAGGTAACCATTTCTTTCTGCTTAGTTTGGGGTCAGATGCACTTGGTGTAATTTGTATATTTATTATATAATCTTATTCTTTACAAAATAGGTTTCTAAGACTCTGAAATAAAAATTACAAAGTGTTTTTTAAAAATAACAACGTTTTTATTTACACAAATTTATCTAACTATATATCGACTATTGGCCTATTAACAGTATGTTTCTCATAAATTATTAATTAACAAATTGACTAGAACAATCTTGGAATGATCGCAGTAAATGATGCATAAGCGCATGGGCACTGGTGCGGTTATGCAGCCTCGTAGTTCTGTTAGCTAGCAGGACTACAACGTACATTTTGTATGTTTCATTCTTATATAAAAATATAATTTTCATGGCTGCAAATAGACGGTAGCTGTAGAGCAGTTATTTTAGTTTTTACCTTTAGGTAACACTGCTGCTGAACCGTAGCCGTCTTGCGTGATACAGTAACGAGTTCCTAGTGAGTACGCGTGATACAGCTTAAGCTCAGGACGTCGCCTGAACGCTTTCACCGATCGTACCTACTCATTTCTGTAACCAAACAGATAGAGTAAAGAGGTTCTAGTGTGTAAGTGAAGTCTACATGCACTGCGAATTGCCGAGCGCCCTTTGATTCGCGGCAAAAACAGACAATCGTCGGTTCGCTGTGAGTGGCTCGTGTAGCGCTCGTGAAGAGGCTCGCGAACCACGTACACACTATGTTTTTGTTAACAGCAATGGTTACGATTACGTGCAACGTTACGGTTACAGCAATGAGTACCTTGTAATCGTCGGCTCGCTGCTAGCTGCACGCGAATCGCTTGCAGCAGGTTTGCAAACCGTACGTACACACTATGTTTTTTGGTAACAATACATGCAACGGTTACGGCTCGCTAATGAGTATCCAGCTTTACGGTCTTCGTCACATGAAAAGTTTTTTTAAAAGGCTAAAAAACACCGTTGTGTAAATTATCTATCCGAAATCAAACTAAAAAAAGCTCTGAATCTTAAGCTTGTGCATTATATTAAACAGAAAAGGCGTTTACACGGTTTGCAAATTTTTCTTTCACATAAATATTATCTTTTTATTAAGTATTTCATATTTGCAATTTAATTAGTGACGTCAATTAAAGTTAAAACATGTCCGTGTTTTTCGATATTCGAAAACACTTGAACTACGAGTAATATTATTATGTTGTTCTGGTTACTCAGAAACATTACGTTTACGACAATCGTTGCGTTCAGAAATTGTTTGCCATTTTTGGTTCCATTTTAAATCACTAGGGGCGCTCTGTACCGAAATCCCATACAGAAACGTCAACGCGATTCACGCGGACGCTCTGGACTTTCATTTGTGTCAACTCATGGCAGACATCACTGATCACAAATAAATAATAATCTTTTCGTTCACTTTTTTTTCCTACAGAACCACGGAATTGTCACAGATCACAGCTCACGGCTAAGCAACGGTGCTATAGGGCATAGTCACGGCTGCTTAGCAATGTCACAGAATAACGTCAGGGCCTGGTGATGCACACGCAGGGCGTCACAGCTCAGCCACAGACACACAGAGTGCCATAAGCACGATGCAGGGCCGCATTAGGGCGTGGGAGGCATCGGCAGGAACGCGTCGCCCTCGCTAGGCGGGCGCGCGTCTGCGCTTAGGTACGTGGTGTCCGTGGCGGCCGACGCCGGCGCAGCCCAGGAGACCCACCGCGCCTGCAAAAAATACATATTCAAAATGCTAAATTCAAAAACGAATTCTGTTAACATAATTTTAATTTATATGTATGACCGAAATGGGATGATGGAAAGCGGCCGTAGCTGATATGAGTTAGACGAGGATAGTAGAGTAAAACTGAGCTGGTCAACTTGCTTAAAACGAGACCAATTGTAGTTGTAGTTCAAGAGGTTACATATACATCTATTACCTACATGACTGGCCTGTTGGCGCAATGGCAGCGATCCTGCCTTTAGCGCCGGAGGTCGTGGGTTCGATCCCCACCCAAGACAAATATTTGTGTGACGAACATTTGTATTTGTTGTGTGTCTGGGTGTTATTATCTATTTAAGTATGTATTTAGGAATATTTAAGTATGTTTATCAGTCTCTGACGCCCATATTACAAGCTCTGCTTAGTTTGGGGTCAGATGATCTTGGTGTGAATTGTCCCAGATCTTTATTATTTATTATTACACCAAGCATTTTAGGGTTCCATACAGCTGCCCGAATAGACACAGCAAACTTGCGTCACATTAGGCACGGAGTAATTTAAACGCTGGCCATGTTTCTAACATTCTAATTTGAAACAAGTGAATTAATCAATTAGTACGTCTGTTGGCTTTAAGAGTACCTTTTGGGTTGCGTTGATGTTAACAGTCAACGTTATTTGTGGTACAGGTTGCGCCAAACATACGCGAATCAACTTTAGTAATTGTTGGCCTACCTCAGCGCGGTCCCTCGCTGTGCGCCAGGGCGGGTCGGGGTCGAGCGGCAGGCAGTCCAGCGGCACGTCCAGGCACGGCGTCAGCAGGCGCGGCGAGTCCGCCAGGAACGCGGCCACCTCCGACGCCGCCGGACGCGTCTTGTAGTCTTGGCGCCAGCATGACTTTATGAGCCCCTCTCTGCACAAATAAAGATAAATATGCGGTTACAGTTATAACTTGAATCTTTATAATTAACATGTTTGTAGACAAACATTGAAAAACAGCTTATTTTGTTGTTGTAAAAAATAAAATTAGGTTTTACAGCTTCATTTTTCTTATTTCTGATGTTGAAGGCGTATAGATAAACAACGAATACTCACAGTTGAGGTTTGAGGCCGGTTGGCAGATCTAACGTGTGACCCGCCTTGACTCGTGTGAGTACCTCGCTGTTGCTGAGCCCCTGGAAGGGCAGGGACCCAAAGGTGACGATCTCATAGAGCAGGACGCCGAAAGACCACACATCTGACGCGGGCGAGAAGACGCCAAGCGCGAGGCTCTCAGGGGCCATCCATCGCACAGGTAACATGCCCTTGCGGCTAAAGCGGTAGTAGTCGTTTTCAAAGACGAGTCTCGTCATGCCGAAGTCAGCGAGCTTGACGACGCGGTTTGCGCTGACCAGGCAGTTCCGCGCGGCTACGTCGCGGTGCACGTAGCGCAGCTGGGCCAGGTACGAGAGCGCCCGCGCCGCGTCCAGCGCCATCGCCGTCAGCCGTCGCGGTGATACCTCCTCCGCCGCTTCATCCCCGCCCAACCCCGCTTCTGTGGCTAAATGCCGCCGGGCCAACAAATAGTTCTTTAGATCACCATACAACATAAACTCCATCACCGTACACACTGGTTCTGTTTTAGTCACTACAGCCAAAAGCCGTACTACGTTCTTATGATCGAAACGCTTCATAGCCTCCGCCTCCGAAAGGAAATCGAGTTTCTCCTCAGTAGTCGCACCCGCTTTCAGAGTCTTGACTGCGACTGCGGACCAGCCGCGGTCTTCAGCCAACAAAGCGTGCCCTCCATACACTGTGCCGAACGCACCGGTTCCGAGTTTGCGGTTGATGACGACTCGCTCGCGCGGTACTTCCCAGCGGTCGAGGCCCCCCGGTTTTAGGCCATAGGTTCGAAGTTGTAATGCTTCGAGGTGCGCGCGGTACTCTCGCTCGGCGCGGCGGCGACAGTAAATCGCTAGAGTTGCCAGCGCGCCAACAAGTGCCGATAATAGGAGTGCAGCCAGTACTATAAACGCAGTGCGGCAGTCAGATTTCAGAAATTCAGCTAGTGGTCTCAGGCCACATCGCTCGCCACCGTCATCGGGGACTCTTCTGTCGCTGGTTGCCCAACGCATCACGTCCGTTTTCAACTCGAGGACATCGCGTTCGAAGCGCCCGACGGTCATATAGCTACCGTTCTGCCATTGCTGCAGCAGAAGAGGTGTCAACCGAGCGTGCACTCCGTCTGTAAAACTCCATTCAAATGGTCCCGTGAGGCCGTCATATTTGGAGGATGTGGCATCATCGATCAAAGTCCTGTAAATCAAATGTTATGCATTACATTTATGTGCTGCATGATCCTTGGAATTCTAAGTTATTTTTCAAAGTCTCTACACTTGCATCACTACTGACATGCAACGTGACAGCAGCGTGGCAGGTTTAAATGGTGCTCAACTTTGAGTTACGTTTCTAAATTCGTGCGGATATCCATTATTCAAAAGAAAAGCAAGCAAAATGCTTACCGAACATGTTCCTGATGATGAATGTAATCTAGTGCAGCGGGTTTCTTATTTAGCAAACGGGCAAGTGATGCAGCCCACAGTTTTAGGGTGTCGTAAAGAAGAGCGGCACGCGGCACGCATCCCGGACAAAGCGCTGCCCAGCGGTCGCGCGTGGAAGCCGGCCACTCGGCGAGCCAAGCCGGTGTGATGCGGAGGTGACCCTCAGCCATGGCGGCGAGGGTCTCGCCGGAGCAAGCGACGTCCCCCGACGTAGGCGTTAGCCAGTCGGTGGGCAGCGCGCTCGGCACGAGCCACACTGCGCCGGCGGCCGGCGTGAGCCCCACAGCGTGGCCCGCACATAGAGCCGTACGGACTTCCCGTGCGTCCTCCAGGCAAGGGTACAGTATACGGTAGTTGGCGTCGGCAGCTCGCTTAGCCCACTGTTGGGAAATAGTTACGAAATTAATAAACGTGCTTACATTTTAAAGCAGTTAATATGGGGCAACATAGATATTAAACGTTATATTGAGCGTTATTTAGGAACATAGGCTTTTGATAATGCAGTTTTTAGAAAATTGAGATTTCTAATTGTATTAAAATGTCATTTACCTGAGTTATCAATTCTACATGAACGTCGCCGTCGTCTGGTAATTCAGAATTGGTGACATCAGCAACGTTGAGGCGGGTGAGTTCAAGTGCGGCGCGTGTGGCCGCCTCGCTGAGCACGGTGATGCGGCGCCATCGCAGCGCGTCCAGCAGCGCGGCGTACAGGTCGGAGTGGTGGCGCGCGTCGCCAGCCGACAGCAGCGCCAGCCCCGCAGCCGGCGGAGGCGGTGGCGCCTGCGGCGTGTACGCCAGCACTGGCATCTCGTGCCCGCTGCTTTGTCGCGCAACGTCCGCGAACGCCGCGCCGCATGCCGGCCCCGCCACCGCCGATAGCGCACCGTACTCGTCACTCAACGTGGCACCGGTCAGATACTTGTACGCACGGGACGCCGAACACTCGTCATCGAACACTTCGACTTTGAAATGAGCAGCCCGAGGCGGCCGCCCCGCCTCTAGCTCTGTCTCCGCGAGTTCAGCGGCTCTCAAAAACGAGCGCGACTCATACGCCTCGCGGTAGGTGCTAGCCGGCAACATTACCGCGACTCGGACTTCTCCTATAGAGGTGGTGGACGGGTGGGCGGTGACGTAGGCCTGGGCCGCCGCCTCGGGTCCGTCCCGTCGCGCACTAACAGTCAGTTCGACTAACTCCTCAGCGCCGAAGGTGAGTCGGACGAGAGTCCGCAACGCGCTCGGGTACCGGGTGAGGGCGCGGACGTTTGCGATCTTGACTAAACGCATCGGTTCAAAGGGGCAGGCGTCGGAAGCGCGGCAGGGCGGCGGGCCGAGTGGCGTGGCGCGCAGACGCGCGAGCGGGGACAGTTCGGGCGCGCGGTCGCACACGATGAGCGGCGTGTCGAGCGCGCCGGCCGCCTCGAGCAGGCGCGCCCCCAGTGCTGTGACGTGCGCGCGCAGCCCGTGCGCCGCCACCACTGCGGCAAGCGTATCTCTCTCGGTCTCATCACTCGTGAGCAGTGTAGCGCATGTAGAATTCAGTTCGTAGCATAAATCCGGGGTAAATGTGCAATTTTTGGAATCACACTGATAACTGAAAAAGAAAAAAGTAGGTAGATAAGTATTTGGAATTCATCTTTGATCTCCTCATTGCCAGCCAATCTCTTTCGGCCTTAATCGCCGCACATTGAATGCCATTGTGTTTTCATTAAATTGACCAACATACAACAAAGGAGAGTTTTTTAGTGCGGGCCCGATTTACCTATGGTTGTGTTGCAGTTAAGTAGGTACTCTCACATAGTAAATTGGTGTTATAAAAATGTATATCTTAAATCTTAAGTTCTAAACCATTATTAGATAATTTTACTGAGGTTTTTGTCTGTTTTAATGCATTATTGGATAATTTGGGTCCTCAGTAACCTTTACTTACGTCCAATTTTCTCAAAAGTACCTACCTACTTACTTAGAAAGTATTTGTAGGTGATCAGGTGACAGATGGTAGGCTGCCGCGAGGTTCTGGTCGGCCAGGTCGAGCAGCGAGCGCGCGGGCGGGTGCGTAGCGAGGCAAGCGCGGCGCCAGGGCGGCGCGGCGTCGCCCAGCTCCTCGAGACCGGCATCCCGCAGGCGCGGCGCGGGTAGCGCGGCCGCCGCGCGCACCGGCACGAGCGCGGCGTGCGCTCTGCCACCAGAAAGTGCAGCTGCAATCAATTAAGTTTTTAATACTATCTTATACTCAATATACTTACGAGTATCTGCTCGTGTATAAAACTGTTGCTAAGATTTCTTGAGGAGTGCGGAACGAACTGCGGAAACGGAAAAAAACGGGAACCAAAGTTAGATGTTAAAATAATACGCCATGTCGGGCTCTACCACCCAGAAAATCGAAAAGATTAGTAGATACACAACATCAAAATATTTGCATTCGTCACGCTGCGTTCTAGGTATCCAAAGAATGTAACAATAAAATAAATAAATAAAACAATATAATGTGATACCTAAAGCAGCAGCCACACACTCGGCGGGCTGCGGCGGCGCGACGCACGCGTCGGGCGCGAGGTCCGCGTGGGCGCGCACGCCGGCCGCACGCAGCACGAGCGCCGCCACGCTGGCGAGCGCCGCGGCGCTGGCGCGCGTGGCGTCAGGCGCGATGCCGCACACCGACACGCTGAAGTCGTCGCCGTCGTTTGCGTCGTCCGCCGCTGCGGCAAGCAGCGCGAGGCACACCACGACTGCGACTTGCCGCCTGTAATAGGTACGGAGGACAGACAGGTCAAACCTTTGCAAACTATTGCAGAATGGGCCTTATATCAGTAGCTTTTGATGTCCCATGTAAAGATTGATGTGATATACCTACACCTAAATGTTTTACCTAATTGCTTTTTAAACAGGTGCTGTCAGGCCACAAATTTTATTTAAAAAATTGCCGATTTTTGCATTATTATCTGTTACGTTGCAAGATAATAGCAGCGAAACGGTGGGTGGAAAAAACTCGAAAACTGAAAGCTTGAAGGTGAGAAAAAAATCAAAAAGATTTTTTCATTCTATTACGTCTTAGCTTCATCATTCTTCTAGTTGCATGTGGACCAGGAGCCTCCTCTGTATACAAGATACAAAAAAACCCACTCAACGAAGGAAAAATAGGGGGAATAATTCGTGTAAAAGCGAATTTTGGCACAAATGTAGGGAATGGTGTCGAAGCAACATACTCAAAGTACTGATGGATGGGAGTGGAGCTAACGGGTATGGGGGAGGGGTTCTAAAGTTACTTTTTTTAAGTTTTTCTATTAAACTCTTAAACGGTAGCTTATAGCAAAAAAAATCTTTCACTCAAGTAATCGAGGAGAGTAATGGATCAAAGAGGAGAAGCATTGTCTTGGCAAACGGAAGCTGTTGAAGTTGTGGCACTGAAAACCATTAGGTGTCCACCTTTCCACGACCTGGTTTCATAAAAACACGTTGATATTTGGTGGAGACAATCGCTTATGGAGGACTATTAGGTCGACATCCTCTACAAATTTTCTGCTTCAATATGTCGTTATATCTTGATCCCAGCGAAAAAGTGCAAAAACCTTTTTTTGTAGAAAATTTTAAGATTACTTGAGTAAAGATTTTTTTTGCTATGCGCTACCGTTTAAGAGTTGTTTAAGAAAAACTTTTAAAAAAGTACCTTTACACAGGTACTTCCGCCGTCGCGGTGATAGCCGTTCATTGCGTGCAAAAGCACCCCTGTACTCAAGCCCGCTGACTCCCACCGTACGCGGACCCTACTAGGTTCGTAACCAATATCCACCTAAAAGGTGGATCTGCTGCCGCATCGCGGTGCGGCCCCGCCGAGCCGCAGTGCACAGTGGGGGGAACAGGCACGGATCACTGACCCCCTCCAAACGGTTGTGCATCGCGGCCCCTCCTCGCGCCCTTAGGTGCTGCGCCAGAGGTGCCCCCTTGGGCAGGCAGTGGTAGGCAGGGAGGCACCATACCAACACCACGCTCGGTGGCAGGCAGTGGGTGGGTGGGAAGTCCACCGCACTGCCACGCCTGAGCCCTCTTAGCTTCCCAGTGGTTCCACCTGCCACCAGTAGCCCCCCCAAGACGAAGGCTCATTGGGGTGGGGGGAGTTACTTTTCTACCCTAACCTAGTCATTTAATCCTGTTAATAAAGTTATTCAGCCTAATTTATACATTTATGATATTTTTGATAAAATTGCTTTTTTATTTTTATTTTAGCAATGAATTTTCGGAATTTTGAAACTCGGAATATTGATTTTCGGGCCAACGAAACTTCGGAATGAAAGTCGGAAATTTAAATTTCGTATTCGTGACTTTCCGAAAAATAACTTTTATGTTTTTGACTATTCGATATTCTGTTGCTTCGGAATTATGAAATTTGGAATTGTGTATTTCAGAATTTTTGGGTGTTCCCATATTTCACACATACGAGTATTAACATATTTTGAAAACGTTCTGAAAAAGGATTCCTTTTTAGGTTTATAAATAGTAAGAATTGAATCGACTTTACGGTATGACATCTAGACAACTGAACCGAGGAGTGGCTCTGTTTCCTACTACTGATGGCTGATAGGAAGAGATTGTTGAGGTGTAGATATATTTCAGTGCTCTTTAATAAAGAGATTTGATTGGCTGTGCTTGCTACTACTGAGTCGCAACCGGTTCTCCTTCTAAGATTTCTAGCCCATTAACAGATTGTACGGTAGAAACAAAATCAGAAAGCACAGAAGGCTTAACTAATATTACCTAAAGGTGTATAACGTGAATTAAAATGCAAATAATATAAGGCAATGCTATTTGTCTAGAGCAGCAACACATTTTTGTTAATTAGTTGTATACAATTAGACAGGTAAAACCGGCATAACTTTTCATTATAATTATAAGCCTGCAATGCCCCATACTGCAGGGCAAATACCTCCGTTACATATCTCCTTTTTATACAACACTTAGGCCAATAAAAATGGACCGTTCTGGGTTGCATTGCGTCTTGTGACAGCACGATTGGCGTAGTGCGCTGTATCACGGTTTCTCGCCTTGATTTGCGTAGTGTCCCGGGTTTGATTCCCGGTCGGGTCAATTCAGGAAACGACCTTTTCTCAATTGACTCGGGTCTGGGTGTGCTGGGAGACGCCCCTAGCTTGTTTCCTTGTGGGGTACCTCGTACCACATGTATATTAATCCCTACTTCGAGACCATTACAAGAGGTGTGATATAGTATGTAAAAATGTTTTTACCTTTTTTTTCGTCAATTTCCCAATATTTTTAATACTTATTATCATATTCCCGATATAGATAAATCCAAAACACAGGAATCATAAAAATCGGTCCACCTGTTCGTGAGGTATATATAAGTGGTGTAACTAACGCGACTTTCTTTTATATACAGGCTGACTTTGGATTCATTGGCATAATTTTCAAATGAGAAGCTACTCATGATATAAAGTACTTTTATACTACACCTGCTCGGAAAGTACCTTGATACTTTATCAAATTATGAAAATCCATTTTTTACGTGGTTTTTCTTTTTTAATTTTGGGTAAGACTATGCGCCGGTAACCTAAATATCAAAAGCCAAAAAGTTTTTACAGTGAGTTTTTATCTCCAAGTTCGCAAAATGACACTGGCTACTAGCTGTGTGTCGGATGGTGTCGGGCTGGCAGTGCGACCCTGCGGCGGCAGGATAAACAATTTGAAAAAAGAACATGTGAAAATTGCAGACGCCATTGGCGCCATTCTCAATTTGTGTGTTGTTTGAGGATTCAGTTTTCGTAGAAAGTAAAATAAAACTATCAAAATGGTAGTGATAGTGATGATGAAGATTTTTTAACTCCGCTGCAGTTGAAGGAAACAGCAAAAATAATAAAGAAAGAAAAAGTGTTACATTAAGCTTCACTAACTGCAACAATTTCATTATAAATTTCAATTAGTAAAGATTTGGTTTTTTATTTTCCTCGTAGGTGTAGTACAAAGCACTATGTATCACTCGAGAGAAAGTGCGATTCCCGATCTCGGGTTTTTTAAAGCCCTCGCCTACGGCTCGGGCTTCAAACGACACCCTCGACGGTAATCGGTCTCTTTCTCCTCTCGGTGAACAATGTACTATACCCAAGTATAAGGCTTTATAATAGGTACAAAATTTCATATATTTAACCTAATAAAAGAAAGGAGAGTGGAAAAAGCGCAAGAGGTGTGTCAGGACCGTAGCAAGTGGAAAGATGTGGTCTCTGCCTACCCCGTTAAGAAAAAGACGTGATGGTATGTATGCTTAACCTAATAAAATATAATGTTTAATAATAATATATATCATTTATTTCAGGCTACAAAATTAAATTTTCAGATGTTACAAAATATAATTGGCCCATATAATAAATAACTTAGAGACTAACATACCTACATATTTAAACAATAAAACTACTTATGAAATTTACACGTATTACTCGTAGGAACAGGCGACGTGTGACGCAAGCTGGTGCCCGGTAGCCGCCCTCGGAACCGCCGATACAGGACACCTTTCGGCCAGAACTCTTCTTTCATGAAGGTCGAAAGATGTTCAGTGGGAACCCTCACCACAAATGAGTTAAAATTGACATTATGGCCGGACTCCAACCGCTCGACCCTCAAAGTGAATTTGGACTTAATTCGCATGTACTCTACGATCTCCTCTGCCTTTGTTGAGTAATGGAGACGGGACACGTACAGTAGCGTCACGGGTATAGCTGGACGCAAGAGATGATTCGGTCCGGTCGGTGCAACACCACACAGATATTGACGAACAGGCTTCTTCTTCTTCCTTCTTTCCACTTTTTGGAAGCCCTCGTCATCGCAAAGCTTTTTTGGCTTTGCAACAGGCGCAGCAACCTGGATAAACTCCTGGTTACTTTTATTCCCCTCCTGAGTCAGCCGCCGATGCTCAGATTGTAGGGAGGTGGTGGCTGGTCGGCTGGCAGCTGCAGCGGCGTAAGCACGTTGAGGAGTAGACGAGCAGACGTGAATCGTGTCCGGCGAGGCGGAAGATGAAGCGGCGGGTAACGAAGCATCGCGCAAGGTGTCGATGGCCGGTGACGCACTCATATTATGCGCCGACTCAAAACTGCCGAAGGATGCATTCTGCGCCCCGTGACGAGTGTTTACATTAGATGCCTCGAGTGACCTACTTACTGAAACAGTGTTGCTTAATAACACTACTTGAGCACGCAGTTCACTGATGGTATTATTTGAGGCTTCGAACTTGTTCACAACATCGGCCAAGCTGGTTTTAAGGAAATTGATGTCCTTCAACAGCCTGTTAACATCGACGTGGTCGAATGTGACTGGAGGAAGCTTGTGCAGCTCCTTAGCCACGAATGAAGGCACGTCGTCAGGATCTACCTCCTTCAGCAGGGTGATGATGTCCTGCACACTTTTTTGGGTCCCATCCCTCCGGCGAGATGGCATCTGGTCGGCCTTTCCGAGGGTCTTGAAAAGCAGCGCCTTGCCACTGCAAATCTCGTCCTCGTTGAAGTTCGATTTGCAGATCTGCAAAATGCTGACCTCGTCCATGGTGTCAATGGCGTTTTGTATGAACGCCAATAGCTCATTAACTATAAGTTGGGAACTCATAATTAATAGCACGCGCGAACGGCTATTGCCGCGCAAACCGTGAATTATAAATTCTTACTGCACAGTGACACATGTCCGTTTCCGAGCGCGCATCGCACTGCACTGACTGTTTAACTCGGCAATTGTTTATAAGATTTAAAAATATGCAATAGTGTACCTATGAAATAGTCTCATACTTGGGGAAAGTACTGTATATCACAAGTAGGTTCTTATTTCAAAAGGATTCCAATGAATCCCCAGTCACCCTGTATATTGATTTAGATTTATTATTCTTGCAGATAATCTTCATATATTTTTTTAATGGTATACGAGTAAGTCTATCATAACTGCTTTGTGTCTCTTCCTTAACTCTGTCAACAACAAATGCGCACAAAGTTACTTTTCTGTGGAGCAACATTTCCTAGTATCAGTGGACAACCACAGCCTGTTGTCGTGTCAAGCCAAGTTTTCTTACGTGGTTATTACGTCAGTACGAGCAGGAAGGTAAGCTGAGCGTAGCCTGCAAAAGCGTGTGACCAGAACGTTACTATGACGAGCACTTAGTTTTTTTCTGAAAGTTAGGACTTTACGTTAAACTAGGCTACACAAGGTGGGAAACTCATTTGTGGATTAATCTGTAAAATGTTTTGACAAAACACCTCAGTTTTGTTGATCTACCTCTTCACAATTTTAAGTCTGCAATTTAAGCCAAGTCAATGGAACAAGGTTATTATAATGTACATAGAGGATTACTTGAACGGCAAGAGTTTGTGGTCATAGTAGGAATTATCTGCTCCTCTGTTCAATATGTATTCTCTTTACTCTCTTTACTCTTTGACTGTACTCTGATTTTATTTGTTGTTAAACAAACAAAGTTCAAAAGAGTGATTATCGAGTTTCTTACTGGAGTCTTCTCGATTCTTCCGAACCGGTGGTAGATTCACATTATGTTTATTTACGATATGTAGAACTATTATTGTATTATTTTATTTAATTTTTTTATCATTTATATATACGTTTTGATTCGTTTTGACATGGCTTAAGTGCTTTATACATGCTTAAGTGAATAATTGTTTTTTTTACTTTTACTTGACTTACTTTACAGATAGATTATAGAGCAATTTTTACTTATACCACTTCAATTCACTATGGAATTTGCAAAAACCTTCAGATCTATCTAGAAGAGTTATCCCACAAGAATAGTAGTACATTTGAACCACGAGGACGTAGTGTTTAACGTTTATTTACATAAAACTAGGTATAATACTTATTTAAAAACCCATACACCTTCACAATGAAAGCTGCTCACGTTCACCTGAATATGTAGCTATTTTTAAAACTTATTTACATATGAGGAAGATCTCCTCCAGTGGTATGTGGGAACAGATCTATGGGCAAGAGCTCCTCCAATAGTCACTCCTGAATACCTGACCCTAGCATACTCGTATAGAACTGCAATGGGCCGCACAAGTCCATAAAACAACTTGAACTCGATCTAACGTAAGATATTGCGTACTTAGCGTCTACGAACATTTCAAGTAGGTACCTTCACTCACAAACCACTTCAAATAGACAACTCTACATTGTGTGACGTGTATGTTCACGCCACAGTGCCATTTCATAACAAACAGACCGAGCATTATGCAGTAGTCTAAGATTCGTTGTACCCACATGATTAAGTAGAGGTCAGAGAGAAGAATATATGCGAAGGGTTCTGCACCAGCGGCAGAGGGCGGGCTGGCGGGCGGCTCCGGGGGCGCATGTCGGGCCGGCGCCGGCGCACTCGCTGGGGGCAATCCACAGAGCACTGGCCGCGGACATGAATCCGCGAAAATTAGTTCGCGAGCGTAAAAATCTGCAAAAGTAGAAGCAAGCGGCGCGCGCGCACTGCGGCCGTCGAGCTGACTGAGCTGCGGCGCGCGCGCGAGCGGGACCAGCCCCTCCTCCCCGCAGCGCAGGGCTTACGCGACAAAAACAACACAATTAAAACAACGTATCAATGTCTACTACATCTCTGTTTAATTATAATCGCCGCGGCATTAGCGCGGGAAGCCGGCGCCTGCGCCCGGGTCTGCGCGCGCTCGCGTGAGGATCCACACACACCTGCTACATCATTTCGTATCAATAGCCACTTGATAGTTTTATCTTTGTTATTATAAATGCCAAACACTCATTGTTTATCAGCACCTATCCCACTTGCCAATAATGACTTACAACCTACAGCTACGTTAATCAAGCTTTTTATGGATCGCCAGAGCAAATGAACCAAAAAATACCCTGCTTTACTTATTGAATTTTTTTTTGTATAAGGCCCAAAGACTACTCTTTTTGGAACAGATTTAGTGATCACTACTGGTGTTATGTGGTGCTCCGACTTGAACTTTATTCAATTAGACTTTATAAGAGTACTTCTGAATTGTCAAAATAAAAGAAAGTATTTACCAAATAATAGACATAAAAATTATAAAAATATATATTATTATACAAAATTATATTTGACGACACGGTTGGCACAGTGTGCAGTGGCACGGTTACTCGCCTTGACTTGCGTGGTGTCCCGGGTTCGATTCCCGGACGATTCAATTCAGGAAATAATCTTTTCTGAATTGACTCGGGCCTGGGTGTGCTGGGAGACGCCACTGGCTAAATTCCTTGTCTGGTACCTCGTAACACAGGGATATTTATCCATACTTCGAGACCATGACAAGTGGTGTGTTGTCTGGCGCAATTTAAGTAGGTATATATTTCACCAAAATATAATCCATTTTACACTATATTCGATAGTGTTGTGATCCAAATACGGACAAAAATATGCTTGGATACCTTTTTCTTATAATGTCGTTCACCTAAATAAATCAATAATTTACCTACAGCTAACAATCTTATCAATCTTATCAATATGAAAACAAAATTTAAATACACAGTGTGCAAACATAATGCGACTCTACCATCGCGTCGGAGTTGTTATTTTCTAAGAAGACTTTTACAATGCGAGTTAGTAGAGTACAATTTGCTTCTTTGAAAAATGCTTCAATTCCTACATTACCACACAGATGAACCTAATAAGCTCAAAGATACAATATAAACAATAGGATGTATGTACCTACCAAGTCATTTATACAATTAATATCGACATTTAATGATTTCTTTCGTGGTGTATTTGCACAACCAGTTGAGCACTGACCCAATATCAAAAATAGCCTTCTTCATGTAACCTTCATTCAAAGCCTGCTTAAAAAAAGAGTATAATAATAATAATAATAAATCTTTTATTCCTCACCATAATCATACAGTAGACTCACACAATGTGTAGGAACACGGATTACATTTTTTTTTTGACTATGGCGGGCTGACGCCCAAACTAGGACAAGTCCTGTATCTTGGGTCGTCAACCCTCCATCCATGGTAAATTACGAAAGAGTAAACTACGAAAGCTTTTCTTGTCATAAACAAAGTAGCAACGAGTGCAGTGACTGGATCACGAGGTGCCGCTGCACAAGTGAAACCCCTTGAGCTTAATAAGCTTTTGTTTTTTAAAAGCTCAGGTTGTATTTCTAAGCATTCGAATGAAACTTCAGAAGGAAGCAGTACTTATTACCAACTTATTATCGTGTATAAATTGGGTAAGTACATCTTGATCTGTTGTCAGCACGCCGCAACTTCAGCAAGTGCTCCTTTGCAAAAAATGGTTGCCTGAAAGCTTGGCATATCATAGGAGGGTTAGGCCGTATGTCACACCGACACAGCTAGAGCTGGTCCATAGCGGACTGCTGCCATCACTGGGGCGGATCAGCCAAGTACTTACCAGATGACAGCTTTAGATGATTTTCCAGAACCAGGAGAAATAGAAAGTAGAAATTAGCTACGTCCGCTTACAGAAGTAAATGCGATAAACTTAGTTATAGTTTGTTCAATTTAGGATGATAATTTTGACAGTTCACGCCTAAGAAGTATTGTATTTTATTTTGGTAAAGTGTACTACAGATAATATCCTACTTTATTGACGGGTACCACCCACTAAGTGAAGTGCCTTGCAAACGAATAACAGAAGACAATAGAAAATCTTTAATCTAAAATATAAAAGTGAACATCTTTTGTAAACAAGAATTGATAATAAACTCAAGGGACACTTCTTCTATTGATGTTGACTACGATGATTATAAAAGTGATTTAGGGTGTGCACCATTATATTAACAATATAACTTTAAATCCTCATACCTATCTTATTTGATTCACATGAGGGCTTATATAGACGTGATATATTTATTTAATTATCTGTATAATGAACATTAAAATAAACTGACGATTACAAGTTCTATGAAATAATGAATCGATAATCGAATCGATTCACCAACGACTATAAACTACCCCATCCCTATTGAGAGCTGTCAAAATTATCCTAAATTGGACAAACTATAGTCAAACAGTTTATCCCATCTCAGCCATTAGAAAAATAATTAGTATTTATATTTAAAGCAAGGAACTGTAATTGTGCCATTGTTTTACCGAAGGTGCGAAAATAGAAAACTGAAGTTGTATGGAATAAAAGTTCATTAGTTGAGAGGTTCGAAGTGTCTGACTCAGCAAGACAATGTTAGCAGCAGGCACGGTAGCTGGCCTAGGCGACTTGGATCGTATGCATACGCTCGCGAAGCATCGTCGGTCCGCGCAGGCGGTGCAGAAGCAGTGCTACATGCACATGTGTGCAGCGCGGCCTTGCCCGTGAGCGCGACGAGCCCGTCCGTCTTCGCCGCCGCTGCACGTGCGCGCGCCAGCTATCTGCCGCGCGGGTCAATACACTACCTTGAAACTACTTACGAGCATTCATAATGCTTCAGCTAGTTATAGTACTCATAAAAAACAACAATAATAGGACAAAGGTATGTTGACTCAAACAAACAATCATAATAATGCACAAATATACCTACACAATAACAAGTTGGTAGGGCTGTGACCGTAAGGCGATTAACAAATCCACATTGGATTGAAAATGAATGAAAATGGAACAGGATTTTAGACTAAATAGTTATTGGTTCAATATCAAATGCAATAGATTTAGCCTTTTAGGGGATCACTTGCATTAATATTTTTGGGTAACGAACTAAATCCAAACAAGAAAGGAAACTCCAGGTTATCCAGAGTTCAATGCGAAGTTTCGTTCGGCACGAGGCTGTGTGCGGGAGTGATTCTGTTTTTTTCCTGAAAAAACCTATTTTATTGTAACCTAAATGTTTGTTTTAAAAGCCAAATGGAACTGTTTTTGTACCTCGAAGTAATTTAAAACAATGATTATATGTACTTACCCGTGTTATTTCAGGTCGACTTGTTTACAACAACCAGGTGTACATGTACCTACTTACGTGTGAGCCACGTACGGTCATCTACATCGACGACTGAACATTCATTACGTGACACATTAACTTTGCAAAATTGTCATAAGCAGTTAATGTGACAAAGTTTTGAATTGAATTGAACAAATTTAGTTTATTTAGTTAGACTGAACAACGTCCTTCATTTTATACATATGTTATAATAATAATAACGTAATTGTGTAGGCAGTACTACACATACCTGTGCAGCTGCTGACGAATACCTTTATCTATTGCGCCTCTTTGGTTAGTTACGGCTATTGTTTCTAGAGCGCCTTTTAGTGGTAGATGGTTCAATTGAATTCTTCTGACGTCAAAGTGAAAATGCTTAAAAACATCTTGTTTACAAATGATTCACTTATCTGTGACGATAAAATATATGTTTTACAATCGCATATTCATGTAGAGCGCGTTTGCCGCAAATGTGTAATTCGGTCCTTAATGTAGAGGTACTTAAATGTGATTATTATTCGACGTTGCTTGTGTGTGTGTTTTGAGAAAGGTAAGTGTTTACAGTTAGGTATACTCGTAGTTCTATATAAAATAATGATTGGCTGGCCATATGAAATATTTGTTTTTTTTACAACAGGTAGAAAGATAAGAATCATCTCTCTTTTGCGTGCAAGTTAATTGTGACCCTTCTAGCAAAGCCGCTTATGGCAGGGTCAGATACTGCCCAGGACGAACATTTAACTATATTAGTAATGTATGGCTGTTTTTACGTATTTTACCAGTTTTTTTGATATAAAAAGTGCTCTTCTGGCTGTTTATATTCATTATTGTTTTTTTCTGATTGCATTATTAATAGTTACCTAAACTAGTGAAACTCGCATTGTAAAGTAAAGTTTAACTTCCATAAGGCACCTAACAGTACGGATAACTTTTTCACAACGTTTGCCAGCACACATGCTTCCATGTAAGTATACATAATTGTCCAGAACAATATCATTACCTTGCTTATTAATGACCGTGTGAGTGACGACATTAAAGTGGCGGTGGCGGTAATTTTTCCTTCGTCGTATTTTGCACATAGTCATAGTCATATCATTTATTGCTCCATGTAAATGAAATGAAATTGTTTATTTGCGATAAAACACGGTAAACAGATTAGATCTTACATATACATCTAATTATGGTCAAGCATATTTGGTCCAGTTTTAGACATGCAAAATTTTTAACTTAAAGAAAATTAATAATAAATTAAGATGACACAAAATTATTCTATTTTTATAAAAGTTACATTGCTGAAGGATCAATTTTACGGAAACAATATTATGTTAAAGTTAAATCACAGAATAATAATATGTCAAAGAAACAGATAAAAAACAAGAATAAATTATATGTATATTAAATCATTGAAAGTCAAAGTATTCATCAAGGTCATAGAAATATTTTTCAATCAACCAGCCTCTCAATCTGTGCAAAAACTGCACTGATCTTTGTAATTAAATCGATGGTAGCTGTCAATGTACTTGATCTCGGCCGAAAACCGTACTGTTGCTGAATAAAGAAGTTTTTGCCGCTTAGATAGTCATTCAATCGATTGTACAATACCCTTTCGAATACCTTTGATATGATTGGCAAGACAGATACTGGTCTGTAATTACTCGGGTCTGTTTTAATACCTGACTTGTATATAGGGCTAATTTTAGCAATTTTAGGCGTCTGAGGAAATACACCCTGTATTAAGGACTCATTTATATAGTACGTTAACCTTTCAGAGATTATATTTTTTAAACATTTAATAGCTTTCGCACTTATTCAGTCTAGACCAGTGCAAGTGTTACTGTCAAGGTCATCGATGATTTGAACTACTTCTTCCGTACTACAGGGGATGAAATGGCGCAAGGTTGAGTCATGAATATAATTTTCCTCATACATCAAGATGTTTCCTGTATTATCGTGATAATGCGAGGGTATATTGTTTGCTAAATCGTGTCCTATTGACTATTCCAGTTTTCGTGTGCAATAGCCCATTGTTTAGCTTCTTCCTCGATTGCCTCTCCTTAGCGCTGGTACCCGAAGTGGCCTACGAGCACATAAGTTGACTTCATGCAGTCGTCTACCCAAAGTTTGACCGCTTACCAGCAAACCATACTCTCTCTGTAGCCTTTGAACCAATTGTTGACTTCGTGCAGCATTTACTATGAATCGGTCCTGTACATGTGTTGTAATGCGTTGAGGTCCTCGGTGTCGTTCCGCCACTTCCCCCGTGACACGATAACGTGACCAAAGCCTGGATATAACGCTGTGACTGGTCCTCATGGCTTTAGAAACCGCAATTTGGGTAGCACCATCTTGAATCATGCCCACTGCTCTTAACATTTCGTTCCTGGTCAAGTGGCATGATTAAATGAACACCGGCGATGCGTTTGACAAATATTTATAGAAATTCATGGAGTTTAATGAAGTAAGAAGTTCGTGAAGATTTACTTCTTTGGAAGAAATTCAATGAATGCGAATTTCATCTTAAAACAAAACCTTTTATATACAAATTTCAATTTAAAAAAGGAACTTAATAGTGTTTTTATAATCTGTCATTAATAGTTTTTTGTAAGTCCAGTACTTTTTAAGTTACTAAGAAAAGTATAATATATCCCTAGACCATGTTGTTGTGTGTATATCCATATTATTATGGTATTTATGTCTACTATTTAGTATATTATTATCTTGCTTTAAATTTGATGAACTGAAAGTACCTACTTACTGTGAAAGTCTATTTGAATAAAGTTATTTGAGTTTGTATGAAACCTCCTTACTTCAAGTGCTAGGAGTCTCAAATTTTCTTCAAAGGGGTTCTTCTTAGGATGTAGGTGCTATCTGAGACGGGATTTTGTGAATAATAAGTATCGTAAGTCGAAAAAAATCCCGTGATTCATAAAAATGAAGTTCACGTGGGCGAAGGCGCGGGCGCAAAGCTAGTCATATATAAACATAAATAAATAAATAAATAAATAAATCTGCGCCAGACAACACACTTCTTGTAATGGTCTCGAAGTAGGGATTAATATCCCTGTGTTACGAGGTACCACACAAGGAAAATAAGCCAGGGGCGTCTCCCAGCACGCCCAGACCCGAGTCAATTCAGAAAAGATCGTTTCCTGAATTGACCTGACCGGCAATCGAACCCGGGACACTACGGAAATCAAGGCGAGAAACCGTGCTACAGCGCACTGCGCCAATCGTGTCGTCAACATAGTGAGACTACCACCGATTCGGACGTATTGCCGCCGTACGTTACCGAATATAGGTAACTTTATCCTGTTTCTTCATGAATTGAAAATTGTATTGGGATGACCCATGACATGACATGACAATGTCAAATCCCAATACATTTTTTACGCGAACGATAATATAAACTTAAAGTAGCAACTCGTGGTAGACGTACATGTAAGTATTAAGCTAACCAAAGTTACGCTGTGTAATGTGTTATACAGGCGAGCATTAGTCAAGTCAGTATGGGACAACAAGCGAATAACCCGTACTGACTTAATGAATGCTAGCTGTGTAACATGTAACATTACGCCGCGTAGCGTTGGTCAGTACCCAGCTTAATATTTACAACCAAATATCTGCATGGTGGCACACACATTAACGAAAAAAAAACTTTTCTAATTACTTCTCGAAAATTAGTTTCCTGACGATGTTGTGCCTTGCTAATAATAGAATTGATAATATTGTATCGTCTTACCTTATCAAAATGGTAAACAGTCGTTATTTAAATAAAATAATTGAACTAATTTGAATACCTAACTATAATAAGCACCAAATGAAAATTATTAAGGTAATTCTGTTAAGTTAAGGTGTCAATACATTTAATGCAGCCGTTTATAATACAATTAAAGCCATAACGAATACGGTAGTGAATATTATATTTTATATGTCATGTATTTTGTAAAATAACCACAGGCTTGGTGTCTTTACACTTACGCTTTATAAGGTTTTAAGGCAAACATGTTCTACTTACGGCATTCCGCGGATTATTTTTAACGAAGTAAGTACCAACATAATTACTCTATTTTAGTACTTAAATACGATTTCAATAGAGCAAATACTGCCCACTTAAGCATTTATACAATAAGTACGAAAATGAAGTACTGCAGCTGTCAGAGTGCATGTATATTTAACAAAATGTTATTTTGCTAGGTAGAAACAATCGTAGTAAATTAAATAATTAGGTAAGTCACACAATTCACTTAGCAGCTTTATACCTTTTACTTCGGTTAATATTTATTGCGGCTAATTCTTCAGAGTATTTTGCACCTAATAGTATATTACCTATGGTTATAAACATCATCGTTAAGCTGCAAATAGCCGGATGTTCTTGGCCCATTCACACGACATACAAACGTCGCGTTATTCATTTTTAGCTTATTTAACAATTTCACTCTTACATAATTCATTCATTTTAACATGGTGCTAAAATGAATTAAATTAAATATTATACGTTTTTAATATTTGAGGTTGCCATGACGATGACATACCTGAGTATAACCTGGAAAAAATTAAAACCCCTTCCGCCCGTCACAACGTATGAAGGGATTATGTAACATTTTAGATTTGGTAGAGTTATAGTGACAGTAAAAATGTGTTCGGATAAAAACCCCTGCTTCTTTTAGGTTTTCACATCGACAATATAGTTTGATGCAAGACATAACAATTGATTTAAACAAAAAGCTTTATAAATTCTGAAGATACTTTACTTTAAATGAGGACAATTAAGTGTGACAGCTGCTAAATAAATAGATTTTAATAAATTCGGCATAAATCTTAAAAGTAATAATGTTTATTGTTCTTTCCACAAAGTGTACCCTGAATAGAACCTTTTTTACTTCTGTCTAATGCTATAACTAATTGAGTATGGGTAAAATGCAGGCGGGGCTGACACAAAAAGGTGATTCTTTAACTAACATTATTAAAATATTATTATAAAAATAACAGGACCAGCAGCCTCACACTTCCAGGAGTTCTTTTGAGAAGTACCTTTCTCACGATATTTTTTTTTTCAAAACGTACTCGTATACATTTATAATGTCGTTATTCACTTGGAGCTTGGAGTTAGGGTAGGGTCCCCCCCATGAGCCTTCGCCTTGTCGTGGCGGGGGGGCTTAGTACTGGTGGTAGGTGGAACCACCGGGAAGCTAAGAGGGCTCAGGCATGGCAGTGCGGTGGACTTCCCACCCACCCATTGCCTGCCGCCGGGCGTGGTGGTGGTATGGTGCTACCACTGCCCGCCCAAAGGGGCGCCCACGGGCGCAGCGCCTTAGGGCGCGAGGTGGGAGCCGCGGTGCACAACCGTTTGGAGGGGGTCAGTGATCCGCGGCTGGCCCCCCCTGTACACTGCGGCTCGGCGGGGCCGCACCGCCAGATGTGGCAGCGGATCCACCTTTTAGGTGGATCGTGGTTGCGGACCTAGTAGGGTCCGCGTACGGTGGGAGCCAGCGGGCTTCAGTACGGGGGTGCTTTTGCCCGCAATGCACGGCTTTCACCCCGACGGCGGAAGTACCTGCGTGCTCCAGGTACTTCTGTGGCCTCCCCCCTTCATTGGGGGGTCGGCTGGAGGGGGCCCCAATACGGGGAAACACTGGCGGCGGGGCGTTGTGAAACTTTTTAGGGACCCCGCCTCGCCGCTGAAGTGTTGAGGTCGAGTACCGTGGGGTTTTAGTCGGTAGAAGTCCGACATAACCTCGTCGTTCCCCCGAGCGACGAGGTATCCATGAGGATTTCCCCACGATAATAAAAAAAAAAAAAAAAAAAAAGGGTGCAAGCAATTCATTAATATTTTCGATAAAAACAAGGAAGCCTAGAAAATAAACTATTATTACTAATATATTGTGCAGGGTGCATTTCAAAATGACAACCATGTAAATCGAGTTCACAGTACATGCGCGGATGGCGCGTGTGCGCCGGCCCTTACGCGCAATAAACACTTCTAGGAAGTGTTTGCACTTCAAAGACGCAACTCAAAGGGAAAAACACATTCCATGTTGCAAATCTTGTACCAGTAGATTTGAAGTGGCTTTATTTTTCCTTTATCAAGTTCAATCTATACATAGGTAAAGTTACCTAACTAATAAAGCGTGTATCAGTGAGAGAGCACTTTTTTATTTTAAAATAAAAAATCGTATTTAAGAGAAAGTAACGATAATTTTATTGGATTTAAAGAAGACATGTTCCGATTAACTATGGAATAAATTATCCAGCAAATAGAACACCGTGCATGAAACAATCGACTTTTTGTAGCAAAGATTTCCTGCATGAATGACATTATTTCACGAAATTCTGATGTCAACTGGCCACCAAGATCGTGCCATATAAAGCGTGCAATTATTTTCTTCAGGGTTTTCTGAAATCTCGGGTGTATATGAATAAATAAAAAACAATTCCTAAGCTCAAATTAGAGATCCAACGCGTACGCATACAGTCACATCTCCGCGAAAAAGTCATGGAAAATTTTATGAAAAGAGCAAAAGTGCAACGGCCTGTCACCAAAGCAAAGGAGCCATTTGACGGATATTTATTCCTTGCTTTATCGGAACATGTTTTACATTCCAATAAAATAGCATAACTTTCATATAAAATACGTGTTTATTTTAAAATGAAAAAGTGCACTCTTAGTAGGACCCCCTTTATTGACTCACGTTACGGCACGTCACGGCAGGTTAGAATTACTCTTAACAAAGCGGACATGCACTTTTGACAGGAAATGTGGAACTTTTTTGTATTGTGTTTTTAGCATTTTTATTTTAAACTATAACTAAATTATATAATCCATAAAAGTGTTTGTTATGTCTCCATGTCCTTTCTTCTGTCTAATCTATATCTATACGAAATAATTATCAAAATCGGTTCCGTGGTTAAGACGTGAAAGATTAAAAGACAGACAGACAGAGATACTTTTGCATTCATAATATTTTATTATTATTTTAGTAGGGATTATTAAACTCATAAAAACGTTATTCACATCCCAGTTTCAATTATTTGGATCGCTCTTATATCGACGAAATAATAAGGCAACCCCAGTTTTATCGGTTTCATCAGTCTGTATTGCATGCTTAGGAGAGCTTAATAAAATGTATTCTGTACTAATCTACATTTCGCAGGTCACATGTTAGCAACCCAACAGAGCCGAAAAGCGAGAAATGATCAAGCAAGTTTACTTTCGCATTTGTTAATACATTCATAATTTACTTAATTATTTACAAAGTTTTTAGGGAAAGTGAGAGAAAGCTGTGCGTATTCCAGTAATTTCTTTTAATTTTTGGTATATCTGACTGCTGGTTAATTCAACAGTTAATCTATTATTTCATATCAGAGATAGTTATGTTTTATAGGTCGTGTTTGACCGTTGGAAAATGGTTTACCATTGCCTACTATGTCCCAATTTTTTAAGGCTATTTTTAGACTTCGTAACCACTGATGCTACCTTCTCCTCACTAGGCCTGGTCCGCGGGGGTGCGGAATACATGACTTTATCTTTTCTGGTCTCTAGCCCAGATGCGAAAAGTGGAAATATTCGTCTGCTGTAAATATCGGTTTCGGTAGATCTATCAATGTAAAAAAAAAGCTAAAACGAAGAATTCCCACCAGTGCAGCGAGGTCAATCCAGCATAATGCTCGTTAGACACATACACATACTTGTGCGGCTACCTACGGTTCAAAGTTATTAATTGAGTATTTTGTCTAAAGATAACGATAGCGAGGATCCTCACAGCGGACGGCGGGCGGTCGCTGGTCGCTGACCTCTGTCATTTGTGGCCTGTACTCACCAAAACATGGCCCCTTTCCAAAACACCACAAAAAAGCCGCTTCAAGTAGCCATTGAAATTCAATACAATTACCAACGTTCTTTTACATAAAATTAAAATTCACCGATAACCGCGAACTCCGCAGAGTACCTACAAGGATAACGTTAGGACAAAAAGTTGTTTTGAAGATATGTTTTAAATAACTAGTTACTAGGTAAGTTATATACGCATATTATTTACATCTTCTAAAGTCAAGTCACATGTGTTCAAATGTGGGAAAGTCTACAGTTGTTTGTAGGTTTTGCAATAAATTGTTGTGTGACTTTTCGGAGTGTTTTCGAAAACTAGAACAGTTAATTGGAAAAATTTGGGAATTTGGGAATCAGTTAACTTGCTTCGCCTAGGTAGGGGATGCGGCATTTCTGATGGAGGCACTCTAATTGCCATTCCCCCATTTCCTGCCAACACTGACTGAAAAATTGTATGCATGTCGCGCAATAGGTAGATATCCCTGCAAATTATGACTCGATTATTTTTATTTATGGTTGATTTCGAAATGTGGTGCTGGAGGCGGAACCAGGGAATTCTCTGGATCGCCAAACGCACAATCTTGTTAATCCTATCACAGCTAAAAGTGGTTTTTCAATAATATGCTATCATCGTGTACATACTCTCTATGTTGGTCACGTCATAACATAGTGAAAGCGCGGACGATAACCTTGAGAAGCTGATCATTGCCGGGAACACGGAAGGAATGAGACCTTGATGCCGATCGTCAACTAGGTGATCTAATCGACTTATAGATGCAGAAAGATCAAAGTTCTACAGAATCGCCAAAATCGCCACTGAGGGGATAATGTTCCGCTCCAAACTTAAAACCTTTTTTATCACTTGTTTTGATATCCATATATAAATTAATTGGAATTTTCTGCGATATGAATGAGCTTAAAACCGGTACAACAATATTACCTCGCCACAAATATTCATGTAAGGAGTCCGATTGATAAAAGGAGAGCAAAATGTGAGAGCGCCGTAAATGGCAGCGCTGTTTCGGGCGATGTGTAATACAAGCTTGCCAAAGTAAAGCTGAGAAAACGTTTACAAACTATTTGTATGATAAGTTAGTATTTTTTGTTGTGCAAGACGCGATTTTCTCATGTGGTAGAGCCTAGCTACAGTCTAACTGGAGCTCATAAATGGGCTGGCTCAACTGGTGCAATACCACACTCCTGCAAAATACCAGCGTGAAGCAGAGATTACTCTCTGTGTTTCGTTCAGGTCAGCATGAGCCCCGGTAGCCCCAACCATCTAAAAGGCAAGCAACGCATCGGTGACACCTCTGGTGTTGCAGTTGTCCATGGGCGGAGGTGATCACTCTCCATCAGGTGACCTTCTAGCTCGTTTGCTCCCTATTACATAAAAAAAAAAAACCTGCATCAGGTGTAAAAAAAATTGAACTAATAATCGTTTTTGAGTTATAAGTTTTTTTATTATAACTTTCTCTACTGTATTGTACCTACTGTAAGATATGTGTTGTACTGTAGACTTCTACAACACACGCACACACACACAATTAGGTAGCGCGAAGAACTAATGGAAAGTGGGGTGGAAAAGCTCTAGACTGGAGACCTTGCAATGCAAACGTAGCGTGGGATGGCAGGCCACTTGATGTGGTCTGTGACGAACGACCAGGTAAAGGTGGCAGGATCCCAGTGGATGCAGTAGACACTTCTTGCAACCGGTCGCTTTGGAAATCTATGGGGGAGGCATAATGTCAGTTGTAGACGTCTTCCGGCTGCTAATGATAATGATGATTAGAGTTACAAAATACTTTTTTATCCTCTTAGGCGCTGCAAACAGTTTCCAGTTTCAGTCCACCGAACACTTTTTGATCGTCACAAGTATGTGTTACGTGGAAGCAACTGGACACAAAAAATGTTTACGTATGTAAGGGAGTGGATTATTTTCATACTGGTTTCATAGAAATCAAGTAGCTTATATAGCAGGTAGCTTGTATCTGACACAAGACACAAAAGTGATTGTATTCGTCGATTCTCTGTCTCCCTCTGATATACCGCAGCGGTACGCGGTACGCCCGTCGCCACCGCAGACACCGGCGCGCGAGGACGTTCGCAACAAAACACTAAAAATGGTATTTTCTTGGGGCTCAGGGGGTATTTTTGAAAATCCAACAAACAGAACAAATAAAAATTGATGGTCTATATTTTCTTGTAAAAACTATCAAGATCACACTTACAAGTTCTAAAAAGCCCCCGTTTCAAGTTTTTTTATTAGTGTATTAATTCCTATGCTACGACAAATTCAAACTAACAAAATGAAGATACTTAATAAGTTTAATTTTTTGTAGATCTTTTGCCCATCTGCTTAGGAGGAGTAGGCCTTTGACCACGATGGAATTTTTGATTTTGACTTTAGTTTGCGCCTTAGTTCTTTTTTATCTGCACTGACTGGGCTAAAAAGGACGTTTGGAATAAAACAGCCTAAAACGGCAGCGACCTCAATGAAGGCGTGGAACATTTCTGGTAACGGACGAATTACAAATACGTCACGTAGGTCATCATGTTAACATTTATTCCCTACTTATTTAAAATTAGGTACCTTTTACGTATAGACGATGACTTGTAGATCTCAAGCATTTTACCACCATTTTGTTATAAATTATTCGTCCAGAAGGGCAATTATCAGCGTGTTTAGGGACTGCCTCTTCGTAACACTAGAAGTGTTTGCCTTCAAAACTGAGAGAGATGTCAGAATTTCGAACTAAGGAAGTTCCCACTTCCGGGCGTCTCGCGTCGCCGCAACATTATAAGCCGCGTCACGACGCGCGACGCTCCCGAGACGGCCATTTGGCACCTTTCGCTTCATCGACACTATTTTTGTTCTTCATTAGCTTGTTTATATCGCACACGCATCTTTTATTTGTAGCGACGAGTATAGCAACTGTGTAAATACATAAGGTTATAAAATTGCGTCTATAGAATTCGGCCTGTGTGTGAGCAATGCGGCAGTTTGCTTCTTTTAAGTGTTGGAAATATGCTTCAAACGTGTACCTACTCGTTTCCTTAAAGGGTTGAATGAAGGCTATTTTTACCGGCCTTGTTGTCGTTCCTTTCCAATTAAATAATTGAAGTATTTCATGTGCACTTGCATAAGAGTACCTATAGTAGAGTATCTGTATCATTTGCCGTCAGTGGCTCGCTGCCCTGCCTCATGATTCGCTGGACGACAAGTTCTCTCTGTCGTGAGTATCACGTCGGCGTCGACGCTTCAATCGAATCACTTACTATATTGTAATAGATAAATATCTGGGACAATTCACACCAAGATCATCTGACCCCAAACTAAGCAGAGCTTGTAATATGGGCGTCAGAGACTGATAAACATACTTAAATATTTCTAAATACATACTTAAATCAATAATAACACCCAGATACACAACAAATATAAATGTTCGTCACACAAATATTTGTCATGGGTGGGGATCGAACCCACGACCTAATGATAATAAGATAATAATAATGATGCGTTGTTTCGTTTTCACACGCCACCGTTAGCTTTGTTCGAACATGATGACCTTGCTCTACGTTCTCACACATTCATTACTAATTAATTAAGTGGAAATAATCAAATATTAATAAACATCTAGTCAGAAACAGCGCATTAAGTTAGCACGAGGGGCCAAAAAAATATGTTATTTGAACTCAATATAAATACTCGGAGAATGTTATATAACAAAAGCTAGTAGGTAATGCAGTAGACATCATTTTGTAAATGGTTGAATAGAGATTTACTACTCAAAGAAACTCGTGGTTGCCACTTTAAATTTACGTTATCGTTCGCGTAAAAACATTGTATTGGGATTTGACATGACAAGACATGACAATGTCAAATCTCAATACAATTTTTTTACGCGAACGATTGCGTAAATTAAAGTGGCACGTACCTACTGAAATCAATCCATCACGTAGGTTTTATGGACGGTGTATTTATTGGGTGGTCCAAACATACACGTCAATATTTTTTTTTAGCTTTCTCACACTCAGGGGTATCTGAAAATACCCCATGTTACGCAATTTTTTGTAGTTTTCGAGTTATGAATTTTTTTACAAATTTTTGAAAATTTCTGGGTTGAGTCACTTTTTCGGTCACTGTAGCGTAATATGTTGGGATAAATGCTTGTTTTTTTTTTCTTTATTAGATGAATAATAGCACTAGATGATTCTGAACAATTTACATCCATAACGCTTAACATGGCTCTGAAAAAAAAAATTGAAAAAGTTAGAAATGCTGTATTTTCCCTGAAATTTGAAGGCCGTTTTAAAAAAAAAAATACCCATAATTTTTCATACACAAATCTTTTCCAAAAACCTCACTACACTTTTAACTAATTACCATGTAAATTTAAATGAGTTACTTAAACGGCATCATACTTAAATTTTCATTCAAAGTTTGAGTAGTGTAAAATTCTAGTTATCAGTGAATCAACTAAGACTTGATTAGAAGTTGACTTAATGGATTTATTTATAAAAAAACGTTACATTAAGTGTTAAAAATGGTTACTTTTTTGTTTCACATAGATTTGAAGTCGTTTTAAAAAAAATATTTTATCACAAAAAAGTCGTCTAAAGAATCGCACTTATAGCCATAATGTTTTTTTTGTTTTGACGATATAATATCTGTATTGAGCAATAAAATGGTCATTTTGAAAGCGTTTTTTTTCGCTAAGATTTTTTAGTTTACTTAAAATCAAGTTTTAGTTGATTCACAGATTACTTGAATTTTACACTTCTGACAATTTGAATGAAAATTTAAGTACGATGCCACTGAAGAAACTCATTGAAATGTACATTGTAAAAGTTATGAGTATAGTTAAGTTTTAAAAAAAATGTGGATGAAAAGTTTTACGTAACTTTTTTTTGCCTAATTCCGCTTATAATTTGAACAGCTATGGATCCGCCGGGCATATCTTATACAAAAAGAAAAAATAAGAATGTGCTAAAAACAAAACACAACTAAATTAAAAATAGCCACTTGGCCGATCTCATTGATTGACCCCAATAACGACCAATCCGCGCGCGCGTCGTCACGACGGCATTCGATAAAATTATGGCATTTACGCAAGCTCTGACTAGCTCTTACGCGTAAGCTGGGCTGATTGGCCTTTCATATTTATTGAGAACGAATCTATTTATGACTAGCTCCCTTTGTTGGACCTAAAAAAACATTTTTTTAAACATTAGACCAAGTACCTATTGTTAAAAGTTGCCTTGATGCTATTTGGTGTCACAATCGAATTCAATAATGAAGTTTAAAATCGATGTAGCCATTTAGGAAATATTTTGTTACACACATCCAAGTAACGGAACTTTTGCATTTATATGCTGGTAGGAATTATAATATACTGTCTGATGCCAATAAAACCTGTTTGTTCTTTATTTCTTTGAATGTTACATGGTGCTAAATGAGTCGTTTATTAAGTTGCGCGCACATTACGTAATTGACTCTACATGAACTGCGCACACGCAGACGGCTCTATTCCACTCTAGAAAGTACAAACGCAGGAATGTGCCTGAGCCCGAAGAAGGACACTAGCCTCAGAAATCAATTAGCAATTGAACGTAACATAAGGTCGTTTAGTTACAAAATAACAAATAAAAAGAAACATTTCTCAGGTAGGTACCTACTAAAGCCAATGTGAACCATCAAATAATTGTATAACATTAAAATAAGAATGTGACGTGTGTCCTGAACAGAGGGAGACGATTCTTCACGCGTGTTCTCGTGTGTGGAATACTGCTCTCATCTCTGGGACGGAACCGTCCCAGAGATATGAGCAGTACCTATGCTGCGCGTGCTGGACTAAGGCGTCATCCACACACAAGTCAGCATTTATTGGCCCGAACTAAAAGGTTCTGTGACTCGTTTCTTCGTCATACCATCCAGACCACCCCTTACAGCACATGTGTTTCCTTCCTCTTTAGTCCCGGGTTCTTCAGGCGGGGTGGGAAAAGGCATTTCTGTAGGCCTTCAAAGTGAGGATGGCCAGTCCAGTGATTCGTTTGAATGGCTGGGCTTGTCAGCCTCATATTTAACTGGACCTCACGACCGCTTTCCATGAGGTGGAGTGAGGTCATCTTGACGGGCAATTTAAAAGAAAAAAACAGTTTATCTTCACTGTATTTTCGTCGATCTTATCTAGTAAACATTGAGCGGTCACAATGTCAACGTTGACATTACCCGTTAAAGTGAATTGTCTGCGATACGACCTCAGCGCGGTAGCGTGCAGCGTTGAGTAGCAGCTTGACGCACGACAACAGGCGTGGTGTGTGTGCCTCACTAGAGCAATAAAGAAAACCTTTGAAAATAATTAAACATTTTGCAGTGTTTGGCATTGAATCTCAATGTGATTAGTAATGTGATGATATGCTACTCCTACCCGTAAAGTACTCTAACAAAGTTACTCAAACATAGGGGTTTAAGGGACTAAGAACAATTCCCCTCATGTGATTTGAGCTTGGTCAATAATTTTCAGACTCTGATAATGCCTACATTCAGACATTGTAGTTCGTGACATTTGTCTTTATTGATGTAATTATAGTCCCTTATTCATAGCCGTGTGCGCGTTGCGTTCAATCGCACCCAATGGACCTTGAGCGACCTTCGCGGGGAAAGCGGCGCGCGGGCGGTCACACACTTGCATCAACGCAGCCGCATTCTGTTATCTAGAGCGAGACACAGATATTTGTTATTAAAACACAAGTTATCTAAACTGTCCTTATTGTATTCAGAATAGAATATAGAATAGAAATAATTTATTTGCTCAAAACAGTGTACATATATAGCGATAGTCTGCAATATTACTTGGAATCAACAGTCTTCTGCCTTTAAACAGGTAGGCATGCAAATATTAATTAATAATATAATCATAAATTCATGAAATGACAATTAAAAAATACTGATTTAAACATTATATAAGGCAGTAATTACCCCATTAATTATTGAGAAAGAAAAAATGTGAAGTCCATATTTGAAGCATTAATTAAGTTATAGAAATTATTTATATATCGTTATATGTCAGTTCGATTAATATTTAAAATTACAAATTATAAAATGTCAGTAAATTAAAAAAAAAAGTGTCAATATTTTAGTGTCAGCAATGAAAGGAAGTTATTACTACTATTTCTCATTAAGTCAATTTATTGATTAAATAGAAACATTTCTCCATAAGCTACTTAAACAAAAACCTTTCAAATATGTTTTTATTTAAAGGCAAATCCATGAGACTGGGTGGTAATTTATTAAATATTTTTATGGCCATCTAAAATACGTTTTTTTGAAATAAAGTAATATTAGATTTTGGTACTATAATTTTATTTCTTCTAGAGTCTCGTGGATTTGGCTTCATTTCTTTATTTTTCATGAAGTACTCAGGGTTTTTTCTGACAAACAAGCAAATCTCTAATATGTACAAACAGGGCATAGCTAGAATGTTCAGTTTTTTAAAAACAGGTTTGCATGATTCTCGTATGCCTATTTCACACAGTGCCCGAACGCACTTCTTTTGGGCTATGAAAGCCCTCTTTGAGTCAACACTATTACCCCATATTATTATGCCGTAGCGTATTATGGAAGCTATATATCCGTGGTATGCTTGCAATGCTATCTCGCGGGATGCGACTCTCCTGAGTCTCGCTAATGCATAGACGAATTTATTTATTTTTGTACATAAATTATTGATGTGATTTATCCAGTGACAATGTTCATCAATAGTTATGCCTAGAAATGATGTAGTTCATAACTCCCATATCGCTTAAACTGAGAGGATAAAAGAGGATTATTATTGATGTACATATTTAAAGGGTGTAGTTTTCGCAGAAACATTCATTTAAAATTTTCTAGCGCTGTGTATTATTAATGAATATTGCTTTGTGAAATCAAAATATTTCTGGATAGATTTAACGGCAAGTCTTGTTTTTCCTCATTTGTCGTTGCTTTCCCACGGCACCGTGCATCGACTGGCACGTGATGACGCGTTTATAATGAGGATCTCGTTAATCCCGTGTGACACTTGACTTTCAGTTATTTTCATTTCCATCGTGCTGTTTAACGACGCGCATTTAAAGCAATGTTACAAAACCCTGCCTTAAGGCGATCCCTCACCTATAGCATTTTCCTGTAATATAACGTTTCAGATTCAATTCTGAGCATTACATTACAATGCTGCCTTACTAAACTCCAGGGAAGTTGTATCAAAATATTAGATATACATTGTATCACGGCCACGTCGCCCGCAAACATGACTCCTGGTGTAAGACGGTTGTTGAGTGGAGACCATGGGGAGAGAAACGCCCGGTAGGAAGACCCCAATTGCGATGGAGTGATGACATCAAAAGAGAAGCCGGATCGATGTGGACACAGGTGGCTCAAGATAGAAGTGACTGGCATAAAAGAAAGGAGGCCTTCACCAGAAAGATGGTAGAAAAAGGCTGAGATGAAGAAGAAGAAGACATTGTTTCATCAAGTTGCGCACTGTAATGCGCGGTGCTTTTCCCTCACCAACGTAATGTTCGAGTTTGTAACATTACATTACAGGCAAATGCTCCAAGTTATTTTCTGCATCCAAACAGATTGGATAGTGTGAATAAAAATGTCTTTTGAGCAGGAAGTCGAAGTTGAGCAGGATCTTGTACTGGTCGAGAAAAATTAAAAACCATCGGTAGGCTCACTGGGGTGATGTGCCAAAATATTGTATGTAAGTAGGCAAACCAGAAGTCAATAAGTTACATTATATTTACCTAAACTTAGTTAAGAAGTTGGGATAATCCGATGATGCATTTAGGTAGGTATGCAGATTTAAAATTTTCCTCATTGCCAGGTATTACGAATAAATATACTATTTCCTATGAATCTTATCATCATTTTAATTCAATAGTATCATCATCTAATTCAATCGTCAAGTAATGTCAAACGTCTATGTCACATCTGTATTAGAAATAGAAATAGAAATAGAAAAACATTTATTAACTTTAAGGACATCGTTACATTTATAAAGTAAACACAAAAGAAGTAGGCATTAACAACAAAACATATAGGTAACAGGAAAAAAAAGATCATACCATCAGACAGCGGTGTCCCGATGCCCAAAAAGACAAATGGACCTCACTCAGCATATAGCCTGGGCTTTATGGGTCCAGGCGCTGATTTTCAGTAGGCGCAGACTGAGATGACGCACGGACACTTGTGGCGGACATACGTGTGTGCATATACATATAAGTATCATACATACTATAGTATAGATAAAAATAAATGGTGAGTGATTCAATATATTGTGTAGTGTAATAATTGTAATACAATACATAGACAATAGATACGGTACCGAATGTGTAGTGTGACTGTTGGTACAGCACAATACAGGTGGTGCTGCAACTGGAAATTAATAATAATAATCTGCCGCAGGTGGGTAGTTTGACTGTGCAGAGCGGCGCTTGGGCCCGCTGATGTAATAACTCAATCTCGACTAACTCACGCTTAAAATTAGTTCCTAAATGATTGCATTGGTGCTTCGTGATCATGCCATAATTGATATAAGTAATAGTCAAAGTAGAAAATAGTAGTAGTAGTATTAGTACTTGTTAGGAACGATAGTCTCGAAGTTGTGGACGAATATGTTTACCTGGGACAAATTATCCGTCTGGGTAGGTCGAACTTCGATAGAGAGGTGGCGAATCCAACTCGACTGGGCCGCTTTTGGGAAACTGCGTGACATTGTTAGGTCCAATATCCCACAGAGCCTGAAAAGACCAAAGTTTTCGAGCAGTGCGTGTTGCCAGTGATGACCTACGGTACAGAGGCGTGGTCCTTGACAGTTGAATTTTTGAATAAGCTCAGGGTTGCTCAGCGCTCTATGGAGAGAGTTATGCTTGGCGTCTCTTTGCGCGATAGGATCCGCAATGAGGAGATCCGCAAAAGTTCAAAAGTTACCGACATAGCTCATCGCATAGCCAAGCTGAAGTGGCAATGGGCTGGCTACATCGCTCGGAGTAAAAGTTCTTGAGTGGCGACCACGAACTGGGAGACGTAGCGTGGGTTGGCCTCCTATCCGGTTGACCGACGACCTGGTGCAGGTTGCGGGAAAGCCGTTGGATGCGTACGGCCCAAAGCCGTTCACCATGACGGCAACAGTCACTTGCCTCTGACTACCCCGTTTGGGATACAGTCGTGATGGTTTGTATGTGTAGTATCATCATAAATTTCATTTGCAGTCATCATAAAGCGTGCGCTGACCATTCGATTGGGCCATCGATTTGAGAGAGGCCTAAAGTAGGCGACCTGAATCCACCGAAATCCTACGACCTTTAGGCTGCCAGTCCAAGTGAGGAGGTGAACGGGGCCAAACAGGTTAAGTTTCCCATTGAGAAACCCTGTTGGTTTATATTGCCACAGCTCCGCTCCACGCCAGTGGACAGGCGGCTTTAGCAGCCAGCAAGCAATTTCATTATCTTAAATTCCTCATTTTAATGATTTTTAATTATGTTTCAAGTTTCGTTTTTAAATTTCTAAAAAGACGGGTAATATTTTATTGAATTATGTAGCCTAAATTATGACTCTATTTTCGTTTAGGAATGAGTAGTACTTAAGTGTTGTAGTAGATTTTTATTTTGTTTGTCTTTGTTTATAATTACGACGGTTACGAAATAAGAAGAAAGTTCAAATAATTTTTTGCATGTCTCATTACAATTAGGTATGGTGGTAGTTCAGGAGAGGTTTACATGTGACGCCTTGCAAGGGCATCGCAAAATATGTGGGGCAAGTGAGTGCTTGCTCAACATAACATTACATAATTTAACATTAAAATATAAATGAAAATTCTTAACGAATACATACCATCATGACTTTATCCCAAACGGGGTACTCAGAGGCAAGAGACTGTGTCGTCATGGTGAACGAAACACTCAGAAGCCCACTTTTCACCAATGGTATTAGAACCAATTTGGTTTTTTATCGATATTTTCCATCACCGGAGAGTAAGTCGGATATTTTTAACAATGAACACAAAGATTTTGGTTCTGGCTAGATTTAAACTCGGGACCACACGATCCACGATCTGAGTTCGGGTGGTGAACCACTAGGCCACGACGCTCTCTCAAACAAATACTATTTTTAAAATCTTAAATGGGTAACATATACATTCTGCATTCGTCATAGATATTTTTTATTATTATTTCATGAAGACCATAGTGGTACCCATAATCAAAAACAAGACGGGGGATGCCTCTGACAGAAACAATTACAGGCCAATTTCGCTGGCCACAATTCTCACAAAGGTGTTGGATAGTGTGCTTAACAAGCATCTAACTAACAGTGTAAATCTACATGACGCCCAGTTTGGCTTTCGCTCTGGATTATCTATTGAGTCAGCAGTACTATGCCTTAAGCACACTGTTCGATACTACACGGAAAGAAATACGCCAGTATACGCATGTTTCTTGGATCTGTCAAAGGCATTTAACCTAGTGTCATATCACGACACGTAACACGAATCTGCCTGATGAGTTGGTTGAAATATTCAAGTACTGGTACGGCAACCAAACCAATGTGGTGCGGTGGGCGGGGCAGTGCTCGAATGCCTATAGGATGAAGTGCGGAGTGAGACGGGGGGGGGTTATCCTCACCCACACTTTTCAATATCTATGTAAATCAGTTGATTGAGGAGCTAAGCAGTGCGGGAGTAGGCTGTTCACTTGATGGCAAATTTGTCAACAATATTAGCTATGCTGACGATATGGTGCTGCTTAGCCCCTCAATCAATGCATTAAAGAAGATTTTGTCTATTTGTGAGGGGTATGCTGCGGCCCATGGGCTCAAATATATTGTTAAAAAGAGTGAGATACTGGTCTTTAAATCTGGCATTAAAACATATCCTCTTTTGCCACTGATAGTTACTCTGGACGCGTCTCCTCTCAAAGTAGTTAAACAGTTCAAATATTTGGGTCACTGGGTCGAGGAGGACCTTAAAGACGACGTCGATATGAAGAGGGAGCGCAGGGCACTGTCGGTGAGGGGTAATATGCTATCACGGAGGTTTGCACGTTGTTCTCGAGAGGTGAAAATCACACTCTTTAAAACTTATTGTCAAACTTTATACACGTGCAACCTTTGGAGCAACTGCACCAAAAGGGCCTACAGTGTCCTGCGCGTCCAGTATAATAACGCCTTCAGGGGGTTGTTGGGGCTGCCGTGGCGCTGCAGCGCCTCGGGAATGTTCGCTGCGACGAACACCGACGGTTTCCAAGCCGTTATTCGCAAGCAAGTAGCTTCTTTGTGGGAGCGAGTGCGGGACAGCACCAACACACTCCTGAAGGTGATTGCAGAGAGGATAGACGGTCTTATCCTCGCGCACTGGTCGTCCGTACACGTGCGGTCTAATCCTAACTTTAAGTTCTACTAGTAGATCTTGAGGTTGGGATTAGACTGAACTACGTAGTTTATTTTTAATTTTTCTATTTGTTTTATTATGTACGAGTAGGTATAGATAACATATGGAAACTATGTAACCGCATCTGTTTCTGAAATAAAAAAAATCATTTCATTTATCACTTAACTAATCCTTATAATATTTTATGAGATTAAATGTGGGAGGTTGAAATGTGGTTATTTTATATCTTTATCACTAAAAAACTCTTGCATGTTATAATAGCACTTATTAAGAAATGTTTTCATTGTTTTGCAGAATAGTTGTAGGCTTTCATGATTTTTTATACAGGTCTAATATGGTGTAGATTACGAAACTTGAGACTCACATACTTTTTACCTGCTTACCAATAAAATGAAACGTGAAGCCGTTGTACTCTTACTTGCGCAAAATATCTAAAAAACCGGAAGCTACACTCAAAATCGCTTTTTTTTTAAATTGCCCGTCAAGATGACCTCACTCCACCTGATGGAAAGCGGTCGTCAGATCCAAATATGAGGTTGACAAGCCCAGTCATTCAAACGAATCACTGGGCTGGCCATCCTCACCTTGAAGGCCTGCAGAAATGCCTTTTCACGCCCCGCTTGAAGAACCCGGGGCTATAAGAGGAAGGAAACACATGTGCTGGAAGAGCGTTCCACGTCTGGATGGTACGACAAAGAAACGAGTCACCGAACCTTTTAGTTCGGGCCAGTCCAGCACGCGTGGTACGGGAGTGGAAAGGTGAGGGTGGAATGAGCTGGAATAACTCGTCAGAGCATTCCCCATTGTAGAAGCGATAGAGAACACTTAGCCTGGCAATGTCTCTACGCAATTGGAGAGGCTCAAGGGTCAAAGTTGCCTATGGGTTTCCAATAATACGGATAGCACACCGCTGCAACCTGTCAAGAGCTTCGAGTAGGTACTTAGCGGAACCGTCTTAGAGATGAGAGCAGTATTCCACACACGAGCGAACTTGTGTCTTATACAAGAGACAGAGCTGCTCAGGCGTGAAGAATCGTCTCACTCTGTTCAGGACTCCGAGTTTACGGGATGCAGTTCTAATGACGCTCTCAATGTAGTCCCGCTGGGTTAGGTTGCTACGAACATCCATGCCAAGGATGTTTAGGCTATCCTTAATCGGTAGCGGGGTGCTCTGAAGAGTTGGATGGGAAAGGAACGGCGACGCTTTTGCTGTGAATGCACACACCTGCGTTTTCTTGGCATTGAACTCGACAAGATTGCATGCACCCCATTCTGAAATGCGGTCCAACACTCCGTCAAGCTCAACAACAAGACTTCGCCTCTTTTCCTCGATGTCAGTCTGCTTTGCCCCAGGGCGCTCGAAATATCGCGCGTGGACCGTGCTATCATCCGCATAGCAATGAATATTACCAAGAGATAACATGTCATTGATATGCAGAAGAAACAACGTCGGCGACAAGACGGAGCCCTGCGGTACTCCGGCATTAATCTGGAGAAAGCGTGATTTTTGACCATCGCAAAGGACACGAATTCTACGTCCTTCCAGAAATCCGGCGACCCAGTCGCATAGGCGAGGTGGCAGACCATATGCCGGAAGCTTGGAAAGAAGCGAACGATGCCATACACGGTTGAAAGCTTTGGCAATGTCAAGGCTGACGGCCAAAGATTCCCCATGCTTGTCCATAGCCTCCCCCCAGATGTGTGTTACGTACGCTAGAAGATCACCCGTAGACCGTTTTGGTCGGAAGCCGTACTGACGGTCGTGAATGAGAGAGTGATCCTCTAGGTAGCGGAGGAGCTGCGTGTATAATATGATCCGCTCAAACACCTTAGCTAAAACTGAGGTTACGGCTATTGGACGGTAATTTGCAGGGTCAGACCGGTCCCCTTTTTTGGGAACTGGTTGAACGTTCGCCTCCCTCCAAGACAGCGGCACAAGACCCGAATTGTAGGAGAGGCGATACAGGCTAGTGAACACTGGAGACAACTCCGCTGCACATTTCTTCAGCACCACAGCTGGAATTCCATCAGGGCCACTGGCTTTCCTGACATTGAGTGACTGCAGTTCGGCACGAACATCACACTGCCTGATACGAATATCAGGCATTGTGGAGCCGCAATGTGGAATTTCAGGCGGCGCAGCACCGCAGTCATCGATGCAAGAGTTTGCGGCAAAGAGGTTAGCCAGTAAATCGGCTTTTTCTTGCGGCTGATGAGCCAACGATCCATCAGGGAATCTCAGTGGGGGCAGCGAAGGCACGCAGAAGTTAGATTGCACGTGTTTAGCCAGTCGCCAGTAGGAGCGGCTACCCGTAGGGCGTGCGTGATGAGTTCTTGGCCAACACGTGCAATTCGCTGGGAGTCTGCTCTAATATAAGCCCTCTTCGTGGCCTTGGTGGCTTTATTAAAAGCTGCTTTCAGGGAGGCAAGGTTTGAATGATCATTGAGTGCCTGGGCCCTAGACCAAGCACGGTACGCCGCCTGTTTTTGTTCAACAGCTGCGGCACACTCGCGATTGAACCAGGGACCAGTTTTGCTAGCACTGACGACATCAGTAAAAGGAATGTCGTATTCCATTCCGGTACTGATCTCGTCAGCGATAGCAGATGCACTCTCTGAAGCATCCCTTTCTCCAAAGCAGCACTGCCGCCAAGGGACGGAGGCAAAATACTCTCGCAATCCGTCCCAATCTGCCGACGAGTAGTGCCATAACCGCCGCGTCACCTCCACAGGTTGTGGGGGAGCTGCACAAGGCACTGTAGCGCCAACCAGACAGTGATCGGAGGAGCCCAATGGAGCACCAACCGACACTTTATACCCGGCTGGGTGACTCGTCAGCAGAAGGTCCAATAAGGAGGGAGTATGACCGACAATATCTGGTACCCGGGTGGGCTGGTGTACCAGTTGCGTCAGGTCTTGCGTGAGAGCAAACGCATGGGCAGTTCGGCCTGCATGGTCTGTTTTTGATGAGCCTAACCAGGACCCGTGGTGGACATTAAAGTCTCCCAAAAACACCATTTCGGCATTTGGGAACTGCGCCTGAGCGTTGTCTGCGGCCTGACTCAGATGCTCGAAGAGTCGAGTTGTCTCGGCGTCGCCTTGGTGGGAGCGGTATATGCACGCATAGACCCGGCTTGTGGAGCCCAGGTCAACGTGCACCCAGAGGGTGGAGAAGGATGGGTCTGCTAGGCAGCGGAGACGGCTACAGCAGACGTCCGCCCTGACGAATAGACATACACCGGCTTTAGGTTGGAAGGACTCTTCCAGCACATAGCCGAGGTAGTGCATGTATGATGTATTGGCAGGGCGGCCTATCTGTGTTTCCGTCAAAAAGAGCATCACAGGCCTCGCCGTCTCATGGTGTTGATGGACGGCGTTGAGGTTTGCATGGAGTCCGCGGATGTTAGCGAACTCCACCTCAAACAGCGTGTTGGTGGGGGATGGGGATGCCGCTGTTGGCCGTTTTTTCGTGCTTCTGACTGCCATAGAAGTTGGAGGATGGGAGGGGCGTGAAAGGATGACTGTGATCGAGGCAATGAAAGACAAAGCGTGGTGACCTGCATTGGTATTAATCACGTGGAATAGTGTAAGCCGGTCCGCCGGACGGAAGGGCCCCCGTACCCCCTCGGGCGTGGTCGCCGGGCCCCACCGGAACCGGGCACCACCCGGCACGACGAGCCACCCCGAGATTATGCGCGACCTGGTGGGGCAGCCTCCAGAGGTGGTTAATCCCTTTTGGGCCCCTGTACTATGCCGCGGACGGCCAGCGGCACCACCGTTTCTACGGGTCTCCCTGGCCGACGGGCCGATACACACTAAACACACAATACCGCCGCTAGGGCTCCCACTGGTCCAACAATTGCCACGATCACAGTCCCCCTGGCACCGGTTAGTGCAGTGCTGATCCCGGAACGCGACCTGACCGAGATAGGTCAGAATCATTTGGCGGGTTTTACACAACTGCATGGTGGTAACAACAACCGGCCGACATAAGTCTCCCACCTGAAGAGCAGATGGTCTGCTGGAAGAAACGACACCCATGGGAAGATATGGGGCTGTGGAAAGTATTATTTTAAAGTGCCGCCACCGGAACGGCACAAATAATTATATAATAAACGGCTTAAATAATATACGTGATGCTTATTAATTATTAGGTGGTCCCATACAAATATTACGACACTAGTTCTGATAAGATAAGGCGGTCAAGTTTGAGCGTAAGTTAGTCCTCATTCGCGATTGGTACGTCCACGGCCAACATCCACAATAATAACACTAAAGTAGCATTTATGGCCTGTATAATGTATATTTATATATGACTGGCCTGTTGTTTTTGTCTTCCAATGAAAATTATACATGCAGCCATGATAACAAGCGAGAAGAATCAGTAGAGCATGCTTTACTCATCAGAATGGAAGAAGAACTAAAAAAAATGCAGAATAAATCAAATTTCGCTAATACCAAAATAGATAAATTAAAAAGTTTGAATTGCAAGTTAATAAAGAAAACCCAAGTACAAGACAAAGTAATAAATTTCTACAAGAGTTTAAGCAATGAAAACCTTTTAAATAGAAAAGATACAAATCAGAAATAAATCGAGATACTATTGAGTTACTCAGATAGAACTTCTGATGTCTGGAACCCTGAAATTTAGTCTAGTCTAGATGGTCAGCGCCATCTATGGAAGAAAATAATTTTACTACTTTTATTGATAAATTTACGAAACTAAAGGAGACTCATGCCATCAACAGTCGCAGTAAAGATAAACTACTTCAGCCATCATCGAGAATAAAAATACTGAGTTATAGTCCTTTCCACACGTCAGTAAAAAAAATATTTAATAGACTTCCATCAAGAATAAAAAACCAAAACAAGTTTTCATTATTTAAATCTAAACTCAAATGTTTTCTCGTCCAAAATTGTTTTTACTCTGTTGAAGAATATTTTACCCACAATAGATAATAATATATTCTGTTTTTAAAATAATACTAACAAAATATCTACTTTGCCGACTTTTTGTAAACAAAGTCTAAAACTGTGATAAATAGGTAAAATTTTATAATAATTGTAAATAATATAGATATTAGTTAAGTAAAATAATATAGATAAATAACAGTAATTTAGTAGTATATATAAAATATAATTTTAATACCGTAAGTAAGAATTAATATTTATTAACTCGATGTTTTAAACATTGCGTTCTATTTCCTGAGTGTAATTTCTTGTTCTGATTTTTAAGTAATTCTAGTTACTTACCACTTAACATTGAACTTCATGTTGTGGTTAACTTAAAAACTACCATAATTGTTTTCTAACCTAGTTTTATACTGTTTAAAATTTTATTTTTATGTTTGTTTTATATGTTTAAAAGGGCAACTAAGTTTTAGAGGGCTCAGCTTAGGGAACTGGGCCCGCTTGAATCTGACCCCGCGAGGCCAGTTAAAAAATGCCATCTTATACTTTTTTTAATAAGGTTTCTAGCTGTGTTACACTTAGTTTGCAAATAAATACTTTGATACTTTGGTGCAATGGTAGCGATCCAGAGGTCGTGGGTTCGATCCCCACCTGTGACAAACATTCATGTGACGAACATTTATGTTTGTTGTGTGTCTGGGTGTTTTTATCTACTGAAGTTTACTCTACTTTGAAATATTCAAGTATGTTTATTATAACCACAGACGGGATACAGTGAAATGAGACAACAGTTGGTGATAGTCTGGTTTATTATAATTCTACTAAGGCTTATATACGAATTCTTACACGTACACTGTGTGTGCCTAATCTCACTACGTGACCAGTCGGCACAGTACTCCCCCATTTTGAAAAAAAAAACATAATTTACCCTCTTGCAAAATTAAAGTCTTGAAAAATAGTAATGATATAGGAGGATTGTGGAGTATGTATGCCAGACCATAGATAACTCTTGACAAATTAACGTTGCCTAGCAACTCTTGTTTTATTACAAGTTTGGTTTTTCAGTTTTGTCAATATACTTAATATAATTACTCCAATATGTATTTCCTTTCATAACTTTTTCTTAAAAAGTTTAAATGGTAGCAGAGCGTAAGGAAAATATTTAAAAGTCGTACTAAGCCGGTGAATCGTGAAATTGAAATAAAAATGTCAACAAAAATTGACTCTCTTACGGGAGAAAATTACGATACATGGGCTATACAAGCTGAAGCGATCCTAGTACGGAACAAACTATGGAAATACGTTGGAACAACCCTGGCTTCAGATGCAAGTGCAGCCGATACCGAAGGCGACAGACAGGCAAGGTCGGAGCTCATTCTAATAATCGCTCCTTCTGAGCTCAAGCTAATAAAAAAGTGCACTACAGCAAAAGCTTTATGGGACAAACTGAAAGAAATTTACGCCAGTAAAGGTCCTGCCAGAAAAGCAACCTTATTAAAACAACTCATCCTGACCAAACTTGATGATCGTCAAAACATTCGAACTCATCTAAACAATTTCATGGATGTTGTCAACAAGCTGGCTGATATGGACGTAGAAATTAACGAGGACTTACTTACTATTTTGATGCTGTACAGTCTCTCACAGGATTATGATAACTTCAGAGTGGCCATCGAATCGCGAGATACTCTTCCAAAGCCAGAAGCGCTAAAAATTAAAATAATTAAAGAATTTGAAGCACGCCACAGCCAAGACGTGGCCGGTGACTACAAACCTGAGACCAAATCCTGTGATCACGAAGAAGCATTATACGCGTCCTGCAAAGTTTGCAAACGAAGTGGTAACATCTTCAAACGCAAATATCACAAAATATGTACAAACTGCTGGAAGAAAAACGAGAAATCACAGAAGAAATCCGATGATTCTCATAAGAACCATTTTGCTACACAGTGTCTCCTTACTCAAAACAAGAAGTCTACAGAAAACAGCATTTGTGTTCTTGACAGCGGTTGTACGTCTCACATGACCTATCAACGAGATTTATTTAAGACCATAGAGGGTACATCCAGAAAACTCAACTTCGCAACCGAAGATCATACCGCAGAGATTACTGGAAAAGGGACAGTTTCATTTATAACCAAAAATGGAACTGGCATGGCTCGTACCTGCTTGAAAAACACCTTGTATGTGCCTAGTCTCTGCACTAACCTGTTGTCCGTCAGTAAGATGACAGATGCTGGATGCTCTGTCATATTTTCTAAGGGAAAAGCGACAGTCAACAATCCTCACACTGGAATAACTCTCACCGCATTTAAACAAGAAAATGGTCTTTACTATTTCAAACCTCACAAACAACTATTTGGTTAATGACGATGATAAAGAAACAATTCCTAACACAAAAACAAACTCATCAGACATTAACGACTGGCATCGAAAACTTGGTCACATGAACGCCATAGATCTGAAATTTGCCTTAGAGAATAAAAACATACTTGGTTTGAATTTTAACTCATCGGAAGCACTGGCAGAATGTGAAGCTTGTATTCAAGCAAAATTGCATCGAGTACCTGCCCCTCGGCCCCGATCGTCTCCAAGAACTACTGAACGCTTAGAAATCATTCACAGTGATGTGTGTGGACCCATCAGAACTCCCACCATTAGCGGTAACAAATATTTCGTTACTTTTATTGACGACTACAGTCGATACTGCAGAGTTTACCTTCTGAAAAATAAGAGCGAAGTATTGGAAAAATTCATAGAGTTCAAAGAGGCAGCTGAAACGCACACTGGTAACAAAATCAAGTTTCTACAATCAGATAATGGCACTGAGTATGTGAACAAAGAGTTTGACACTTACCTGAGAAATTGTGGAATACAACGCAGACTTACCGCACCTTACACACCAAACCAAAACGGAGTTGCTGAGCGGAAGAACCGTACTCTTGTGGAGAAAGCAAGAGCAATGATGATTGATGCAAAAGTACCACTTAAACTGTGGGGCGAAGCAATTACAACTGCAAACTACCTGTCTAACAGGAGTATAAACAGCGCCATTGAGAAGAATACACCTTTCGAGCGATGGGTTGGTAGACCACCCTGCATAAATCATCTCTACGTTTTCGGCAACAAAACTTATGTGCTAAAGAAAGGCACCAATGGACACAAGTTTGCATCCAAAGCAGTGTCAGGAATGTTTGCTGGATACTCTGAAAGTTCAAAAGCTTTCAGAGTCTTCATTCCAGCGAAAAACCACATAATGATCTCAAAGGACATAAAAGTTATGAAGACCACATACTACAACCAACTCGACAAAAACGGACAATCAAATTTTTTTGATAAAGATAAGTCCCCAAAACTAAAACAGATCTCTTTAAACAGAACATCACACAAACAAATTGTGATACCACTTGACACTAGGCAATCTGACAGCGATAGTGACGGGAACGATCTAAGCAATGAACCCCTTCAACGAAACCTAATTGACAGCACAGGTGACGTTATACAAACAGAAAATAATGAAAGGTATTATGAGTCAACCTCCGGTTCAATTAACCATGACGACCCTATGCACAACGCTGAAGAACCTATTATGATTGAAGAAAACGCCACTGCTCAAACGAGGGGTTTAAGAGACAGGTCTCAAATTAGAGCTCCTATACGCTATGACGATTTTATTTTAGCAGCAGCTGAAGAAATTGAAAATCTCAATAAACCTAAAGAACCTGTAACCTTAAAAGAAGCAATGAACTCTTCTAATAAGCAAAAATGGCAAGAGGCCATGCTCAATGAACTAGCCTCACTAAACGACAACCAAACGTGGGATTTGGTTGATCTACCTAAAGGACGAAAAGCCCTACCTTGCAAATGGGTATATAAAGTAAAAATGACCCCAGACGGTACTGTGGAAAGGTACAAGGCCAGATTAGTCATTAAGGGCTATTCCCAGAAACCTGGAGTCGACTACGACAAAACATTTAGTCCAGTGGTTCGTCTGAGTACTATAAGAGCACTACTCGCCCTTGCTAGTCAAGAAAACTTGAAATTACATCAGTTTGACGTGTCAACAGCCTTTCTTTATGGAGAAGTAAAGGAAGAGCTCTATATGAAACAGCCTGAAGGCTATCATGATGGGACGAAGAGAGTCTGCAAATTGAAACGCAGTCTCTATGGACTTAAACAGGCACCACGTTGTTGGAATTCCTGCATTGCAGATTTTTTAGAAAAAAGTGGATTTCATCAAAGTGAAGCAGATCCTTGCTTATACATCAGAATTAAAGGACAATCTAAAGTCTTTATTGGCCTGTATGTTTACGATGGACTTGTAGCATATAATACAACTGCAGCTGGTGATGAATTTCTAGAAGAATTAAAAACGAGATTCAAGATTACCACCAAACCTGCCTCGTACTTCCTTGGAATGGAAATAAAAATGTACAAAGACAAAATAACATTGTGTCAACAGGCCTACACAAAGAAAGTCTTAGAAAAGTATTCAATGACTAACTGCAAGCCTGCGCCAACACCCATTATTAAAAACACGGGAGAAGACGAGAGCATTAACACTAAGGATGTATACAATTTCCCTTACAGACAAGCGGTGGGTGCCTTGGCATATTTGTCAGTAGGTATAAGACCTGACATATCCTATGCTGTGGGAGTCGCCTCTAGAAATCTTGAGACACCTTCCAAGAAGGATGTGATGCTAGTTAAACGTATTTTTCGTTATATAAAAGGTACGCAACACAACGGGCTCACTTACAACAGACAGGCTTCTCCTCAATTAATCTGTTACAGCAACGCAGATCACGCGGGAGATCAGACATCTGGAAAATCCACAACTGGATTAGTGTGCTTACTTTCTGGAGCTGCAATCAGCTGGAGAAGCCAGAAACAAACGACCGTCTCCATCTCCTCCACTGAAGCAGAGATAATAGCAGCTAGTGAGTGCGCCCAAGAAATATTGTGGCTGAATCGTCTACTGAATGACCTGATCAAATTAGAGAAACCAGTGCTGAACCTAGATAACGAATCAGCAATCAAATTATCTCAAAATCCACAATACGAATACCATAAGCGCACTAAACACATTAAGCTGAAGCACTTCTTCATAAGAGAATGTGTCAGCAATGGAGATTTAAACGTCAAGCACGTCTCTTCGGAGTTGCAGTTAGCAGACATGCTCACTAAGCCACTGTATGGCCCAAGACTAAAACAACTGTGCTCCAAGATTGGAATGGATTGAATAATTACAAAATTCCAAAAACTATAGGGGATGTGGAGTATGTATGCCAGACCATAGATAACTCTTGACAAATAAACGTTGCCTAGCAACTCTTGTTTTATTACAATTTTGGTTTTTCAGTTTTGTCAATATACTTAATATAATTACTCCAATATGTATTTCCTTTCATAACTTTTTCTTAAAAAGTTTAAAAGGATGATATATTATAATAATATCACTGCTACGGAACCTGAGCACTGGTTTGAATAATCTTCCTGATCTTGTCATGTACGTGCTCTTTCCTTTTTTCCAATCATCACGTTCTCGAACCATTATTTATAATAATCGCGGTGCAGGCAAATACCTTCTCTTATGTGATTTTGTATGCCTATGCACTTTTACGACAATATCGTCACGGCCACTTATGTGTGCAATATTGTGGCACATTTATCAGTCTCTGACACCCATAGTACAAGCTCTGCTTAGTTTGGGGTCAGATGATCTTGGTGTAATTTGTTACAGATGTTTTTTTGTTTATTTATCATATTTGAATAAACAAAGTACGCAAGAACACATGGATGCAGTTATTCTTAACGGACGCAACATCATAATAATTATTCCTCGTCGTAAGACTCCCACATCTTAGGCCATATATAGGATTAAAGCTTCTCTATTAGTGTCATTTACTGGTACACTTAAAACGAGATTGGATAATATATATAAAATTGTTAATTGAATTTGTCTTTTTGCATCCTGCGATGTGCATAACTTTCACTAAGATAGCTTTTTCATCACCTACTGAGTAGGCCTATGCCATATTGTTTTCCCCAGAGTATAAATAATCATCCGGTAGAGATTCCTAGGTTCCACCATATTTCTGCGAATAAATATTATATTCTATTCTATTCTGGTAGATAATGTTTCTAGACATTAAGTCCGCCAATTTTACTTTTTTTTAATGTGCTATAAAGCATAAATAAATAAACAAAATAGGCTAAACGTAGGCCGGTAGAAGACGAATTGCATCAACCGGAAACCTGCGGGTTTTAACAGGTAGGTACCTTGTAGTGAACCAACCTAATAAAGCGCCCGGCAATTGGTTCCTCACGATAATTGGGCATGGGAACAATTTTTTTTTTAAATACCTTTTACTATTTTAAGAAACTGATTTGAATATTTCGTTGATCTAGTCGGTAGTTATTTTTTTATTAATTTTTAAACATTGCGAACTCATGACGTCTCAAATTCGCTAAGTGTTCCCACATGTGTTTTTCCCCGATTCGTGATAAATAAATTATAAGCAGAAAATTACTAATTTACTGCACTTACGACTGAAACAGAGCTCGCCGTTCATCACGTAGAATCTTACGAGAATGTGAGAAGTAGACTTCAGATACAATTTATTTTGCCAAGTTCTGAAACCATGCCCTACCTGAAAGGGTTGGGATTATAGAGAATGGCTATTTTAAGTCCTACCTACCCGTCTGGGCAATGGGCGTAAATTAATGTAGGTACGTATTATAAAAATAACTTTGTGAAAAAATGTTTTTAACCTGGTGGAATTTAAAATCATTCTCATCGACCCCAGATTGCCAACGTATTTAATTGAAAATATCCTAGATCCTGTGCTTTCAAAAATGTTAAATATTTAAATAAGGTATAAAATACAAATACCTCGAAATGGTTTTCGTTTTTTTTTTTTTTTTTTATGTTATAGGGAGCAAACGAGCTAGAAGGTCACCTGATGGAGAGTGATCACCTCCGCCCATGGACAACTGCAACACCAGAGGTGTCACCGATGCGTTGCTTGCCTTTTAGATGGTTGGGGCTACCGGGGCTCATGCTGACCTGAACGAAACACAGAGAGTAATCTCTGCTTCACGCTGGTATTTTGCAGGAGTGTGGTATTGCACCGGTTGAGCCAGCCCATTTATGAGCTCCAGTCAGACTGTAGCTAGGCTCTACCACATAAGCTTCTGCTTATTTAGCGCCACCCAGGGATCACGTGTAAGGCATCGAGGGCTAAACCTTACGGACGCAAGCAGATTAGATTTAGATTAGATTTAGGACATGTTTGATATTTTTTCCCATACCCAATTACTTATCTTGTTGGTCAGTGTTTAGCTACGTGATCGAAATGAGGACATCCGAAGAAGATCTAAAGTGACCGACGTAGCCCAGCGGGTAAGTTGCAGTCGCACGTCCATAGCGCGAATAACTGATGGCCGTTGGGTTGGAAACGTTTTAGACGCAAACGTCTTCTTGCGTAGCTCTACCTGCCAGATGGCTGGACCACCTGGCCCCTGACTCCCGATCCTAATTTCGCCGCATTGACATTACATTACTGTCACCAAAAAACATCATGAACCTTAACGCTTTGGAATAGGGTTCATAAATTTCTTGTTTGACATCTCTGCAATGCTTGTCCAATGAAATTCTGTTCAAGAGTCAGGCCCCTGGGAAAGGTAGCTATGTTCATGATTGGACATCCTATGGCTGCGAGAGATGATGATCATATCTTAATTGCTTTAATAAAATCTGGTATTGCTTTTAAACTCGCAAAAAAAACCCCCACACACATATACACATACACACACACGCAGGCACACACACACAGGCACACACACGCAGGCAAACACACACACTGACACTCGCACACAAGCTCGCGCGTGCATATAGCTTTTGATTTTAATTTCTGTATTTTAATTTAATCCTAACTTTCTTTCTTTTGGTATTACTAGTCTATAGTAACATTAATGTAATATGTTAAGAAGAGCGGTGCCTCCTGACACAAGCAATTCTACGCTTAAAAGGTGGCTCCAGCCACAGTTAATGCTAATGTAACCTATTTGAAATAAATAATTTATTATAAAAAAAAAATGGTTCCGAATGTCTCACGGGCGGTCAGATTGCCGATTGAATTTGTCCGACTCCGGCCGAAGGTCATCCAAATAAACCGTAGTATCGCACAGTCATTGAACTTTGATGTTGTGACGGTCTCCAGCGTGTAGCACCGGCGCTTGGCGACGCGTCAACAGATCTGCGCAGTGACACGTGCTCGTAGTACTCGTTCTATACCAATTTGATTCACGAGACACACCGCAATCTCTGTTTTTTGCTTGTTTAATTATTGCAATAAAATTGTAATGACCAGAGAATAATTGGTATGAGTAGGTCATTTTGGATTCCAGCAGAATTTCGTTTTAAACGTGGGCCGATTATTTCACACACACATCACATATATACCCGCACGACTTTATCTCAAACGGGGTAGTCAAAGGCAAGTGACCGTGTCATGGTGATCGAAACACTCAGAAGCCCACTTTTCACCAATGGTATTAGAACCCAACGTGGTAGATGGTGAGCCTCCTGCCGTTTTTCGGCTTGATTTGGTCTTTTACCGATGTTTTCCATCACCGTAGAGTAAGGCGGATATTTAAAAATGAACCCAAAGATTTTGATTCTGGCCAGATTTGAACTCGGGACCACACGATCTACGACCTGAGTTCGGGTGCTGATGTATTTTTGTTGTTTTTCTGTGATAAAATAAATATAAGCAAAAGTTGATTTTTTTCTTGGGTTTAAAATCTTGCCCTTGTAAGGGCAAGATTTTAAACCACATAATATGAGATAGTTATATTTAGAGTCTTATCTTTGAAATACACACTTGGCGGGCAACATTAAAATATTCATCATCATCATCATCATCATCATCATCCGTGCGCTATATCCCGGTTGTGAACCCACACCGGTGTGTAGGGTCCCAGGGTCCGCCTTTCTTATTTTCTTGGCCCACTTTGTTTGCTTAGTTGTTTTCTATCAGCATAAAACTCACGCACAGCCAAATTCATGTATGCTATAGTGAACGTTGAACTATTCCTCTGAATTATTGTTTACGAGTGAATAAGTAGGATCCGCCGCTCCACGGACGCGAAGGCCGTCTAATCCCCAGCTACGGCCACAATCTCATTATAACTAAACAAGGCTATCCCTGTTGCTTGGCCCGCGCGTCTTTAGCACAGAGGAACTAAACAACGTCAACAGTTACTCTTTCCACGAGTTGCCACTTTATATTTACGTTGTTATTGTTATGTACATTATTGTTATGTCATGTCCTGTCAAATCCCAATACATTTTTTTACGCGAACGATAACGTAAATTTAAAGTGGCAACTCGTGGTAGACGTACATGTGATTTATAATTACTTATTTCTACGAATATTACGCTTGTTGATCTTCTTACTGATGCTATTATACCGTTCACAAGAATTAAGCAGAGAAAGAAATTAGGTATTCAAACTAATTGTAATGAATGTATATTTTGTATTATGTAGTGCCATGCAAACATTATATTGGTACCGTTTTATTTACTATCCTATGTACAGTGTTCATGTTCACTTACGATTTACTTGTGTTTGTCATGATGTGTGGTTCGACGTCGTCAAGGGTGACAAGCGTGCCAACGGACTCGCCACTGAGGATGCACAAGACCGCGCGAAGTCGGCCAAGAAAATAAGTTAGGCGGACCCTGGGACCCCCCACACCGGTGTGGGTTCACAACCCGGATAGACCGCACGGATGATGATGATGATGATGATGTCATGATGTGTGGTGATGGAGAGGATTGTGTAAAGGATATTGGGACCGGGATTTATTCCTTGACGAATACGTCAGCAGGATACAAAGAAACCAACGAATTTGTCAAGCACTCATGTTGGCAATCAGAGCACCCTGTACCGCGAGCTAGGGAACAGAGGCCACCTTGTTCTTAACTGGATGTCAGTGCTCTTAGTGGTGCTTAAAAGATTAGTTCAGTGACAATTTGTTCATACATTTAATCAGCCGCATTGTTTAATTTAAAGTAGGTAAGTAAATTAAAGTAATTGCATCTTGTCATTAGGAACCTTTGTAATTAGCTTAAGAGTTTGTAGAATTAAGCTTGCGTGACAAGTAAAGTAGACGTACTAATCGAAATAAAATCATATTATTATTACACATCTTGGAATCGTTAATTGTTAACTTTTAGTTTTCAATAAAATTACCTCTAAGATTGGAAAATGTATTGAAAAAGTCGACATGAAAATTCGTGCACAGCCTAGGGTTTCAATTTGTACGAGTACGTTATACTCGTATGTAGGTCCTTATTTCTTCTCATACTTGTTTAGTCTGTCTTTTCATCAGGTTTGCTTATTTTTGCAACACAGTCATGGGACCTCCTCAAAGCATCATAAAAATGAAATCAAACAATATTAATTGTTTGAAACTTTCATGGTCACTACACATAGTTATTAGATACGGGATTTTTACCAAATTTTTTGTGTTTTAGTTTCCGATATTTCGGCACTATTTTCAAACAATATTATCTACTTGAACAGATGCTTAAATGATATTTTCAAGAAGGGTTTGAAAAGGTTTTTGCAGGGTCGACAACGCGCGAGTGATACCCCTGGTGTTGCACGTGTCCTTAGGCTGCGATAACCGCTTACCATCAGGTGGCCCGCATGCTTGATTGTAACCGACGTGGTATAGAAAAAAACATTTTTTATGACCGCTGCTCTATAACTGGTCGTTTATTCATATCCTTATCGCACTGTTACCCTGTTTATCACAAGTTGTGGCCTTGGTAGAAATTCTTGGTAGGGTTTGTAGTGATTCTGAGATAAAAGAGTTATATCGAATCGCTTGTGCGTGGACGCGGTAAACAATTGTGACGCCTGCCGCGTGACGCACGGCGCGGGCGCAGGGCGGCCGACCTCGCTACCAAAGAAGCTTGACCAAGAGCGATAACAATCAATTCTTCGCCTGGTTTCAAAAAAAAGAAGATTACTTACTAAATATAATATAATAATATAAATATAAATATGCACCAGACAACACACCTCTTGTTGGTCTCGAAGTAGGGAATAATATGAATATCCCTGTGTTACGAGGTACCACACAAGGAAATAAGCCAGGGGCGTCTCCCAGCACACGCAGACCCGAGTCAATTCAGAAAAGATCGTTTCCTGAACTGACCTGACCGGGAATGGAACCCGGGACACTAGGGAAATCGAGGCGAGAAACCGTGCTACAGCGCACTACGCCAATCGTGTCGTCAAATGAGTACTTACTAACCAAGGTAGTAAGCCAGAGTAAAGTTTACTAACATTGCGTATTTTCCCGACCTAAGCAGTTTTCTCTGTAACCAATGCTCAGTTGTAAGGCAACCCTACATACCAGTAGGCTTAGAAAATCAGTTTCAGTTGCCACAACCCTGCGTTGAGTGCTATGCTCATGAGTAACTAACTAGCTAAAGGCCGAGTTGGCAATGGCATGCGCCGGAGTAGGTACTGGCTGTCTGGGCATGTCATTTGTGGTAGTTCTAGCATAAAATGTAGGAGCAATCTCAACAATGATCATGTAAGCTTAAGCTGCTCTCTAAGGTATTATGTCAATATATTTTGGAAATAGTTTGAATTGTACACCTGCGCGTTGTTTTCTTGACCCTAGAGACCTGATGAAAGTCGCAGGATGTCAATGGATGTTACTCGTAGGTGTCTACAAATTCAATTCTCTGTAAATGTATTGTGCAAGCTCATATTCAGCAGATAAAGTCTAATGGCTGCCTATAATGGTGATGATGATAATTGTCATAAACTGGCTAGGTGAATTTCTTTTTACAATGGAGTTATCCATGTCTGAAAACATGCTTGTGAAGCTGCAGAAATAAACATAAATATATAAATGTTACGATAGATGTAATATGTCAGTTTGGCAATTGGACGAGTAATTCATAATTCATAAACTTTATTTGCATAAGAACATGGTATTAACAGATGTACATATCATAGATAAAGTGTGCGACATGTCTTGCCAATTTATTAGCTTGCAAATCTTAATCCGAAGAATAATAATTAATTGATAATATTCCAAACAATAATGTCTAGTATGCTAGAGCCACACAAAACAAAGCGAAAATAGTAACAATGTTAAATCAAATATGGCTGGATCAGTAGATACTAAATTAATTAAATTGTAAATTAATTAAGAATGTCACACCTAAAATCTACGGTCAATGAATTCTTTAATGTCATATATATTATTAATAATGAGCCATTTATATAACTTGGCCTTGAATGCTTTCAGAGTTTTATATCAAAGGGAACTTTATTATAAATTGTGACACACATGCTTACACAATTCTTTTTGTACTTAACTGATTTAGGAATGACGCTTCGGACCAGTCTCTCGGGATCTCTTTTAAGTCTACTGTTCATGTCTTTGGCTTTCATGAAAAGTTCACTATTTTTTATAAAACAGCAAAGATAGATAGCACATTTGAATGAGGAACTCACGCTGTTAAATACACACATTTCTTCAACCTGTGACAACTTTGAAATGGACCAAATATTGAACGGTAAAGGTGATAAAGACTCAAAACGGGTAAATCAATTATGTTTTTTAAGTACGAAAAGGTCGAACAAAATGTTAAATTTAATTAACCAAAATTTTAGTCAAAATTTCAATTACTGTCACTACAAATTACCTGGTTCCGGAATACGTGAGCTATTATATAACATAGATATAAGACTGAAGAATTTCACCAAAGATGATTATTGTATTATTTGTCTGGGAGAAGCAGATTTTACGCAATCACAGGACTATGCGTCATTGGTGTGTTATATTAGGGAAGCTTTGAAAGACATTTCATTACTTACTAATATTATAATCTCTTTTCCTACTTATATATGCGGGAGCCTGCTATATAATTGTCGTGTGGAGAGTTTTAACAATTTTCTGTTTTTAGATATGGTAACTCATGGCTATGGCATCCTTTACGACACCAATAAGAATCTTACACTTGAAATGTTCTCATTCCAAACTGGATATATAAATAACTTTGGAATGAGACATATATTACGTGAGCTAAAGGAAATAACAAACACTACTTCACATAAATCTAGCGAACAGTTTTTTCTTGTCAACCCGGGCATTGTCAATGCATAGCGACCCTGTGGAAACATATGCTTTATTTAAAGATAGACATCTTCATCTTCTGCATCAAAATATAGCGGGGTTAGTTAGTAAAACGAATGAATTAGTAATATGTCTGGAAGAGCTCTCAGAAATGGGAAAACGTATAGATGTAGTATGCGTAACCGAGCACTTTATAAAATCAGGCTATGAAAGTCTATTGACCATCCCCAACTACAACCTGGCTGCTTGTTATAGCCGACAAAATGTTAGTAGAGGTGGTGCATGTATTCTGGTCCAGAAGGGTAACGAATGGAAAGAGCTGCCGGAAGTAAAGAGACTGTCTGTCTGTGGTATTTTTGAATGTTGTGCTATTGAATTGCCTTTGTATAATATAATTATAATTTGTGTTTATAGAGTACCCATAAGTAGTAATATTAGTTTGTTCTTCGAGAAAATGCATACACTTTTAGAATTGGTTCAAAAAAGAAATAAACATATCGTTTTGGCTGGTGATTTTAACATAGATACTTTGAAAAATAGTAATTTATCATTGGACTTTGAGGCCTTGCTTTTAAACCATAATATTAGTTTGACATTTAAAGAGCCTACAAGATTAAAGAGTAACAGCTGTATTGACAACATAGCGCATAATTTTCGCAAAATAAGTGATTCCAGTGTTGTTGACTTTGCTCTGTCTGACCATACGGCTCAAGTGGTTAGTTTTTGTGTACAAAGGGTCTGTGTTATAAGTCAATGGCGTAAAAAAATACGTGACTACAGCAGGGAAAACAAAACAAAGTTTAAAAAATATTTGGATAGCCTATCTTTCTCTAACATTTATTCCACTGAGGATCCAGAATGTGCTTTTAATGGTTTTATTGACGACTTTATTTTGTTATACAACTTGTGCTTTCCAGTAAAGACAATAACTATATCCACCAGGAGTAAGAGTCGATGGATATCTCGAGGAATAAAAAGATGTAGCAAGAGAAAAAGAGAGTTACTTTGGCAATATTTGCGCCACCCAAACAGTGATAATAAAACTAATTTTATGAAATATTCTAGACTATTTAAAAAGGTTATCAAAAAAACACAACGTAGTCAAAACATTCATAAAATCAATCAATCTTCCAATAAATCCAAAACCACATGGAAAATAATAAACGACTCAAAACAAAATTTACCACGTGAACCTGTTGGCAGATTGGTCATAAATGATGAAATTGTTACTAATCCCCTCCGGATTTCAAATGAATTTAACAACTTCTTTGTTGACAGGGTGGCCTGTTCGGCTGAATCAGGAAAAAACGCAACTTCGTTCATTGCACCTAATTTGCATTCTATGTTCATGTTACCGTGTTTACCAAACGATATATCTAAGATAATTGCATCACTAAGAAATTGTGGCAGTGTAGGTGATGATGGTATAAAAACAAACATTCTTAAGTATATTTCTGAATCCATAAGTGGTCACCTCTGTCATATACTTAATCTTTGTATAAGTAAAGGAGTTTACCCGGAGAGATTAAAGTTGGCCATTATCAAACCGATATTCAAAAAAGATAATAGAGACTTTTTAAACAATTATAGACCAATTGCTCTTTTATCAATAATCTCAAAAATATTTGAAAAATACCTACATAGCCAATTGTATTCGTTTTTGGAAAAATATCAGATTCTAGCGCCCGAACAAAAAGGTTTTCGGCAAAAGAAAAATATTAATATGGCAGTATATGACTTTTTAGAAAAGGTCCTTCCTGAGTTGGATAGAAGGGCTCCAGTGTGTTCCATTTATTGTGACATGACCCATGCATTCGATTGTGTTGACAAGGGAATTCTGCTGTCTAAAATGGAAGCATATGGCATACGGGGCACTGTTTTAAAATTAATCGAGTCTTATCTTACCGATAGAAAACAACTAACCGAAGTAGCTAGAATTAACCCCATCACTAAGAATGAAGAGGTCTATCGATCGAATGTCCGAACTGTCAAATACGGTGTGCCGCAGGGAAGCGTACTGGGACCCTTGCTTTTCATTATTTACATTAATGATTTACCTAAAGCCACTTCACAACATATATCTTTGTTTGCGGATGACAGCACTGTAACCATCGGGTGTAAAAATATTGACCTATATGAAAGTGACATTAATGCAGCTCTTACTTCAATTATTAATTGGCTACTGGATAATAATCTACAAATAAATTTGAATAAAACTAATATTATGCACTTCAGTCAGCGACCCAAGAATACAAATATGCAAGTTGGGTACAACAACCAAGTCATAACAGAAGCGAATCAGGCCAAGTTCTTAGGCTTGATTGTCGATAGCAAACTAGACTGGAAGGCCCATACCTCTGAACTATGTAAGAAATTAAGCTCTTCTGCCTACGCTTTATATAAGCTGGCCCCGTTGCTAAACGTAGACTCCTTACTTACTGCGTACCACGGCATAGTCGCATCGTATTTAAGGTACTGTATCATATTTTGGGGAAATTCCACAAATAAAGAGCTAGTGTTCAAGTCACAAAAAAGGTGCATTAGATCAATGTTTGGTTTGCAGCGGACAGACAGCTGCAAGCCATATTTCGAAAAATATGAACTAATGACATGTCCATGTTTGTATATTTTCGAATGTGCTCTATTCGTGAAATCCAATCCTAGACTTTTTAAGCGTACGTCAGAGGTTCTGAATCGTAACAGACGCGACAAAGATACTGTTTTTATTCCAAAGGCAAATACTGCTCTTTTGTACAAGAGTGTGTTGTGTGCGGCTCCGAAAATATATAATAAAGTGCCCAGATATATAAGAGAACTTAACTTTGCCATGTTCAAAAAGGAGCTTAAGAAATTCTTATTGAATAAATGTTATTATAGTTTAAATGAATTTATTAATTAGTTGACATAAGTAATAATATTTGATGCGGGTTAATGACTAATTTATTGTTGTGATTGAATTTATTGTTTATTTTATGAGACTGACATGTTAATGTACTACCATTATAATAATGTCAAATGTATTATTATATAGATTTGTGTATACCACAACACATATTATAATTCCATGATTTGAATAATTAAAAATGTATCTGATTATTTGTATACCCTGTGACGGTTGCTTATGGCGGATATTATTGTAATTAACATCTATTCTATTTACCTATAATCACAAATAAAGAAATTTTGAATTTTGAATTTTGAATTTCGTAAATGAACATAGCCGGTAGTGGTAGCAGATTGAGATTTCTAAAAGCCTGTCTGCAAGAATCGCCTGGGGAAATACCACATATAGTCCTGATGCATTTCTTTTGAGCTAAAGCCAGGCCTTTGTAGACACCCGTCTACTCTAGCCACTGTCTCGCGAGTGGAGACCACGACTCGACAAGAGAAGTGTTGGACGTCCATCGGGGCGTATGACTAACGACCTAAAAAAATGGCTGGTAGCGACTGGATGGCGAAAACAGTAGATCGGGCTTTTGGCGCACGCTGGGAGGATTATGTCCAAAATATATTCAAATATATTTTATCTATTAATAAAAAAGAAGAGCAAGAAAAAAGTAGTAGGGCATTCTGCTTAGAAAACCTCTACATCATTTTATAGTTCTGTAAATGTACAAATAAAACGAATCCATAGAATCATAGAAATTGTTTTCAGCGTTCTTATGGTCGAGAAATGGGATGGCTGTAACGATGCCGTTTCGTTCCAGTCTAGTGGACGTTAGACCTCCACGATGGCTGGAAGCTTCATAGTTTAACTTCAGTAAGTTAAGGACAGGTCCATGTCCTTTCAAAATTTAATTTATCGTTCCACGTTCCCTGTTCATCATTTTTAGTCAGTCCTACCAAAACCATCGTACTGAACAGAGCTTACGAGCAGTTACCAGATTACCAGTATAAGTTTAATTATATTACGTGATGGTGTATTTTTAAATACTTTAAATAACCGAATGTTTCCAACGGTTTCTCGCCTCGATTTCCGTAGTGTCCCGGGTTCGATTCCCGGTCGGGTCAATTTAGGAAACGATCTTTTCTGAATTGACTCGGGTCTGGGTGTGCTGGGAGACGCCCCTAGCTTATTTCCTTGTGTGCTACCTCGTAACACAGGGATATTAATCCCTACTTCGAGACCATTACAAGAAGTGTGTTGTCTGGCAAAAAAAAAAAAAATGTAAACAGTTATAATGTAACAGGAACCCGTGTATCCGGGTAGCATATCATACCTATTTACTTACCCATTACTATCAGATAATCTATTACCTAGGACTCTTTGTATTCATTTACTGTTATTTTGTTACAGTTCTTCTTTCCTACCTGTACTTTTACCCTATTCAATAAACAAGTCACTGGATTGGCTGATCTTTTATTCATTATTCCATAACTACTTCTACTCCTAAATATTGTGTAACGGATCCCGGCGCTCCGGCTCCTGTATTGCTGGCCTCCAACGAGGATTTCGCCACAAGGCAACTGCAGTAAGTAGTGAAAAACCTGTTTATCATAACTTTAGAACTAAGTACTGTTTAATGATTTATTAACAATCGTTTCAACTAAAATCTTAAAAATATACATTATTTATAATACTAAAACAAATACTAACAGATCTGAAGTTATTAAAATGAACCCAAAACTAAAAACCTTAAAAATATAACTTAACTAAAATATATCATTAAAAGGAGACCCTTTAAGCGGCAAGGTTCCGAAGATACTGGCAGCGTTCCCTCTTTGAATAGCTAGACTAAATTCTTTGTCCGAGGTAGCTGCCAGCTCTTCGGTCTCCTGTGATGTCGACTAACCTTTTTGTTATTTCCTTAAAAAGCCTTATAGCGCTAGGACCCCACGGACCAAGGGTCTCGACACCGAATGGAACAAAATCATATTCCGAGCCTAGACCCCTGTATTTGCATGCTTTACTTTTTTCAGCCGCTTCACAAGCCGCAGCAGCTCTATTGTTGGTTCCATGTAGATGGGAAGGGGCCAGCGTGTCTGAACAGGTTGCATCCCATACCAGCACCCGGCCCATCTTCCATGGAATCAAACTCATAGCGTCCGGTCTCTTGCCATCGTCTCTTGCAATACTAGTCGGCTCAAGTAGACTTGGCACGTTGACAGTGGCAAGGGACCTGCGTATGATATCGTTAAGTGCAGCATGTCTCGAAAAGCGGTAAGAAAGAAATTGAAAGAAAGAAAAAAAAAGGAAAAAAAGAAAAAGAACTAAATTGATTTGGATATTTAAGTATAAGAATGCTGTAAGTACCTTAACGGCTACTATATTTTACAAACCTGAAGAAAGATGTTAGTAAAATGGCATTCAATATTCCATCCCTAATTAATGTCGTAAGTTTAATCTAAGTTTTAATTTTACCTTCGAAAATAATGCTGTAAGTGAGTGTGGTTTGAAAATCACCTGTTTGAGTTTTGTTGTGAGTAAATTTGTATCAAAAACGTATTTTTTTTTACTTCCTTACGATAATTGGAACACGGACCAACGTAGCGATACGAGACCCGGACCATTCGACGCAGATTTTTTTTCTGATTTTTGTACCTACTCACAGCAATTACGTTTTCTGCCGTCGATATTTGACTACCGATAGTTTTAAGTAAGTAGGTTTTGCTAGTCTTTTTCACTCTCTGCGATCATGGAAATCTAGATTTTTATGGGAGAAAAATTTAGACAAATTGTTGTAACATAAAGTTTTCTTTCTCCAACTTTACTAGCACAAACTTGAAACAAATTGTGCGCGGGATAAACCCAGAGCAAATGGTTTTCAAATAAACAAGTTATTCTTTGGAGATCAATAGTATATAAATATACATAGTTACATACTATGAGAGGAATCTGACATTCTCAGAAATATGTTAAGAGATACCTTAAAGATTGCTAATGAAGATATGACGCAAATGTGGTTATATAATTTAGAATTCTCAATGTTTTAAAAATAAACATTTATAATTGTGTTTTTAAGTGTCAAAATCCTCGTTTAGTTCCACATTTGCTAAAATGAAAGTAAATGTGTTGTTGAGATTGACTTGGATTTTGGACCTGTTTTAAATAGCTTCAGTGAGACTAGAGTGCTAGGTGTGCAAAGTTTTTCTTTCGAGCATAGTAAACCTAAATATCCGAAGCAAAATGAATGAAAGTTATTGTTAGTGCAGTGTTGCTTTTCAGCAATTTTCTGTCACGCCATCTTTTGTTAAATTTTTTTGAATACCTGCTGTGCAGTGCTATACATGAGTGTTAATGGGCTCCATAGAAACTGTTCGGGTCGATGATGTCAGCCTGTAGGCCTTTTTACTACTTTTCAAATATAAGTTAACGTTTACCCACATTGCAAATTCATCTATTGTTATCTATGTGAATATGCATGCAACTAGTTATTTTCGGTGAAGTTAATTAATTGCGGAGGAGATACGAATTACGAACCGTTTGCAACTTTGTTTTTCTCGAGTTGTCGCGAACGTTACATAAGTCATACATATGCATGAGACATATCGTCTTACAGAGCTGCCGAAAAAGTTATTTTGATTGTAAAATGTAACTCGACTCGCTATCTCATGCCAATTACCTGCTCATCGGCGATCTATTGTGTCGCCTCTCCGAACTTACTGCGCACTTGTTTAGAGAGTTTATTACTGAGCCTTGTTTGTCTTTCGTCAGTTGTTTATGCTACAAAGTATTTCAGGAGCTATATCTTGATTTGTTTATCTGCAATACTCTGTCTGTATTGATAGTAATCTACGTGTAGCGCTATAATTAAAGCGTTGGCTCATTTGCAAGTAGTCCGTGACGAGGTGACGCTGCATGCTGACGCATGGTCACTGCGTTGCGATTGTGCATCCAAAGGGAAATCCCACGTCTATAGGCCATGCGCAACAATGATGATCAATGTGCTATAGGTACGGGGAGAAACAGTCAACCAAAGCTCAAACCCAACTCTGCTACTGTCTATTCACGGTATATTATTGGAGTTTATATACGAGGTCGGCCTATGCTCTTATAGGTAAATTCTAAACAACTGTTTGACTGGACCAATAGGGTAGGTATTTAAATTGTTTTTTGTTAAAGTGTTATCGAATCGAAAGACCTCTTTGGAATAGAAAAATAGGTAAAAAAATAGTTCGTAAGCACCAAAACACCCCAAGATAGAAATTTTTAAAATCATATTTTAAGACTTGCAGTTTACCCTTACTTTGTTGAACTTCTTATGTAAAAGATGCGTGCCAAAAGTTACAAAAGTGGAGAGCATTTCGATTTCTAGTGTGCTTATGTTGGAAACAAACCTTTTCATCAACCTCTATGACACTTTTGGGCCAAGCCCTCTTTTAGTGGAAACACAAGAAAGTAGGTGGGTACGCACTCGGGCGGAACACACCGTTACCACCGGATTGTGTGTATGTACCCAGGCATTTAAGGCCATGTAATTCTGCAGAAGCAGGCTTTTAGCGCACTCGCATCATGACCACTTGACATGACGTCGCTGCCAGCGGCATAGTATAAAATAAGCAGTAGTATTATTTTATTTGACTTAGAGTGCCCCCACACAGTAAGCGTTTTTTGATACAATGAACAACACAATTGCTTAGCTTTGCCATTAGCGTACATTTCACAAACTGTACTTACATTTCTAGCTTCCTATGTGCAAATGTGTAATTTTACTATTTTACGTAAGGTTTTTTAACTTTTTTTTTTATACTACGTCGGTGACAATCAAGCACGCGGACCGCCTGATGGTAAGCGGGTATCGCGGCTTATTGACGCGTGCAACACCAGGGGTATCACTCGCGCGTTGTCGACCCTGTAAAAACCTTTTCAAACCCCTCTAGAAGAACTCCATACTATAACTCATCGGAAAAACCTCGGCAGGGAGTTCATTCCACAATTTAAGCGTCCTCGGAAGGAAACATCTCTGAAACCAAATTGTACGAGACCATTGCGGATTCAGAGTGTGAGGATGAATGCCCTGTCGGTGGCGAGCGGTCCGGTGATGAAAAGTAGCCGTGGGCATCTTAACAAACAGTTCTTCAGAACAAAACCCGTTGTACAAGCGGTAGAACACGCCTAAGGAGGCGAAGTCTCTCCTCAGACTTAACGGCTCTAAACCCCTTGTCAGTTTGGGATCGTCGACAATCCGGATCGCACGCCTCTGGACTGAGTCAAAAGGACTGAGTTGATATCCAGGCGCTCCTGCCCAAAGGTGACAGCAGTACTCCACGTGTGGCCTGACTTGCGCTTTATACAGCAGCAGTCTTTGCCTAGAAGTGAAGTACTGCTTCGCCCTGTTCAGCACACCGAGCTTTTTGGATGCCAACTTCGCCTTTTATTCCAAATGACTCCGAAACTGTATGTCACTAGATATGTCAACGCCAAGGATCCCAATACTACTTGATATGGTAAGGGAAGTGTTCTGAAACTGAGGAGCTACAGTAAATGGAGTTTTCTTAGTGGTAAACGCGCAAACTTGTGTCTTAGTGGGGTTGAACTGGACTAAATTGTCCCGACCCCAATCGGAAACCCAAGCTAGGGTATTCTCGATTTCAGACACAAGTTTAGTTCGACTTTCCTCCACAATGGTACGAGGGATATTTGCTCGGCCTGTGTAATAGGCATCTCCAGTGCTGTCATCCGCATAGCAATGAATACCGTCATTGGACAGCATATCATTGATATGCAAGAGAAACAGCGTTGGAAATAGCACAGAGCCTTGTGGGACGCCAGAATTAATGTCCAAGCTATCGGAGCAACTACCGTCTACTACGGCTTTAATGCGTCTGCTGGACAAGAAACTGGCAATCCATCCGCATAAACCCTCGGGCAGTCCGTAAGATGGAAGCTTTGATAGAAGACCTTTATGCCAGACCCGGTCGAAGGCCTTAGCTATATCTAGGCTAACAGCCAGAGCCTCACCTTGACTTTCAATGGCCTGAGCCCAGCGGTGTGTGAGATACACCAGAAGATCGCCAGTCGACCGACCATTACGGAAGCCGTATTGGTAGTCGCTTATCAAATCGTGATCCTCTAGGTACCTCAAGAGCTTGGCATTCAACACACGCTCCAAATCCTTTGAAAGAAGGGAGGTAATAGCGATAGGTCTATAATTCGCCGGGTCCGACTGGTCACCCTTTTTAGGCACCGGGTGCATGTGGGCGGTCTTCCACAAAGACGGACATTGCCTTTTTGCGTGGGAAAGCGCGAAAAGGCGCGTCAATACCGGGCACAACTCGGGAGCACACACTTTGAGCACCACTGCCGGGATGTTATCCGGCCCACTCGACTTGTGGACGTCCAGATTTCGCAACTCTCGCCGGACTTCTTGCTGGGTTATGCGGATCTCCGGTATAATGTGACCGCACCAAGGGATGGTAGGTGGCACGGCGCTCCCAGCGTCCAAAGTCGAGTTTGAGGCAAAGAGGTTGCCCAAGAGATCGGCTTTCTCTTTAGCACTGTGGGCCAGATTTCCATCTGGTTTTTGGAGTGCTGGCAAAGACGAGCGGCAAAAGTTTCCCTCGGCAGCCTTGGCAAGCGACCAAAAGGCACGACTCCCTGAAGGGTGGCCCACGAGCCGCTCCCCAATGCGGCCGACGAAGACGAATTTAGCCCTGGCGATGGCTTTTTTACTCGATCTCGAGGCAGCATTCAGTTTGCGCTCTGCATCTGGTATAGAGTGATCCCTTTTAGCACAGGCCGCAGTCCAACCCTTGAATGCAGATTATTTGAGGCGCAAGGCCTCTCTGCAGTGCTTGTCAAACCACGGCTGGCTCCTACCCCCGACAACCACTAGCCACTTAACCGACCGACAGACATAAATATATTTAAACACTATTTAAATATATTTTAAGATCTTGTACTACACTGTGAAATGCAATAAAGAATTGATTGAGTAACACTTAAAATAATTTATGTAAAAATTTTTAGAACACGGCGAAAAAATATCATAAATGGTAGAAATAATAATATCGAACCACAATATTGTTGGTAAAACTGGTTTTTCACTATGCAATGCCTGCTAATGCTAGGTAATTTATGGAACATCAAAATAAAACAAAAACTTCAAAAATGCCCTAATCTACATATAAACTAACATTATAAAGAGCCAAAAGTTTGTTTAAAAATGCACCAATCTACACTAACATTATGAAGAGGTAAGCCACAAACGCTTACCTCTTTATAATGTTAGTGTAGTGTAGTTTGTATGGGTATGGGTATGGGTGTGCTGGGAGACGCCCCTGGCTTATTTCCTTGTATGGTACCTCGTAACACAGGGATATTAATCCCTACTTCGAGACCATTACAAGAGGTGTGTTGTCTGGCGCATATTTATTTATATTTATTTATAAAATAAAATTTTATTTCTGTTTCCGCACTGCGGGAGCTTTAAGCCGGCTGCTCCCTAACGAGCGCGGCCCAGACGAAAAATGCCGGTGACTATACGCCGGCATCATCAAAAGTATGGCGCTCTACGGAGCGCCAATGTGGGCCGATGCTCTCACTCGCCAGAACAAAACTCTTTTGCGGGCCCCGCAAAGAGTTATGGCAGTGAGAGTAATTAGAGGATACCGCACCATCTCGGTGGGGGCTGCCTCCATTCCCGCAGGTATGCCCCCGTGGGAGCTGAAGGCGCAGGTTCTCGCTGCTGTCCATGACCTAAGAGTAGCGGCAAGAGCTAGGGACGAGCGCCTTTATTTTGATGAGGTGCAAGAGACGCGCTGATCCGGAGGTGGGCTGAGGACCTGGCCGACCCGCTCTATGGCCGCGATACCATAGAGGAGATAAGGCCGGTCCTCAAACAGTAGGTATGTCGAGAAAAGACGCCCTTGACATACTGACTGGTGCAGGTGCTTTCAGGACATGGTTGTTTTGGGAAGTACCTGCACAAAATTGCCCGGACAGAGCCCACTCTGAGGTGCCAAGAGTGCGGCGCTGATGTGAACACTGCCCAGCACACACTAGCAGTGTGCCCGGCGTGGTCGGGTCAGCGTCGCACTTTAACGGCCATTGTAGGTCGAGATCTATCGCTCCCGGCCTCCTTGCTCGGGAGCGAGGAGGCATGGATTTCGATGGTCTCCTTTTGTGAGGACGTGATGACGCAGAAAGAAACCGCGGAGAGGGCCCGAGAGACGCAGACGGCGGGGGGCAAGAAGAAGGCGGTTCACACGTCCTCCTCCTGCTCCCTAAAAGCAGCACCGGGGTGTCAGCCAGGGGGCCTTCACCCCATTTCAAGGTGCTCCAGTCTGGGGGTGTCCCAGTATACCGGGACACCGTATACCGTTGCGTGAGGAGGCCCGGCACGTACGCTCGTCGTCCCGTTTCAAAGTGGTGAAGTGTGTAGCGAGATCTATCTCGCCACATACGAACTACGAACTGTCGTATCCTACATCGCGATATCAAAGTTATCCGAGCGATTCAACATAAGTACAAGAACCCGACAACAACCGTCGGGCAGTAGCCCACCCTACACAACACCCGTCTGGTCGGAGGATTCAATGGTGGATGAGGAACTTCACACCCTGTTCCTCACGACTCCATATGTGTACCCGGGTTGTTTTTAGTTGGTATTCCGCCGGCTTCTCCGGCGGCGAGTTCCACACTCCCCCGCACCCCGCTGCCTTCCCCCGGGCAGTGGGATAGTGCGTTAACGCATTTTCAACCTGGTAAAAAAAAAGGTGTTAAGCAACCCAACTCGAATCGCGGATAATGTGGTTCAAATTTCAAATCTAGCCAGAACCAACTTTGTGTTCATTGTTGGATTTCCGGCTAACGCTCCGGTGATAGAAAACATCGATTAAAACTAAATTATCCCCGTTATCCGTTGGATTCTAAAACACCATTGGTGAAAAGAAAAGCGGATAATGATATGAGTGTTCCGTTCACTATGACGCCAAACGGCCACGTGGTGGTATTTTATTCATTCTTAGAAGAATACTAGCAAAAAACGCTTTTCAAAACTAAGACATTTTTTACTACATAAACGATAACATCTATTTGTCCACAACTTATTGAAAGGCAAATTGGTTTGCCTGGAAGATCTTGGCCTTAACATAGGGGGTTACTCACATCTCATGGTTTTGTTCGCTGAAGTGTTTTTTTGGTCTCTCTAAGTAGATAAAGTAGGAAATAGTTTTGTAAACGTTATAATTTTAATTCAGTCTGTCAAAATGGAGAAAAGGAAAATATAAGTATTGAATTTTGTAGGCGGAAAATATGAGTACGAGTATGTTATAGTTAAGTGTTGGGTAAAGTCTCACTTTTATTTTTTTGTACTCTAGTACTATGAATTTTACTTTATTTTTGAAACAGATGGTTCTGATAGTCTAGGGTGATGATTTCTTCGTTTTTATGGTATCTTCTCAATATTTTTATTTTAGGACATTAAGTGTTATCACACTGTCATGTCTTAATGACGTAATACGTTCAAAATAGATTTTCTATTTTTAGGCATAATCTAATTAGTAAACCTTTCATGCAATGAATGATAATTTTCCATCAAGTCGTCAAACCTGTTGCGGCTCTACGTCATTACCCCTAACGCCTAGCAAGGCGTACTTAAAGGTTATTTAGTAGCAGCAGTTTCAAAACGTCTACGTGTTTATTTATAGTTATAATAAAATTATGGTGCGGCTTGCAGCATCTTGGATTAAGCGTGAAACAAGTTGACGTAATGATCCGATTGATAAAAGTATAAATGCAACGAGTTTGCGCCGTCGCGTGTGGCGACTGGCGCCAAAGTAGCAAATATAGCTCGCAGATTTGTTCGATGTTCAATGGACGTCAAAATTACTTTATTCAGGGCATGTAGTATGTCTTTTTATACTAGCAGTCTGTGGGTCGATTACACTCTGCAACAGCACAGCGCGCTACGAATCCAGTTCGACAATGCTATTAGAGTGCTCTTGGGGCGCCCCGCTTCTGTAGCGCATCAGGGATGTCTGCCAAAGCCGGACTCCGGAGTGGATTGCTTCCACGAAACCATGCGCAAACGGTGCACATCCCTGGTGCGCAGGGTGCGGACCAGCCGCAACAGTATCCTGAAGGCATTTGCTAAACAATTTTCTTTTGACGCTTTATAATAATTTAAATTTTGATCGATAGTAATTAATCTACGCTAATTTTTATTTATTATATTAATTTTACCATTTTTTCTAGAATACATAATTTTATTTGATTGTTGTAATTATGTTTTAATTATGAACCACGATGGTCGACTCAATGAATGAATCAAATGAAATTGAGTTATAGCGTTCTGTTTCATCATGTAGAATAATTTTATTTATTTATGCTCTTTGTCCGGATATGTGAAGCAAACAGATATATTTATCTATTTGAGAATGAATGCTCATCCTACTTCCTACTAATAATAAATGCGAAAGTTTGTGAGGATGTATGTGTGTATGTATGTATGCGTGTGTGTATGTTTGTTTCTGTTTCACACAAAAACTACTGAACGGATTTAGATAAAACTTATCAGCGCGAAAAGAAGGTACGAGTAAATGAGAAAAACGGGTAATAAAGCAAGAGAACTCGAAACAAAGGTTTTGAGAATTTTGTCTGTTTATCTGTGCGTTTGAGTGCGCTGATCTCAGAAACGGCTAAATTTATTTGGATGCGGTTTTTACTAATTGTGGTAAGCTTTACAAAACATGAAGTGTATAGGTAGGTATTTGTTTAATTTAAAAAAAATAAAAAAAGTTTTGTCAGTTTAATGAATCACGAGGAACAATAATAGTTGGTAAAAATGATATAAAATAACTGGTGGCTTGAATTGGCTGTAACTTTAATTAGCTTTATAACTTTTTTTGACACCACCGAAGTAAGTTCAGCTCAGATAAGTACCTAACCGTAATAAACAGGATTCAGCTTTAGCTGGACGTTTACTTGATAACAGGAATGTGAAGAAGATTGTGAAGCGAGACTTGCTACATCTAAGGAACGTCATGCCAGGTTATCTGCTACAGAAACATCTGCTCAGTGGGAATCTCGACTGATTCACATTGTTCTCGAATGATTAGCCTTTGGATTTGTTAGGGTTCTAACCGGGGACTTGGTTTAAATAAAGAGCGGACGGACTGTATCAATAAGGATCTATTAGTCTGTTCACAATCATTGACTAGGCTAAGCTATTATGGGTGGTCACGCCCGGTGCCTAGACGAAGTGAAAGAACGTGGCGGGATTCCGCTTGCGGGTACCGCCGCTCGCACCGCAGCCCGACGTCAGTCGATTGTGAACGATGTGTCCCGAAGGCGCCCGTGCTCCAACAGGATTTGAAAGAACATCAAGTGATCGGTCTCAGGAGAAACCTGAAGAACGAGTTCTAACTGCCGATCCCTACGCTCATGCACTATCGCGTGGGTCTGATACCTTTACAGACAAGAAAACTTGCGTGAACTATTAGAGAGTAGGACTGCAAATGGTCGGTCTCAGGAGAGACCTCAAGAACGGGAACCACGTCCTACTGCCGCATTATCACATGAGTCACCTTTACTGACTAAGAAACTAGCTCACCACTTAGCTGTGAGGCTCAAAAATGGCCTTGGACCGGCGTCTGTGAGGGGTCCTGAGTGAGTTCAATCGGTCCGCCGCCACTTATCGCGCGGGACATGCACCCTTGGTACACTAAAAGTGGATTTTCTCTTAGATTTCGTGAAAAACTATGATATTTTTTTAGCCTACACTATAGCCAGATACATATTCTGGCAACTCTCATTGTTTTGTTACTTATATAGAATTAAGGGAGTTGTAATGCTTCAGGTTAAGGTTCAAAGAAATTTATTCTCACTTAAGACATAAGCCACTTATATGAGAACATCGCTTAAATAAATTATGATTAATGTTCATCGTCACGAAAACATAAAATTGAAAAAAAAAACCCTAAAACCTTACAAAATCAAACAAAAATTAAATTAACATATTAGGTACAGGTACATTATATAATTATGAAGCGTCCAACACATTTATTTGCATTTTTAGAATGTGTCATTTGAAATTAGGTATTCGGCCAGTTGCTTCTTGAATACATTGAACGAGTTCACATTTTTTTTTGTGTGGGTATTTTATTCTAAAGTTGCGCTCCCTCATAAGTCGGTGTTGTTGACAGATACAGGTGTTTAACATGTATTGTTTTCTGATGTTTATGATTTTGGTTTGATTGTATATTTTTTTAGTTTTTATTAAAGGGTGGTAGTTATATAACATTTTAATTATTTTATTTTGCAATATTTGCAGTTCAGACAACTTAGTTTCAGCAGTACACAGATGAGGTAAAGTAGGTGTGAAGCGCGTTATAAATTGTATATCCTATGGAATACATCGAATTGTGTAACGGAGGGAGCCGTGAATTGCTACTAGTAGTTTCCAGTTTATTTGTTCGATGTGGACATTCCACGTTAAGTGGGTGTCCATAAAATATATAAAACCGAGGTATTTTTCATGGGTTTTTTTTTCAGGGGAATATTATTTTTTGTTAGTGGCATATACATAGGTATTTGTTCTTGGCCTTAAAAAGTATATAACAGGTTTTAGCAATATTAATTTATTGTAAGTAAATTACACTGAAAATTATGCAGGGTGTTTAGATCGTCTTGGGCTTGAGAAACTATCTCATGTATTGATGAACCGAAATAAAATGAACAAGTATCATCAGCGTATGGTGTGACATCACGCTTTGAGCACAGCTCCTGTATGTTATTGATATAAATCAAGAATAAAAGCGGGCCCAAAATTGAGCCGTGAGGAATGCCACACGTTATAGGTAGAGAATTACTTTGGAAGTAAGGGTCTATTTTGACTCATCGATCGAGTACATAGATAGGCTTTGAACATTTGCAAAGCTTCTCCAGTAATTCCGATTATTTTTAGTTTTTGTAAGAGCAGTGAGTGACTAACGAATAATAATAATAATAATAATAATAATATTTCTTTCTTTATTGCACAAAACAACAGTTAATCAAACAAAATTAAATTAAATCAAATACATGCATTGCAGGTTGAGGCAGATGAGAATTTTACAGAGGACCCCAAACTAGGCTGGGCCTGTATCTTGGGGAACCAGTAAAGAAATAATTAACCTGTGTTTAAAATGAATTTTAAATTACAAACGAAAAGTATAATTTTTAAATTTGGAAGGGATATAACATGAAATTAGAAGTTTCACAAAAATGAAAGACTTAAAAACCTAAAAAACATCAGTTACATAACCAGATCTTCAGTACTTAAATAATCTAAAGAAAGAAGCCACCTAGTTAAAACAGATGTTGCTTCAAAAACTGAGCACTCTTTAATGTTACAGTGTCTTACCACTGCATTGTACACATGAGCTCTAATCGAGTCGCCAAATCTACTCGCAAAGTGCGAGTTTACTGTTGGGAGTGGGATTTTAAAAACACGTTTTTTCAATAGAGTCTTAAAGTATTACTGTATCGAATGCTTTCTTTAAATCTATAAAAACACATTAAACTATTTTTTTTATTCAATGTTTTGTTTTATTTTAGTTATAATATCGATAGTTGCTGTGAGTGTGTAACTTTTTGGCCTAAATCCATATTGTCGTTCCGAAAGGAAATTAATTGAATCTAAATGTTTCTCTAGTCGCGTGTGCAGTAGTTTTTCGAGGATTTTTGACAGGACTGACAGCACAAATATGAGTCGGTAATTACCTGGATCGATTTTTGCTCCTGACTTACAGATGGGGGTAACTTTAGCTATTTTTCTTTCTTTTTCTTTGCTTAATGGAGTAAACATAGCATATGGGTCTTATTAGCTGGTCACGACACCACTATAAGTATTTTTTTTCAATTAAAATGGATGCAGTCATACAATTCTAGAGAATTTATGACAAGATTACTCACATTTCCGTGGTGTTTTCGTTGGAGACAGCTATATAATCGCGGTAGAAAACCAAGTGCACCTCACAATGATAGCATCTTGACTCACAAGTGTTGTGCTTTTTTCAACCTCGAACTTTGTTACGAGGAAATGTACGTTTACAACTTGTAGTCGATATTAATTTATGCTGATTGAATTATATCCTTAGAGAGTAAGGACAGGATTGCTGCTGTCTGTACGTTCCTAGATCTGCAAACGTTTGCATCGTAAAAAGGGTATAATTTGCTACGAGACTCAACGCGCTATAAGTCTATTTATGCAAATTCATGATTCATATGAAATATCCCTAACAAGTTTAACCTCATCAGAAATTAAATAATACTGAAATTATTGTCTTTTGAACATTATTACTGATAATATCGGCATTCCAAATGAATTCGCACTAAGTCTAAATAAAGGTTCACACATAGGTACATGCAGTTTTTCGTTGCTAGATTCATAGAATATGAACGTTGCTGCTCAACAGAGCAACAAGTAAGTAAAGTAAAGTATTCTTGTCATTCAAGTAACCCTCCATATTATAATAACCTTGTTTTATCAACTTTGCTTTAATTGTAGACTTGAACTTGTGAAGAGGTAGATCAACAAGACTTTGAGGTATTTTGTTAAAGTATTTTACAAATTGACCCAGAAAGGAATTTCCTACCTTATGTAGCCTAAGACTTGGAATAATAAGTTTGTTTTTATTTCTAGTATCGTGTGTATGAGTATCACTGTTGTTTTTGAACATATGCAAGTTTTTGCGCACATACATTATGTTATCGAAAATATACTGAGCGTGCAAAGTTAAAATATCAATCTTCTTAAATACTTCTCTGAGCGAGTCGCGTGGCCTAAGGTTGTATATCGACCGAATGGCTCTTTTTTGGAGTACAAAAATGGTGTTAAGGTCTGAAGCTGAGCCCCACAACAGTAGACCATACGACATAACGCTATGAAAGTAACTAAAATACACTAGTCAAGTAGTTTCAATATCAGTCAGGAGTCTAATTTTTCTGACAGCACAAGCGGCCGAACTAAGTCTCCCTGCCAGAGCCGTTATATGTGGACCCCACTGTAACTTAGAATATAGAGTAATTCTTAAAAATACCGTAGAGTTCGTAATTTCTAATGTCTCATCATTCATGTTGAATCGAACGAAGGAGCGGGCTTCTCCTAACACAGGTTTTTATAAACTTAAAAGGAGATGCCCAACACTTGTAATAATGTACCATTTAAGCAATAAAGAACATTTCGATTTTTTGATTTTTAAAAAATGGTATCAACCTGTTTAACATAGGCATAGTGAATTTAATCCACTTTGTTTTCTTAGCATTAATTAATAAATTGTTGCTTGTGAACCAACATAGTACTTTTGAAAGAGTATTATTTACATCGTCAAATGCTTGCTTACCTCTGTTGATTTTAAAAATCACGGTATCATCAGCAAATAATACTATTTCACAAATGTCTTTGACAAAGTAAGGAAGGTCATTATATAAATAAGAAAAAGCAGTGGGCCCAATATCGATCCCTGGGGCACTCCCATCCCTCAAGATGATTCTGTTGATACTCACTTCTTGTGTTCTGTCTATGAGATAAGATTGTATAGGTTTAGACGAAATATCGGAACACCGTAAGGTCTCAGCTTAATCAGTAGGATTTCATAATCCACTCAATCAAACGCTTTCGAAAGATCACAAAATATTCCTATTGCATTCTGCTTGCTTTCCCAAGCATCAAATATGTGTTTGATAAGTGCTACACCTGCACCAGTAGTGTTTCTATGGTTAGTAAAACCAAATTGTTTCTCCTGTAGTAATTTATTTGAAGTAAAGTGTGAAAGCAGCTGATTTAATATATTTTTTTCAAAAATTTTACTAAGAGCTGGTAGTATAGAAATGAGTCTATAATTAGATGGGTCACTTTTGCTACCAGATTTAAAAAGCAGGATGACGTCACAAAATTCATTAAGTTGGGAAACTGACCTTCGTCAATGCAGTTATTGAAAATACTGCTATGTGGGGTGAGATGATATTTACGATTGATTTAAGTAGACTTATCGAAAAACCATACAGATCTTCGGTGTTTTTCATATTTAGTTCCTTAAACACCTTGATTATGTCATGAGAATTCATATGAACAAAGTTGAACTGAAATGAGCACTCATCAACACTAGATGTGAGCAGGGACCTAGCTAGCGGTGCGCTAGAATTTAAGGTACTTGTAGTTACAATGGGTATATTAGAAAAAAATGTTTCAAATGTATTAGCTATGTCAATCTCAGACTCAATTAAATAATTTTGAACTTTAAGAGCCAATGAGTGATCTCGAGGTTTTGATTTACAAGTTTCCTTACTGATTATGTTCCAAGTAGTTTCAATTTTATTTTTTGCTTGTTTTATTTTGTCACGCAAAAAGATAGTAGCCACATGACATGATTTCTTAAAGATTTTTGAGTATAATTTGACATGATCTACTAGTTGTTGACACTTAGAATTAGCTTAAACCATATAATTCGTATTATTTTTTTCTACTTTTATGGATGCCTTTTTTTTTTTTTGCGTCACTAAATGCATTTAGGCATTCCCAAGGCCCTGGGTTCGGGACACCTGGGATATGTGGGACTCGGAACTCCTGGGAAAACAGAGACCCCTACCCACTAAAACCTGACGGTGGTCATCTTCGGCGCAGAATGGAAGGGACCCGGGATCCCCAACGAGGGAGAGATTCCTCGCAGGACCCTTCGGCGCGCAAGGCCGCCTGGCAGCCAGCCTTGGGAGGAGCAAGCTCAACTCCAGTGCACGATAACACAGACCACTGTGTCCGAAGACACGCGTTACCGTCATCCTCGGGATCGCAAACCGAAACACACGCAGGCCCCCCCGCGTGCGCTTCGCGACCCCAAGGGCCCTTTTAGTCGCCTCTTACGACAGGCAGGGATACCTCGGTAGTATTCTTGTCCCCTAACCGCAGGGAACCGCCGGGATTACGCACCACCACCCCGGCGGCCTCGCCTTCGACGTCGGGCGGGATTGTCCAGCTCGCGCTGGCGCTCGGCACTCTCCTTCTGCGACACGACGGCGTCGCAGAAGGAGAGCACCGCATCCCACGAGCTCGCGCTCGCCACCATGGCAGAAACCACAGATGGCAGCGAGAGGTCGCGCCCGATCGAGGCGGTGAGCGTCTCGCGCTCGTTTGCCCAAGCTGGGCACACCTCCAGCGTGTGCTGAACCGTGTCCTCGCTGGCGTCACAGTGGTGACCGGCATCGCTAGCCTCCCGTCCGATCCGGCACAGATAACTCCCGAAGCAACTTTTATGGATGCCTGGCGTAGCCCAATCACTAAACCTAAACTTAAAATTATCGACCTTTAATTTCTTCTCAGGAAAAATAAAATTATGTTCCTGCTTAATTATCTCACAAAGACGCATATACTGATCATATATGTTGTGGCATTGGGGTAGTAGATTAGAATGGTTTTTATTCACATTACTCTTGATCTTTTCTACTCGATTCTTAGTAACCAGTCTATAACTAATATCCACTGATTGAGAGACATGACGGTGCTCAAATTTGGTCAATAGACCACAGTGAACAAGAACCTTCTAACAAGAAGGGTTATTATGATGAATAGTATTTTTTATGAAACTGTTTTTTTTTTAAGTTGGGGTGTTTTCGATATCGCCCGTTTATGTTTATTAATTCTTAATCGCGAAGGTCGATGAAGGTATAAACAATATCATATATCTTCAATAGCTACTTAAAATCGAAGGTTGTGCCTTAATATTCAGGTGTTGGGTTCTGCTATGTAATTTTCTAAGGAACCTTGACCCTGCCACTGCGCTGCGAGCTTGATATTTCGGCACAGCTTGTCATTTTTCCTTGACACCATAGGTAAAATTACATAAATTCGACAACATCTCAATAATTGCCCTGGTCCCACAGTATCGATTTCCCTTGTGTTATGAAAACCAAAATCCACGATAGTATCACAAACACCCAACACAAACGTCAGTTTCTTTTATAGTTTCATTTGTGCTAGTGTGGGAATCCATCTAGTGCCCTAGTCGTTCTCAAAAAATCACCTCAGTCCAATAGGCCAATAGGCTTTGAATATTTTTGAATAAGCTCATAGAGAGTTTGGACAGCAAGCGCTTGGTTTCAGTTTCTCTTGCAAACGCGAAGCAAGTTGTACATGGAAATTTACTGTAAATTAGTATTGTATCATTGTAACAAATAAGGAGTAACTTTATACAAAAACGTTCCTCAGATACAATACTAAACTCAAGTACTGATTTTGTTTCAGAATAAGGGCCCTAGACTGAAGTAAATAACTTCTTACAATGAAGAATAGATTTTGTAACACCTCTAACATCACAAAGGTATTATTCAGAGAAATCTGTATCAATATTACTTCTTTCTACAATCTTGACTGTAACTCATTAACACCTCTTATCCAAACTATCTCAATTTTTGCTGAGTGGCTAAAGATGTGTGAGGTCTAGCGTGATCATGATGAAAAACCACACCCTTTCTGTCGGTTAATTCCGGCCGCTTTCTCTCAACTTCTTGCTTTAATCTCATCAGTTGTTCGCAGTAGAGTTCAGAATCGATGCTCTCTCAGGCAGACTTAGTTCGGCTGCATTTGCAGTGAGAAAAATTAGGATATTATCAGATGTTGATACTGCTCGTTCAGTTTATTTAAGTTATTTCCATAGTGTAATGTCTTACGGCATTGTACTTTGGGGTCAAGCGGCGGATATAAAAACCATCACCTCCAGAAGCGAGCGATCAGATCCATCTATAAGCTTCGTGCACGGGCTTCACTTAGGAAGATTTTTAAGGAAATTGGTATCCTCACTGTAGCGTCACAATACATTTACAATTGCATTGTTTTGGTGAGAAAAAATATTGGTCTCTATGCTAAACACAGTGACATACATTGCAGAAATACTAGGAATAAGGATAAAATTGCACTTCCACTCTATAGGTTACAAGTTTTAGGATCCTTTATGGGGCAAGTTATACATTATTACAACAAAATTCCAAAAACCATTTGTGAGTTACCTTTACTTAGAATCAAAAATCACATCAAAACAGCTTAATTAAAAAAGGGCTATTATACTACAAAAGACTACCTTATAGATAAAAATGCCTAGGTATAAGCGCTCTGCTCGATGCGGGATTAAATAGCTCTATTGTAACAGATGTTTTACTGTAATAGTTAATAGGTACCTAGTATGTACTGATTAACAATTTTTCTTTTTGAATTGTTTAAATGAATTTTTGTTATTATATTCTTTTATGGTTGGTTTTTTCTCTTTGTTTTATATTCTTTTAGGTTTATTTGTATCAAAATGACACACTGCTTGTACTTCACTAACGCCTGTTGTAAACCCAAAACAAGTTTAAAAGAGTAACTGCTGAGTTTCTCGCCGGGTCTTCTCAGCAAGAAACAACTCCGACGCGGTGGTAGAGTCTCATTATGTCTGTATACTGTTTATTTACATATCCATATTATTATGGTATTTATGTCTATTATTTAGTATATTTTGCTGTAAATTTGACGATTTGAAAGTACTGATACAGTCTATTTGAATAAAGTTATTTGAGTTTGAGTTTGATGGTCCTGCCTAGTGGTAACAGCTCATAATGAATAATGCCCTTCCAATCCCACCACACACACAGCATCACCATGTTGCGAGTTAATCCGGGTTTCGCCACAATCTGTGAAGCCCGACCATCCTTTGACCACGACCTTTCTCGCGTTCTTGTCGTACGTGATCCACTTCTCATCACCAGTTATTAGCTTTTTCAAAATTGGTTCGGTTTCAATACGTTGAAATAAAGAATCACAAATAAGTACACGGCTCATTAGGTTTCTTTCAGTGAGCTTCTGAGGTACCCAAATATAGAGCTTTTTTGTGTACCCAATTTTTTTTCAAATGCGCCAAAACTATTTTGTGGTCAATTCCCAGTTCTTCAGCTACGTCGTAACTACTGATTTACTGGTCTTGCTCCACTTTTTCAAAAATGGCTAATAATCTATTTAATCCGAATTTGGGCGACCCAGAGCGACGTGCATCTTTGACATCAAAATTTCCGGATATATAGCAAATTTTTATTCGCGGCCTGCGTTGAATTTTTACTTTTTTGTAGAACAATTTTGAAATGTACAAAGTCCGACGGGTGAGTAGTAATGAAAGAACGCTATACTTTAACAATTTTATTGAGCGTGCATTTTACAAGTCCTTAATCTTCTAGCGGTAAATAGTTATATCGCGAGCTAAAGGAGTATAACTCCATCTAGCGGGCAGATGACAAACTTTGTGATACTTAGCTTTTTCCACTGAGATGAGTTGTTCTTCGTGGCTGGCTCACAATTCACTGTTAACTTGAACATGGCGCCCACCAAGAACAATTGCTAGGAATTGTTATTTACCGATACTAATTGACAACGAATGTATTATTCTAATGCCTTCCACCTTGAAAATACAATACAATTTTAGATGCTTACAATAGATCTTAACTAGATATTACACAACTAGCTAATTCCGCCGCAAAATGAGAATAACTTAAATTACTTTTTCAAGTCATAAACGACAACAAATGATAAACGACAGTTATTCAACTTAAATAAACTTTAGCAAAGGTTGCACTAAATAAACGCAAATCTTGTATAAAATGAACAACCACCTAATGTTTAATGATTATCTTATTTTGCTATTGGTAGGAGACACAACTTTGAAATCGGCCGTTTGGAAACATTATTTTTAGCTTTTAACGTGACTACCCTTGTGATTCTGTCAGCTCCAGGATGTTTCATTACAATTTTATCGATCAACCACCGCGCAGGAGGCTAGTCCAACTCTTTTACCAAAACCACGTCTCCTACTTGCGGCTCGGTTATTTGCCTTGACTACTTGTAACGTTGCAGGAATTGATGCAAATAATCTGTAGCCCACCTACGCCAAAAGCTTTGCAGCATCATCTGGGTTACCTGCCAACGCTCCAAGGAACTAAATGTGGAAATTTCGTAATTTTGATCCGGAAATGTTAGTAATGGCTCTTCTATGACGACATGACCAGGTGTCAGAACTGTATACGTGTCGCCATCCGCGTCAATTCTTGATAATGGTCTGGAGTTGAGACACGCTTCGACTTGCGATAGGACAGTAGACAATTCTTCTTACTATCTCTTAAGACCCGTTTTAGATGTAATTTACTAGATTTTATTCCAGCTTCCCGACTTTTATGGTGGAATAAAATGCCAAGTAGTTTTGTTGACAGACAAACTTTCCCTAATTTCTACCGATATTTTCGAACAATCTGCAATTTTTTGGAAGCGCCTAGGAAATGTGTGCCATTGTCGCTCCAAATTTGCGAACAATGTCCTCTGCGTGACACAAACCGACGAAACGCAGCGAGAAAACCCTGAGTAGTAAGGTCGCTCACTGCCTCTAAATGTACGGCGCGGGTAACCATGCAGATAAATAGACAAATATACCTTTTATATGCATGGTGACCTCGACCCTTCGAAGTCCTAATATTAATGGGTCCCGCAAAATCAACCCCACTATGCAAAAAGGCCCTAGCTGGTGTAACCCTAGCCTCGGGAAGTTGGCCCATCAACTGATTTTTAGTAACATTAGAATGTCTGATACAGGTAATGAATGATTTTGGTAATATAATAGGATGTTTGGTATCATGCAATAAACTACTTGATTGTTCCAATCGTCCTCTTGCTCTCAACATTTTATTTCGTCTAAAAATGGATTTAACTTTGAAATCTTACTATTCTTTCTCACTTCCCCTCTATTTTCTAAATCTATCATTTCTTCTTTGAAATATTGCAAGTGTCATTTTTTAAGTAATACATTTAACGTTTCATTTAATTTCTTAGTTGTAAGATATGGTGTGGAAAATCTATTTTTATTTTTTTATTTCAGCTAATTTAATAAACCGTTTACAGTACGATATAACCCTGACCATTCTGTTTAACGATAAAAACCGTTCCCATGTACTGTCTACTTCAGTTGCAGCGTGTAATCTAATTTCTACGAGTTCTGTGTATTCTTGAATACTGTGTTTCTTGTTAATTTCCTTGTTTTTTTTAAGAATTCAGGTCCGTGTTTCCAGATTGTACATTTTAGAAAGTCTGAAGGATAGATTCCTCGAGATGCTACGTCTGCTGCATTTCTTTTGACTTGACATGATTCCATTGAGACGGTTTCATTAGAGTAAGTATATCCGATACCCTGTTGGCTGCGAATGGTTTCCATCGACGTGGATGAGTATTAAGCCACGCCAATACCACAGTTGAGTCAGTCCATGCAAATATATTATTTTTATCTACCGTGAAAACCTGTGCAAGTTCCCGTAACAGTTTTGCAAGAAGCACTGCACTGCATAATTCCAACCTAGGAATTGACACAATTTTGATGGGACATACTTTTGTTTTAGCAGACAGCAACACAACCCGAATGTTTTGTTCATCGTCAATGATCCTAGCATGTATGTATGGTATACCACCGCGGCATATGCGACGCTTGACGCGTCTGAAAACTCGTGTAATTCTAGGGAACAACCCTTTGTGGTTCCTAATCATCGTGCCATGTGAAACTCCTTCAACAATGATAATTGTTTTCGGTAAGTAACCCATTGATTATATATTTCCGCTGGTACTAGTTCATCCCAGTCTAATCCTTTTAACCACAACTTTTGTATTAATATCTTGCCTACTAAACTTAAAGCCAAAAAAGGGGCAAAAAGTCTTGCTACTTCCGATAGATAACTTTTTTTTGTTTCAGGTTCCGTGAGCTCCGAGACGTTCACCGCGTATTGGAATTCATCTTCTCTTCTGTTCCAGGTAAGTCCGAGTATTTTCATAACTGCGCCCAATTTTATTTTTTGTGTTCCCTTTTCCGAATCTTCATTTTCGCATCCTTCGTTTCCTTGCCCGTTTTGCATTTCCTTCAACACTTCTTTGTTGTTACTAGTCCATTTTCTTAATACAAATCCTCCTTTGTTTAGCATTTCGTTCATTTGTTTATATATTTCCAGCGCCTCCTTCACCGTGTCACAGCCTGACATCATGTCAAACATGTAGAAATCCTTGAGAGTACGCTCCTTTGCCATTGGGTATTTGTCTCCTTCGTCGTACGCGACTTGCTGCTATGTACGTACTGCTAGATATGGTGCAGAAGCTGAACCGGTAGCATTCGGTAACTTTGTTCATCGGAACCTGAGTCTGGTCTCCACAGTAATCTTTGGTAGTCCTTATCTGGCACGAAGGACCATGTACTAGTTACGACGGGCAAGTAGTAAGGAAAGAACGCTATAATTTAACAAGCGTTTATTATCAAACAATGGGTGCATGAACCTGTCTGGGCGTGCATTTTGCAAGTCCTTAATCCTCTAGCGGTAAAAAGCGGCAAACAAACAAACAAAAATATCTTTATTTAAATAGACCTGTAACAAGTACTTTTAAATCAATAAGTTATATCGCGAGCTAAAGGAGTATATCTCCATCTAGCGGGGAGATGACAAACTTTATGGCACTTAGCTTTTTCCACTAAGATGAGTTGTTCTTTGTGACTGGCTTACAACTCACTGTTTTATGCAATTAACTTAAACAGATACGAGTATGTATCGAATTTCTTCATTAGATTCACTGATCTTGACAGTAAGAAAAACAAATGAAAATCACACATTTGCCTAATTTGAATTTTGAATTATCTTCTTTATAATTCAAACTTTTAATGTTACCAAAACCAGCCAGATAGAAAAAGTATAGCCAAAGAGATTATATTACAAGTTCATACATACTATATGCAAAAAGACTTTTTCCCTAACCCAATATTACAATCATTTTAATAATGGTTTTAAATAAAAAATCGTATTTAGTCTTTGGAAATAAATTACCCTTTTATTAAAATTAGTTTCTTAAGTACTGCTACACCCTCCGTAAGTCATTTTAATAAATGCAATAGTTTTAGGCTGTGGTCTAAGCGTGTAAAATAATATATAAAAGGATATTTTGGTCTTATCTTGCTTAAATTTTGTTAGAGCGTTTTCCAGATATCTACCTGTGCTTTACGACAAAGAAGGACAGGAGCCTGATACTGCTCCGATAGATCCTTGTTTTACATTATTGACAAAAATTTCAAAAGCGTGAAGCGTAGCCGCCGCCGCGACTGTCGGCGTAGGAGAGCAGCGCGTCCGCGCTCTGCCGCACGACGTTGACGGCGGCGTAGGGCGGCGTGGCGTTGAGCGGCGATGGCGCGGGCGCGGGGGGCGCGGGCAGCGCGGCGGGCGCGGGGGGAGCGCGGGCAGCTTCCAGCGCGAGCGCGCCGCCATGTTGGACCTGGACGCGTGCGCGCTCGACGGCGTCGGGCCCGCCGGCTGACGTCAGCAGCGCTGCCGCGCCTTGCGCCAGCGCACCCGAGGATTCTGCTCCAACCACGTACCGAGTGCCTAAACATGCGGATTACAATTTTATTAGGGTCAATAAATAGGTACAATTAGTGCTAGCGGTACGCTAAATTTGCCTGCAAATGGTGTTAAAGGCATGGAAATCAGAAATATTGATTTGTAGGCCATACGAATCAATTTGACCCGTAGCACGGCAAAACATAAAAAAAGGGAGGAGTTATGGCGACATCTTTTTTTTGTGTGGAAAAATATTTTTTTTTGTTCTGTAACCTATCATGACAATGAAAGGGCTTATTGAGCCAATTCTAAATATATATCACATAATTACATTTTAGTCACTTGTATTAAATTAAAATAAAAATCATTTTCAAAACATAACAAGGTTAGACTTACGAGTAAATGTTGTATGGCCTTAAGATCAATCGTTCCACTTTTAACACCAACAACACCATTTGCAGGTTTTGACTGAATCTCGGGGAGTACCGCTCGCACTAAATATTGTGTCTGTGACTACAGATCCATACCACTTTCCTGTACTATATACCATGATCATGCTTTTATTAATGTATCAGTCATGAAAAGAAACACGATTCACTGAATATTTTTGACTGAAAAGGATTGACAGCGTTTTCTCCCCGTATGATGCCCGTGTGCAATGCAACACGAATGCTGCCCGTATGCCACAGCCACATCGAATCCCTTAGGCAAAGCTTTTAACAAGATCTTAAATGTAACTTTAAAATTAACATCATCTGACCATACTTGTATACTTGCACGTGGGTGTTGGCTATGAAAAAGTGAAATCTTACCGCAAATGTGATCATCCGTAATGATCGCAGGCGTGAGGTCGAGCGGCGCGGCGGGCTCGTCACTTATCCAGCCGCCTGGGCTTGGCGGTCCAGAGCCGAACGGTTTTGATAGACCACTGGAAAAATCATAAGTATGAAGATAAACATTTTTTCCTTTTGTACGGCCATTAGCTCTCCACAGGAAAACAACAAAGAGACGCAGAAAAAAATTGAATTTATTTATTCGTTATAGTATTTCGTATTAACTAAAAAATAAGCTAAGCATAGCCGTTCAGCGTGGAAATACTGCCTCTATCCTTGCTGCCATGCCACACTCACAGGATTTGTTCAACGATTGACGGTATTTTTAATTTCTTTTATTTAAATAAATAGATATATGTTTTGTTTTTTAGTTAGATTAATTTTAGGTTAAGATTTCTATATTGTATTAATAAATGTCTGATAGCTTAAAAAAAAAAAAACTAAAAAATATCAATATTAACAGTGGAAAAAGAAGGCTTTAATTTGCACAGCAAATTACAAATTGCGTCGACGACCAATGCGTCAAAATATTGCAACATAGCTTGACTCAGTGACCCCATGCACTGCGCCTGAACGAGCCGCAGCGCAACGTTGGCGTCAAAATAACAAAGACCTCATTTTCATGCATCCTTAACTGGTAATGGTTTTTATTCAATTTTGTTACTCACGAGGCCATAGCGACGTAGGTGTCGAAGCGGTCGACCACCGCGAGCCCCGTGGCCACGCCGGGCGGTGGCCAATCGCCGGTCGCCGCTTGCTGCAATGAGCTTAGCACCCTGAGAACATTACCACAAAATACATTAATAAAATTAGAAATGGACAAGAAAGTTTATATTTCTAATATCTAGGACTAGCGCGGGCAAAAACCGCGGCTTCGCCCCCGTGAATTATCTTTTATGACAGACAGGTTTTTTTCCGACTTACTATACTTGATTCGCAAAATCCCGTCTTAGTTAGCACCTACTTCCTAAATGAAACTCCTAGCACTTGTAGTTACTGATATTTCGTGATGAGTGACCTTTAGCTTTTTTAAGTAAAGATTACACTTTTCGTTGATATAATAAGAAACAGATTTTTTTTTAGTGATCATACCCACACTCGCTGGTCGTTGTACTGTCCGATACGATATAAGACGTTAAGATCAAGTCTTCGAGAGTCACGCCACTATTTACTCAACATAATACAGGCTTAACTCTTGAAAGGTTTCCAAGTTGAAGGCCAACATTACATCTTTAAACATAACTGACTGTTTTACTAGAACAACTATCCAAGCATAGTTATAGCAAGTTCGATGCCAGATGTAATGAGCTGAAAGACTGATCACCAGCGGCAACCAGCTACAATTTTTAACCCACTTCAAAAAAAGGAGGAGGTTCTCAATTCGACTGTATGTTTTTTTATGTTTGTTACCTCATAACTCTCGACTGGGTGTACCGACTTTGATCATTATTTTTTATTTGAAAGCTGGTGCTTCCCGTGTGGTCTCATTTTAATTTGGTCTAGTTCTGACAGAGGCATCCATGGGAAACCCATAAAGTCTTAAACCTAGATAAACAAAATGCGCGACAAATGGACAAATAACTCAATATTACGCCAACCGATTTTGATCATTCTTCTTTTATTTGAAAGTTGATGCTGCCCGTGTGGTCACATTTTAATTTGGTCCAGTTTTGACAGTGGCATCCATGGGAAAACCATATAAATCTTAAATCTAGATAAACCATATGCGCGACAAATGGACGAATAACTCAATATCACGCCAACCGATTTCGATGCTTCTTTTTTAACCCCCGACGCAAAAAGAGGGATGTTATAAGTTTAACGTGTCTGTGTATCTGTGTATCTTCGTTTAGTTTTTTTTGTGTCATAGATAATTTTATCCCGAGTGTTCTTAGCCATGTATCATGAAAATCTGTTCAGCCGTTTGAAGATCATCAGGTCTTTTCTAGTTGATGAGGGGATATGACTAACTTCCTTATGCCCGATCAATTCGAAATTTGGTACCGTGTTACTTCAATGATATTGAAAGTATATGGTAAGGTAACCATGACCTGATCAGCCGTTTGAAGATCATCAGGTCATTAATAGTTGATGAGGGGATCTGACTACCTTTCATATGTCCTAATGATTTAAAATTTGCTACTGTGTTACTTCAAACTCAACTATTTAATCACTTTAAATACCTTTCCAATATTTTACCTACTTTAAAAAGGACAAAATAAAAGTAAAATTTTTTTTTTTAAAAACCCCCGACACAAAAAATAAACTCCAAAAACTAACAAATAATATTTTAAATTCACATGTATAAGGTAGGTTCAAATATTTTTATTTTTCAAGCGTCGCGTCGCGTCGGGGGACCGCTAAGTCAGAAAACCAGGTGTAGTCGCAGATTGCAAGAAGATAATTTACTCCGAAAAATTCGCAAAATCGACACAACCGTCAACGTAGTCTGCCCTCACGTGTCTGCCCGTTCGGGTCGCCGCACTTGGTAGCGCCCACCCCCGCGCCGCATACCGCACACTGAGCTCGCAGCACGCGGCATTACGAAGAAGACTATGCATGAAACTTAAGATGGCTTGTAGGTACACTACATGTAATTCGTAATAATTAATTAGCTGTTGTTGGAAAAATACTTCATAAACTTGAGCGGTCCCCAGACGCGACGCGACGCTTGGAAAATAAAAATATTTGAACTTACCTTATACATGTGAATTTGAAATATTATTTGTTAGTTTTTGGAGTTTATTTTTTGTGTCGGGGGTTTTTAAAAATTTTTCGATTGATAGGTAGTTTGATGAAAGTTTGGTTAGGTTCTGATTATGGGATCCATGAAAAAGTAACGGAACTCTTCAATTCTTAGGAGCAAATGAGCGATACTTTTTCGATGTATAAAATAAACAAGAACTATTCACTGAAAATCAAGAAATAAACAAAAATTTTAACAAAAAAAACTAACTTCAAAAAAACTATCTATTCCAAAACAAAGCACTAAATAGTAAAGAATTAAATGCGTTTTCTTCTAAAACTTATACGATAATGTACAATTATTGTTAATTTCGTTATTTTTGTTTTGCTAATTGTGCTCTACGTGTCCGTTATGTACGCGGTCATTCACGAACAATTTTGACCACGTTGGCTTAAATATTAAAGCCAATAAAAGAGGCCAGTGAGGGGTCACAGTGGTTTTCGAAGCTGAAAACGGTTTGGAAGATAGAAATTACTTATTGAATCAACTGATAACATTAATCAGAAATTTTGTAATTCAGGTATCAGTATATTCAGGTATTCAGGTACCTATATCTTTAGTAGGTAGGAAGCGCCTCTAAGTTCAGAAATCGTTTCTGTGTAAAAGTGAAATACTTGTGTAAAATCTAAAGGAGTAAGTAACAATTTAGGGAGACCCGTGTAATTTGTAAGCATTTTAAGTTCCTATTACTATTTTTCATTACCTATATCTGTAATTCAGAGTCATAACGTTGATCTTTTGTTCGATCATTTGTGTTAAACATCAGAGGAAACTTAACTGATTTTAGTGTTCTTTATTTTAAGTAATCTTAGGGTACAATAAAAATTGATCGTTTTCTGTGATTAATAAATACAAATATTCAAGCTTGTACCAAATATACGCCAGGGGTCTAGTATGAGACCCAGGGCGTACCTCCTGGAAGCGTCATCAGCGTCGATCGGCAGCGGCAGCAGCGCGCCCACGAGCGCGGCCAGCGCGGCCGCAGCGCCGGCGCCGCCCGCGAACACGCGCAGCCCGCTCGCGCCGGCCGCGCGCGCCGGCCCGCCCCGCACGAGGGCGGCTCCGCCCCACGCTTCTGATAACTCTGTAACATAACATGAGCTGTGATGAAGATAGAATCTAGAAAAACTCGACCTGATCCTAGGGCTACAGCGGAACTAGAACCCGGGACCTTCCACAGCCCGGGAAGCTGCTCTTCATAATTTATTTCTTTGTTCAAATAGTAAAATAAAAGTACACGTAGGCTGTGATGTTGTTGTGATGATGTAAAAATGTAAAAAGAAGTAATTTTTCGTATGCGTTATATAATTTATGGATGGTTGCTAACGTAAATACTTTATTGACTGCATATCATGGGTATGTTGCATCGACACTCCGGTATGGCACAATATTTTGGGGCAATTCTACCAATAATAAAAATGTTTTTAGAGCACAAAAGCGATGCCTGAGATCAATGTACCAATTAAAACAAACGGACTCGTGCGTACCACTTTTTAAAAATCTGGGAATACTTACATTACCATGTTTGTATAATATATCTATGAATGTGCTGTTTTTGTTAGAATGAACCTCCACTTGTTAAAGTGAACTACATAAAAATAAGCTTAGTATGGTCGCATGTGGTTCATCGGCATTAAACCGAAGTATCTTTTGTAATGCTCCTAGAATATTTACAGTAAAATTCATGAGCCAATTCGTAGAATTAACGATACAAACGTATTTAAAAAGAAAGTACTTACATCATTTACTATTCGAAAAATGTTATTAAGAAGTAACAGATAATTTCTTTCTTTGATTGAGAGTCCGATCTGCTAGCTAGGTTACATAGTGCTATTTAATATTCAGCTATGTTTATAATATCATACATAATTAATGCATAACATGTGTTCATTTTAATAATTTTATTGCTATTTTTTTGTATTTGTTAATCAGTTATGTTTTTCGTATGCCTTTAAAGGCGCATCATGGAGTTTTCTTATTATTGTTCACTAAGTAAGTATACCGTCTTGTACTACCTGTGATGACGAATAAATGAATTTAGAATTTGAATTTGAATTGGTTTTATGCCCAGAAAATGCATTCTTTCACAATCTTTACCTTATTGCTTTGAACAGATTTATTCGGTATACCGAATAAATCTGTTATTTATTTATTCATTTATACAAACACACATAAGCTTACAGAGCAAGTCCAAGTCGCTTACAGGTTAATAATTGTGACACGGATAATGTAATACAATGTCACAAAATAACAGTTAAAATTACAGTAATATGTTAGAATACAAATAATGCCAAAAATACAAAAATGTCAGAAATACAAATAGTGTCAAAAATACAAATATGTCGATATACAAATAGAGTCAAAACACGAATATGCCACAATACAAATATAAACAATAAAAATATGTCAAAATAAAAATACGAGCAGGTACTTATTCAAAAATGTCATTTATGAGCAAGCAGAATTGGTCGAAAACATGGTTATATGTAGCGTCCTATAGGACGCGTTATATTTCGACACCAAATGTGGCATAATCTGGTCTATACCGTCAGTTGTTTAGCAAACAGACAGTGGTACTTTTGCATTTATAGAATGGATGGAATGACGTAGACCTACGAGTACATAGGTTTTGCATAGATAGCACGTTTGCTGAAAAAAATCTAACAACGGCGATCTGGCACAAGCCCTGCTACTTACCACGCTACAGTAAGCTAAGCTATAGCTTCCGTGTAGGGACGCTTATTTCAACATCAAGGTATTAATTGGCCACTTTGCCTTTTCATACTCAGTTGAAAGATCAAAATGAGTGGTAACCTTTGCTAGTGTTCTTCTGCAGAGCCTCAAGGTACTCCGCGAGCTGCGGCGCGCTGCGCAGGGAGCCCTTCACCGACGCAGCTCCCGTCGCCGACTCCGCTATGGCCAGCCCTTCGGAAATGTTGAAACCGTTTCTGTAACCAAAGCCCTTCAAGTGAACCATTTGAAAAAAATGCTTTTGCAACGTCGTAATATTGATTACAGCTATTTTTATCTATATTATATCTACTTTACACATTGATTTGCGCCTAAAATAAGCGGTGATCATCTGAACGCTTTCAGAGTTTCTGTGTTCACTGAGAGTTATTGATCGATAGTAGCCGTTAAGCTTCGTGATCCTTGGGTGAATGAATAACTAGACGGGCAGTAGAATCATCATAAAAGCAAAAGGAATTAAAGAGTAGTTACCTCGCTAAATCTATAGCAGGCTGCAACACCTTCGCCCACGGCAGCGTCCCCAGCCGTGAGTGCAGCGCCGCCAGCGCTACCAGCAGCCTCGGGGCCCTTGCCTGTGACGTCATCTCCGCTGACTCGCCTGACGTCAGCGCTTGGACCGTAGATATCGACCCTCGCGTCTGTAACGTCACTGCTGCTGGCGTGTCTGACGTGAGCGCTGGAGGCGTTGGCGACGGGGACGCAGAAACCGATGCCGGCGCCGGCTGCGGCCCGCCCCATTCGAACAGAGTAGGCTGTTGGGTTCGGGACTGACGATATTCCCAGTATAACAGCGATCCGCTCCTGTATAGTTTAAATAATATAATAACACCAAGAATCATGAAATCCTAGGAATTTCCACCACTGATTTATTCTGAACATAATTGATGGTGAGCTTTTAAAGCGTACGTAGTTGAAAAATATATAATTATATTGTGAAATCGTGCTGTAGAATCTTAGTAGAATGGACTACGTTGAGTGTTCTCTCAAATGAGTGGCACGCTCCGCGGATCCGCTCCGCTCCGCGGATCCACTCCGCTCCGTGGATCCGCTCACTTACGACTTCTACCTCTCTCACTCTTTTCTGTGAGCTATAAATAAATAAATATAAATATGCGCCAGACAACACACCTCTTGTAATGGTCTCGAAGTAGGGATTAATATCCCTGTATTACGAGGTACCACACAAGGAAATAATTAATAATCCTGATTATATAGAGAAATATGTAAGGCCTACTTCTTTAAGAGTTTTATCGTACACTAACAAGTACCGCCTACCAAAAATAACGAATGTATATGGCTCAAGGGCACTCAACTATGTAATACCTAAATACTTAAATGAATTACTTGGTTAAAAATAACTTGGAAAAATTTCAATTTAGAATTCGTTAAAGACAAAAGAAAAAAAAGTGCTCAGTTTTTAGTAAGACCACTTTGATAAGTAAGTCTATATTTTGCAATGCTCCTCGCATTTATAATCGTATTCCGGAGGCCATTCGGGACATAATGATGTAAAGATTTTCAAGAGTAAGCTTACAGAATTCCTTATGGTAAAGTGTTATTACTCCACAAATGAATTTTTAACAGATAAAATGTCGGTGTGAGATTGTGAATTATACTCGTATTTGACCACTTCTCTCAAAACAAACCTTATTATTTTACTTTCTTTAGTGTGTGTGTAGCATGTTTGCATCCAATACCTTCAACTCTGTTGAATAATTATTGTACGCCCATAGAGGTAGGTCACAGTTGAACAATTAAGACACTTTTGTTAACATCTGTAATCTGTATATACCTACTGTGTTCCACAATAAAGCATGATTTATGATTTATTTATGAATTACCAGCTAATTTACAGTGTATGTATCAGAATTCAACTAATTACAAAGGTCAATACAAAAGATTCTACTTGTCAAATCCAAGTTTAAGTGAACTTTAATGTGAATGTATTAGATTATTATGCCTATCATCAATGTGTATTGTAGAAGAACGTCTCACTCCTACAGATAAACCTACAAGGTTTTTGTATGGGGATTGTAAGTCATCCTTTGTGTATTTAAAATGTTTTGAATAATATATAAAAAAAAAAAACAAATAATAATTAGACGACACGATTGGCGTAGTGCGCTGGAGCACGGTTTCTCGCCTTTAAGTCCGTAGTGTCCCGGGTTCGATCCCCGGTCAGGGCAATTCAGGAAATGATCTTTTCTAAATTGGCCTGGGTCTGGGTGTGCTGGGAGACGCCCCTGGCTTAATTCCTTGTCTGGTACCTCGTAACACAGGGATATTTATCCCTACTTCGAGACCATGACAAGAGGTGTGTTGTCTGGCGCATATTTATTTATTTATTTATATTTAATGGATGGGTATTGGCTTAATCACCACGCTTGCCGAATGCGGGTTGGTAGTCAGAAACCCGGGCTATGTTCCGAAAAAAAAAATGAGCCAGGGGCGTCTTCCAGCACACCCAGACCCGAGTCAATTCAGAAAAGATCGTTTCCTGAATTGACCCAACCGGGAATCGACCCCGGATCACTACGAAAATCGAGGCAAGCAACCGTGCTACAGCACACTACGCCAACCGTATCACCGTGAGGTAAGAAATGACTCACGCGTCAAGGGAAGTCCTATGTGGCGCGAGCACTGCGAGGCACAGGGTGGCTGCGGCGGCGGCGTCCAGCGCGCGCCCGCCCGCCTTCAGCGCGTCGGTGCCGGCGCTCGAGCACGCCGCCGCCGACGACGACACCGACCCGTGGGGCACCAACTACGAACAGTAGGCACATGTATAAATGAACAGAACAGGGGCAAATAATAATAACAATAAATCATTTATTTCGGACATCAAAGATCCATATTCAAATTTGGTTAGTTACATATTTGACTTATGGCTAGTGTTAGTATGTGTACAATGAGAAAATAAAAAGACAAAGAAATACAAAAATAATAATGGGCCCCCGATGCCAGCGAGTCGGGTTATTTAACAGCATGCCATCTTATCTAACGCGCCAGCACACGAGAATCCCGGCGTTCAGCCAACGCGCGCAGGATGGTGTTGGGGCTGTCGCGCACGCGACGCAGCAAGCAGGCGCAGCGCTTGCGCATGATGGCGGGGAACCCGCAAAGCTCCAACAATCACGCTGTGCTGTGACAGGTGACACTACTACACCTGCGCGTAAGGACTGGCGCTCACGTCGCGTACTGAGAGAAACCGGCTCGGCCAGTGGTAAAGCTAGTGGTTTATAGGCTTTGTCTCTGTGTCGTTTATACAGGGTATCCCTGGAAGTAAGCAACTAATCGAAATAGCGCATAGCTGGGGTCATATCCATTTTAACCTTATCAATATTGGTCCGATTTCCAAACGTTAAAAATTTATAATCAATTTTAGTTTTCTTCGGAAAATCGCCTAAGTCCATACAAAAATTCTTATTAAGAAAAACTATCGAAGGAACCAACTTATTTCTTTTTCCAAAAGATTAGCAGGTGATTTGTCTTACTCGTATTGAGCTAAAAAACCCATGTCAATTTAAAAAGATAAAATAATGCATGAAAAAATATTTGTAAAAAAATGACTACAAGTTCAAGCACATGTTAATTAGACTATTTAGGATCTTCTGGTTGCTTTAACCTTTAGTTTGCAATGACCAATTATGATAACAATGAAATTGCCTTCAGAGTATTTACATTTGCTATGTCACGAGTTTAGAAGCCCCTTAAACTGAAGTTGGCCCAAATGATGAATAGGAGCTTTTTTCTAAAAAATAGGTGCAAAGCCCATTTTTGTTTTTTTCATCATAGCACTGCTTGCCGTATCTAAGAACTATGATTTTCACGCTCTTGAGTGGCCATGGCTTCTGAATAGCCAATGAATTTCCTCTTGAAGTTCTCACAACAAGCGAGCTTACAGGCTTTGGGGATTAGGGTTAAAAATTGATGAGTAAAGGTTTTTATAGAGTCGCCTTCGATTTTACAGGTGTAGTTTGGGATCGTATTGTTCATTCTGCACTTACCTCATAGTCCCCGTAGTATATCTGCGTGAGCAGAGCCAGGGTGATAGCGGCGGAAAGCACGGCGAAGGCCAGCAGGATGATGCGGGGCCCGCTGGCGCAGCAGCCGGCCCCGTCGTCCGCGTACCAGCCCCCGGGCGCGCCCACCTTCAGCGGCACATCTTCACGTAGCTCTACTACACCTGGAAACAGCCTCAATGTTCTTATTCGATGTGTCAAGTAGAAGAATGTTGATCCATAACGTGGCCCACGTTGCCCTTAACATTTATGATCATTTCAGTACCAGTGTCAAACCTAGCTTGAGCTTGAAATCAGGTATGCACTAAGACCCTTTGATTCGGACCTGGAAGCTTTTACCACACACGGTTAAAAAGTAAACGTCGGGAGTCAAACTGCAATTCGTTTTCCATTGTCCTCTTTTATGAAATACACAATACCCTATTAACAACATTGTAAGATTGATACTTTTTAGGAATAAAAAAAAGTAGTAAACTTGCACCCATTACTTATTTATAAGGATAAAAGTTGGTCCAAGGCTGCGAAGCTGTGTTAGTATTGTATTTGACGTAGTTTATTTTCATAGCTCTTTACTTATCCTTAGCTTCTCAGCTATGTGCTAAGCTGTGGTGGAAAAGCAGCCCATTGCTCAGTAGGTAGGTACCTGGCTGCACCGCCTCCGGGCTGTCTCTGGCGCCGCTGGGCATGTCGGCGCGTGCGCAACTCTATCGCACATGCAACTGTAAACTAACGTCATATTTACATATTTTTTTCACTATTAATTTTTTGCAATTTTAATTACTATTATTATTTATTTATCATCTATCTATGAATTATCTCGTACGAATGTTTAAAAATAAGATCTAAAAGGTATGGTTAGGTTGAACGAAGAAATATTAATAGGCTATAATATTAGGTATCTTGATAGATAACTATCACTATAACTACGCTAATTAGCTTATGAATAACTTAAATGGAATTCCGATTATGTCATCAAGCAATGCTGGTTCGGTTTAAAGATCCGAAAAATCCGAAATTACAAAATACTTAGGTTGGTTACCAGCACATACCTTAAATAAGAGCAAAGCATACCAAATCTATTTTCATTCATACACAAACTTACTAGATTTTAAGCCTTTACTGTGCCTGTTAGGAATGAATTTTCTAACTGTGAGTGATACCATTGTATAAGTACCTAAGTAGAGTAGCAATTGTACATTTGCTTATGGGCTATACTTATTACCTACTCTAGTAAGGAAGACGTACTCGTAACTGCTGAAGTGCAAAATTTTAAATAAGGTATGTAAGCAATAAAATAATTAGCATTGTTACCTAAATTTAAGCAATGTAGAGTTCCTCATGAGCTTTAAATTCATAAAACGAGAGTCGAACACTGCCACATCACGTCACAGCGTTTAACACCGGTAACTTCGTACGGGAATCACATAAACGCACGTATTGCACAACTAGAATCAAAGATTCACAAACAATCGTTTACACAAACAACGTACAAGACGCGGCCGGCTGACTGTCGGCACCGGTCAGGGTGCGCAGCCGACAGCCGCATCTAACTGTAACCGTCGCGCGGGGCGGGGCGAGCGGGCGGGGGGCTGCGCGAGCGCCGGGAATGCGAGACAGCGGGACGTGACGTCATCTAAGACGTTTCTAATCACGCCTCACCAAGTCACCACACACGCACGCGTCAAAATTTCAGACCACAAATTAGATGCGCTGACACTATTGATAACATATAAACCCACATTAAATATTTCATAACGGAATCTTTTACAAGTAGTGTTAGTTAGAGGATTTGAGCCAAAGAACTTCACATAAAACACTAAGTGATTTGAAAAATCGTCCAATCCATCTTAAACTGACTAAATAATACTATTAGGATTAAGATAATCACTTTCTTACTAGGTACAGGAATATACGACAAATTCCTTGCAAGAGGTTAAAGTAGAGCAAAATAATAAATAAATAAATATCCCTGGACATTATTCCACACAGCGCCATCTAGCCCCAAAGTACGCTAATTAAAGCTTGTGTTATGGGATACTAGACAACGGATAAACATACTTAAATACATTTTCTTTTGTAAATACATACTTATTATACATAGGAGACACCCAAGCCAGTACAAACAGACATGTTCATGCACACAAATGTTTGTACTGTGCGGGGATCGAACCCGCGACCTCTGGTGTAGTAGCCAACTTCTTAACCATTACACCAAGTCGGTCGTCAAATAAATAAATAACTGGGACAATAAAATTCACACCAAGATCATCTGACCCCAAACTAAGCAGAGCTTGTACTAATGGGCGTCAGAGACTGATACACTCAATAAAATATTTCTAAATAGGTACTTACTCGTACTTAAATAGATACTCGTAAAAACAACCAGACACACGACAAACACAAATGTTCTTCACATTAATGTTTGTCATGGGTAGAGATCGAACCCCCGACCTCCGGCGCTAAAAGCAGGATCGCTGCACAGGCCAAAAAATGCACAACACATCACTTGTTATGGTCTCGAAGTAGAAATAAACATTCCTACGTTACGAGGTACCAGACAAGGGTTCGTCGCCCAGCACACCCAGACCCGAGCCAATTTAAAAAACTCGAGTGGGAATCGTACCCGGTATACCGAGTAAGTCAAGGCGAAAAACCGTTCTACAGCGCTCTAACGCCAGTCGTGTCGTCAAAGGAGAAGTAATTGATTCATGCATAAAACTTAGAGAGGAAATTAAACCCCAGTTTAAACTTTAAATCTGGTTAATTGTATATGGTTTCGTTTATTCCTTCGTTGTTCAACTTGTCATTAAAAAGTTCATACTATGGTGGCATTGTCGATTTGAGTTTTTAGTATAAGTACGAAGAAACCCATTAACTAACCTTTTACATTCATGACATTAAAATCATGAATACAAAATAAGTAGTAGTTAATGCTACTACTAAGAAAAGTGATGAAGCTATTTTTAGCGATAATCGAGCCTTATATTTAACTTCATATACAAACATATTTATGCAAGCAATGGTTCTGCATATTTCCTTCAATGCGTTACGTTTGTTTGAGATTCTAGGCCTCGCCTTACTATGACTCATAAAGGCTAAGTATAGAACACCTCAGTTTGTAGAGATGTGCTTTGCGTTTACTATGAAGTATGATTACAAATTAATTTTTCAGAACTTCATCAACCAAATGTCTGACGCTAAGCTAGCAAATCTCATTATGAAACTGCGTGGTATCCAAACATTAGGAAGGTGATTCAGAACGCTTAAGGCTCGAAATATTGATGTAGGCGTAAATCGACGTCCGCACGTGAGTTCTAATGAGCCAAACGAGATTACCGCGGATGAGAAACCTCGCAAACTAAGTAATCCTGTATATAACTGCCGGGCCATGTCCGGTCGCCACCAGTGCGTTAGCTCCACGCTGATTCACAGAACTAGCAGCTACCAGCAGATACTTTTCAGTTAGCAGTGCCAGCAAGATGGTGTATAATTTCAAAGTGTTCAAAAAGTGCGCGCCCAATGGCAAGATCACCCTATATATGGCAAAGCGAGACTTTATTGACCATATTTCCTACGTGGAACCTATAGGTCAGTCGGTCACAAACTTGTCATGTGTATTTTTAAGGTGTTTGAAGTGCAAAAGCTAAATATTAAGCAAAGTGTTTTTGAAGAAATAATAAAATATTCTTAACTTATTCAGTTCACAAGTTACATTTTTGAAATTTTAATAGGTGTATGGTATACTTAACAGTACCCAGCACGAAGTGTGCGTGCAGTTCTCACACATCCCACACAGGAACACAATAACTATCGGTGCTGTTGTGCTTGCTGTACTAAAAGTTCCTTTCATAAAAGAGATCGCTTTAGTATCGACCACTAATTATAATTGAAACAGCAAACAAAACAAAAGACTAGCAAGTTTATTCCGCATAAGTAAAGCAGCTGTGACCATCCATCAGCAAGCCTCATTACCCTCCCCCTCGCCCCTCCCTCGCAGCCTCTTCGACCAGCTAAGAGCGATGAGGCAACTTCGGCGTTGCATTGACTTGCCGACTTTTAATATATTAGATCCCACTTTAATAGTTGTTCAGAAGGCTTGTTCTAGGTAAGCGGTACATTTTCCTGAACACCTGCTAAGATTGTTTCAAGATTATGCTAGAGTTTAACTAACCAACGTGGAATAGATGAGGAACTAAAAAGCGGAACGGTAAAGAAAACAAATGACGACCAACTTGGTGTAATGGTTAAGAAGTTGGCTACTACACCAGAGGTTGCGGGTTCGATCCCCGCACAGTACAAACATTTGTGTGCATGAACATGTCTGTTTGTACTGGTCTGGGTGTCTCCTATGTATAATAAGTATGTATTTACAAAAGAAAATGTATTTAAGTATGTTTATCCGTTGTCTAGTATCCCATAACACAAGCTTTAATTAGCTTACTTTGGGGCTAGATGGCGCTGTGTGGAATAATGTCCAGAAATATTTATTTATTATTATTATTAAATAACAGGACAGAAAAAGTCGTGTTTTGTCTATTTTTATAAGACATTGTTTCAAATCAACGGACTTTTTATCACTAGAAAAGCATTTTTTTTTTGAGCATGGAACAGGTGTTTTCCATTCCCTATTAGGTTTCCAGCAAAACATGACAATATGAAACCCATTGTTATTGGGATCATGATAATATGAGATAATTACATGAGAAAGAGAAAGGCCAGGGTTTAAGCATTCTCTATTGACGTTACTTCTTAGTTCTTCCTAGCTAGCAATTGTGGATGAGAATAATTATACATTTCACATAACCAATAAATTCCTACCTCGTTGAACAGTTTTGACCTAGGACTGTCTTTTATTGTGTAGATGGCGTGGTCTTGCTGGATGAGGAGTACGTCCGCGGGCGCAAGGTGTTCGGGCAGGTGGTGTGCACCTTCCGCTACGGGCGCGAGGAGGACGAGGTCATGGGCCTCAACTTCTACAAGGAGCTGTTCCTAGCCTCGGAGCAGATCTACCCGCCGCCAGAGAAGCGCGCTTATGAGCTCTCTAAAACACAGGTACAGAGCCTACATACATATGTACATGACAAATGCTGCGTGTTCATAATGCGACATGGAACCCGGAATGCAATCCATTTAAAAAAATGGTAACACTCCTTCATTCAAACTCTGCTCTAACGTGTTGAGTAAAATTTGTAAAATTCGAACTAAGTTCAACGTAAAAACTTATTCCTGGGTCTGTTCTTGACAAGAGGAAATAGGCTTTACTAGACAGACATGTCTCTCGTACTCGTACCATCATAGACCACGTCGTCACATACCACTAGGTGCGATTGTGATCAAATGACTGCCTTAAAAAAGTTACTTCCTACAATATGGCGAAGATTTTAAATGTATACCATAATATATTTAAAATCTTAAAATTGTAATGTGACACGCAATAAACGATTGAAATCGAAATTGAAATTGAAGTTGAAGCTCTTTGATTTGCCAATAGCCTCTTGTAACTTCGTTTTCCGTGGGAAATTCGTTAAAGAATTATAAGTTAGTAAATACATGTTCTTCAATGTGGTTTCTCTCAGTAATCTTATTATGTTGGTGCTAATAAAGTATAACTACTTCTTCATGCATTTAAATTTCACTCTCTTCTGCACCGAGATGTAATTAATTAAGAAAGCCCGTCGTGCTCGGCAAGTGGGAGGAAATTGTCGGCGTCAAAGGAGATAATCTCGTCGATCCGACAGTTATTGGCCATTACAGTACAGCTGTAATTAATTAGTAATTTATCTTCAAGTCTGATAATAAAGTAACTAAAGTAAATAGTCTCATAAAATATCAGCTAACAGCAAAATAAGCAAAACCTATGGGTGTGAGGGGCTGATAAACATAGGTACTCTTGTATAGTCCATTTCTGTACATCAATAGTTATGTCAGGCTGCCAATAGATGGCGTCGTGCTAATTAGCAATTTTATTATCCTAGAAGGCGGTGTTACGATTTTTCTGTGTTATTATATAAATATCTAGGAACTTGTAATAAATGTCGCTTATTGAACCTAACTGGTATTTTATTTATTCGACCATTGACCATCTGAACTAGCGCTTTGTTGTGGGTTTGTTCATGGTCCTTCTGGAGCTGGATAAATGAATCCGCTTTGGGCACTTACTTAGTGCAGGAGAAAGGCGCTTTTTGTTTGGAATGGACTAGGACGTCTTGGGCAGTGGATCGCTGTCGCGAACAGGACGTAAGGCTGTATTTCAGTCAGACTGCAGTGCGCGGTCAGGAAAAGCAGAGCCCAGAGGCGCTAGCCAGTGGCGCTACCTGGTGGAACTTGAACAGAAATTAAGTGTTGGTGTGTGAGTGTGAGTAAGAAGGAATACAACTGTGAGTACTTTATTTTGAATCTTAAATCAATGAGGAAATTAACTTGCGAAATGAAATACGGAGGAGAACAAGTAAAGGAAATCGAACCTTATGTACTACTGAACTTTAACTTAGAAAAAATTGTGTTTGTAGTGTTAGTTATAATTTAGGACTTAGAATAGTTTAGTAAAAAACGGAGGTGCGGGGAACCTATGCCCGATTTCCTACAGAATTGTAAAGTTTCAAACAATTTCATCGTTGGTGCTCCATAGTAATTTGCCATAATCATTTGTTGAGTTTATTTGTTATTTGTTTTGATAAGTTTAAATTGTATTGAGGGATTACATTTTGAAAAGAAGTTCTGTTTAAGTTTATGTTTTAAGATCGTTTTTCTCGTTAATATTCATTTAAACATGGAGTCATTAATTAATTATCAAGAAAATTTGTATTCCCGCTTTAATCAGGCCTTGTCCAACTATAAAAAGAGCCCTAAGGACCGGATAACTAGGGAGTATGTAGAAGGCAGATTAGAACTTCTCGAACACATGTGGTCAGAGTTTTCTGTGGGCCATAAGGAATTGATGCGAACCGTGTCTCCTCCAGAAAGACTGGACGAGACAGAATATGTACAAAACGATGTTTATTTCAAAGGGGAGGAAATTTATTTTGAGTATAAGCTTCTTTTGCGGACAAGTATGTCAAAATTTGTAAACCAGCAATCAAAACAAACTGCCGGTACGTCAAGCGTAGATTATAAAACTAACACCTCTCTTGTGAAGTTGCCAAAGGTCAACATTCCATATTTTTCGGGAAAATATTCGGAATGGAAAACCTTTCGAGACTTGTTCCAGTCTCTAATTCACAACAACAACGATTTGGGAAATTCTCAAAAAATGTTATACTTGCGAGGATACTTACAAGGAGAGGCAGAACAGCTGCTTAGTAATATACCAATAGCTGATGACAATTACGACCGGTGCTGGAAACTACTCGAGGAGAGATACAATAATAAAAAATATATTTGCCACCACATTTTGAAAAGATTGTTAGGTCAGAAAAGTATTGTAAATGAATCTTCTAGTTGTTTAAAAGAATTAATAGATACTACAAATGATTGTCTGTCTGCCTTGTCAAACATAGGAATTAATGTGAATACTTGGGACGTCATTGTAATGCATATTTTGACTTCTAAGTTGGACCCAGAGTCTAGGAGACAATGGGAGTTCAGTGCGGCCGATTGTAACTCTGATGGACTGCCTACTTTTAAACAATTTCAAGATTTTTTGAAGAATCGTTACCGGGCGATTGAGTTCCTAGACCCCAGAAAGTCTGTTAATTTTAATAGAAGTCAAAATAATAGAGTTCAATCAACTAAAACAAATTCTTTACATGTTTCTAATGTCACTTGCGCGTTTTGTTCAGAGGAACATAAGCTTAACAACTGCAAACAATTTTTTAACGAACCTGTGGACTCGCGACGTGAGTTTGTCGCCACAAACAACATATGTTTTTGTTGTTTAGGTAGTGGTCACTCTGCCAAATACTGCCAGAGCAACACAAAGTGCCGAATATGCAAGAGAAAGCACCATGCTCTCTTGCACCCCATTGGTAAAAGTGCTACTGATGGTCAAATGTCCCATTGTGGGAAGGAAACTCATACGTCAAATGAAAGTGAAATTACTGAATCATGTGCATCTTCAGAATTTGAAAATGCTAATGCGGATGTAGATCCGGTAGTTTCGTGTATCTCGACCAAAAGGGTGAAACATAATCGCGTCTTACTTCCTACCGCGGTGGTTAATACCAGGTTGAGAAATGGTCACAAACGTGAAAGTCGTGCGTTGTTGGATCAAGGGTCCCAGTCATCCTTCGTGACTGAATCATTAGTCCAACAATTAGGCCTCAAGAAAATACCTCTCAAGGGAAGTATTGCAGGAATTGGTGGAGAAAATGGTTTAAAATCCAAGGCTATGGTAAACATAGAAATAGCGTCAATCGTCGATGAAAATGAAGTAATAAACGTTAAGGCACATGTTTTAAAATCCATTTCTACACTTATGCCTACAAATCGGATAAAAGCAGAGCGTTGGAAGGAAGTAACTGAGATATCTCTCGCGGATCCAGGCTACCACACTTCTACTCGCATTGATTCATTACTGGGATCAGAAGTGTACAGCCAAGTTATAGAAAATGGAGTGAAGAAGAGCCCTGATGGCTTACTGCTAGCACAACGCTCTTCATTGGGGTGGATTTTGTCAGGTGGTGTGGGTAAAGCCAGCAGAAATAAATTACACAATAATAAAGGCTTGTTAGGGAGTTTAAGGGACAACAGTAAAGAGCTAGTCCGAACTAAAGATGAAATAAAGGTTCTAGGACAAACTTGGTACAGCAAGGGTGACATCATTTATACGCCTAGTAGGCGGAGCTCTTGTAAATGCGACTGGTGCCCGAATAATGTTAAAAATGCAAATGTAGAAAAATGCGCAGGATTTTAAGTGAAAAATTAATTTCAGTGGCTATAACTGTTTTGTCCATCTGTAAGTACGTCTTAAAGTTATGTAGCGTTTGAAGAAAAATTATACTTGCCAAGAAGTGCAGCTTGTACCTAACAAACTCGTTATTTAAAAGAAAAAATGTGTTAATTATCCACTGTTGTTATGATACAGTAAGTAGTTATTTATGTATAAAGTAGGCTAGTCATTTTGATTAATTTGTTTTGGTAGTAAAGTGATTGCGTCCTAATTTGAAACTCTGTTGTTTAGTTATTAGTGAACTGATGATTGTATAGGTATTTTGTAAATGAAATCTCAAGGAACAGGGTCTTTTACAAATTAGACATCATGTTTATCGATGTAATGGTTTAAGTTTGTGATTTTTATTTTAATGAGTTTTAATGAATATTTGTAATGCGAATGAATTTGTTTTCTTTTATTATTTTACTTTACGTTAATGTTTATGTTTGGGTTAATGGGTTTTAAATGGTTTTTTCTTTTTTTGTGTACGTTTGCTCTCACTGTGCCACGGTGGGCGATAGATTAGTGTATTTACTTGTTTTGTTAGATTTGTTCACATGTTTGGTTAAGGACAAATACAGTTGTCCTTGGTGGGCGACTATGTATAGTCCATTTCTGTACATCAATAGTTATGTCAGGCTGCCAATAGATGGCGTCGTGCTAATTAGCAATTTTATTATCCTAGAAGGCGGTGTTACGATTTTTCTGTGTTATTATATAAATATCTAGGAACTTGTAATAAATGTCGCTTATTGAACCTAACTGGTATTTTATTTATTCGACCATTGACCATCTGAACTAGCGCTTTGTTGTGGGTTTGTTCACTCTAATATATTTATTTTAAATAAATATTTATTAGGTCACCAAATGGTGACATTAAAACAAGGACAGGACGAACATGATTATTAGTCACATGAATGTGTGTACTAAGCCGAACATAGATCTAGGACCTATACTCATTGTGCCAAATGGCTAGACGAATATTTCCGTCAATATTTTCCTTAACTTACTCCTTGCAAACTCCATTTACGTTCGGAGGGTTCGACTTCATAAATGAAATTTTCTAAATTGGTCTGTGTGATGGGAGACTCCTCTGGCTTTTAATCTTTAAATTTGGTTCCTTGTCATCATCATCATCCGTGCGGTCTATCCCAGTTGTGAACCCACACTGGTATGAGGGGTCCCAGGGTCCGCCTTTATTATTTTCTTGGCCCACTTCGCGCGGTCTTGTTCATCCTCAGTGGTAAGTCTGTTGGCATGAATGTTTTGACGACGTCGAGCCACCGCTTCTTGAGTCGACCTCTTCTACCAGTACCTGGCAGGGTCGGCATGGCCAGACATTTGTTGCCTACGTAGTTTGCCGATCTCCGTGTGACATGACCATACCAACGAAGGCAGCACTCCTGCAGCTTGTCTGCGATGTCACGAACACGAAGGCTGCCGCGGATGTGGGTGTTCCGCACGAGATCTTTGCGTGAGACTCCACACATCCACCGCAGCATCTTTATTTTCGTGACGCGCAGCTCCTGCTTGTGTCACTCTAGTAAAGGCCATGTTTCACTGCCATATAAAAGGACAGGCCTAATGATAGCCCTCATTAAAATTAAAAATATAATGAATGATATGTGTAATCTGGTTCCTTGTAACACAAATATATTTTTACCCCTTCTTCGAGACCATAACAACCATAGTGTGGTTGTCTAGCACATAATTATATTTTACCCTAACACTTTCTTAGGAGCGTCTAATAAAGAAGTTGGGCACTGGCGCGGTGCCGTTCCGCCTGGCGGTGCCGGCGGGCGCGCCCGGCTCCGTCACGCTGCAGCCCGGCCTGGAAGACGAGGGCGAGCCCTGCGGCGTGCACTACTACGTCAAGCTCTTCGTCGGTGACTCCGAGATCGACCGCTCACATAGGAGGTACAACACAATATTCATTTACTTTTTAGTGAACATAAAATATATCACAATTGGCTACTAGCCAACTGCAAGGTTTAACAGAGAACATAGGAAGTTTGGTGATTGGTCTGTATAACAAAATTGGAGCAAGACGCAATTATTTTGTTTTTTCAAGAAAATTTAACGAACTCATTTTTTTCTGGAATTTGCAAGAACATTGATCAACAAGAAGAAGAACAAGAACAACTAATTGAAATAAAACGAATTATTTTACTTCTAACCTGATGTCCTAGATCTTGACCAAAAACTTTCAATACTTCGCTTTTATTCATGGAAGCATTTTCTAATTACTTCTTTATCGTTCCATCAAAAATTTAACAAGAACGTTTTGATGATGTCAGGAGCACAGTGGCGCTGGGCATCAGGAAGGTGCAGTACGCGCCGGCCAAGGCCGGTCCGCAGCCCTGCACCGTGGTGCGCAAGGACTTCGTGCTGTCGCCGGGGCAGCTTGAACTGGAGCTGACCTTGGACAAGCAGGTGAGCAGTCAGTAGCCTTAGATTACAAACATGGAACGAAGTACAGTCTAATAATTCAATATGCTAGTCAAATATATTTCTTTAAATATTCCTACGGTACAGTTTAACGTGATGAGAACGTCACAACTGAGCACATAAAAATACAGGAGAACATTAACAGCAACTACTCAAACGATTGAAAACAATGTATAGTGAATAAATATTTGACAAAGCAGCAATGCCATGTGGTTATTAAGTTAAAAGGCAAATGAACTTTATGCAACACCCATATATCGAGGTCAACCTCGATAACCTTGTCGCTTATGTTTAGTAGACTATTTGTTAGTCCTTGATCAAAATACCAATTCTGCTGTAGAAAATATGATCAAAAAAATCTTATTTACTTAATATTTCATAATAAGGGCTCAGGCAGACACAGCGAAACCCGCACATTACATATTAATATGTGTTACCTGATATTGATGCGGTGTTTGGATTGCCAATAACAGAATACGTAATAAATTTTACAAAATTGTTGCCTTTTTTAGCAACTATTAAACACTATGTGAAATAAACTTTTTCTAAAACAAAAATTATTTGTCTTCCCAGCTGTACATGCACGGCGAGACAGTGGCGGTGAACATGTGCGTGCGCAACCACAGCAACAAGGTGGTAAAGCGCATCAAGGCCAGCATCCAGCAGGGCGTCGATGTCGTGCTCTTCCAGAACGGACAGTTCCGTAACATCGTCGCCAGCGTAGAGACGCAGTTAGTAGCTTTGAAAAAATATTTATAATAAGTAGACAAGCATACGTATAGCAGGTTGTAGATATTCCAGCTAACCACAGGAGGAAGCGTTTTGCTCTTGAAGGCAAAAGTGAATAGGCATTTTCTAGGCAGACATGTTCAATTATGGAACGCTTGCCATTTTAAACCAGATGCGATTGTGATGAAATTACTGCCTAGTCTACAGTAAAAGATAACAAGGAATTGAACGTATGAGATGAATCTTGAACAAAATTCTTTTACTTGCGTTTTGCTGCCTTCTAAATTTTTCTTTGGTCAAAACATAGTCTGGTGTGTTTCTTCTCAGCACGTCTAGCTGTTCGAAAGACAGAAGATTGAATTTTGTGAGAAACAACGAGTCTGCTCAGCAACTGCCCATGTATGTGTTCGTTCACCCTATGTTTGGTCGTTCAGAGACGGATGTCCGCTGCAGCCCGGCTCCACGCTGCAGAAGGTGCTGCACCTCACGCCGTCACTGGCCACCAACCGTGACAAGCGCGGCATCGCGCTCGACGGCCAGCTCAAGAGGGCCGACACTACTCTTGCCTCCACCACGCTGTGAGTCCACATCAGAAAATACCCTATGTCTTAACAGATGTTAAGACATAGGGTATTCTCCTGATTCAGCACCTCTAGTCTTCGACCTATACAGGTAGTCCGGAAACTTGCTTCGTTTGGTTGCGCTCGACAAAGTAATTTTCCCGTCCCTAATTGGATCCTGGTTTCCCCTAAAGCATCATCAAGGCTTGCCCTCCTGTACCGTTGGAAACTATTCGCAATAGACAGATTTAGTTTAATTATTTGGATCTAAACGTTACTATAATTTGATTCTTGAAGTTATCTACACCATCTTTAGATGGAAATCTACACTACACTTATCCACACACACACTACAACACTAATACACTCTCAACATCATGAGTGTATAGTCATATTATAATAATGTTAAGATCTCAATTTATTTGAATGTAATTTCTCATTACTTTTTAGTTTACCGGAAATTTAAATTATATTAACGATATTGAAGAGCGGTATCTCCTAATACAAAGCACTAATGATAAGCAAATTATTTGCATAAAAGAAGATTTGATTGTGAAATCTAACTTAGGATGAGACAATTTTGGGGCGTCAAATATTTCCTAAAATAATGAATACTTGATCATTTGTTATGTCGCAGATTGTTGGACCCAGACCAGCGCGACGCGTTCGGCATCGTGGTAAGCTACAGCGCGAAGGTGAAGCTATACCTCGGCGCCCTCAGCGGCGAGCTTGTAGCTGAACTGCCTTTCATCTTCATGCATCCGAAGGTATGTTTTAAATTCATTTTCATATAATTTCCCACTATCCCAGTCAGTCGAAGATGTACGAGTATATCTACGAGAATAATTTCTCTATTGATTGACTGATTTCATTCAAATGTCAGATGCATACAAGCAAGTCAGATGGGGCCAAAGCAGATCCCACAAAGTCAAACACTTTAGTACGATCCGTAGGCTAATGAATGATCTATCATTCTCGTTGTAGACAGACTATAGGTCCAGCAGCGATTAATAAGATCGCAGACGTCAAAAACCACTGAACTAGAAGTATTTTGCAACTTTCAGAATAGCGTTATATTTGTGTAAAGGAGCAAGTTATTTCCGTAGGGAATCTGCTGCTTGTTCGAGTCTTCTGTGTGAATGAGGTGCGTTCCAACTCAAAGTTCCTTATGTAAAGTTGATGTTGTACAAAGAAGCCACCCAACTTTTTAGAAAATTACGGATTTCGTAAAGAGTGAATACCTACGTTGGCAAAATTCATATTTCTATACCAAAGGTGCAAAATATTGTGCAGAAAATAACGCAATATCCCTAATTATAAAGTCTCCAGTTATTCTTAGTGGTATTAATATCAGTTGAACCTTTGGTTTTCTCTGAAACATTGTTTATATTGATTTTGTCCCAGACATTACGTGGTTTTGGTTCTACTGCCTACAGAAATGAACCAGTGATTCCACATCAAAGCAATTATGAGGCCTCCTTTTTAATTTCCACCTACCTTTTTAATTTTCAATAAAAAAAAATCTTATTTGTAGGAAGGTCGTGCGAAGGTGATCCACGCAGACAGTCAGGCCGACGTGGAGATGTTCCGCCAGGACACAGTGCACCACCAGGAGAGCGTGGAGGTCTACTAACGGCGCTCGCCGGTACAATAATCTCCAGAACCAGCATTTTCAGTTATCAAATTATTAATTCAATAGCAATCTTACGTTGACGAATGACTGTTGGATGCTGTTCAATTTATTTATTTATTCTTTATTGCACATGAATAAGAGTACACACGGTAGACCTAAAGCCTAGAGGCATTCTCTACCATTCAACTACACGGTCAGACGGAGATATCATAGGCAGTGCGAAAGAAAACAGTTAAAAACTAAGTTCACTTAAAGATTTAATACGAAATAAGAAAATATTAAAATAAAGAAACAATTAAAAGGAAAATAATAGCATACATACAACACATTGACCAATTTTTATTTAAGTATCACTAGCTTTCCGCTAGCAGCTTCGCCAGGAGGACTATTTCTCCCAGGAAACTATGCCATTATTTATATGTTGAGTTTATTAAGCATAACTATGAAGCATTACTTAATCAAATGTTACCACAATAACTGTGTTTAGAGTTAGGAATACTAATGTTAATTTGAATATTAAATATTTATTTATCTACACGTATTTAACTCTACCATTCGCAAGCATAGTCCGTGGGTTCAAAGTAGGTAGTGAGTGATCTACTAACCCCGAGGCGTCGAATTCTACTTTTAAAGCTTCGAGGCGAATTGGCCGGACTCAGTGAGCTCGGTAGGTTCGTAGACCCGAGCCCTGTAAATGACACCGAGCTCTAGACAAAAGGACTCGGAAGCCGCGAGCCTTGTACATCACTAGTTCAAGGGCCTACTCCGGATCGTCCATCCATAGGCGTTTAAAAATGGTATATTACAGGTCGAAATCGATGTAAATTTTTTGGTATTCCAAATATCATATTTTATTGTACAAAATATATTAAACCCATTCTTAACACACTACTTTTAGTGTGCTTCTTAACCTTTCAATGATTAACGAAACTCATTGAAAGAAGAAATAAAGAGTAAGCTCCAAAGGTAACCTGCTTCTTTGGAAATTATAGACGTCTTACTGCTATAAATAATGATGAAAGTGAATAGAGAAACTGGTGTCAATAGTGCAATTGGCTGTTTAAGATTTTGTGTTGTTTGGTGACAGATTGTGCGACAAGATAAGGATTTCCCATCAGGTGGAGCGAGGTCATCTTGACGGGCAATATAAAAAGATTGTCACACATCCCCATAAGACTGTTTCTTTCCTGTGGCTCTCGTTTAGAACCACCTCGGATACTTACGTTCAAACTAACTTAGTTTCAATTATTTATTATTTAGTTATTATGGTTCGGTACCTATGCAGTATTTTTATGATCTGTTTGTCTGGTTTATAGTAGGTCAAGCTCGGACTAGTAGGCACCCTTATAATGGCAATTGACAACTCGATTTCGCATTGTGTGAACTATGGATAAAACCAGGTTGAAAACGAAAACCGCGTTGACATTATTGCCACCCTGTATGGGACTACAAACAAGACAGAGTAAATAACTACCTTTATGAAATTAAACGATGAACCACAAACTGAACGGCGAGCGGCTGATTGCTCACGCGGCGGCACTCGCGAGCAAACAAGCTGATTGTTGGTAATGCCCCCATCCCCACTACAGCCTACAGCACCCCCACACCGGGCAAACGAAGCTAATAATTAAATTAAAATCGCTAACGGTGATTGTTTCGAAGCCGCTGATTGAAGGGCAAACATGGCGGCCGCAGCCTAACGTTACCGGTGAATTCGTTGCGTTATTCAAACTCATGGAACATGCACATTGCGGATGTTTGTTGAAAGCCAGAAGCATAAGTATTAATTGTATCTGCTAGGTGGCTACCTACTTGTTAACATAATTATTTTAGTATTATTTTGATGATTTAACTTACTAGATGAGGTCATACTTGGACTTGCAAAAACACGAATTGAAGTTGACTGGAAATAATATTAGATATATAGAATTCACCAACGAGTATGGTGGGTTCTATTAACTAAACAAAATAAATATGCGCCAGACAACACACCACTGTCATGGTCTCAAAGTAGATAAGGATAAACATTCTTGTGTTGTACGAGGTACCATACAGGGAATTAAGCCAGGGGCGTCTCCCAGCACACCCAGAGTCCCAGATCAAATTTAGGAAAGAACGGTTCCTTAATTGCCCAGACTGGGAATCGAAACCGCGACACTACGCAAGCCAAGGCTAGAAACCGTGCTCCAGCGCACTACGCCAATCGTGTTGTCAAATCACTTAGGTATTATCATGTGATGGTTTGTGGTAAGCCACGGATGGCCTAGAAATGTAGGGCGGGTGAAAGGCTCTGGGCCTCAGCCCAAATACGTTAGTACTTACCTACGTATGAGAAGTTGGTACAGGAGAAGCCTATGTGTTGCCTGCGGTTAGGGGAGAAGAATACTACCGAGGTATCCCTGCCTGTCGTAAGAGGCGACTAAAAGGGCCCTTGGGGTCGCGAAGCGCATGCGGGGGGGCCTGCGTGTGTTTTGGTTTGCGATCCCGAGGAAGACGGTAACGCGTGTCTTCGGACACAGTGGTCTGTGTTATCGTGCACTGGAGTTGAGCTTGCTCCTCCCGAGGCTGGCTGCCAGGCGGCCTTGCGCGCCGAAGGGTCCTGCGAGGAGTCTCTCCCTCGTTGGGGATCCCGGGTCCCTTCCATTCTGCGTCGAAGATGACCACCGTCAGGTTTTAGTGGGTAGGGGTCTCTGTTTTCCCAGGAGTTCCGAGTCCCACATATCCCAGGTGTCCTGAACCCAGGGCCTTGGGAATGCCTAAACGCATTTCCTGACGCAAAAAAAGGAGAAGCTTATATGTATTATTAACATAATTTATACGGTGCTCACAATTTTTTGGCAGTGTCAATACAAGAATAAAAGTTGTATCTTTACCGGAAGCAAATGGTTTTTTTTGACATTAAATTCTAATTAAATATAGTCCTGTGTTCATACTGTTTACCACTTCCATTTCTCTTTGACCCGATGGAGAGAACACAAAAGCCTCCCTAAGCGACATCTAGAGCGAGTGACGGAAAACCTCCAAAGCTGAAAGGAAAGCGTACTATCTTGGCTATTTATTTACTAGCAAGCAAGGGTGTGATGTTCAGAATGAGATGCAGATGTCGCCTTTGAGCTTTGAAAATATCTTTAAAACTTATCAATTGTATTTTTAGCCCATTACTTGCTGTTATTTAAGTAATATTATCTTTATTGCACTCTTTTGCAGTCTTGTCTACGTAAAAAAAATTAAGAAGTCAAGCAAAGACCACCCAGAATATTTTCTGAAACGTAGTGATATTATCAAACGACAGAAAAGAGATAAATTTATCAGCATGTTATACCAACCTGCGTGTCACAAATACATCTATAAAAAAATATATACAATATGTGCATTTCTATATACAACAGCTTGCCGAACGAATTGAAAATATTAAAACCTAATGTATTTAAGAAAAAATTAACGATATGGCTATTAGAAAAATGATTTTATAGTGTTAAGGAATATATAGAGTTTTGTTCAAAATTATGTAAAAACCAGCTAGTTTATTAAACATTTACACGTCTGCATGCAGACCGAATACAATGGACAATTTATGCTATATTTTAAGACCTTTTCGAAATGTATTCTCGTAAATAAATATTTTGACTTTGACTTTGACTTTGACTTAAAGATATTGCTTTAAAATGTGGCGAATTATTTTCAAAGCAAAAATTGGAACAAGCGCCTTCTTCAGGTGTGCATTCATTTTGTTTTCTAAAATTGTGTAAATAAAGTTTTCATAGTACTTTCGACGTGATTTGATTTCTTTACATTGGTTTTGCTATGTCGTTAATGTATTCATGATTTTTCCAAGTGATGAAATAAATGTAAATAAGACAATTTCAGAGGCTACTGGCGTGTCTATGGCAAGTAAGGACATTTATTAAAAGTGAAGTAAAAGCGGCCGTATTTGGTCCCACCGCCCACGTCTAATAAATAATTGATATTAAATTAGTTTATTTTTATTTATAATACTTAAACAAATACTAACACATCTGAAGTTATACATTTCCTAAATAACAACACGGAGATTTTATTAATCATGACTGTGTTGAGATATCTCGCCGCGGCGTATTGCGCTTTTCAATATTGTTCGGGGTTCAAATTTAATTCCTCTGAAATGGTTTTTACGATGTCTAAGGTGCTCTTATCCTGCGAGTATTGTACGTTAGCTAGTTCAATATTCAAATTAAGTTCTTTTTGTTCTAGTATACATACTCGTTCCTCTAACGCTTTGTTGCATTTTTCTAAATGTATATTTCTTTGCATTAAGTCAGTCATTCTATTTTCCTGTTTCCTCAATTTTTCAGAATTTTCTACATTATTGTTTTCTAGCTCTTCGTACTTCCTGCCAAGGTAATCCAATGACTTCTCAGTTTCTTCATTGGTTTTATGTAGTTGTTGCATGGATGTTTTCAAGTCAGCTATATCTCTTTGAGATATCAAAAAGCGGCGATCTTGTTGCTCTTTCATGTCCTTCAACGTACTGCATATCAGTTCAATATCTTCACGAAGTGACCTTACACTCTCGTTTAATGTGTCTGCAGAGCAACAAGTTGTTTTGAATTTACTTGTGGGATAAGAGTCTGAATCAGAATCATTTGCCCGCTTCTTTTTTGCTTGTCTAGGATTTACCCACTCTGTAAGGGATGTAAAGTAAAGTAAAAGTAAAAAATATCTTTATTCATGTAGACTTATAGAAAGTACTTATGACAAGTCATATAGTTACAAAAAAAAAATTAAAGCAAAAATATACTAAAATAAACTTACATAAAATAATACTATGACAGTAAATGTCCTAATTAAACATAATGTGACTCTACCACCGGTTCGGAGGTTGTTTCCGATCGAGAAGACTCCGGCAAGAAACTCGATGGTTACTCTTTTCAATCTTGTTTCATAACACAAAAATTGAATTGACAGAGTAAAGTCATAACAAAAAAGTGTGCAGATGGTTGTCTTTCCCTCCTCACAAAGCTATTAGAATCGAAATCTTTCCTGTTAGTCGCGTTATCGGCCGACGGCAGTTGATCCATTTAGTCCTAAATAGCTCCGCAGTGCTCCCGCAAAATTATGAAGTGCGGTTCTACCCACCGCTTGCTTATTAAAATGCAGTATTTTTTTTCGTCACAAGTAGGTAAGGTTAATGTTTACCAGAAGTAAATACAATTATCAATCTAGCTAGGCAAATAGTATTTCTTTCTACAGGAACAATCTATGGTGGTGTAAGGATTTTACAACGCTAGAACGTTTTCGAGGAAACGATCTATCGGGCTAATGATCTTCGGTCATTCGAAATTCGAGGAAACGATCCATCGGGGTAATGAATCTTGCGGGAAACAAATATTCCGCAAATCGATCTTTAAATGAAATGTCACTCAGGAAACGTGTTTCTGTGAATTGTGTTTCGATATGGCGTAGGAAACCCATTGCCGTGTGTACAGTGCCGGATTAAGACTACTTGATGCCTTAAGCAATCCACGGCTGTCCCCCTATCCATAAGTAGAAAAGTAAAAAAAACTAAGTGTTTAAGTAATACAACGGTAATTTTCATTGTAATTTCGACTATTGGCTACTATTTGACTCAACAGAGCGTTTTAGTGTGTCCAAAGTTTTTTTAGCTTAATAGCGGTTTCAGACTAGTGTTTTATACGCGCGTGTGGCGACACACATCCGCATCGTACTAGCCGTGGTTTAAATTGAGACGTGAATTGATTGTGCGTTCATATTTATGCATTTCGCTCATTTGGAGCGACAGTGACACGAATGCAAATTAGGTAACTTTACACCAGATCAGAATAAAGATTATTTCTTAGTTCAAAAGAAGATTCCGAAGCATTCTTATGGCTAATTATTAATTTCAAATGGTTTTATTATAGCTGAAACCCTTGGTTCTTAAATAAACCCATTTTTTTATTATTAACTAGTCCAGAAACGACCATTTTTTTTTTTAATACTTACAATTGCGTCGTTGTTTCCCTCGATGAAGACAGTTTAAGAAATTAAGTCGTTTGATTCCTCAAATAAAACAACTTTTTTTTCATTAATATTCTGTTTTTACTATGTTAATACTAAAATTTAAAGATATCGGTGACATACGTAGTCAAGTGTAAATGCTATGCTGCATAGCACAATAATAAACATGGACCTCTCACATTATACTTAAGTTACATTTAAGAACTAATCAACATCATTTACTACAATTATTTTAATAATGGACTGATTTATTGCATAAACCTAATTATTGAAGAAAACTTTAAATGTTCTATCGTTTTAAGTAAGTAAATGACTCACAGTTACAAAATGATCACGTAAATGAATAAAAAAAATACTTTTATTAAGAAAAACAATTAGTATAGCTACTACTAAACAATTAAAACAAGCTTTCGTAAAATCCAGAATAACATCTAGGAACAATATTTTTTTCCAGCAAAATACGCAAATCTTGCTTCTTTAGATCTGAAATTGCCAGCTTTGAATTAAAAGCTGGCTCTAGGCAAATTTCTGTGATCCTTAAATTAACACCCGAGCGGGTTTTCCTCACAGTTTTTGTGGGTTTTGTGCTTACTTGTTGCCATTCATCTGCGTAGGAGTACTTTATAGAGTAAGTATCAATACTTTTTACAAATGGAATAGCTTTTATTTCTGTTAATTTTATCGGATTACCTTTCAAATCTTTGTTAATATTTAGCCCAATGTCTTCAAACAGCTTTTTTAAATCATAAAAATCGTCATAGTTTAGCTCGTGAAACACAAAAAACATTACCAGTTTTCTTGGCATTCCTTACGAGTTGCACGTACTGGTGAGGACTGTAAATAGGTCCAGATTTTTTTGCTCTTTTAACTGCCTTCTGAATCAGTGAGTGAGCGTTGTCACCCTAATTCTGGGTGTGGCCCCGAATTGAAAATTTGTGCGTGATTGATGTAATTGGAAGAGTTTGAACTGCATAGTGATACATTCCAAGGAGAAACCTGAAGGAAAACATAATAATTTTAAAATTTGGTAACAAAAGCAATAATAAAATTAAGAACATAAGGATATTAAACGTACCTATTCTTCTGCTGGCCACAACAATTGTCAGAGTAAAATATAATATTGCAATTAGGATGACGTTCTGAAATCTCTTAAAAAACTTCAGTACACAGGACCCGATTTCAATAGCTCCTCTATTACCAAGCTCTTTGTGCCAGAAATAACATTTTGTCTTTCAATTCAGTGACCCAAAATACAAATGAGTCATGTGTTCTCCGATTTTTTAAATAAAAATATGACACATTTACCTTTGCGTCTGTGTAGCTCCCTGACACGTCCACTCTTCGGGGTGCGCCCCGCACAACTGACTTTTCGGTCGCCGTTGCTCTGCGCGCACGTGCCAAAACGGAGTAGTGCTACAAAGACTTTTTGCCCTCTATCGAACAGTTTTTGAACCTACAAATGTGGCGTTTTCACTGCCAATGCAGATGATTCTGTATAGTATTTTGGCATTAATAAGTCGTTTTCGCGTATTTTTGCAAATGTGTCACTGTCGCTCCAAATAAGCGATTTGTAATTTTTGCGTGCTGGTGGACAAAACTTCATATTGCGTACTAATCTGCGGACACCCGCAGAAAGTGTGATATTTGTGTTGAGTGAAATAGCATTTCTTGTCTCTGTCTAAATGTTTTAACTATTATTGTTGTGTAGAATGAAATAAACATATATTTTGTCTTTTGCTAACATTCCTGTTTAGTATTCAAACTAAATAGGTACTGTTAATATCTATAGACGGCGCTAGTGTCGTCCTCTTTGTGTCAAATCATTCCACGCGTCAAACCATCTCTGTGCAAAATAATTATATTTAATGTTTAGAGACAATAAACCAGTGTAAATCAGTGTTCTTAATACAATAAACTATCTGTGAGTTAACTACCAGCGTTTTAGTGATCCTCCCAGCAAGATCCTCATCAGGAAAGCAAAATTAAACATGGTCCTTCAGTAGCCTAAAGTAGCCATTTTGTGAAGTGTAAGACAGGGACGGAAGACATTATGCTGCAGTCATTTTGCGCGCGCGGCGGGAAGAAGGACTTCACAATCAGGCTACAACAATAGAATCAGCGCCATCTTGTGATTGCAGCAGCCGGCCACAGTCGGCAAAGCAGTACACTGATGGCCATAGTACTACAGCGCCATCAAGCGTGTCCGCTACATACTACTTTACCGACAACTACGAAACAACCAATAGCAAGCCACTAGCTTCAACTTCCTCACAAGGACAAGCCAATCAAGGCAACAACTACTTCGACTCGACTACTAACTACGGCAACAGCCAACCAACAACCGACAAAACTACAGTTGTCTGTCAACCATCTTCTTTTTCCCTTTTTCGCGTCACAACGCAACAACACACTATAGCTCCACAGAGCAAAGCTTTTAGTAAAAAAGTGCATTAAAAGTCAAAAATATAGTGGCCACAGCCACAAGCCATTAATATCTTCATTCCAGATACATTTTTTTCAGTAAATCATTCATCCATTACTGGGATAACCATGGATGATATAGACGCCCTGAAGCAGCAACGTGCTAGCCTAAAAGGCAAAATAACAAGAATTGTAAACTTCGTGAACAACTACGACAGCGAATACAATAACATATCTGAATTAAAAGTGAGACTTCAAGAATTAGAAACCATTATGCCCAAATATGACGACGTTCAAATGAGAATCGAGATGTGTGATAGCAGCGAAGAACAGGAGATCGCTAACGAACAAGACCGCCAATTTACAGAAGACCGGTATTATGCCGTAAAATCGAAGATTGAGTCTTTCTTTTCAGCTTTTCAGGTTAACAGTCGTAAGCAATTTCACTCTACTACATCTCACGACTGTTCCATGAAGAAACCACAAGTTAAATTACCGCAATTGGAATTGCCCAAATTCAACGGTGACTTGAAGGAATGGACTGCATTCAAAAACATCTTTTACGCGTCTGTTGATGAAGCGGATTTGCCGACGGTGAACAAACTTCAGTATCTCAAATCTGCCCTCAGCGGGGAAGCAGCGATGCTCATATCGTCCTTACTAATTACCGAGGAAAATTACAGTAAGGCATTAGACATACTTTCCAAAAGATGAATGTTATGCAACGTCATGCATTTGTCAAAGCGAAGACACTATGTTTTAACTGTTCACAGCCATACTATGAGAACCACAGATGCTCTAAACAAGTGTGTTTTCAATGCAAGCGTAAACATCATACAAGTCTACATATGGAAGCCACTACTAATCATCAGATGGATTGTTTCTGGCTCATACAGTAACACATCAAATAATATGGTTGCATTGCACATAAGCATGTTCTCCAAATCAACAGACCAACTGCTTCAGTCCTTTTGGGAGCAGGAGGAAATTGGTACCAGAAAGCTCGAGCGCCCACAAGATAAATTCTGCGAGGATTTATACCAAACTACAACTAAAATTGACAGCAATGGCGGTTATATAGTCAACCTACCACTACAAAATAATAAATTAGAAGATCTAGGTAATTCTTTCAAAGCAGCTTACCGTTGCTTACTACAATTAGAGTCAAAATTTCAGAAAGATAGTACTTTATTTTCCTTGTATAAAGGATTTATTGATGAATATATTCAGTTAGGTCATGCTTATTATGTAAAAGACTTCTCACCTACTGACAAAAACACACTATATTTACCACATTTACCTGTCATACGGCCTGAAAGTAAAACTACTAAGCTGAGAGTGGTTTTCAATGCTAGTTCAAAGTCTTCCACTGGTATTTCCTTAAATGACATTCTCTATGAAGGTCCTAATATTTATAATGATCTCTTAGAGATTATTCTATGTTTCAGATTATTTAGATATGCCTTTTCTTGCGATATTATAAAAATGTTCAGATGTATATATGTCAATGCTGATCAAAGACAGCTTCAAAGAATACTATGGAGAGAATCAAAATCTCAGTCAGTACAATGCATAGAACTTGCAACTGTCACTTATGGCACAAAAAGTGCACCCTATTTAGCATGTCGTACTTTATTACATTTAGCTGAAAGATTCAAAACAAGTCATAACTTAGCCTTTGATTGTATAAAATATAGTAGTTATATGGATGATTTTATTCGCTCGGAAAATAATATAACATTATGTTTACAAGTTTGTTCTCAATTACAAGACCTGCTCAGCAAAGCTGGTTTTCACTTACATAAGTGGTCAAGTAACTGTCCAGAAATATTAGAATCTGTTTCAAAATGTATGACAGACATGACAGACAATCAATCAACATCAACTTCACAAGCTCACTGTAACCTACAAAACAATGTATACGACTTCATAAAGTCAGACATGGTCAAAACACTAGGTCTAAACTGGTCACCATCACATGACACATTACAAATTCATACTCCAAACCTTCAAGAGAGTTTGCCTACAAAAAGAAACATACTATCACAAATAGCACAAATATTTGATCCGTTAGGTATCCAAGCGCCTACAGTAATAATTGCAAAAATTCTTATGCAAGATATTTGAAAGGAAGGCATAGAATGGGACTCACTCATCCCTGATAAATTACATAAACTTTGGCAAAAGTTTATTGATGAATTTAATTATCTGAGATCAATAGAAATTCCAAGATGGTACTTTACAGATATACCAAGTTCCATTATATTAATTGGCTTCTGTGATGCATCAAAGAAAGCTTATGGAACTTGTCTATATTTAAAAGCAGAGTATCCCAACAAAAAACCTACTTGCAATTTGGTTATGGCTAAGTCTAAAGTTGCACCTATAAAAAAAACAGCAATCTATTCCACGACTTGAGTTATGTGGAGCTACATTACTTTCAGAAATTTATAATAAATTTACTAATGCAACTCAAAATAGAGTTCATATTAATCAAGTCATACTGTTCATAGATTCATCTATTGTTCTCAACTGGATCAAATCACCTTTCAAACACAAACTTGACACATATGTTTCACACAGACTGAGTAAAATTGTTGACACAACGTCTGCTGACAATTGGCGTTACATTAATACTAAACAAAACCCAGCAGACTTAATAACACGAGGAATTATGCCCAAAGACTTGCCCAGTAGTATTGTATGGTGGCAGGGCCCTTCCTGGATAGTTGAAGAAGAATCTTCATGGCCTATTTTTGAGCTAAAAACTGTAAACTTTACAGTACATGAAAATAAAGTGCTCCAGACAAACCATGATTCATCTCTCACAAGCACAACAGAGCCTATTTCACAGACATCTATCAATTATACCTATTTCTATGATCTCTTTTGCAATATCTCAAATTATACAAAAATAGTTAGAGTAACAGCATATCTTTTCAGATTTATTAAGAAAATAAAAAATAAGTTGTGCAACATGCAATCTCATCTATCTGTTTTAGAATTAAACAAAGCTGCTAATTTTGTTATTCAGACTGTTCAAAACAAAGCATTTTATAAAGAAATTACAGAGCTTCAGTCATCAGACAAGATCAAACAAAACCTATTTACTTTCAAATCTAGTCCTTTGCGAAAATTTAATCCATTTATTGATGACCAAAATATCATAAGAATAGGAGGTCGCATTCAACACTCTGACATACCATACAATCAAGCACACCCTGTAGTGTTACCTGCTAAAGATTACATAACATCACTGATCATAAAACATTTCCATTTGAAGTTACTTCATTCTGGCATACAAAATACTCTCTATCACCTTAGATTAAATTACTGGGTAATTAATGGCAGAAATGAAGTCAAAAAAGTGATTCATGCATGTGTTCGTTGCACACGATTTAGAGGTCTCACCTGTAGCCAGCAGATGTCGAGTCTCCCATCCCCTAGGGTAACATTTACACGAGCATTTCTACACGTAGGTGTTGATTTTAGTGGTGCAATATCTATCAGGAATGCCATGATACGCAATTGTAAATATACAAAGGGCTACATATGTTTATTTGTGTGTCTCGCCACTAAAGCCATTCATTTGGAATTAGTCAGCGATTTAAGCAGCCGAGCATTCATTTGTGGTTTAAATAGATTTTTATCGCGACGAGGTGTTCCACAATGTTTGTATAGTGATAACGCGACTAATTTTAAAGGCACAAAAACTGAATTACATGAGATTTACAAAATGTTTAAAAATGATACTTCATACAGTGACATTGTGAATTTTTGTTCTAATAATTCAACTGTCACTGTTAAAAAGGCATTTATTTTCAACTAAATTAACATACGAACTTTTGTACACAATCTTGGTTCAAATAGAAGGAATTCTTAACTCTAGACCACTGTGTCCTCTTAACGATGTCCCTGATGATATCACTAGTCTAACACCAGCTCATTTTATCATTGGCTCACCTATAACTGATCTTCCACTAAAACTGAACCAAGCTTGTTAAATAAAAATGAAAACAGACTAAATATGTATCAAAAAGTTATGTTCTATAAGCAAAAGTTTTGGAAACAATTTTATTTCAATTATCTATCAGAATTACAAACTAGAAATAAATGGTTAAGTACTACAACAAACTTAAGAATAGGAGATTTGGTTATTTTTAAGGATGAATGTACATTGCCCACCTTTTGGCCGCTGGGGAAAGTAATTTCTACAAATATTAATAAGTCAGATGGACTTGTTCGATCTGTATGTATTCGTACATCAAAAGGTGATTTCACAAGGCCTATACATAAACTAATTTTGTTGCCTACTCAAGAATCTCTTGAATTAAGCTAAATAAAACTTGAAAAATGTTTAAAAGCATTTATTGTTAAACTTAAGTTGCTGTGTCATTATTATAAGTATAGATTATAGGTACATACAATGTAAGCTCATATTAACTGTAACCACACAATATAGAAAATTTTGTAAAATTGTTTTATCCTACTTACCATAATATTGTTTAACTAAGCTATATATTAATCAAAATTTTGTTATGTACATGCATACTAGTAAATAATATTAGACAGACTTACCTCTCATTTAAGTAGTTAACAACTGTTTTTTGTGTAAATTGATTTACATCTTAGATTTTAAAAACTAAGCACTTCCTGCATTGTTGAGGGGGCGAGTATGTTTAGTATTCAAACTAAATAGGTACTGTTAATATCTATAGACGGCGCTAGTGTCGTCCTCTTTGTGTCAAATCATTCCACGCGTCAAACCATCTCTGTGCAAAATAATTATATTTAATGTTTAGAGACAATAAACCAGTGTAAATCAGTGTTCTTAATACAATAAACTATCTGTGAGTTAACTACCAGCGTTTTAGTGATCCTCCCAGCAAGATCCTCATCAGGAAAGCAAAATTAAACAATTCCCAAATTTTATATAAAAGTAGGTGGTTTGTAGCAAATAAATACACTACATTTTGGAAATTTGTTTTAATCACATCGCCACAGAATCCTATCCTCAACAGCGTGTATAAATATATTAGGAAGTGCACGTAGGCCCAAACAGGCGCCCCTTTTGCTATATAAAAACGTTGACGCGCTTATAAGCTCGTATAATCCATATAGATATCTACTGACTCACTACCTCCGGTTTGAGCGAACACGCCGTAATAAGCCTGTGTACGCGCGTTTGGTTTTCTGAATCGTTAAATGTAGCGTGTGTCAAAGCAACCATATAATATGTTACGAGTACAAGATAAATGTTGTAATGATTGTTTAGGAGCGGTTTCAGAGTAGCGTTCTTGTACGCGCTAATACGGTTGTAAACAACTGTACTTGTAGCAAGCCATTTAAAAAAAAAACTAAAATCTAGTTTTGCAGTTAGTCATATTCTATTAGAAAATTTTGTTTTTTTCTCTCTAATCTGTTCATGAAAACAATTATCCGATTAAACTATTTAAATTTTGGCATAGAAGAGTGTGGTCATCTACTTGAAACTCTTAAAAGATGCACACTTGTTTTATTTCTTTGCACACATTTTTAAATGTTGCACAGCCCAAAATTTCAATGTTTCTGTTATACCTTGCGGTTGACTGGTAGAAAATGCCTCTAGGCATTAAGTCCGCCAATTGTACTTTACTTGTTTGTGCAATAAATAATAAATAAATAAATAAGACCAAGACAGTTATTTAACTTTTTTTGTGAAATTTCAAACTGGTAAAATGTTTTAAAAATCACTGTGGTTGAACAAAATGTCAAGATTTGTTCCTAGCTTCAAAACCTGCCTTGACATGTTAATTTTCTAGACAAAAAGTGCTGTTACGAGTATCTATGTGAGTTTGGTAGCATCGTCAAAAATAACATCATGCAAAGTAACTCGATGGAAAATTTGCGATCTTTTCCAAAGTCATAATTTGGTGAAATCGCTTTAAGATATGTTTGGACCACTGAAACAGCGCCATGCTGATAGTATAATATTGATGAAGAATCGAGCTTTAGATGTCTGTGGTCAATTACAAAGCGTGGATTTTCAAACAGCCCTGCCATTATTGTGCTAGCAAGCAAAATTTACTGTCACGTCAAAATAGCGATTTAATGAAGGCGATGTTCATCCGGACGAGACCGATGAAAATGGCGGTATATGAGAATAGTAATTAATATAAATTTCATCAATCGATTTTTATATCGATTTCATTAGAGGTGATGGAGAAATAATAAAAGTAGAATTTGCTATTTATACCTATTTTGATACATGAAACGCGATGGAACTCAAGCACTTGATTTTAATAACGTAATTAGAAACGCGTCAGGGGCAGGCGAAAATTTAATAGTTCATAAAAATTAAGTGAGTCCTCAATAAAGAAATTGAAAGTAAGAATGTGATTTAAATGTTAGTTGTATGATACATGAGTTGCTAATAATTTCAGCTGATATTCGTTTATTGAAGTTCATTTGAGTAAAGTTTTGGGAAATATCACTGTAAATAGGCTCAAAAATCAGACCTTTTTTTTTGACGACCGACTTGGTGTAATGGTTAAGAAGTTGGCTACTACACCAGAGGTCGCGGGTTCGATCCCTGCACAGTACAAACATTTGTGTGCATGAACATGTCTGTTTGTACTGGTCTGGGTGTCTCCTATGTATAATGAGTATGTATTTACAAAAGAATATGTATTTAAGTATGTTTATCCGTTGTCTAGTATCCCATAACACAAGCTTTAATTAGCTTACTTTGGGGCTAGATGGCGCTGTGTGGAATAATGTCCAGGGATATTTATTTATTTATTTATTTATTATCTTTATCTTTTGCTAACAAGAATATGTACTATGAAAACAAAGGACTTTTTTAATACTCAGACAGTTATAATTACTTTAAGTATAGGTAAAATATATTTGTTCACTACTTCTTCACATCTACAACACATCTTTAACATCATTTACATCTTTAACGATTTCCAGAAAAATTGGTTTGATTGTTATTAATCTCAATTGAAAAATCAATTATAAATTGTTTGAAATCAGATCACTGTGGTCTATTGACTAAATTTGAGCACCGTCACGTCTCTCAATCAGTGGATATTAGTTATAGACTGGTCACTAAGAATCGAGTAGAAAAGTTCAAGAGTAATGTGAATAAAAACCTTTCTAATCTACTACCCCAATGCAACAACATAGATGATCAGTATATGCGTCTTTTTGAGATAATTAAACAGGAACATAATTTTATTTTTCCTAAGAAGAAATTAAAGGTCGATAATTTTAAGTTTAAGTTTAGTGATTGGGCTACGCCAGGCATCCATAAAAGTAGAAATAAATTATACGAATTATATGGTTTAAAAGCTAATTCTAAGTGTCAAAAACTAGTAGATTATGTCAAATTATACTCAAAAATCTTTAAGAAATCATGCCATATGGCTAAGTCTATATTTTTGCGTGACAAAATAAAACAAGCAAAAAATAAAATTAAAACTACTTGGAACATAATTAATAAGGAAACTTGTAAATCAAAACCTCGAGATCACTCATTGGCTCTTGAAATTCAAGATAATTTAATTGAGTCTGAGATTGACATAGCTAATACCTTTGAAACATTCTTTTCTAATATACCCATTGTAACTACAAGTACCTTAAATTCTAGTGCACCGCTAGCTAGGTCCCTGCTCACATCTAGTGTTGATGAGTGCTCATTTCAGTTCAACTTTGTTCATATAAATTCTCATGACATAATCAAGGTGTTTAAGGAACTTAATATGAAAAACACCGAAGATCTGTGGGGTATTTCGATAAGTCTACTTAAATCAATCATAAATATAATCTCAGCCCACTTAGCAGTACTTTTTAATAACTGCATTGACGAAGGTCAGTTTCCCAACTTAATGAAATTTAGTAAAGTCATCCCGCTTTTTAAATCTGGTAGCAAAAGTGACCCATCTAATTATAGACCCATTTCTATACTACCAGCTCTTAGTAAAATCTTTGAAAATTCACACTTTACTTTAAATAAATTACTACATGAGAAACAATTTGGTTTTACTAAATATAGAAGCACTACTAATGCAGGTGTAGCACTTATCAAACACATATTTGATGCTCGGGAAGGCAAGCAGGATGCAATAGGAATATTTTGTAATCTTTCGAAAGCGTTTGATTGTGTGGATTATGAAATCCTACTGATTAAGCTGAGACATTACGGTGTTTCGGATATTTCGTCTAAACTTATACAATCTTATCTCACAGGCAGAACACAAAAAGTGAGTATAAACGGAGCCACCTCTTCCGGTGCCACCATTAGCATGGGAGTGCCCCAGGGATCGATATTGGGCCCACTGATTTTTCTTATTTATATTAATGACCTAACCTTCTCTACTTTGTCAAAGACATTTGTGAAATAGTATTATTTGCTGATGATACCTCGTTGATTTTTAAAATCAACAGAGGTAAGCAAGCATTTGACGATGTAAATAATACTCTTTCAAAAGTACTATGTTGGTTCACAAGCAACAATTTATTACTAAATGCAAAGAAAACGAAGTGTATTAAATTCACTATGCCTAATGTTAAACAGGTTGATACCATTATCAACATGAATGATGAGACATTAGAAATTACGAACTCTACGGTATTTTTAGGAATTACTCTAGATTCTAAGTTACAGTGGGGTCCACATATAACGGCTCTGGCAGGGAGACTTAGTTCGGCCGCATGTGCTGTCCGAAAAATTAGACTCCTGACTGATATTGAAACAGCAAGACTAGTGTATTTTAGTTACTTTCATAGCGTTATGTCGTATGGTCTACTGTTGTGGGGCTCAGCTGCAGACCTTAACACCATTTTTGTACTCCAAAAAAGAGCTATTCGGTCGATATACAACCTTAGGCCACGCGACTCGCTCAGAGAAGTATTTAAGAAGATTGATATTTTAACTGTGCACGCTCAGTATATTTTCGATAACATAATGTATGTGCGCAAAAACTTGCATATGTTTAAAAGAAACTGTGATACTCATACACACAATACTAGAAATAAAAACAAACTTATTACTCCAAGTCTTAGGCTACATAAGGTAGGAAATTCTTTTGTGGGTCAATCTGTAAAGTACTTTAACAAAATACCTTAAAGTCTTGTTGATCTACCTCTTCACAAGTTCAAGTCTACAATTAAAACAAAGTTGATAAAACAAGGTTATTATAACGTGGAGGATTACTTGAACGACAAGAATTTGTGGTCATAGTAGGAATAATCTGCTCCTCTGCTCAAATAATGTATTTTTATTGTTCTTTTGACTGTACTCTGAATTTATTTGTTGTAAAACAAACCAAAGTTCAAAAGAGTAACTATCGAGTTTCTTGCCGGAGTCTTCTCGATAAGAAGCAACTTCCGAACCGGTGGTAGATTCGCATTATGCTCATTTAGTATATGTACTATTATTGTATTATTTTATTTACGTCTATTATCGTTTATATATATTTTTTGTGAATTTTGACTTTTCATAAGTGCTTCTTTGTAAAAGCTTAAGTGAATAAATGATTTTTTACTTTTACTTTACTTTACATTATTGGCCCTGGAATAAATAAGCTTGATAAAAGTTAAGAAGTAATCTTCAAAAAAATACAAACCGTTATCGCAGTAAAAATTCACAAATTAGGTACGAGTTACCTATTCCTAATAGTTCCTAGTAGGTACCTTTTCTTAGGTAAATATAATCGTTTCTGTTGTGTAAATCGATTAGAATCGAAACCCAATGTTTTATAGTCCACAACACTATTTGCTTCATTTGAAAAAAAATGACACAAGCGACCGTACAACGAAAGCGACAAGTAGATATAACCGTAGACGGTTTTATTATCTTTGCGTGTTTTAAGAAACTGATCGAATACAACTGGGTGACAAAAATCGGCAATGTATTAGGATTTATCTAGTTCACAGTACGTTAGTACTTTTTCAAAGTAAAACCACAACAAACAAAATAATTATTTCAAAATAAATTAGCAACAATTTAGGAATGACGTTATTTTGTGATGAAAGGGAACGTTTCCTTCCACTATCTCGGTAACATTTCTTGACGAGTTCTTACAGATCAAATACAACACATTCTGTAATTTTTCTAAATTTCGGTTGACAGCCGCTGCCAATAGCCATATACTTTAAAAAGGTACTCTGTGCATAGACGAGGCCTAAGGGCCCTTACACATTGCGACTTTTTGCAGCGATACAAACGTGATTCAGTATCGATGCAGTCGCAAGATATCTACCCTTACACACAAAAGGCAGCGATACAATCGAGATGCAGTCGCGCGACAGTCAAACGCTCGGTTGTATCGCTGCAAAAAGTCGCAATGTTTAAGGGCCCTACGCGAAGCAGCGTTTGTAGCGGCTAATTTCTTCGCTATTTTACAGGAGAAATACTAAACCAACCTAAATGACTAGAACAATGTCAAATCCCAATACATTTTTTTACGCGAACTATAACGTGAATTTTAACTAAGTAACTCGTGGTAGACGTTGTCTGTGGATATAATAATAAATAATAATAAGAAATAATTTCGAGTAGTTTCATATTTTTTCAAGTAAGAACTGTGGTATTTACGTGACACTCAAACTATCAGTTGGATAATAAATAAAACAAGAATAATCATGAGGATTTATTTCTGACTTCTTTTTCTTAGAAAGTAGTAGCAATTATGCCGCCCATTGCAGTTAAATGTTTTTAGGTAACATTTTCTAGTTAACTTTTTAGCCCAGACTATCTATTCACAAGTCATACCAACATTTTAGGTGTCGTTTTGAGTCCACCAACTCATAATTCTAAACATTAAAATTAAATGGATAAAGAAAATTGAGATTGAATAGCCACGTATACTTAGATAGCACTATAAAACTTATTCTTTACGAAACTGTTACGTGAACTTTGCCGGCTGCTTGTTTCAGATAAAAACGATTTGTCTACTTGAAAAAACACTTGAATATTACATTTTGTTTCCCCACAAACATAACTTGTGTTTTCACATAGATTCTTTAACCAAAATCATGTAAGATCTACCTTGTAAAAATTAGCGAATTAATTGTAGCAATACTCGTAGTAGTAGGTTATCTAGTCGATGATGTTAGCTTTGTAACAGTTATGGAAATATAGCGATATGATAAGAATATAAATATGATTGAGAATAATCATTTACCTACGGAAATGATTATTCTCAATCCTAAATAAAATACTTAAATCTACGTTTTCCATAGGAAACACATTATCAACAACAAACAACACACACAAATCTGATAATTATGCAACTATCCGAATTAGACGACCGCCTCCTCCTCCGGAATTGGGCAGTCCTCGTCCACGGGTAGCTCTGGTGGCAGCAGCGCAGGCCTCAACGCCTCTCGGCTCGCCATCAGCTCGGCCACCAATGCTTCCGCTGTCAGGCGCTCCTCAGGCGAGATTCGCCAGCACTCCATCAGGATACGCCTTCTGTACAGCAAAATGTAAAATTTGGGTGGCCTAAGCTTTAACGTAAAAATGGAAAAAAAAAAACATTGCTCTGCGTTTGTGTATGAGTTTCTTTTTCTAATAATAAGATGTACTGCAACAACGCAAAAGGAGCGTTCTCATTAGGTACTTACGTGTCAGGTGTGGCATCTGCTGGCAGTGGAGGCTGCCCGCCGTTGCTGACATACCGCATCACGCGCATTGGCGCCCAGGTCCCGTACGGTCGCGCGCCCAGCGACACCAGCTCCAGCAACAGCACGCCCAGCGCCCACGTGTCCGAAGCAGCCGTGAACACGCCACGCTCGAGGCTCTCCGGCGCCATCCACAGCACTGGGAACAACCCACGTCGCTGGCACAAATACTCGTCTTGTTCCCCGTCCAGGCCCGAAACAGTTTTCCGTGCCAAACCAAAATCCGCTAGCTTCAGGGAACGCCGCGCATCAACTAAGCAATTAGAAGCTCGGACATCGCGGTGCACGAGTCTCTCTACCGCCAAATATTCAAGGGCAGAGGCGACTTCCCGCGCCATTCGAGTTAGTGACACAGCTGATACGTGGTACGCTTCATCAGTCTCCTCGATTTCTGTTTCTGTGGCCCGTTCGGCCAAATGACTTCTCTCATATAGGTATTCACGTAGGTCACCAAAAAACGCATACTCTAGCAAAACCAGTAATCGTACACCAGTCGCACAGACTCCAATGAGTCTCACAATGTGGTCGTGGCACAGCGTCGCGAGTGTGTAGGCTTCACGTAGCAGTTCGCTCTCCTCTGATGGAGCGACGTCGTCTCGCAGCTCTTTGACAGCCACAGAGATAGGTGGACGATCTGGTGCGCGAAGGATCGCGTATCGCACTCGGCCAAAGCACCCACGGCCGAGGTCATGGTAAAGTGTGAGCGCAGCTCGGTCCACGAAGCGATCGATCAGTTCATTGGCCACAAATTCTCTCTGCGCCAACAATTGCGCAGTCAAAAGTGAATCACGCCGAGACAAACGCTTTATTCGAATTCTTCGTGCTACAAGAAGCACTAAGGTAGTCACCAACAGACATATCACGGACGTGAGCCACACAAAGTCATAACAGAGTGGAAGAAAAGAGATTCCGGAAGTAGGGGTGAGGCAGAAACGTGATCCATCCGTAGGTGGCACTCCTGGGTAAATGTCTTGCTGTATTTGAGCCACGAGTTCCACGCGGCCATTTTTAATACGCCATTGAAGTATAGGCTCTCGTTGCTTGCCTTTCCATCTGTCTACGAAAACTAGTGGGCTAGCCAGAGTACCATCATCGTCGTATTGCAGATTTTGAACAACTCCCTCTGTGTGTTGGTTTTTGAGGCTTGCCAGAAGTAACCTGAAAAAAAACCATAAGAATGCATAAATAAATGGTTCGGGAAATATCGTTGCCAAAACCACACCATATCATGCAAATACGATCATGCAATCTCGTAATCATACGAGCATGCTATAATAAAGATTTGTTGTAGACTTGTAAGAAATTAGTATATTAGGATACAATTTATTAAAGGAACCGAGCGTCAAAGTTAATGCATAAAAATCGAAGGCAAAAACTTACTCGACAGCCCCATTCCCATGTAATTCGAAGTATTTATCTGGATAATCCTGGATAAATTTTTTAAAACTCCTCATGAGCAGCAACAACGCGTCCGCGAGTGGTGCAGCGAGCGGCGGCCACGTGGCGCCTCCCCACAGATCTAAGCGCTTGCGCACTCTATCGCCTGTATGATTCCTGAAGTTCCCACCACGCCACCAGAACGAAATTGTGAAAAAATTTACTTGTACTGTCTTATTTGCACACTTTAATTCCGTCGAGCGCCATTCGCGGAGAATCCAAGTATACTCACCTGGAACTGTCATTCCCAGTCCGTATGCAGCACATAGAATAGTTTTTGCAATTTCTGGGCTCGTATTCACAAACAAAATTCGAGGCATCTTATTTTGTTTGAGAGATTTTAATGTTTCTAGTACGGAAATAGCAGTGACATTAGTTAAAATCTCGTTATATAATCCAATGCTTTTATGAAGGTACAGAGCTTCGTATAATCCCTTTGCGAGTTCGGTGTCTTCTGAAATTAGAAGAAGGCGCTTCCAATCAAATGTGGAAAGAAAATGTTGGATGGCGGTCGCTAATTGGTGGACGCTGCCCGCAGCTGCGCGCGCGGTGGCACCGAGTGGCACCGTCGGCGCGGGCACGTCGTAGAACATAAGCGCGGTGCCCATGTGGCCGGCGTTCTCGGCCGCCATCGCCATGCCTTGTCCAGCAGCTACTACACCAATTAAAGTTTGCCATCGATACGATGTGGTGGTTTTCAGAAACTCGTTGTTCAAGTCACCTTTATTTCCACAGACTACATCTTGAAAATAGACAGCAACGTGTAACTCGCTTTCTTCTTGAAATATCGTCATAATCGCAATCGCAACTTTTTTATATTCATCTCTATCAGGATCTTGACTGCAGAGAAATACCGTAATCCAGTGACGACGCCGTTCTTTGACGTCATTTTGATACCACGAATCAAATTTTGCTTTGTTTTTAGTCGCCCAAGCGCATCCAGCTTCTTCTATTCCGTAGTTAGTTTCAAGGAGAAGTACATTACGGAGATCTTCAGGGGAAGGTGCAAAAACGTGTAGCGTTTGTAAGATTTGTGGAGCAATTTGTCTTAACACGAAGTCATCAGCGACCTTCAGTGACCGCATTGGGTCTAGGTCGATTTGCTGCCCAGTTAGAGGCGGAGGTAGAGTTACGGTTAATACTCCTTGAAAATGTATCCAAATATCGTATTCAAGGAACAAAAACGAACTTTTTCTTTCTTTTAATAAAGCAAATAGTGTTGAACGCGGCTCAGTGTCTCTTTGGAGCGGGGTAACTTTCAGATGCAGAGCAGACTTACGAATTCGTTCGACAAGCTCGTCTGCTGTTTCTTGACGATCTGCGAGAGTATAAAGAGTAGCTAGTGGCCTGCAAATCAAGATGACTTTACTTAGTGGTGACATCTTCTATCGCGTCACAAGAGAAATGAATATACAGTGCAACCATATTTAACTATACTTCCGAATATCTTAAAATCCAAATAATCTAAAAGGAAAATCTCTCTTACTAATATTATAATTGCGAATATTTGTAAGTATGTTTATGTGTATGTTTGTTACTCTTTCACGCCAAAACTTCACGCGAGCGAAGCTGCGGGCAGAAAGTTAGTGTTGTATATTATGAAATGCATACATGTCAGCTGTCGTGAACCCGCAGCGCTTAAGGAGCGTCGCATTCGCGAAGAAAGTCCAGTGGTTTGCGCGCGCACACTCAGCGTCGCGACTGGCATCTGGCGTCAGAAGCGCGTGCAGCCGCAGAGACGCCGGCGCCGCGCCCGCGCCCACCACCTGCAGCCGCGGCGCCGGCGCGAGGCGGTCGCGCGGCGAGTTCACACACCACTCTAGAGGCTGGCACTTCAAGCCCGTCCATGCCATAGACGGGGATATTGTAACACTAAAAAACATACCAGTTTTAAAAATAAACTGAATACCTAACTAAGGATACGAATATATACATACATATACATATATATACATATATTGACGACACGATTGGCGCAGTGCGCTGTAGCACGGTTTCTCGCCTCGATTTCCGTAGTGTCCCAGGTTCGATTCCCGGTCGGGTCAATTCAGGAAATGATCTTTTCTGAATTGACTCGGGTCTGGGTGTGATGGGAGACGCCCCCGGCTTATTTCCTTGTGTGGTACCTTGTAACACAGGGATATTAATCCCTACTTTGAAACCATTACAAAAGGTGTGTTGTCTGACGCATATTTATTAAAAAAAACACATACGAGTAGGTACCATCACAATTATATTCGTATCCCACCCGGGGTATCGCGATGCAAGTTGACTGTTGCCGTCATGGTGAATGGAACACTCAGAAGCCCACTTTTCACCAAGCGTGTGAGAACCTAATGTAGTAGATAAGCCTACTGACATTATCTGGGCTACTTTGGTTATAATTACGGTGGGAAAAACACCGGAGAGCTAGTCGCAAATTTAATAATGAACACAAAGATGGTCCTGGCCATTGAACTCCCTCCAAATCAGGGACTAGTGCCCCCGGTCAGGCGTTACCGGGGGCACTAGTCCCTGATTTGGAGTCTTTGGAGTCACTAAGTCCAGTCCGCTCTTCGCCGCATGAAGAACCGGAAAGCTGTCGGACCCGATGGAGTTCCTATCGAAGCGTGGAAATCGATAGGCTCTCATGGTATGGGCATACTTACCCACCTTTTCAACTGCTTTTTTTTTTCTTGCGCCGGACAGCACACCTCTTGTAATGGTCTCGAAGTAGGGATTAATATCCCTGTGTTACGAGGTACCACACAAGGAAACAAGCTAGGGGCGTCTCCCGGCACACCCAGACCCGAGTCAATTCAGAAAAGATCATTTCCTGAATTAACCCGACCGTGAATCGAACCCGGGACACTACGGAAATCGAGGCGAGAAACCGTGCTACATCGCACTACGCCAATCGTGTCGTCAAAGATTCTCCTCACCGGGAAGATACCTGACCAATGGAGACTGAGCATTATCAGGGTCGGTCGTCAAGGGAAAGGGCTCGGTGCAGGAGTGCAGCAATTATCACGGCATAAAGGTTATGTCTCACACCATGAAGCTCCTCGAGAGCATTGTGGACTCTCGGATTCGACAGGAGTGTACAATCTTGGAGTGTCAGTATGGGTTTCGACCGGGTTGCGGGACCATGGACCCCGTATTTGCCTTGAGAACGCTCATGGAGGGGTACTGACTGAAGAATACACCTCTGCATCTCCTTTTCTTGCACATGCAGAAGGCCTTCGACTGTGAGATGATCGGCTGGGCGCTCCGATCCAGAGCTGTTCCCGAAGTCTTTATTGACATTATTCGGGATATGTACCACGATTCCAGTGCCATAGTTAGGACTGCGGTTGGTGACACGCTTCCCTTCCCTATCACCGTTGGAGTACACCAAGGCTCCGTGCTTAGCCCGTTTCTATTCAGCGTAATATAAGATGTTCTGTCAAACAGCATCCGAGACCACCACAAGCAACCACCCTGGTTGCTCATGTATGCTGATGATATAGCGCTAGCAGACTCGGACAGTGGACGGCTAGTACAACGGGTGAATAAAGGGAACAACTTTATTTAATTTCCGTTTATAGACCCCCCAAATTTTATAACCAAGATAAAATCAGAGAGTTTTATGTTGATTTACGTACACTACTGGACAACTTACCTAAAAATTCAAACGTAGTGTTCTGTGGTGATATAAACATTGATCTGTTAAATTACCGAGATAATCGTGTTATCGCATACGAAAATTTGATGGCCGAATACGACTTTTCTAGATGTTTAAGTGACGTAACCCGACGAGAAATAGTTGTGAATAATTTGGTAGAATCATGTTTGGATCACATTTACGTTAGGGCGCCCTTGTCAATAATTGAGTCTGCAGTGATGAAACATAAGATATCGGACCACTATTACATTTCGGCAGCTATACATTGGAAACGTACTCCAGCCGGAGACCGCGTCCTTCGTACGAACCACGTGACACCGCGACCCGCTACTCGGCGCGTTTTGAATAATAGACTGGTTAGGGAAAAATTATTGTTAACAAACTTTGATGACTTGATGGAGATAGAATGTCCTGTTAAGCTATATGAGTCTTTCGATAACGTTTTTACGAATATTTATAATGAATGTTATATAATGCAAGATATTCAATTAAATAAAAGCAATAGAAATTTAAAGGGATGGATAACTGACAATTTAAAAACAATGATACAAAAAAGAGATAGGTAATTTAATGTATGGTGCAATGATCCAAAAAATATGGTAAATAGGTTAAATTATACTAAATATAGAAATAAATGTAGCAAGGCCATTTTTAAGTCTAAAGTTGAATATGATAAAAAAAGTATATAAGTCTGTAATAAAAATATTAAAAAAATTTGGGACTAGATAAATAGCTTGATAGGTAATGCAAAACAATTGATAGACAATTTAATACTTACAAATATGAAACATAAGGGTAGTTCGAAAGAAATATGTGATGGGTTTGCAACAAACTTTTAAAGTGAAGTTAATCAAATTAGACACTTATGTTCTGTTAAAAAGTTACTGAGGGACAGCTACGTTAATGGATCGGATGTTAGCATGAGATGGCAACCAGTCACTAGTCGAGAGGTTAAACGCGTAATTAAATAAATTATGCAGTAATAAGTCGCCTGGAAGTGATCTCCTGCGGATGTCCGATATAAAATTAGTTGTTGAAAAAGTCAGCCCTGTAATATAGCGAACTTAATAAATTCGTCAGTTGAGCACCATAAGTTTCCAAATAAATTAAAAGAAGCTATAATTCGCCCAGTTCATAAAAAAGGTGACTGTAAAGATTTTTCTAACTACAGACCAATAGCCATCCTATCCAGTATAGACAAAATCATTGAAAAATGTATAGTGAATCAACTTGGAAATTATTTGCAGAAGAATAAAATACTAAACGAGTGTCAACCCATGTTGGACTACACCTGTTTTTCTGACTTAGCGGTCCCCCGACGCGACGCGACGCTTGGAAAATAAAAATATTTGAACTTACCTTATACATGTGAATTTAAAATATTATTTGTTAGTTTTTGGAGTTTATTTTTTGTGTCGGGGGTTTTTAAAATTTTACATTTATTTTGTCCTTTTTAAAGTAGGTAAAATATAAGGGAGATATTTAAAGTGATTAAATAGTTGAGTTTGAAGTAACACAGTAGCAAATTTCAAATCATTAGGACTTATGAAAGGTAGTCACATCGCCTCATCAACTATTAAAGACCTGATGATCTTCAAACGGCTGATCAGGTCATGGTTACCTTACCATATACTTTCAATATCATTGAAGTAACACGGTACCAAATTTCGAATTGATCGGGCATAAGGAAGTTGGTCATATCCCCTCATCAACTAGAAAAGACCTGGTGATCTTCAAACGGCTGAACAGATTTTCATGAAACATAGCTAAGAACACTCGGGATAAAATTATCAATGACACAAAAAAAACTAAACGAAAATCGGTTTATCCGTTTGGAAGCTACGATACCACAGACAGATACACAGATACACAGATACACCGATACACAGATACACAGACACGTTAAACTTATAACACCCCTCTTTTTGCGTCGGGGGTTAAAAAGTACAAATACATTATTAACAAAATTTACAGATGAAATTAGTACTCACTTAGAAAATAAACAGTTTATTGTGGCTATTTTTTATGATTTTAAGAAAGCATTTGAGACCCTACACACGGAAACACTTTTGAATGGAATGGGCGAGTGTGGTGTGGGGCAGCCCCTGAATCAGTGGTTCCGTGATTATCTCACATCACGCAGCTTCCGCGTGAAGGTTGGTGATGCGTTCAGGAGACGGCGTAGGTGAGGTGTGGGGTTCCGCAAGGTTCTGGATGTGGGCCAATCTGCTACTTACAACACGTCAATAGCTTATGTAATGTACTACAGCATTGCTCGGCGTATATGTTTGCGGATAACTTATTTACGCTTCGCGCCGGCACTGATGTGTCATTTGGTGCAGTGCGATATAGTTATGGTAGTTAAATGGTCGCATGATAATGGTATTATTTTAAACTCTGACAAAACGAATCTACTAATTATCCACTCACCGTATCTGCGTCCTGCTGGGTCACCACCCTTCATGTATACACATAGTCTTTCGTGCCTACATAATAGTTTTGAATGTTGTAATTGTACTCCCATTAAAAAAGTAGATTGTGTTACTTACCTCGGTGTTAAAGTAGACAATAATTTTTAATGGATACATCATGTAGACTACATTTGTAATAAGTTAAGATTACTCTTAGGTAAATTTTATCACTTAAGATTTAAGGTTCCTACTAGTACATTAAAATTATTATACCTTTCATTAGTTGAATCAGTTTTGGGATAAGCTCTTGACAGTTTTACGGACTAACATTTAAAACACACATTGATAAGCTTGAAGTACTACAAATTAGATTCCTTAAACTACTAGTAAATAACAAAACTAAAGCAAATTGCAAAGGAAATTTTTATAAATTGTTTAAGACATGTAAAATTCTCCCTGTCAGCTTGAAACATAAATACCTTTTAGTATTAAATAACCACGACAGTCAGGAGATGGCTATGGTAACGGCAGGGCAGGGGGTGCTAGGAATCCCCGGGTAAGATCCGGCTGCCAACAACGACGACTCGACCTGGCAACATATAACACGCGCACACTGAGGCTCGACGCGAAGCTCATAGAGTTGGAAGAGGTAATTAGTAAGTTACATTGGGATATCATTGGGTTATCTGAAGTCCGAAGAGAGGGGGAGGACTCGATAATCCTGCAATCCGGTAACTTACTATACCACCGGGAGGGCGACCAACAGTCCCTAGGTGGTGTCGGGTTCATCGTCCACAAATCCCTTGTCAACAACGTGATTACTATCGGAAGTGTTTCGAGCAGGGTAGCGTACCTGATACTCAGAATATCGAAACGATATTCGCTGAATGTCATTCAGGTCTACGCTCCGACCTCAAAGCACGACGATGTCGAAGTGGAGGCTATGTATGAGGAGATCTCTAAAGCCATGCATAGCTATAAAACCCACTACACGGTTGTGATGGGGGATTTTAATGCAAAGTTGGGGCAACGTTGCGGTGATGAGTTGAGAGTGGGGCAATTTGGATTTGGGCAACGGAACAACAGGGGCCAGATGCTGGCAGACTTCATGGAGAGGGAGAACCTCTTTATGATGAACTCCTTCTTCAAGAAGCCCGTAAGCCGCAAATGGACCTGGATCAGTCCGGACGGTAGAGTCAAAAACGAGATCGATTTTATCATGTCGACGAAGAAGCATATATTCAATGATGTCACTGTGATCAACGCTGTTAAGACAGGAAGCGATCACCGCATGGTCAGAGGCACATTGAATATCGACCTAAAGCTTGAGAGAGCGCGACTGATAAAATCCACGCTCCGACCAATACCGGCTCAAATTCAAAACCCCGAGTGCTTTCAGCTCGAGCTTCAAAACCGCTTCGATGCCCTTGAGAACAGCATCGATGTGGACGATCTGTACAACATGGTGGTGGATACTGTCCGTACGGTAGGGTCCAAGCACTTTAAAACCCGCCGTCCCAAATCAAAGAAACTCTCCAGTCAGACTCTCCTACTCATGGATCAGAGAAACGAAATGAGGCTACAGAACTCAGCGGATGCCCATCGTTATCGGCAACTCAATAGACAGATATCTAAGTCTTTGACGAGCGACCTTCGCCAATTTAATACCCAGCGTATTAAAGAGGCAATTGAGCGGAATAAAGGCTCCAAAGTGTTCGCCAGAGATCTGTCTATTGGGCAAAGCCAATTGACGAGGCTGAAAACTGAGGCAGGTAGCATCATTTCGTCAACACCTGAAATCCTGAGGGAGATTGAGAGTTTCTATGGACAGTTATATTCCACGCAAACACCTGTTGAAAGCAAGGCTAAAGATCCTAGAGCCAAGCTTACCCGACACTATACCGAAGATATCCCGGACGTCAGCCTGTACGAGATTAGGATGGCTCTCAAGCAGCTTAAAAACAACAAGGCGGCGGGTGGTGACGGAATCACAACCGAGCTCCTGAGAGCGGGCGGTAAGCCGATACTTAAGGTCCTCCAGACGCTCTTCAGTTCTGTCATCCTCGAGGGAAAAACGCCAAAGGCATGGGGCAGAGGCGATGTGATGCTGTTCTTCAAGAAGGGTGACAAAACTCTCTTGAAGAACTACAGACCCATCTCGCTTCTGAGCCATATCTATAAGCTGTTTTCGAGAGTCATTACGAATCGTCTCGCTCGCAGGTTTGACGACTTCCAACCTCCCGAACAAGCAGGGTTCCGAAAAGGCTATAGTACCGTAGACCACATTCATACGCTGCGGCAAGTTATACAGAAGACCGAAGAGTATAACTTGCCACTTTGCTTAGCGTTCGTGGACTACGAGAAAGCCTTTGATTCGATTGAGACCTGGGCAGTACTGCAGTCTCTCCAAAGGTGCCAAATAGACTACAGGTACATTGAGGTGCTAAGGTACTTATACCAGAACGCCACCATGTCGGTCCGATTACAGAACCAGAGCTCTAATCCGATCCAACTACAGCGAGGCGTGAGACAAGGAGACGTTATTTCTCCGAAACTGTTCACGGCTGCGTTGGAGGATATTTTCAAGCTTCTGGACTGGAAAGGACGCGGCATCAACATCAATGGCGAATACCTAACACACCTGCGATTTGCCGATGATGTAGTTCTTATGGCTGAGACCTTGGAAGACCTGAACATAATGCTCGAAGATCTCGGTAATGCTTCTCAAAGAGTGGGTCTTAAGATGAACATGGACAAAACAAAACTCATGTTGAATGCCCATATTGCACCCGCTCCAGTTAACGTTGGGAACATTACACTCGAAGTTGTTGACCACTATGTTTACCTGGGACAGACAGTCCAGCTAGGTAAGTCCAACTTCGAGAAAGAGATCTCTCGTCGAATCCAGCTCGGATGGGCAGCGTTCGGGAAGCTCCGGCATATATTTGCGGCCGAAATACCTCAGTGTCTCAAGACAAAAGTCTTTGACCAGTGTGTGTTGCCAGTAATGACCTATGGGAGCGAGACGTGGTCCCTTACTATGGGTCTCATAAGAAGGCTCAAGATCACCCAGCGAGCAATGGAGAGAGCGATGCTTGGTATTTCCCTGCTCGATCGAATCAGAAATGATGAGATCCGCAGGAGAACAAAAACAACCGACATCGCTCGAAGGATTGCATCGCTGAAGTGGCAGTGGGCGGGACACATAGCGCGGAGAACCGATGGCCGTTGGGGCGGAAAGGTTCTCGAATGGCGACCGCGTACCGGACGACGTTCCGTGGGCAGGCCCTCTACAAGGTGGACCGACGATCTGGTCAAGGTCGCGGGAAGCCGCTGGATGCGGACAGCGCAGGACCGATCGTTGTGGAGATCCTTGGGGGAGGCCTATGCCCAGCAGTGGGCGTCGTTCGGCTGAAATGATGATGATGATGATGAGTCAGGAGATTGGCCCAACATTGGTTAATCATGGTCATTGCACCCGGTCTATGTCCGCGGGCAAATTTGAGATACCTAAAGTTAATAACTACTTTGGTGACAGAACATTAAAGAAACGGATACCATATCTATTGAATCGGTTGCCTGAGGACATACGCCGAGAACAAAATATAAAAGTACTTAAAAGAAAACTCAACAAATATTATTTAGCTAATTTACCATAGCATTTAAGTTTAAGTTATATAAGTTAGAGACTCATGATCCCACAGACAAACTGTGAAAATAGTTTTGTGGGACAACTTACTAGTCCACTGTAAAACAACTGTTTACAGTTGTGTTTATTAAATAAAATAAAAAAAAAGAAGTCGACCCAAGAAGCGATGGCTCGACGTCGTTAAGGGTGACATGCATGCCAACAAACTTACCACTGAGGATGCACAAGACCGCGCGAACTGGGAAAAGAAAATAAGAAAGACGGACCCTGGGACCCCACACAGTAGTGTGGGTTCACAACCGGGATAGACAGCACGGATGATGATGATGACAAAGGTGGTCCTGGCCAGATTTAAATTTTAAACCCTGGGCCATGACGTTCCCAGAGTAAATTCCTGCTTAGTATCTAATTATTAGTATCTAAGGGAGACCCGGTGCGGCGAACTCCCCCCCCCCCCCCCCCCCCTGCCCCACACTAGCGTTTTTTAGCCGGGAAGACGCAACGCACAGATACCCTAGTGTGGGGGGGGGGGGTCGCCGGCAAGACGCCGACGCTCAAAGAACGCTTGGGTCTCTCAATGGCCACGAAAACAGATCAACAAAGATGCTCAGAGATTATATTGATAAATGAAAAGAAAGTTCTTACTTATCGTAAATAGCTTTCGAAGTGTCGATATCCTCGCAGTCTTTCTGCACGTAGTAGACGAGGTTGCAGAGATGGTGCGGTTCCGATCGCAGCAGCGCGAGCTCGACGTGGTGGTAGCGCAGCGCGTGACGCAGCATTACCGTCAGCAGCACCGCAGCCGCTCGGCTCGGCGCGCGCCCGTCCCAGTACACGCGCACCGTGCGCGCGAGTCCGTACACGTATACCTCGTTGGAAGGCGGGGCTGTACCATTTTCTGTTAATATGCAAAAACTTTACTGAATTATTTGTAAATGTTGGAGCACGGTTTAAATCAAATCAAGTCAAATCAATTCATTTATTGCTTGCCACAGTATTAAAAAGATCTTAAACTAAGTACAGTGCTTGTGACGCTCTATTAGGGCATTGCAATATTTAGAGGGTATTAGTTTATGCCCCCTAAAATACATAAAACAGATAACAAAATCAACAAAATGAACATCACCGAGATGCAAAAGAACAAGTTGTTTTCCCTCATCTATCAACAAAGAACTCTTTCAAGTCGTAGTAGCATTCAGAAATGAGATGCTTCCTTAAACTAAGAATAAATGGTTTGATATCTTGAATTTCTCTAATTTCATTCGGGAGTCTATTATAAATCTTGATGGCCATGGAATGTGGCCCTAATGAAAGCAGTTTAAGTGTTTTAGATTGGCCTTTCAGTTGGTTAGCTCCTCTATTATTTCTCTTCAAGTGAGCGTTTCTTATAGGAGAATACAAATCTGCATGTTATCGTACAAATTTACTACATTCCAAAATATACAAAGAAGTCAAAGTCAGTATGGCATGTTTTTTGAAATAAGGTCTGCATGAATCCATTTGATCAATGTTGGCAAGAATTCTAACACATTTTTTCTGTAAAACAAGACGCTGTTTACCTCAGTACAGCTGCCCCATAAAACTTCCATAGGTAAGTCTGGAATGTACGTAGGCATAGTATGCAGAGAGTGCAGTTGTGAAGTTTGTAACCTTTTTTAAGTTATAAAGTGCTTAAATAAATGACGACAACTTACTCATCAACCTTTGAATGTGAGCCTTCCAATTTAAATGTGAGTCTATGTCAATACCTAATAGTGTTGCAGATTTTACAATATCCAACTCTAAATCGTTGTTTGCAAATGATATTTGCAATGGAGATTTTTGGTTGGGGTGGAATTGAATTAATTTTGTTTTATTAATGTTTAATTTCAAGTTATGTTGTGTCAGCCAATACCATATGTATATTTATTTTATTTAAAGTGGAAATTAGTTTATCTTTTAATTCAGTGGTTTCTGTGCAAGATAACACTACTGAGATGTCATCCGCGAAAAGCACGCAATGTTCATCTATCTCTTTATAGACCTACTTATGTAGGCTATTTAAATAGACCAAAAACAAAAAACACCCTCATACGCTATCTTGCAGTATAGTGCCCTTAAGAAGAGTCGCAGAGGATCTGATTTTCTGACTTTCACGGGTTTTCATGTTGACATTTTCAATTTCTATTGGGGTGAGCGATTTTCAAGAAAAGATTTGAACCAATTATGAGTTAATCCTTTTATACTAGAGGCGTAGAGTTTTTGCAAAATAATTTCGTAACTAACTCTATCATAGGCCCTACTCATATCGAGCAATAATTTCAAATATATATTTAACACATTTGTATACTGCCAATGACGTAGACGAGTTCTTTCGAAACCCATATTGACTGCAATTTAAAATTTAAAATTTTTCATAGAATGAGTAGAGTCGGGTCACCATTGCAGTTTCAAATATTTTTAAAGAAGTAGGCAATTTTAGGTAGATTGGACGATAATTATTTGGGTCCGCCTTGTCTCCTTTTTTATGGACGGGTTTTATTAATGAGACTCTTTTAACTCGGCTGGAAAAGTTCCCTGGTCAAAAGATTGGTTTATAAGCAAACAATAAGGTAAGGTTAATTCATTTATACATTTTTTTATTAGACTTGGAGGCATTTCATCTACTCCGGAGCTCTTTTTATTTTTAAGATTTTTCATAATTAATTGTACCTCACGAGGTTCAACCGGTCTTAGAAAAAAGGTATTTAGTAGCTGTTCGTCAGAGTAGTTACATTTATTAACTTTATTTAAGTTTCGGATTGATATGAAAAAATCATTAAAACAAATTGCTACCAATTTAGGATCATCGATCAATGAATGATTACCATTTAATTTAATATTTCCTCTATCTTTTGGGGGTTTGTTGTTTGTCCCTTTGTGTACTATTTTCCAAATGATTTGGGATTTGCAATCTGAGTTTCGAAATCTCTGAATATTACAATTATTTCTTGATTTAGCGACAACTTTCTTCAATAATTTTGTGTAGATTTTATAATAATTTTTCAATATTTTATACTTGCTTTGTGATACCATTAATTTTAGAAGTCTTTTATTACGACAAGAGGTTATTATGCCTTTAGTTAGATATGTTTTTTAGATACTGGTTTGATTTTAATTAGTCTTTCAGGTATGCATTTATTAAGTAATTGACATAGACATCGAATAAAGCTATTATAATTAAAACCCACATCATTTCCGGATTATATTATAGTATTCCAACTTATTATATATTTTTCAACTTTTCTTTAAAACTTTGTATGTTCCTTTCATTAAATATCCTTTTTTTGATAAAATGGTGATTAATATCCTGTTTAGTGTAGACAAAGAAAAAACAATACCTCGATGGTCAGAAAAGCCAAGTTCTTCAACACTCGTCCGCAAGGAACCTTATTACCAGAGGCTCACCTGTGTGTACGAGCGGCTGCTTGCCTACATATTAATACCATGCCTACTTTCATACATCATGTCATGTCAAACTGTCATGACAGATAAGAGTGTTTATTAGCTAATTTTGCAAACCATACAAACTTTTGTGGTTGATTATACCTTGTCCAATTTAGGGTGATAATTTTGACAGTTCATGCCTATGAAGTATTGTATTCTTTTTCGGTAAAGTTTACTACATATTTATTGACGGGTACCGTCCACTTAGTGAAGTGCCTTGCAAACGAATAACAAAAAAATATAGAAAACCGGTTGTGAAACAAAATTAATCTAACATATAAACTTCGTGAACATCGTTTGTGAACAAGAATTGATAATAAATTCAAGGGACAGTTCATTTATTAATTTATTCATAATACTAAAACAAATACTAACACATCTGAAGTTATTGAAATGAACCTGAAACTAAAAACCTTAAAAAATATAATGTAATAACTAAAATATATTAATAAAAGGTGTCCCTAGTTCATTTATTGATGTTGACGATGATGATTATGAAAGTGATTTAGGGTGTGCACCATTATATTTTCTAGTTATAAATAACTCTAAATCCTAATGCCTACCTAATTTACTATGAAAGCCTTGAGGGCTTATAGGTCGTAATATATTTATTTAATATTCTTTTTAATGCACATTGATATAAACTGACGATTCCAATTTCTATGCAAAAAATATTCGATAATCGAATCGATTCACTAACGAATAAAAACTACCCCAACCCTATTGTGAGCTGTCAAAATTATCATCCTCAATTGGACAAACTAAAATGTACACAATCATTAATGTCAGAAGAGCGAACATTTGGAACGCAATACTATCAAAATGTTTCTTAGGACCATTTGAGGGTAGTTTTTTAAGCATCCATGTTGCTGCTGCCTTCTTTTTCTCTCCTGTACTTGATGTGCACCGACCGCGACGATACCAAAACAAGCTGTTATCGTGACTTTGACTAGTGCTCCTCGACGTCAGAGAGATAATAGTGGTGTGCAGATTGTGATCGCATCGTTGCAGTGGCGTGTTCTCTCTGGCTTCACAAACACACAAAGACCTATTTTATTTCATCAACTGTGTTATTGGATAAGATAGGCATAAAAATTTTGCGGAATATTCTTCTTCTCAGTTGTTCACTCTTGGCAGAGTGGTCGTGGTCATAAAATTGGTCGATTCTTGCGCCACCGCTGCTTTCGCGATCAGCGCAGCTCGATGCTTAGCAGAGTGGGAGCAAATGAGCAATCATTAATAAAGTGTGGTGTCAAAATAAATTTATTTATATTTGGAGTACGTCACCGACTTAATAAGGTCTGTCCATCGTGTCGGAGAGCGTCCACGAAATCTTTTGCCTCGTGGAATATAATTAATGTTAAACTATCTACGTCAAATCTACTTATCACTTAGTTCGGTCCAATTCAGATACTCGTTTGTTCGTATTATCCAGTCGACCTAGGCCGATGATTAAGAATGTGATCTTGATCATCGCGTTATTAATTTGTTAATAATCATTTATTATTTTATGTCAAAGTGAGCACAGGTACCTATTCTCGCTAAATGTGATCTGATTGGTTTGCTAGGTAAGGTTTTGCCAAAGAATTTCGGTTTGGTGCTGTTTTAGAATGAATCATTATTTCACCAACTCCTAAGCATGTTTTCTGTCTGAATATCACTTCAAATCGATATAACATATATAATTATAAAAGCGAAAGGTCACTCATCACGAAATTTCAGAAACTACTAGTGCTAGGAGTTTCAAATTTTGCATGGAGGTTCGTTGTAGGACGTAGGTGCCCACCAAACGGTCCACATCGCATCAGATAGTAACGGATTTTACAATCTTTAAACGAAATTAAATCTTGGACACAGTCTTTAAAAGTCTATAACACCAAGTCACGCTTGTCGCCGGCTGTGTTACAAAATTCACCCGTCGACGCACACACCCGCAGTCAAGACGGGATTTTGCGGTATTCGACCATTATGGGGTTTGTTTTTTGGGGTAGATAGTTTGTTTGTATTCAAACTTCCTTACTAGAAGTGCTAGGAGTCTCAAATTTGCACAGGGGTTCTTTATAGGACGTAGGTGCTAACTTAGACGGGATTTTGATCCTATGTCGTAAAAAAAATCCTGTAGGTATGTCGTAAAAATGAAGGTCACGCGGGCGAAGCCGCGGGCGGAAAGATAGTAAATAAATAAAATTCAATACTCTAAAAAAGAAAAATTATGATAGTAAATAACAAAAACGGATAAAAGTGATTATATGGCTATAACGAGCATCGCCCCAATAGGAATAGCAGAAAGTAGCTTACTGGTCCGTGAGTAGTGATCCTCGAGCTGCAGGCAGAAGTTGTTGCCAGCTGGTCGTCCGGTCAGTTCAGGTGCTGGCTCGTCTGCAGCTGCGACGGCACGAGCGGCAATCAGCACGAGTGCTAGTAGCGCCGCAGCCCAATAACCTGTGCCTCTCCCCGCCTTTACGCGCATTCCTCACTAAATAAATGCGTGTTAATTTCCATTATTATAAATTCAGACTTTTTTGATTTTGACAGTCTATCAAAATCTTACTCAATGAAGCAACGTAGTGTTATTATATTATGCTCTTGGCTGCTCTTTGCTTAAATCCATTAGGTCATTGATGTAGATCAAAAATAGGAGTGGCCCAAGTACACTACCTTGCGGAACTACAAATTTATTACACAAATATTTAGATTTATGTTTTTTTATTATATTTTTATCTTTTGTCATGGATATTGACACATACTGCTGTCTGTCACGCAAGTATGATTCTAGCCATTGATGAGGTAGACCTCTTATTCCCATCATCTCTATTTTTTGCAACAATATGTCGTGATCAACGAGATCAAATGCCTTTGACATATTGCCATTTGCCATTGAAGCTGTAGTCATCTTTCTCATGTCTACGTTAGTCAAAACCTCTTGAAATAGGCAAATACAGCAAGATTAGTCGATTTGTGTTTCTGAAAACCATATTGATCTTTATTAATTAAGTTGAAAGACGAACAATAGTGCATTAACCTAGTAAACATACATTTCTCAAAGATTTTTGCTATTGTTGGTATGAGAGTTATAGGCCTGTAATTACTAATGTCGTTTTTGCTGCCCTTTTTGTGCAACGGCTTAACAACTGACAGTTTCAATCTGTGGGGATATTTTCCACTTTCAAATGACAAATTTATAACGTAAGTTAGAATAGGCGATAACTCATTGACGCATTCTTTGATTACCTTAGTGCATATTTCATCATGACCCTCAGAGTTTGTATTTTTTAGAGAAAGAACTACTTTCTTAACTTCATCTTCAGAAAATGGCTTCAGATATATTGACAAACCTGATTTATTTGCTTCTACTCGTCTATTATAGTTCTTCGAAGATTCACTTCGTACTGTTTTGTGTGATGAATCAATAAAATATGCATTAAATATAGTTGCTATTTGCTCGGGGTCATATATTGTCTCTTTGTTGGGTTTAATTTTTTCAATACCTCTATTAATTATTTAGTTTTCTTGGTTTTTAATAACTTGCCATGAGGCCCTACATTTGTTGCTACTATTTTTTATAAATCTATTGTTTTTATTTTTTGTGCTTAGTAAATACATTCCTTTGGAATTTTTGAACACTTGAAATAGTTAACTTTTGAGGTCATAGTCTTATATTTATAGTATCCAATTCTACGCGCACGTTTGGTTTTACAGCTTTTTCTAAGACCAACTGTTATCCAACTATTTCCAGAGGTGTCATTGTGTAATTTTCTTTTTAGCTTTGGAAAACACAAGTTGTAAAAAAGTTGAAATTGCTTACGAAATGCGTCTTAAGACTTTTCGAGGTCATTCTCCATGTATACTTCATGAAATGATAATCTACTAATGCTTTCACGAAACAGTTCTATGTTCTCTTTTATGCTCAAAGATAAGTTTAGGATTGTCGACATTATTTTCTACAGGGATTTTCAACATTTGAGCTGTCTCGCGATCTGACAGCCCAAGAGGTAAAACTGATCCAAGAGCTTCATCAATATTACTTAATATAAGATCTATACAAGATAGCCTTCGAGTTGCCTCTTTATGTGAGAAGTCAAATTATAGTTTTTAGCTAGATCTCTCAAGGTGTTTGACGTTTTGTCAGACTTCAGGATGTTAATATTAAAATCACCTACAATAACTACTTTCTTTTTCCTACATTTATTTAGTTCATTAAGTACGGTGTCGAGTGTCTGCAAAAAAGTAACAACATTCGATGTAGGAGTTCGATACAGACACATAATTATTAAATTGTTAGTTGGTATTTAACATTTGTATTTGTTGTGTGTCTGGGTGTTATTATCTATTTAAGTATGTATTTAGAAATATTTAAGTATGTTTATCAGTCTCTGACGGCCTTATTACAAGCTCTGCTTAGTTTAGGGTCAGATGATCTTGGTGTGAATTGTCCCAGATATTTATTTATTTATTTTATTTATTTATTTCAATAGCACAACACTCAAAGTTTTTAGTCATAGCATGTTTAACTACAGATGAGTTTTTTTTGAATACTAGACCCTTCCTAGCAAGTATACAGACACCTCCCTTTTTATTTTCTCTACTAAAATAGGCAGCCAGATCATAATCGAGCAGCTTGAAACTATTTTCATTACCGGCTGGTAAATGTATTAAAGGCTTTTAAGAAGGTTTCAGTGAAACATATCACATCAGGTGTGTTAGTTAAGTCTCTGAGATCTGCTAACATTAATTCTAGTATATCCTTTTTTGACATAACACTAGCTATATTCTGGTGTAATATTTTGAACATGTTCTTTTCCGCTTTATTAACGAAAAAAATTAGTTTCTGTAGCAGTTACACATTTATTATAAATGTGTGGTCCAAGAAAACAAAAATTAATATGTGAAAGAGCTGTGTTCTATTTTTTGGTTGGGCACACTTTCCTTCCTACGCTTTTTCTGCACAAGTTCCGAGTTGTAGGTAAGTTCAGAGTGTTGCTTCAGGATCGTATGTAGAAGGAATGATTGACAGGAATGCCTGACAGTGAGAAGGTCCCAGTGTTTGTAAAGTTTATCAGTGGGAAAACGAAATGGCAACCCGGCACTCATCTTAAGAATGGCCCGGTGAGCTCTTTCCGCCTCTATTATCCGTCCGGCCGAAACGATATTGCCTTTCACAGTAATAGATATCTTTTGTCACGTGATTATGGGTTGCCGTAATATCACGCCTGAACTGTCTTTTGTTTTAAACATAATTTTTAATGTGCGTCAGTGAGGGCAGACATTGTTGTTTCGTCATGTTTTTGTGTACCCGAGTAAAACATTGTTGTGTTTCTAATTTAACTAATAATTTTCCTAGCAATCCGTTTTCTATTAGCGTTTCACGACATCCTTGTCACGTTAAAATTATAAAGAAACTATCTTCGCTGTATAGGTTTGTATTAATTCTTAATAATAATGTCGAAGATGTATGTATTGTTTGTAGGAGACAACCTAGGTCACTAAATGTTGCAACTCGTTCTTTGTGTATAATGTATAAGAAAGCATGTACTAAAAACTACTATACGACAGGAAATATAATATTGACGGCTAACATTAATCTATTTATTTACACTACAACACAAACCTTGCATAAAGTATTTACAATAACAAGGTGGTTTTGGCGTTTTGTCTGTATTTGTCCTGGGGAAATACTACGGTTTCTGATTTGTGATGCAATCAATTTTTACATGGTTGAGTTGATGCAGTTTGTCTTTATGTCTATCGAGGTGTTTTGCTTTGTTTGTTATGGAAATGCATGATGACATAAATAATTTGAATATCTACTATCAAAACGTACGTGGACTTAAAACAAAATGTCATGAATTTTATGGTAGCGTAACTGGCTCTGATATCGACATATTACTTTTTACTGAGACATAGCTTCAGCCAGATATACTCAGCTCAGAACTGTGTGATAGTAGATATGACATTTTTCGAATGGACCGTAACTTACGAGTTTCAAATAAAAAAAACGGGTGGAGGGGTTATGGCTTGTGTGAGAAGTGTACTTGGTGCACAGCAGGATCACAGCTTTTTGTCGAGTTTTGGAACTGAGTTGCTTTTCATTACTGTGTCGGCCCATACTGTCGGGAGTACAAATAGCCTGAATATAGTATTGGTATACCTCCCACCTAACCATGGCAACATACCCGCACAGCTAGAAGAGATTAAATTATTTATAATAAGCCTGATTGAGCGGTCACCGAAAGAGACATTTCTCCTAATCGGAGATTTTAACTAACCTTGTTTGCAATGGCTTGATGATGGCTATGTGCTGCTACAGAACGTGGGACCTAGTATGCGAGACGCCTCTCAGTCATTTGTTGATAGTATGGCATTTGCTGGTTTGGCTCAGTATAATCATGTTCTAAATAGCAATGGACGCTCACTTGACCTGGTATTTTGTAATTTAAATTCAGAAATAACTAAAGCTAATCAACCCCTCTTAAAGGAGGACATACATCACCCGTCTCTGCTCGTGGTGATCAAAGATCTGTTCATCAAGCCCCTGAAGGAATTAAGCGTTCCACGCCGTAACTTCCGTAGTTGTGATTACGATGCAATCAATGATTATTTAAATACGGTTAATTGGGATATTTTGGTGGGTGTGTCTGTTGATGTGGCATTGGAGAGGTTCTATGAGGCTCTTAATGAATGTTTCGACCAATTTGTTCCATTGACCAGAAAGTTTGATTCAAAGAAAAAATATCCTAACTGGTATGATTCTGCTTTAGTCAAAATAATCTGCGAAAAACTTAAATACCATAAAAAGTGGAAACTATATGGCAACCCTCGTGATTACGACACATTCGCACTGATGCGAAAGCAGGAGCAGTTAGTCAAAAAGCAGTGTTATAATAAGTTCATGTCTAGCCTGGAAAGCAAAATCCGTCACGACCCTAAGGCCTTCTGGACGTATGTGAAATCTAGACGTGGTGGGTCACAGTACCCCAAGAAACTTACTTACCGCAACAATATTTTAATAGATGGCGCTTCTATATGTGAAAGCTTTAATGAGTTCTTTAAGAGCATGTTTTCCCAAATAGGCTCTCAGGGTGCCGTAACATCTCGGACTGAGACGGATGATGACGCTGTAGACATCTTGACGTATGTTGTGATAACTCAGGATAAGGTGAAAAAATTACTTGAGAACCTTGATATCAGCAAGGGTCCGGGATGTGACGGTATTCCACCCTTGTTTCTGCAAAGATGTGCTGTTTCTCGGGCCTACCCTATTTATCTGTTGTTCTCACAGTCGTTGAAACAGTGCGTTTGTCCTGGTCTTTGGAAGCGAGCGCATATAGTTCCTGTGCCTAAGAAGGTATCAAAAACCGAAATTTGTAATAATCGACCCATTTCTATTTTGAATACCCTAAGCAAAATGCTCGAAAAAATTATTTACGAAAGTATCTATCCCATTATTAGTGGAGGTATATCTCACCACCAACACGGCTTCCTCAAACATAAATCGACCACATCAAACCTGGCCGAGTTTCGCAATTATGTTTTGTGTGGAATGGAAAGCTGTGGGCAGGTTGACGTGATCTACACAGACTTCTAAAAAGCCTTCGATCGTGTGGATCACGTCATCCTGTTGGAGAAACTCTTTTGTCTCGGGATCAGAGGCGAGTTGCTTAGATGGATTACCTCTTACCTCATCAACCGGTCGCAGGCTGTTGTAATGGGGGGTTTTAGGTCTGATTTCGTAGAGGTCTCCTCCGGCGTTCCACAGGGGTCGCATCTTGGCCCTCTTTTCTACTGTGCTTACATTTATGACATTTATCGATGCTTCAGAAAGTCGGAACATATACTTTACGCCGATGACAAGAAAGTGTTTATGAAGGTGGCAGCGGTTTCTGACTGTGAAGCCATTCAGGGTGACTTAGATGCCTTATACCAATATTATCAGAAAAACAATATCACAGTCAATGTCAGTAAATGTCAATGCATTAGTTTTAGTCGTAAAAAAGAAGTTGTCAAATTTTCCTATAACTTTAACGGTACTAACATAGCCAGGACAAGCACTGTAAGAGCTCTTGGAATTTTATTGGATTCTAAAATGACTTTCTCAGAACACGTTGATTACGTTACTAACAAGGCATATCGTAATTTAGGCTTTCTAATGAGAACCTGTAAGCCCTTTAAAAGCATACATAGCGTCAAAATAGTATATTATGCGTACTGTCGTAGTGTTCTTGAATACGCTAGCCCAATCTGGAATGGCCCAATATACTACGTATATCAATAAATTTGAGAAAATACAAAAGCGCTTTATCAAATCCCTAAATTTTAAAACCCACAGAAGGAACCAGCCCTATGCGCATGATTGCAAACATTATCAGCTGTTGCCTCTTGATTCCCGTCGAGACTTACTGGACTTATGTTTACTGCATGATATTCTCCGTAATAACCTGGACGTGCCTAACCTTATTGCACAAATTGGTTTTTGTGCACCGAGGACCCGCACGAGGCATACTCCTTTGTTTAAGGTTCCCAAACACCGTACTAATTATTCAAAAAATTCTGTTATGACAAGGTTGCCTAGAACCTACAACGAAAAATTTAAGCACATTGACATTTTTAGTACAGGAAAACGAGCCATGAAAATAAAAGCATTTGAAGAGACCTTTAGTAATCGTTAGATACCGGGAAATCAAATGAATATACTTTGAATATACCTTAAATTAAATGAATAAAAAAATAAAAAGAATGAAATGAAAATAATATAAAACTAAATGGACTACTCACTCCTTACCTTTATTCTAAGACTTACTTAATATACCTTGAAATAAATGAATAAAGAATGAAAAGAATGAAATGGAAATAATATAAAACTAAATGCAATACTCACTACTACCTTTATTGTAAGACTTACTTGTATTGTATTGGCCTGGTCTGACTTGTGGTCCTCATTTAATCTTAAATTTAAATTAACAAACTAACCGGACTTGTTAACCTAACAAATTAACTTTAACTTTAACTTAGACACTTTGGGAGAGTAATTGAGAATTTATATTAATTATTAAAAATGTCACCTATTCAGAAGTGTTATCAGACGTCTTTGCTGTATTAAGTTGTTGTTTGCCAATGTCTGCTAACAAGACTTGTCAGTACTTGTCAGTATTCTGGTGTTCTATTGTGCTTAGTTATTAGTGAATTAAGTTAGTGGTGGAACTCTGTAATAATTTAATTTACTCTTTAGTAATTTCATATGAGTGTTTTAAATGTTTTTGTAAAAAAAGCTGTTGAGTTTCCAAATAAATAAATAAATATGCAGTAATCGACTATTGATTGACAGAGGGCATAGAAAACCATTGTGGTGGTACGACGATCAGCTGCATGTTTAAGCGTTCTAAAAACAAATATCATTTTTCTAAGTCTAGTGACAAGTGTATCTATGTGCAATCGGAAGCTCAATGTTCTATCAATAATAACGCCCAGGTACTTGATGCTATCTGTTAAGGACAGAGCGGGACAATCACAGACTCGGGGATCGGTGCACCTACCATCATGCGCAGTAATGCCAAAGCCAAGTGGAGGTCGGAGTTCAGGTTTTAGTGCAAACGTCATATATTTAGTTTTATTGACATTTAAAGTTAGCATATTGCATTGAAACCACTGACCAACCACCCGGCAGAGGAAAGGGCCTCCTCCCAGGTATTTTCCTCAAAAAATAGAGCGGTGTCATCTGCGAAGGAAAATATTTTACAATTATCCAGTTCCAGTCGGCAAAGCTCGTTTATGTAGACTAAGAATGGGGTAGGACCCAAAACGCTGCCCTGCGGTACATCAAACTCCACAGTACACTCATCACTAACCCTATCCAAAATCCTGACCATTTGGCGCCTGTTTTTGAAGTAACTGTCAAATAGTTTCAGGGGAAGGCCTCCAATACTGTGTAATTTAGATAGAAGGTGGGGGGTAGACACGGTGTCGAAGGTTTTGGCCGGGTCGATAAAGATGGTCAGGCATTTCCGTTTTGAGTCCATTGTAGTAACCACGTTAGTCACTAGATCATGCAAAGCATCATGGGTAGACCTTCCCCTACGAAAGCCATACTGTGAGGAGGCAAGAAGACGGTTCTTTTCGAGGAAATCCACCAGACACATGTTAATGAGGCGCTCTAATATTTTGGACAATGTAGGCAAAATGGATATAGGCCTGAAGTTGTCAACACTGTCTTTGTCCCCTGTTTTATGGACAGGCTTGATGAAAGCGATTTTAAATGCATCCGGGAAGACACCAGACGATATGGCCAGGTTACAAATGTACGCTAGAAATGCGCTAAGGAGATGTGCATATCGTTTGATGATGACCGCTGAAATCTCTTCATAGCCAACGGCACAGCTATTACGGATGCTCGAATGATGATCGACTAGTCCTCATCTGCCGTGGTTGGTAGAAGAACAAACGAGTGCAGGAAAGACAGATTGGACAGTCTCGTGTCCAAAGAGTTGTTGGGCTGATTAAAATTGAGTTTTTCAGTCAAACCCACACCTGAGGAAACCTCGTTCACTTTATTTATTCATTCAAAATCCTTAACATCTATCCTTACAGGCAAAACCTAATGCGATAGAGTGGCTATTTACATGGTCCCTTATTGACTAAATTCCTAATTAACATAACATGCTATATATAACACTATCCTTGCGAGTTCACTCAGATTGCCCGAAAATACATCAATCCGCTCGTGAATTTTGTTCACCAAGAGGATCGTTTGCACAAGCGGTGTTTTACTGTATAAATTGGTCCTGGCCACGGGCACCGCCAGCAGTGGCGGGCGACGCCGCCTCCACACGTAACGGTCCGGCACGCTCAGCTGCAGGTGGCGCAGGACTCCCGGGTTGCACGCGGCGCCTCGCAGGAGCTTCAGCACGTACGTGGCCAGTGCAAACTGCCTTCTCACTCTGAGCTGGTTATAACCAACCATTCCGAGTACGAACAAGGTTGGGTACATCAAGGGGTAAAACGGATATACCCCATACAGCTCAAAATATAAATGCAGAGTGAATTTATTCTGGACACGTTCTATCATTAGGTTTTATTTTTCCTCGTGCGGTGCCCATACACCAGCTTCATACTCCAAGTGACTCCTGACCATGCGTCATACAACACTTTCAGTGTGGTAATGTTGGTAAAACCTCGTGACTGTCTAAGAAAAAAACCCAGATTCCTATATGCCTTCTTACAACTTTTTACAACATGCTCACGAAAGGTCACATCAGCCGTGAAATGGACACCGAGATCTCACAGCTGCGATGCGACACACGCGTCATCGGGACCTCGTCCACCGTGTCGTCAAAAAGCACCGGCTTTCGCGCACGATGAATGACAACACTGAGCATTTGGACACGTTAAATATATTCTAGTAGAGTTTATTGTCGTGGCTCCACTTTACCACTCTATTAATTTCCTCCTGCAAACGCTCACAGTCCGATGTATCGCTAACCTGAAGCAGCAACTTAAGGTCATCTGCAAACAATAAGCACGTACTGTCTCTTACAACCTGTGGTAAGTTATTTATCAAAATTATAAATTCGAGAGGCCCCAAATTACTGCCCTGACTCACCCCGGACCTTTGCCGAAGAGAGAGAACCGGAGCATTTGCGGAGTAAATCCAACTTGAGCTTGAGCTTGAGCTAGCTTCTTTAATAGGAAATCATTATCTACTGTGTCGAATGCCTTCTTAAAATCAAAGTACGCTGCGTCCATTTGTCCTCCCGCATCCACCGCCGGCACCACATGGGCTATAAAATTGAGCAGGTTGGTAGTAGTACTACGGCCTGGTCTAAAGCCGTGCTGTGCGTCGGAGATATGAGCGCCGACTTGCGCCTGCATCCGCCTCTGGATGGCTGACTCGAACACTTTCGCGGCTGTCGATAGCACAGCCACAGGTCTATAGCCACTCACGTCAGGGCCTGCCTTGCCTTTCGGTACCGGAATGACTCTTGTAACCTTCTATCTCGCCGGAAATGTAGCTTGCTTTAGGCACATGTTATAAATATGATGGAGCGGTACTGCCAATATCCAGCTACAGTCTCTAAAAAGAAAGGCTGGCATGCCATCCGGACCTGATGACCGTTTTGGTTTAAGGCGAACTAGCGCGTCTCTTATCTCCCGAAGACTCCGATCGTTCGATCCCCGCACAGTACAAACATTTGTGTGCATGAACATGTCTGTTTGTACTGGTCTGGGTGTCTCCTATGTATAATAAGTATGTATTTACAAAAGAAAATGTATTTAAGTATGTTTATCCGTTGTCTAGTATCCCATTACAGAAGCTTTAATTAGCTTACTTTGGGGCTAGATGGCGCTGTGTGGAATAATGTCCAGGGATATTTATTTATTTATTTTTATTTATTTATCCATGTGTACACGCGCATTGGCCGTATCCGCTTCCGCTTCCGCCGCGTCGGCGTCCAGCTTTGGAATGTTCCTACTGTACACAGACCGGAAAAAATCTGCGAATTCCTCTGCCACCTCATCATCCCTTAGATACTCACTGTCTTTTATGATCCTTTGTCGATCCAACCTACTTTTTTTAGATTTAAAATACTGCCAAAACGATTTAGGGTCTTTTGAAAACTCAATTTGAATTGTATTTTTATATTCTTTGTGTGCACTTGCTATGGCTTTTTTAATACGGGTTCTACACTAAGCAAATTCATAGTAATCTGTGTCAAGCTTACTTTTCTTTAATTTTTTGTCAAGTAGCGCTTTATTTATAATATCATCGATAATATCCTGCGTTAACCATACGGGGTACACTCGTTGCGATTGCTTATAACAATTTTTTACTAGGTATGCATTTATCCAAAATACTATTAGGTGTATCATAAAAGTAATTTAACATATTCTCCTGGTCGTTTAATTCATACATGTTGCTCCAATCAATGTCCGCTAGCATAGAATATAATAGCTGATAATTCGCTTTATAAAAGTTCCAACGCGGTCTATTGGATACGTTCGCGGCGGGCCCCGCTTGCGACCGCGAGCGGCGGGTGGTACGGGTCCGCCAGCACGAGCTCGTCGTCCGCCGCCTTCACCGACACAGACCCTGATCCGCCAAAGCCCGTGTCCAGAACCAAGTCCAACTGACGACCTAAACAGTTAGGTATTCTATTACTCTGAGTGAACTCGCAATAAGACATGAAGCACTCAAAATAATTACTAGTATTTACAGAACATGAATATAAATTAAAATCTCCAAGTACAATTATTTCCTTATATCTATCACACAGATTCTCAATTAATTTATACAAAAACGTGTAATCATTCTCTGAACTACCCGGCGGAATGTACATTACACAGCACAAAAACAAAAATCTATTTCTTAAATAAACTGTCGCGCCGACAATTTCGAATGCTTATGCGTCCAAACAATCATCCGAAACCTGTACCGGCCGTAACCCGAACCGATTTGTGGCCACGAGAAGCGCGCCGCCCTGCTTCCGACCGTCCATTCGGTCATAACGCAAAATTTTGTATCCTTGCGGGACAATCTCTGCATCTTGTATCGATTCATTGCAACCAGTTTCTGTAATCGTATATAAGTCTGCGTTAGAAGATTCAATATTATTTCTAAAAAGTTCTAATTTCATTCTAAGACCTCGCACGTTTTGATAAAATATGTTTATTGTCTTATTATTATTTATAATTGTTTTTCTTTGTGGGGTCCCGAAACCAAATACACTCACTAAATTCAGTGTTTAATGGCCATATTTCCGCTTTATTCAAAGTTCCATACATCCGTTCAGGCACCCCTATAATGAAAGATGAGTAATCTCGCTCCGTTTTATGTTTAATTTTTTCAACTTTAATATTCACTTCCAAGCCACAAATGCTTTTAACGTGGTCGGTAACCGCTTATGTGGTTGTTTCCTTGTGTAAACGCCAAATATGCAGATACTTTTTCCTTACCGTAGCCTGTATTGCCCTTAAATCTGTATTTTTCCCTATTTTCACGTCTTTAGACAATCTGCTTGTTTTTTTATACTGAACTGTTTTCCACTCGGCTTGATGGTCGCCTTGATTAATTGGTTCAGTGCTTGTCTGTGAGCTAGTAATACTCGCGTTCGTCATAGGCATAGCGGGTTTCGAGACCCCACCACTCTTCACATTACGCGTATAAGGAATATGGCAGTTATTATTAACTTTCTTTGCAGATTTTCTAGTGATAATATTACTTCTACTGCTGACTATTTTAGCTAATGTACATGGAGGGTTAATGACATCCGTATTTAATACTTGTGGCAAGCTATTTTGGGAGACCTTTGACTCAAGTTTTTCCTCCACTACCTTCATCATGTTTATTAAACGACCCAGGTCGATTTTGGTTTGGGAGAACTGGTCTTGTAGATGTTTTATCGCATTTGCTTGGCTTTCTAAGCGATCTACCATTTCAGAACGAAACAGCCTTAGTTCATTCAAAAATGCCGAATCGACCTCCTCATCCATCAATACTGGTGAGAATCTCTGTTGACTCCCGCGCTCGGTGTTTACATTGTTAATCGGCGTAGAAGGGATATTCACGTCAGTTCTAGCCGCTTGGACAGGTGTTTTAACGTTTCCACGTTTAGGATATAGGCTAGTACTCTCTGGGCATACCCATTTCTTCTTGTAGGTTACGGTGAATGCACCAAAAACATCTGGTGTAATGTTTAGACCATTCACGTCATACTTTTTCTTACAATCAGCATTAGAGCATTACATAAAATGATTATTCACGATGGTTGAACAACAAGCGCTGCATTCACTTGCCATATTCATTTCGAAACAAAGGCTCCATGTGTGCGTAAGATCTTCGTATGCAGTCTGTGCGTAACGTTAAACCGTTAACACGCTGCTGTACGACAAGGACGAATTATTTTTCGCGCGCAGCCCGTCTCTTTCCCCCGAGGTGAGGAAAGGGTCACCTCCGCTTCGTCGCACGGGCGAAGTTGCACTCAGACTCACACGTCTATTAGTTAATTGTAAAAAACGAGCAGTCCACTTTAGGACTTTTTACACTTGATGTTTAAACACTTAAGAGGTCAATATCGTATGAATTAAAACTCCATATTTTGGGTAAAACGAAAAACACGTCCGCTTTCAAGGTCTACTGGACGATGGTGTGTCTTATTATGTTATGTCTTGTTATGATTATTTGTGGGTTCTAGGTGCATATAAGATGTCATGTGGTGTCAGTGCGAGTGGTCAGCCGGCTTATTGGCTCCACTAATTTTCCTAATCGTCTTCCATATTTGTTTTTTGCTGTCCTTGTTTTTGTCAATTTCATCTCTCTCGTAATTTATTTTAGCCTTCTTAAGTAGGGAGGAGCAATAATTCCTATATCGTTTATACGTGGTCTTAACGATGTCATTATCTTTGTCTTTCTTTAACTTTTTGTAAAGGTTGTCCCTATTTCTCATATACCTTAATATTTGAGGAGTGATCCAAGGCTTAGTGATTCGCCTTCTAGAAGGTGTGTGGATCTGTTTTGTATTCGCTATTATGGTGTTTTGTAGTGACTCAATTTAGCAAATTAGTAACCAGGTTAACATCAGTGCAATCCAGAACCTTCTAAGAGTTAAGTGTGTCCATATCTTTATCCAAGCTGCCGTAGTCAATTCGGTTAAACACGGCCTTATTGTAAATGTGTTGTGTGTTAATTTAAGCTTATTGCCACACACTCGTGGTCAGTCACAGAAAACTCGGAAGCGAGACAGTTAGCATCAGATTTTTACCATCATGTGGTTCAAGCATGTTCTACCGTGAGTTGGTGCAGTGTGTGCAGGGAGAGTAGCATGGCTCGCCATCATATTGAGATAGTCGTAGGATCGTTTGTAAGGGCTGTTTGGGACTATATAAATGTTGATGTCTCCACAGAGAATAATATTTTTATATGCTTTTAGTTTTGTTAGGAGTAAATCAAGGGAATTAATGAAATTTTGACTTAGCAGAGCCTGCTAAGGTGGATAAATGTAATACTCCACTGGCTGCTCCAAATAACACTTTTATATTTTCTGACGAGCTAGGCCAAGGATTAGGCTTATTGTTGTCTAATAAATCTAATCAACAAGTAATCAATTTATGCCATCCAGGTATGTCCTATTCTGACCTGGTTAGTAACATCTCAAAAGAGAACCTATGGGTAAACTCCACTGTGGTTGTCTTTCATGGAGACTGCTGATCATTGACAAAAAAGGGTTAATTAAAAATATTGAAATGGACATTCAATCAAAGAACAGGTGTAAATTTATTTTGTGAGCATTCCAATACTCAAGTACCTCAAGTACTTCAAGTCAGAACAAGGCCATCCATGACCTTAATTTAACTTTGTATAATTTGACATGTCGTCATAGTGACATTGACTTTTTTGATACAAATCAATTTGTACCATACTTTAGGTTAACTGAAGATATCTTCCCATTAGGACTAAGCAGAAACTAGCTACTTTGATAGCAAATAACATTAACAATGCCGCTATTGGCAGTATTTTCTATTCTGACATTAGTACTAATTTATCTAATTTATGTGATGCTCTTTCAGCGTCTTGTTTAAACTAGGACCTAAGACAACAGCCAAGCCCAAATACTTGAATTTATTTCACCAAAATATTCAAAGCTTGACGGGCAAAGATTTAGAAATAGAACTATTGCTGGAAAACAAAAATATTGATATTTTATGTTTTACTGCTATCAGCTTTTTTTTTCATTAATAATTTTAGAACAATTATTATTAAATAGATTATCAAGCGCGTTCTCTAGAAAAACCACTATTCATGGTGGTTCATTAATTTTTACTGCAAAAAGTTTGAAATGTAAAGAACGCACTGACATTGTAGGCCTGTCCGTAGAGAGTATTGTTGAATTGTCTTGTGTTGAGTTAGGGCTTTGTTGTGATTCTGCGACGCCGTCGTGTCGTAAAAGGAGAGCGCCGAGCGCCAGCGCGAGCTGGACAATCCCGCCCGACGTCGGAGGCGAGGCCGCCGGGGTGGTGGTGCGTAATCCCAGCGGTTCCCTGCGGTTAGGGAAAGAGAATACTACCGAGGTATCCCTGCCTGTCGTAAGAGGCAACTAAAAGGCCCTTGGGGTCGCGAAGCGCACGCAGGAGGGCCTGCGTGTGTTTCGGTTTGCGATCCCGAGGAAGACGGCATGTCTTCGGACACAGTGGTTTGTGTTATCGTGCACTGGAGTTGAGCTTGCTCCTAGCGAGGCTGGCTGCCAGGCGGCCTTGCGCGCCGAAGGGTCCTGCGAGGAGTCCCTCGTTGGGGATCCCGGGTCCCTTCCATTCTGCGTCGAAGATGACCACCGTCAGGCTTTAGTGGGTAGGGGTCTCTGTTTTCCCAGGAGTTCTGAGTTCCACATATCCCAGGTGTCCCGAACCCAGGGTCTTGGGAATGCTTAAATGCATTTCCGGACGCAAAAAAAAAGGGCTTTGTTGTGATAAGTGTATACCGTCCCCCAAAAACTAACTATGATATATTTGAGACAGTTATGGAGAAAGCTTTGTGTACGTTGAGTGCAATATAGATTTGCTAGTAAACTCATCTGAAAGTAATAGGTTATTGTCTCTATTTAAATCCTTTGGTCAGGATTATCAATTCCATGAACCCACAAGGATAACAGCCACAACATCTACTTGTCTGGATAATGTATTTTGCAACTGTGTACCCATTAAAAAGGTAATAATAATTGAATTAAAGTCTGATCATTGCGGGCAGAAGACAAAATTTTTAGATTTAACTAACAAAAGCGTTAATTATAGGAAAATAACATGTAGACCAAAGACAGGAAATCGCATTAATAGTTTTAAAACTAATTTAAAGCATAAAGTAGGTATCTCCCATTCCTAACAAGCAGGGTGACCCTGATGCAGTCTACAAAAGACTATTTGATTGTGTTAAAAATGAATTTGATGCTTGTTTTCCTATCAAACAAGTTACTTGCAAAGTTCAATCTAAATTTTGTGGATGAGCCACGCCTGGAATTTACAGAAGCAGTCGTAAGATGTACGAGTTGTACGACATGAAAAAATACAATTTCGATCGAGCTTCTGTTGAGTATGTCAAGAACTACTCCAAAATCTTTAGAAAAGCCTGCACTACAGCTAAGGCATTGCACATTCGTGATAAAATATCAAAGTCCACTAACAAAATAAAAACCACTTGGGACGTCATAAATCACGAAACAGGTAAAGCTAAACAGTGTGATACCTCATACGCTCTTAATATTAAGAATAACATCTTACAATCAGAAGCTTCTGTTGCTGAAGCATTTGATAATTATTTCAGTAATAAACCTATAATAACTACAGCTTCATTAAATTCCTCACCAACTGAAGCAGAACAGTTGTTGAAAGATAATATATCTTATTGCAGTGTATTTTTTGAATTTAAACATGTGGAGTCACTAAAAGCATTAAGATTAATTAATTTAAAAGATACCACTGATCTTTGGGGTTTATCCGTTAAAATTGTTAGCTAAATAATTGACGTTATTGCCTCTTATTTAGCCGTAATATTCAATGATTGTGTTGATGAAGGTGATTTTACAAACTTAATGAAACACCGTAGGGTTGTACCACTTTTTAAACAGGCAACAAACAAGACCCAGGTAAGTTTAGGGCTATTTCAATCCTACCAGCTTTAAGTGAAATCTTTTAAAAAATAATTCAAGAACAACTATTAAGTCATTTTTATGAGAACAATCTCTTACACAGTGAACAATATGGATTCACTGGAGGCCGTTCTACTACTGATGCTGGTATTGCACTTCTAAAACACATCTTTAGGGCTTGGGAGGATTCACAGAACGCTCTTGGCGTCTTCTGTAACTTGTCCAAGGCATGTGATTGCGTTGATCACGATACACTTATACGCAAGCTTGATTTTTAGGGGGTAAGGGATAATGCTTTAGATTTGGTAATTTCGTACCTTAGTGTAAGAACTCAAAAAGTTGATGTTAACGGTGTACTGTCTACAGGATCACAAGTCAAAATGGTGGTCCCTCAAGGATATTTTCTAAGTCCATTACTTTTTCTGATTTATATAAATGATTAACCTTTTTATTTAAAAGATATTTGTGATGTTGTATTGTTTGCAGATACATCTTTAGTTTTTAAAACTGACAGAAATAAAAACCTTTTTCATGATGTAAATGACGCACTTTCAAAGGTTTTACAATGGTTCACAGTAAATAATCTACAGCTTAATGCAAAAAAGACTAAATGTATTAAATTTAAGTTCCCTAATGTTAAAGATAACCACATTGCTTGCAAGCTTGTAGATACAACAGTTTTTCTTGGGATCACATTAGATTCAAAACTGCAATGGAACCCTCATATAACAGCTCTTTCAGGCATATACTTAGTTCGGCTGCATTTGCAGTAAGAAAAATTAGGCTATTAACAGATGTTGATACTGTTCGTTTAGTTTATTTTAGATAAATCCACAGTGTAATGTCTTACAGCATTGTACTTTGGGGTCTAGCGGCGGATATACAAACTATCTTTATCCTCCAGAAGCAAGCGATCAGATCCATCTATAAGCTTCGTGCACGGGCTTCACTTAGGGAGATTTTTAAGGAAATTGGTATCCTCACTGTAGCGTCACAATATATTTACAATTGCATTGTTTTGGTGAAAAAAATATTGGTCTCTATACTAAACACAGTGACATACATTGCAAAAAGACTAGCAATTAAAATAAAATTGCAGTTCCACTCTTTAGGTTACAAAAAGTTTTAGGATTCTTTATGGGGCAAGGACATTATTACAAAAAAAAAAGATTAACCATTTGTCAGTTACATAGATTGAAAAATCACATCAAAACAGCTTTTGTTAAAAAAGGGCTATTGTACTGCAAAATACTACCTGATAGATAAAAATGCTTGGGTGTAAGCGCTCTGCTCGATGCGGGATTAAGTAGTTTTATTGTAACAGATGTTTTATTGTAATTGTTAATAGGTACACCTAGTATGAACTTACTAACAATTTTTCTTTTTGAATTGTTTAAATGAACTTTTGTTTTATATTCTTGTATGGTTGTTGCTTTTTCTCTTTGTTTTATATTCTTTTAGGTTTATTTGTATCAAAATGACACACTGCTTGGTAAGATAAGATAAGATAAGAACTTTATTTTGCTTCAAATGTGGTACATACAGATCTGAAAAAATAGTTTCACACAATTTTCCAGAACTGGCATGCAAAATTTTACAATTTGGACTTAAACATTAAATTTACGTCGGTCAAATTAAGTCCGTCAAAACTTTGGTTTGAAGTATTCAAAATATTCATTTACAGAGTAAAAACAGTTCTGCAGCAACCACACTTTTAGTTGCCTTTTAAATATTTCTAAAGATAGAGATTTCATATTTTCATGCAACCTGTTGAATATTTTTACTGCCATCTGACAACTATTTTGGCTGTTTAAGTGAGTCGTAGCCTTGCTTAGAATCAATCTATCCGGAAATCTTGTTCTACAGTTATGAGTTTCACATCGCTTTCTGAAGAAGTTCATGTGAGTCCTAACGAAAATACAAACCTCATATATATACATGCTGGGTACTGTTAAAATGTTTAATTCTTTGAAAAGAGGTCTACAAAGACGTGAATACATCAACATCACAAATTGCTCTTATGCATTGCTTCTGCGCCATAAGTGCTCGGTTGGCATGACAGGAATTGCCCCAAAGAAGAACCGCATATCTAAGAACACAGCCCACGTAACCATGGTAAGCCTGAACGGCAATTTTCCGACTACTGATCTTTGTCAATCGCCATAATGCGTATACAAAAGAATTAACTTTCTTACAAATTTTATCGATATGATTAGCCCATGAGCATTTATCAAAAATAAAACTTCATTAGATTCTTTAATTAATTGATTACCAAAGTGAATGTCTAAATTACGTTTTTTACCATTTTTATTTATAAATTGTACAAATTGAGTCTTATTTAAATTAACATTAAGATTATTATTTGTACGGTGTGTCACCGTGCATTCTTCCGCGTCAGCATCTTTATAATTTTATAAGTATTTTTGCATTATGCGCGGCTGACCTTATTAAGTAATATTCAATATTGTAAGTTAGTTCGCTTATGCCTATCAAGACGGCCGCGAGTCTCATTAGCAATAATTTAAGCGCTTTGTGTAATTATCAAGATTATAATAAATATCTTTGAGTAAAGATGTTGTGTCATGTGTAAATGTAAACTCCTTGTTGAGTAACAAGGAGTTTACTTTTACACACGACACAACATAGCAAGAAAAAGACGTATGGTATACAAGACCATACATCTTTATGGTCCTTCGAGCAACTCCGGTGTTTCGTGAATCTCGTGTACAGAGCGAATCGGTTTGTTTAGCCTCCCACCAGCGGGTCTCACCAAACGAATTGAGAAGGCGCATATCTGTGCTGAGACGACCGAGACTTCGAGAACTAGCAAATCAGCAAGAATCTAACAAGTAAACATATAAACAAGCAAATCAAGTATCAGACAAGTCAAGAACTTAACAAGTCAAGTAATATCAAGTTTTCTGCAAGTATCAAGTATTTATCAAGTGTTCTTAAACAAGGATTTTCTCACCGAGCAGTATGGCGACGATGGAAGATCTTCTAGCTAATCAGCAGCAGATCATAGAAGCTATTGATCAGTTTATAGTGAATTTCAAAAAAGATGGGTGGGACAGAAATACTCCTGATTACATTAGCCGCAGGTTGAATACGCTAGAGAGCTACTGGCAGGAATTCCATAACAATCATGTCCAGCTGTGGGCATGGCAAGACAAGTCTAACTCTTATTTTACCAGCAATATGTATAAGCAAGTAAAAACCAAGTGTGAAAATATTCGAGTGATGCTTCAGTCCTATTCACGCTAGTCACGTTGGTCTGCCATAGATAATCTTCACTGGGAGATTGATAGTGAGCTACAAGGTACAGACTGGGAGTACGAGCGTTCTTTTACATCGTACGAGCAAATGTACAGTAACATCAAACGATCCATAAACAGCAAGCTTTGGTCGGTCGCTCACAGGGAGAAGTTAACCCCTCAGATGGAAATACCCGTATTTTCCGGACACTATCTTCAGTGGACTTCCTTTAAAGATCTATTTACGGAAACTATCCACAATAATCCATCCATTTCGAATGCGCAAAAGATGCAGTTTCTAAAGAGTAAGGTGCGAGGTGAGGCGTTTTGCAACATTTACCAATAAGCTCTGAAAACTACAATATATGTTGGGAAATTCTCTATACAACAACAAAAAGCTTATTTTCACCTCGTACATAAACAATCTACTGACTATCCCGGTAATACCGCAACAGTCATTGAATCACATCAAGCGTCTTCATGACACTACTCTTGAAACACTCAATGCCATCAAGAATTTAGGCATTGACATAGTAACATGGGATCCGTTGCTCGTTTACTTACTTTCACAAAAATTAGATCATGAATCTTTTAATGATTACAACGAATCCTTGGAGCAGCCCCGGGAGCTCCCAAGTCTTAAAGATTTTTTGGAGTTCCTGTAAAATAAGTTTACGACGATGGAGTCTTCACGTAGAAAGCAAGAACAAACCACGCAAAGGCCCCAAGCTAATCAGACAAATACAAGAATAAATAAATCAAGATATCAAGTGTACTCAAATAACACGGAACAAGCTAATTTCAAGAATAATGATATGCGAATTAAATGTCCTCTCTGTAGTAATGAGCATGGAATTTACTCCTGTCAAAAATTTCTGTCAATGACGCCGTATCAGAAACGTAGCACAGTATCAAGGTTAAAGCTGTGCTTAAACTGCTTGTTTAATCATCAGGGGAGGTGCAACTCACTGAAACAGTGTCGAGAATGTCAAGGTCAACACAACACAATTTTAAATGAGGCATTTAGACAACAAACCAGCCCATCGAAGATGGCGAACCGTGGCAGCTCATACAACACCGATGTTACCGAAAACCAGAGAAGCGCGCACGTGTCACAGCAACGTGACGTAGATGAAATATTATTGGCTACGACAATCGTCAAGGTGCAGGCTGGTAATGGCTCGTACTTTGACTTACGGGCTCTCTTGGACCAAGGATCACAGACCTCAATAATTACAGAAAAGGCAGCGCAACTTTTGTCCTTACCAAGACAGCAGTGTAAAGGGGTCATAACTGGCATTGGGGCAAAAGAAAACAACTGTAAAGGAATCATAAATATAAACATCATGTCGAATAATAGTGAATTTACAATTAACACTGACGCACTTATCATGAACACCCTTATAAACAATTTACCGAGCTGTACATTATCAAAACCAACATGGTCTTTCCTCGAAAACATGGAACTCGCCGACCCCGAGTTCTACATGAGTCGTCCAGTCGACTTACTCCTGGGAGCCGATGTTTATTCTAATATCATTTTAGACGGCATTTGCAGAGCAAATAGCAACTCACCAATTGCGCAACAAACCCGATTTGGCTGGATACTAAGCGGAAACAGCAATCCAGGCAGTTTCCAATGCAACGTTCTTCTCAATAACATTGAAGATATTCGTAGATTTTGGGAAATCGAGGACATCACTCAAGAGTCAAACATTTCATCAGAAGATCAAGCCTGCATCGAATATTACAAGTCATCAACAATTCGATGTGAGGATGGAAGATATCAAGTAAAGCTTCCTCTAAAATCAAACTTTATGCAAGATATAGGTACATCGAAAAAGAAGGCAGTTGCGCAATTTACCCAATTAGAACGGAAATTCACCAAACAACATGACATAGCAGAAAATTACAAATCATTTATCGACGAATACCTATCGTCGGGTCATATGAAAATAGCTAACAGTAACACGAAACCGGAATATTTTTTACCTCACCACTGTGTATTACGCGCCGAATCACAAACAACGGCGCTTAGGGTAGTGTTTAATGCTTCAGCTAAAACCTCTACAGGTTTAAGCCTAAATGACCTTATGCACAGGGGCCCAAATTTGCAGCAAGATCTGCAAAACTTGATTCTGAAGTGGCGGCAGTACAAGTATGCTTACACAGCAGATATCGAGAAGATGTTTAGACAAATTTTGCTTTGTGAAGAACATCAACAATATCATAAGATCATATGGCGAGATAGTCAAACAAAACCATTGCAAGAATATCAACTGACCACGGTCACGTACGGCAGCAAGGCCGCACCGTTTTTGGCCATGATGACGCTCAAGCAACTCGCAGATGATGAAGAGAAGAATTATGTAGGAAGTCAAGCTCCCGCTGTCCTGCGAGATAACTTCTATATGGATGACCTGATTCATGGCAGTCACTCTCTTTTGATAGCAAAACTATTGAAAAAGGATCTAATCAGTTCATAAAATCAGGCGGCTTCAACTTAAGGAAGTGGTCATCTAACGCACTAGAGATGATCGACGAGGGCAGTCAAAAGAAAAGCTTTGATTTTCGAGGTGTTGAATCTACGAAAACGTTAGGGCTGCAATGGAACCCAAAAGAAGACCACTTCACCTTTCAATCCAAAATACAAGAACATCAGTCCAAAACTACCAAGAGAACTTTACTGTCAGACATATCAACTATTTTTGATCCACTTGGCTGGCTTTCACCTTTGACAACGAAGCTGAAGCTGCTGTTTCAATCCACATGGCAAGCACATATAGATTGGAATGACACCCTTCCAGAGGACATCGATTTGAATTGGCGAAAAATAAGAGAAGATATCAAAAACATAAATCAAATCAAGATTAAAAGATGGCTTGAAACAATTGAAAATGAGGTCATTGAATTGCATGGATTTTGCGATGCATCGACAAAAGCATACGCGTGCGTAATTTACTGCAAAATAACACAAAAAGGTCAAAGTACAGTGGTTCTGGTCGCCGGTGAAGCGAGACTAGTTCCGGTCAGCAAAACAGTCACATTGCCGCGTTTAGAGTTATGCGGCGCTGTTTTATTAGCAAAATTATTCGAAAGGGTGAAACAAGGCTTACAAGATTACAAGATCAAGCAATACGGTTGGACAGATTCAAAAGCTGTTCTAGGGTGGCTACAGGGTGATCCAAACAAGTGGAAAACCTTTGTAGCGAACAGAGTCAAACAAGTGACAAACGTTTTGCCTGCAGACAACTGGCGATACGTGAAATCCCTGGACAATCCCGCTGACTGTGCAAGCAGAGGTGTAACAGCATCTCAATTAGTAAAGCATCCTACGTGGTGGCAAGGTCCAAGTTGGTTTTTTACCTTCGAAGATAAGCCGCAACAAACATCGTTTAGTACAAGTGAAGAACTGAAAAAGACAAAGCAAGCTAACATTTCGGCATATCAAGATAGAGTCTCAGACGTGATGAAGCAAATAATCGAGAAATATAGCTCTTTCCAAAAAATGATACTTGTCTTAGCGTTGATATACCGCTTTATGTCAGTTACCAAATATAATAAGAAGTTACCCCCCTACCTTACATTAGATGAAATCAGAAACGCCATGCGAAAAATAATTCAGCACATTCAGCAAGAAGAATTTTTACAAGAAATTCAAGATTTGAAAAAAAATGGCAAAGTAAATTCCAAGAGCACGATTTTGAACTTACATCCCTACTTAGACAAACATTCCATAATCAGAGTTGGTAGTAGATTAAGAAACGCAGAGATAAGTGAAGGTATGAAGCATCCTATTAGAATACCTCACTCATATCGTCTCACAGAACTGTTAATCGATGAAGCCCATAATCTTACCTTTCACGGTGGAGCTCGATTAACAACATCATTCATTCGTCAGCGATATTGGATAGTCGGAGGCAACAGGGCCACCAAGAAGCATTTACGTCTATGCGTGAAGTGCCGACGATTCGACACAAGGAAACAGCACCAGATCATGGGTGACTTACTACATGCTAGAAGTAACCCGTCACGCCCGTTTCATCATACAGGAGTGGATTTCACCGGTCATTTCATGGTGAAAAGCAGCAAAGGGCGCGGCATCAAGTGTACAAAAGGTTATGTGGCAGTGTTTGTTTGTATGGTAACCAAGGCCATACATTTAGAACTTGTCTCAGACCTTACTACATCGTCATTCTTAGCGGCGTTAAGAAGAATGGCCGCTCGGAGAGGGAAGCCGCATCATATTTACAGTGATAATGGCACAAACTTTCTCGGAGCAAGCAGAATCATACAGCAAGAATATGAAACAATTTATTCTATGATCAATGCAAGCAATTGCAAATTTGTGCAAGAAGTTACAGACATGAACATCCAGTGGCATTTCAATGCTCCCTCATGGCCATCGGCATCGGGCTCTGGGAGGCCGCTGTAAAAAGTTTGAAATATCACCTCAAACGAGTCGTCGGTGAACAGAAGTTAACGTTTGAGGAATTTACCATATTATTATCACAATTAGAAGGATGTCTGAATGCACGACCATTGTGCGCTATCAGCGAAAACCCGGATGAGCTGAATTATTTAACGCCATCGCATTTCTTAGCAAGCGGCCCAGTGTTATCATTATTCGAAACAGAACATGATTTGAGAACAAGATGGCACCTCTGTCAAAAGATCTATAACGACATATGGAAAAGGTGGCGCTCTGAATATCTCAGTCAGTTAACTACCAGAAGCAAGTGGAAAAAAGAACAAGATAACGTGAAGGTTAACGATATGGTCATCATACACGAAGATAACCTGCCAGCAGGAAGGTGGGCCATGGGACGCGTCGTAGAACTCCATCCTGGCTCTGATGGGCATGTGAGAGTAGTCACCTTAAAAACCAAGAACGGGAAGTTCTTGAAACGGCCTATTGTAAAGCTGTCGTTATTACCCGTCAACCCGGGCTCAGATCAAGATACTCAAAAGATAAACAAGAATAATGCATCAGAAAAACAAAAAGGCGCGAAAAAGCTTCGTGGAAGCCTTTCATCGCTCGTGCTGGCTATTTTGTACTTCATGAGCATACTCACTACATCTTCAACTTTTATCAATACTCCGTTAAAACCAAATCAAGGCATGTATTTTGACAAAATTGCGGAAATGCAAGTAATACGAGACGACTGGACTATGGTTGTATACTAACTACAGCATGGAACCTTATTGGGAAGGAATGAAGACGTTCGAAACATATTTGAATCATTTACAAGAAACATGCAATGAACTAAATGAAAAGGTCCAATGCGATGTCATTCTCTGGCAACTACGTCACAGTTTCGCTGAGTTCCAACATTACAATACCATCTTGATGACTCAACATCACCGCACGCGCGCAGGCCGGACAAGCCCCGAGCGTCGTCGGCGCGGTTTGATTAACGCAGTCGGATCTGTCGCAAATTCACTATTCGGAGTTTTGGACGAGAACTTTGCAGAACAGTATCAGAAGGATATTACGCTCATCCGCACAAATCAGCAGCATCTAGCATCATTGTGGCGGAACCAGACTTCTGTTGTTGAAACAGAATACAATTTACTTAAAAGAAGCGAAGACACTATTAATAAACAACACAAGTTAATAAACAAACATTTGCTAAAAATAGAAAGCTCCGTGAAACATTGAACTCGCAGATCAACAACATTTCGCAAGTAAATTATTTAACCTTAGCTGCTGTTACGGCAAGTAACATGATACTTGAACTACGCAATATTCAAGAGACACTGTTGGATACGATCACAGATGTTTTCCATGGGCGATTTAATTTTCATTTACTGTCACCAGAGCAGTTTAGGAACGAGCTCAGTGTCATAGCAAGTCAGATATCTAATGATTTAACATTGCCAATTGAAAACATACATGCAAGCTTACAAAGTATCTATCATCTCCTGATTATTAAGGCAAGAATGTGCGAAGACTACCTGCTGTTTGAAATAAAGGTGCCGCTCATCAGCAGAGATTCCTACGAAATATTTCACCTTGTTCCTGTACCTACAATGATGAATTATAGCAAGACGGTAGAGACGGTCCCGATATCGGACTACCTGGCTATTAATTTAGCAAAGGATGCATACATCGCGCTGTCAAAAGGAGATATCACTTCATGTCGTCAACAAGAAGATACATATTTGTGTCACTTGAATAAACCGGTGTACCATCTCAAACAAGAGGAACAACTTTGTGTTTACAAGATTGGTGAACAACAATGCCAAACTGTTATCAACCCCTGCAAGATTATCTGGCTTGAATTAAATACAGTGAACAAGTACTTATACTTTTGCTGTGGGAGGTGTCAATTACGAGTGATGTGCGCGGATCAGGTGACCGCGCCTCAGCTGGAGCAAGCCGGCCTCGTCAGCATTTCACACGGGTGCATTGTCAAGTCCGACCTATTTACAGTTTACGCTCACAATCTAGGTCACAGCGTTATCAAATCAAGGTCAGACATACAAATCCAAGAAATAAGTCCTATAAACAACATTATTAATGTTTCTATCCCGATTCAACCTATAGAGGATGACAGCATTACTGAACGTAAAGAGCAACTTTCAGACATAGAGACAAGACTTAACGAGCTGAAAGAGCAACCTGTATTGGCCACTGATGTATCATACCATCATGTTCATCACTACACCCTAATTTACATCATAATCGGCGCAGCTATCATCGCGGGCGCCTGGCTGGCGTGGCGGCGAGTTCACCGAACGCGCCGCGCTGTAGTGGCAGCGGCGGCTCCAGTGGCGGAGCCTACGACGGTGCGACTCTCCGCAATTCGAAGCAGCTTATGTGAAAACCAAGAAACACGCGAACAGAGTGATCAGTGTAGAAAAGTTAAAAGTGTTAATTATAAAAATCAGTCTACGTCGCCCATAATGCATAGCAGCACAACCTTATTTAAATAATCATTTATCTCATCTTCATCTCTGGTGGCCCGGAGCATGTACGGTGTGTCACCGTGCATTCTTCCGCGTCAGCATCTTTATAATTTTATAAGTATTTTTGCATTATGCGCGGCTGACCTTATTAAGTAATATTCAATATTGTAAGTTAGTTCGCATATGCCTATCAAGACGGCCGCGAGTCTCATTAGGAATAATTTAAGTGCTTTGTGTAATTATCAAGATTATAATAAATATCTTTACTCAACAAGGAGTTTACATTTACACACGACACAACATAGCAAGAAAAAGACGTATGGTATACAAGACCATACATTATTAATGAGCCAATTTATTATATTTGAGATGGTATTATTAATTTTGACATTATATGATTGGAGGTCATTACACGGTATAACAACTGAGATATCGTCAGCAAAAATAATGCAATCATAATTTGTGATTTCAGGCAGATCATTTATGTAAAGTAGAAACAGTAAGGGTCCCAAGATACTTCCTTGAGGTACGCCTACTCTATTAAACTTTGTCAAGGATTTATATAAATTTACCTCACTATTGAAATCTAATTTTGAAAATTCTACATATTGTGATCTGTTGCGCAAATAACTATCAATCCAATCATTTGCCAAGCACCTTAAGCCGTAGTTGTTGCATTTTTCTAGAAGGATATCATGAGTTACGAACTCAAACGCCTTAGTCATATCAAAATAGACTGCTGTTACTGGCATACGCCACGATTGGCGCAGTCTGCTGTAGCACGGTTTCTCGCCTTGGCTTCCGTGGTGTCCCGGGCTCGATTCCCGGTCGGGTAAATTCAGAAAAATTACTTTTTCTAAATTGGCTCGGGTCTGGGTGTGCTGGGAGACGCCCCTGGCTTATTTCCTAGTCTGGTACCTCGTAACACAAGGATATTTATCCTTACTTCGAGACCATGACAAGTGCTGTGTTGTCTGGCGCATATTCATATTCATATATTCATACGCTTATCCATGGAAGATAACACTTTATTTACGACGGAAAATGCGGCCAAGGTTGTGGATTTTCCCTTTTGAAAACCATTTTGATCTGGTTTGATGATTTCAAATTTTTCTAGAAAGTTCATGGCACGCTCATGCATAGCCCTTTCAAAGATTTTAGAGATAACGGGTATCAAGGATATCGGTCGATAATTGTTCGCACTCTCTCTAGCACCTTTCTTGTGTAGAGGCTTGACAATGGAAAGCTTGTTTCCGGAAAACGACCGTCAGAAAACGAAAGATTTACTAAATAACTCAGTACGGGTGCAATTTTACTCTTGTAGGCCTTCAAAATTCTGGTTTGTATCTCATCGTAACCAGCTGAGTAAGTAGATTTTAAGGAGTTTATCAGCTTAATTATTTCGTATTCGTCTGTAGGTTTAAGGAATAAACTAGCACTATTCAATTTTATTCTAGACAATTTAGGCTTCGCATTAGAATTATTAGAATTTGTCATATTTATATAATAATTATTAAATGTATTTGCAATGTCTGTTGGATTTACAATAATGTCATTATCTACTATAATTTTATCAATATTAGAAGGAAATTTTTGCCGCTTTATTACGTATTAGTCCCATGTAGCTTTGCAGATATTTTTAGACTGCTCAACGTATTTTGAATTCGCCAATTTTTGAGATTGGTTTATGCAACGTCTTAAAATTCTAGAATAGTGGAGGTATTTTGTCTTATTGGTTGTGCTTTTACTTTACTAACGCCTGTTGTAAACCCAAAACAAGTTTAAAAGAGGTACTCGTAACTGCTGAGTTTCTCGCCGGGTCTTCTCAGCAAGAAACAGCTCCGACGCGGTGGTAGAGTCGCATTATGTATGTATACTGTTTATTTACATATCCATATTATTATGGTATTTATGTCTATTACTTAGTATATTTTGCTGTAAATTTGACGATTTGAATGTACTGATACAGTCTATTTGAATAAAGTTATTTGAGTTTGAGTTGGAAAATGCTCTAAGGACCTAAGTTATGCATTTGATATCAGTACTATAACAAAACATTATCACTGTGTTGTGTATATAGAAATAAAAAATAAATTTATTTGACATACACAGGTTGCACACTTGCTATATTAATCCACATGACTAATCAATCATGTTTATTATTATGTCAGTTTGTCAAGATATTTTACTACGCATGATTTTAAACCAGGATGTTTATAACTTCTAGGATTATACGAGTAGCTGAAGCCGCGTTTACTGTTGACTTCAACTAAGTGATTTGATGTGAATTTTATAGATTTCTAATAAAATTTTGATGTGTTGTGGCCGGGCACTGAATTTCGAAAACCTTATGAGTTTACAAAAATAAATTAAATAAATATATTATACTCCCTCTCCCGCCATCCAGTTTAAATCTTCATCGCGTTCTATATTGAATATTATGTACCTAATCTTGTCATAAGCCATACAGAAAACCTCAAGAAGCAAATATTTAAACATCCGGAATGTAAGTAAGAACTTTCTTAACAGCAGTAATTACATTGTCATATTATTTAATTTGACATTCCTCAGAAAGTTTATTCAAAGAAGGGATAATGCGACAAGGAAGATGTAAAAAAGTTGTTGCTGCATTTAGCATGGGTCGTAGAGCTTTGTGAGCTCAAATGCTCAAAACTGAACAAAATCTTCAGCAGACCGAGATGTTTTAACTAAGAGCACCATGTGCGTATTAATATACGTGATTCTTGAAAACGTCTCTAATTCGTTATTTATATTACTTAAAACATTTTAGGCCCGTTAGCTTAATCACTGTGCACCTATAATGCTTCGTAATTAAGGTTAGCGCAGCTTTTGGAAATATCTTCAGTATCGGATTTTGTATTTTCTTGACCAAACTGATGTTAGTTTCTGATAATTATAGTATATTCATGCCAACTGCATACCTATATATATATATAACCCTTTTTTAATAAAACAAAGATCGTGGTTCCGATATGTTTTCGATTCGATTTGTTCTACGTACTCGTAGTTATGTGAAAGGTTTAAAAATAAAGCAGTCTTAATTTTACATGTTTATAGGAAAGTTCTTCATTACTTCAGATGCTTCCTTTTATTTAAAACAAAATCCTTGGCAACCCATGGTTACACGAGCGTGTAATTAACACAGGTACCCACGTAAAGGTTGATACTCATTACTAATAAACTTTAATTTCTATTTAAATTTGATTTTGTTTATTGTAATTTGTTTGACATTTTTGATTTCTATTTTGTAATTTTTCATTTAATTTCTTGTAATGTGATTATTTTTGAGTGACATTTACGTAACTTGAATATTTGATTTGAGTGTTAATATTTAAAATGTATGGGTGTAATTTGCCTAGTTAAAGACTGATTTATTATTTTATTTATTGCAGGCCTTAATTTAATCATTCATTCGATAAGTCAACAAATAAGAAAGTGTTAAAGATCTTGTTTATTTTTATTTCATTGTGCTATCTGTCGAAGCCTGGTGTGTTCACACACACTGCTCCCAATTAAGACCTAACCCTATTGAAACAAATTTTCATAATTTCGCAAATAAACACAAGAAGAAAATATTTACTTACATCTTGAATTAGTACTTCGTCCCTCAATCGCCGAGTCTTATGTGTCTTATATGTCACACTTTACAAAGCTTTTATATTAATCGCCGATGTTGAACAATTATTTAAATTCTCTCACTAAACTGCCATACTGATTATCAGATTGTTTAAGGTTTCAATCAGTAGTTTTATGAGGTAGAGTCCCATCTGTAGTGATTTATTTAATTTTTATAAATTATTTTACACACACGCGCATGCGGTGGTGACCTCACTATTTGTCCTTAACTTATAACAATTATTATTATTGTTTAACAGCGGACGTTATCATAAAATGGTGCAAAATTCACTTTTTCCTTATGCGTGTAATACATATCAGGGACGATAGATTAACCGAATTTTGTTAAAACCAAATTTTGTTTAAAGTAATTTCAAATTGAATACATTAGTATATTCTTTAGAATATTTCCCTGTCAAACTTTAAACCTCGCATGCAACCTGCATCCTCGTAATATTGCAGTGTGGAGAATATCACTGCGAGTTATTCATTTTTACCTATTTCACAAAAAACTAAATGAACAAATATGTTACGCACAGCGCTATTGTACATATTTGTGACTGCACTGAATCGTCGTTGGCACTCATTATCCGCGTAGGTATGCTCATTTCGGTGTGTGGAGTAGCTAATAAAACAGCAGTGTAGTTTCAAGACAACCTTTAATCTCGTCCAAAATAAATATGTCAACAGTAGGGCGAACTCTTCGAGTTGTTTTAAACTTTATAATAACAAATCACTTCTTACTTACAAAGTAAATTACCTAATATGATATCTACAAGTTCATACGTCAGTCTGTTCGTAACTAAACCGGGAAACACGATAATGCAATGATACGTTCCGTTCACAAGATATGTGTTTTCGCATCTATCTAACTCGTAGTTTGTTCAAACATGATTTAAAATCAACACACAAAAACAAAACAACAATTTTAAATAGAATAACATTTTAAATGATTACAATAACAATAAACTTTCATTAATATATTTGTGAGATTGAAATATGGTAGCACATTATTATAATAAATAGCATTTTTATACTAGGGAGGTGATTTCAGCCAGTGATTTTGTTTTTCAGACTATTGCGAGTCTTATGCAACGAACAAAATAAATGGTAAATGTTTTACCTGAGTCCACTCTTGGTGTGACATGCAATTGTCGCCGAAACGTATAGTAAAACAAGTAAAACATTGTACTGATTAATTTGTTCTTTAAAAAACGGTTATAGTGTTTTAATAAAATTATGCTTGAAATGCAAGAATAAAGTTTAAAATTATACTCTTAAGCTAATTTCCACCGGCAGGGTGTGGGGTGATGGGTAATGATGAATTAAAACCACGCTGACTATTTCTGAAGTCTAAAGCGAAAGTTGCTCAGTATTGGGCATGAGCTATTCTGTAAGCTCTCTTGTGCAACGTATATTTATTCCGTTTCAGGACAATGTTTGCCCATGTGCAATAGTGCATTTATTTATTTACTTCGCTTAATATCCATCAAAGGAAAGCCCGGTACCGCGCAGCAACAAATTGTCATTGTTTTGCAAAGTGGTGTTGAACACCAGCACAGTTCAACTAAACTAATATTATAAAATAAAGAGATTTGTGTGTTTGTAGTGGATAACCTCAAGAACTATTAGACCGCTTTTAAAAATTCCTTCACCAATATGAAACTGCCTTTTTAGCGAGTAGCATAGGGTATATTTTAGCGGGATTATTAGTCAAGAAACTGGTGGAAAGATAGTTATAGATACATATTTTAATTGTTATCCCGCACTTCCTCGCACATCAGTTTTATCCGGGGTATTCATCGCCGCCAGAGAAACTAGCTGAAGAGCTCATTTTGTGTGTATTGGTGTTCGTTGCTGATTACCCGCACTTTATGCAAGCACTTGCATATTCCAGCACAGCAAGTTAACATGTTTACATTTTAAATTTTAATTTCGCCTCTTATTAGACTCCTTTTTAAATGATAAAATGATTGCACAAGATAAAATCACCTAGTAGTAAATACTAACTTCTTTTTTGACTTATCTACACATACCTTAGCTAATTTGGCTAAATGAAAGCTCCTTAAAACTTGGACCATTTTAAGTTTTAAGGATAACATGTTTGAACAAATTACACAATTTCACACAAAAGAGGATTTTAATAAAAAAATACACCAGAAAAATCGTGAGTGCTATCGCGAATGTTCTGTACAAAGATAACACACGAGTATCGTCTCGTAGGCTGATTTCATAATTAGGCATGCCGCATAGAATATGAAACGAATTAAAAAAGCAATCAAATAAGGTAGGTTGTATGGATTTATTAATTGGGCTAGAACAACAAATTGCCCAATTTACTCATCCAGGAACATTAAATATCTGTAAACGTCAAATCAATAATATTTTCACTGTAACTATTTATTTTATCCTCTGATCTCAAAAAGTGGTACCTAACTTAAGAATGAAATCAGCCTCACAACGACGCAGCGCGCAGCGGACACGCAGCCGATACGGAGCCGACACACAGCCGGCACGCAATATCGGCTCCGCCCACAAGCTCTCCTTACCTTAAGAGTCAAGTACAAACATTATTTACAAAGATTTATTCCATTTTATACAGATAACGACGAATCCATTCACCTCCCGACTGATCCGTAACCGGTAGACATTAGCTAAAGTTTCGTAGACATGTAAAAAAGTGGCAAAGATTCAGTCGCTTACGCACTACTATTTACATCACAGAGTTTATTTTAAAACAGAATTACTGATGTAATCATAGTCTTTGATTCCTACTTGTCTTAGAAATATCTGACTTCATTAGCTGAGATGGTATATTTTTCACTATTATAATATAATAAACAACAATAGACCTGTATTTTATTAGGTACTTCATGTACGTTTTTAAGAAATTGAAAACATTCTCATTTTCTAGTAACAATACAATTTGCTTTCCTAAAAAACGTTTAGTATGGTTATCGGAGCGGCTTAGAGGAATTCGATATCGTTTATTAAAATAAAATATGAAAAAGAAGAATTCATTGATATTTCTAACACACGTCAGAAGACAACGCGCCTCGTCGTTTCGACGAGACACGAAACTACCTACCTACAACATTTACATAGGACACGCTCGCAAGAAATGTACAGTGAGACACCCCCGCCCCCTAGCCCCCTACCCACCCCTTGCCTCTCAATCACCTCGCGATTAATTACGAATTCATGGGCCGCCTCATAGGCCGGTGCACTGCGCCGCTAGCAAAAAGCAAACAGACGGGTTTATTAGCCATTGAATAGGCTAATAACTTGAATTAACATTTGTAGTCTTAACCCCCCGAACTGCGCGTTCGGGAAGCTACAAAAACAAGCAATAATTACTCAAACGGGAAAGCTGGAGTACTTTACAGATGTAGGGAATATTTAGATCTTGAACTTATTATTTAAAGATTAGATAGAAAATATCCGGGACAAATTACACCAAGAACATCTGAGCCCAAACTAAGCAGAGCTTGTACTTTGGGTGTCAGAGACTGTTATACTTAAAATATTTCTAAATACATGCTTATATCGATATTAATACAACAGACACAAATGTTCATCACATGAATATTTGTCATGGGCGGGACGCGAACCCACGACCTCTGGGGCCAATGGTAGGATCGCTTCCATTGCACCAACAAGCCAGTCAAACGAACCAGTGAAGTTATGATTCGATTTTGCAGTCGTTTACTGTGAATTCGAGACTAAATTGACTGTTGCCAACTCACGGCCAAAGTACAGCACTTACATGAAATATTGTCATAATATTATGAAAAGTATCCTTTAAAAACTATGACGTTCCGAAATTCGAGGATTTAGTTTAATTTATTAAGAAGACTGAAAGCTTTGCTATGCCTGACTTGTTAACACTACTTAGCGCTTCCTAACTTCAAGTCCCTATTTATTTTTGAATCGAATCTTTATATCGCTCTCTAATTAAAATATCCCAAACCTTACATTTGTCGTAACTGAGCTAGCTGTTTGCATTCGCCGTAGCACGTCAGGTGCCTTTCTAGCGAGAACACATCGATTAGGTTATATTTGATACTTGCTAGAATGACAGGCTCAGAATAGAACGGACCTCTCATTAGCCAGGTTGGAATATTCAAAATTTGCTTAAAATAGAGTGCAGAAGGTGACTTTCATTATGAAGTTACACAGTTTATTGCAAAAACAACGGCTTATTTAAGGAAGACATTTAACAATTTATATCATATACACACGCCGTTATCAGACTGAGGTGAATAATCTAGCAGTTTTCTAAATGTGAGCCTGAGACCGAGTGCGAAAGAGAAGAAGTACAATGTAGTGTCAGGGCGGACGAGGCGACGAGGGCGGGCGGCGGCGTTTATTGTTAAAACTTTGCGTTCATTCTGCTAGATCATATGCGACTTTACCATAGGTACACAAAACTTCGAGGGAATCGGCCACGATTACGTACAGCGATGGCCTATACTAGGTACATAAGTTACAAAAATGAATTAAATTTTTTTCCTGTAAAAATGCTTATTCATTTAATTTTTAAACCATACGACTTTTTTCCGCAACCTTGAAAGTTATCAACGCACTTATTAGAGCTTCAAAAACATAAATATTAACGTTATCGGAACAGGAAACCAAAATTGTTACAAATGTGGAGTTTTAAGTGCCAATTACTCTTTCTGTATTCTCGGTGGCCGTTTACGGATAGAGCAGGTAAATTGGACTAATTCTTGCTAAGCTCATCCATGACCTTCAAAAGTCGCATGCGAGAACGCTTAGACTAAAATCGACTAGACGCAACTCTCCGGGATCCGGTGGTCGAGCAGTTTCTCCTTGATGGCGTCGACGTTGAGGTCGGCGGCGGCGCGCAGCGTGGCGGAGGCGCTGCGGCCGAGCAGCCGCGCGCCGGCGGCGCCCGCGTCGGGCTCGCGGCCGCGCGCGCTCCACGTCCACGATGCACCGGGGCCGTTGCATGCCTGCGGAGAGAAAAGCGGTTAAGTCGAGCAAACTAAGCACTTCAGCACGAAAGTAAAAAACAAAACATAGTATCACGACTACATCACAAACGAGGGAGTCAAAAGCAAGTCCAACCCTCAGCTACGAAGTCGTTTGCCCTGGTATTAGATGAGACAGTGAAGGCGCATGAGTGGCTAAACGAAACAGAGTCTGTGACAGGTACTGACGTGGGTGTGCGTCAGCCCTAAGCTTGACCACTGACCGAGGCTTTTAAATTTCACCCTGAATAGAATAGATTATATTTTATTGCACAGAATACAGGTGTCACTGGTAATTAGAGAAGTGATAAAGTACATTGCTATATTCTGCCTATCTAAGGCATGCAGAAGTTCATGTCATTTTTATATATAAGTATAAATCATGCAGGTACAAAATAAATCAAAAAACCGGCTGAAGGTTTTTGTTTCTTATATAGTTTTTCTCAACCTTTAAGACTCTCTCAGACGTGGTTAATTTGTGTTCACTGGACAGACACGTAACATCACAGACTACATCTTTCCTGTGTGATAGGAACTAATGAGAAAAATAGACATCAATGATCTATCATGTAATTTGCTCGTTTTTGGGACATGTTTTCGGTTGTTTTAAATTTCGTATCCAGAAATTTTGGTAATTAAGTGTAGAAATTTCGTGCTCGTTGTTCGGTATAAATTTATGAGCAAACGAGGCGATAAGCATAATATTGTAAGTTGCTATAATAATGGTTGGTCCAGTGCAGGCTGCCGTCCAATCAGCGCGCGTAATTAGGTGTAGCAACCATTATGCCGCTATCGGCCATCGCGCATTAGCCGCCATTGTCCCGCCCTGATAACGCTAAATTAAAACTAGTCCGCGAAGGGGTGACGCGCCCACCTCGCGCCCAGAGGTGACGCGACAAAAGAACCCGCTGATAAAACTATCGCGGGACTTAATTAAAACATCCCTTGTTAGCGCGACCTCCAGACAATGGAGCGGCCCGCTGCGATTTTATATTTAATCAGGCGCGGAGGTAGATTTATTGCTAATAGGTGTTCCTTAACTGTCCCGGCAGATTTGTAATCCTTTGTGAAAATTTGCCGGGTTCCGTTTATGTGCGGAGCGAATGGACGGGTTGATGGCGGCTGTCAGCGCGGCCCAATCATCAGGACGTGGTTTCGTTTTCCTGAAGGCGCCACGTCCGCACGTCACGGGTGACAAACGAAGCCGCGTCCGCTGTCACCACTAACCGTAACGTCACGCGTCATACGCGCCAGCCGCCTCGCCCGCACTGTCTCCTAGGAGATTTCCACCCTCGCTCATCCGTCCGCTAGACACCCACACACATACACCGGAAACATTAAGACCGATTATCCGAACAGCGAAGACCGTTCGAGAGTTTACGGTAATCGTTAAACTGTGCGAGCTGGAAGTGCTCAGTCGTGAGACTGTTTTAAGGAATTGTAGAAATATTGCTTTCCCGTCCGGACGTGGAGAAAAATCTAATAGAAAAGGATAAATGTTCCAGGAGCAGATGCATTTTAGTGTGGCCCGATGCGTGATCTAGCGAACAATAAGAGTTCCGGTTGAAATATCGTTTTTTACTGGAGTTAACTCGAAAATTGGATACACAAATCAAATAGATGTCTCATTCGCAGCAGACCGGAGCTCTATAAGTCGGCGTCGATCGCGTTATTTGTGGCGACGGCGACTATCGCCTCGATGCCAGCTCTCCGGCCTTTTAATTACAATGTTTCTTAAGAACACTCAACTCGATTACCATTAACCTTTACGAACTTAGCTTTCGTCGAAGAGTTAATATTAAAATTCAACTCGTTCGTTACTTTATCGGTTCCTAACTCAGTTAAATGAACTTCCATGTTTCTATTTGATGGGGACTTTGCGAAGTAAATTCGCGAGGGAAGTTTTCGTGTAAATACGATAAAGTTTTGCTGGCGGATCTTCAAATATTTTAATCTTAGAACTGGAAAGTGCGGTTTTAGATTCGGTGGTGTTTTGATTGGTTGCCGCCGCGGGTGGTTTGCCAGCAGAAGTTGTCTGCGAGTGCGGGTGCGGTGGCGCGGTGGCGCGCGCGTCGGAGCAATGAGCGACCACACGCAACGCGCGCCGGCTCCCGCACGTGCCCCGGACGTGCAAACCTATACAACTTCAACGTACAACTTGCAGCTTTCAAACTTTATACAGCGCGGAAAACATGATATAGCAAGTGTGAATTATCTGCGAGATTTTTTTCAGCGAAATATTTTGTTAAGATGAAATACTAGAATAAAATAAGGCGTTAGGCTCGAACCTGCAGCCTTTTTTTTACAAATGGGGCTCCTGTTCTTATTAGAGCCACCAAGACCCTAACCGACCTGTCAAATCTGCAAGCAAGCAGTCAAAATTACTATCAACATTTGAAATAAATATTACCTGGAAGCACTTTCATTACTGTCTGTGTTTGAGAAAACAAATGAAGCGGAGTCTATTTCTAAAGAACAAGATAGTTGACTCCGGTCGATCGCGCGTCGGTGTTGCAAATGGGAGCTTGTCTTACGTCAGGCGGACGAACGCTTGGGCTCCTGATAGACGCAGTAGCGTGGAAATCTCTCGCGACGTGTGAAAGCGCCGATAACGCGTCCCGCGGGACGCCATAAAGAAATATGATCCTGTATCTGTGACGGGCCCTGGTTATTGGCGCGACCGCCATAAAGATACCAGTGACCACCGCTTCTATTACAGAACTCACTGACTCGCCGGTCGTTCACATAAAATAAACGGCAGCTAACTTTAAGTAGATAAAATCGTGCTAAGTCGCAGTTCGTTTCTGAGACTCGCCGAGTTTATGTGACACGAGGGCACTTTTATGATCGCTTCATCTCGGAGATCCGCCGAATACGGGGAAATCGAGCGCCTATGAAATATTTTCGTCGACGTAATGATGACATAGGGATTGTAACAGTTTTTATTAAGACAAAGATGGGGTTCCCCAGGGCATTCCTCGGTCTGAGTATGAAGGGCCAGTCAGATGCGGATCGAAATAATACGAAAAGGTCAGGGCTTGAAAGCTGGCGGGTCTTAAGCTGTGGTCAAAGTGATAGCGATGTATTTCGTGGTGATAAAGTACTATGTAGTTTCTAATTTGGTCACAAATATGTTAGAAATGTTTATTTGTTTTTTGTTGAATTGTTTTCATGTCATATTTGTTTGTAGATGTCTAAGACTTTGTCTTTTAAACATTTGAATGAATTCTTAGTTGAACTACATTTATTACCAACAGCCATGCCTGCGTTTAGGACAAGCAATTATTAGAGTTCCAAACCACACAGGCTCTTCTAAGGTCCGGATCCTTTTTCCTAATTTTCATGAGCCAATATGACAGGTAGAGTGTACGAGTAAATACATACTGCTGTGGTGAGAGGCGCGGGCGCAGTCCGGCTCGGCGATGACACCGCCAGGCTGGGAGCGCTCGTCGTTTCGCCTGAAACAAAACAAAAATAATCATAAGAATAATTTACATGTAATTTGTATTTGGCAATATTGTAACACACTTGCATTCATTCATTTAAGATGTGATGCTGGAGGATGATGCTGCGAATTTCATGGACCGAATGCACAAACGTATCTACCAATTCGATCACAACTGGAATTAAAGAGCATCGATATCAACAACGTGAAATCAATGCGTACTCATAGTCAGGACTAGTCATAATCAGGAAAGGCGCATGGACCAAAACCTTTTGGGCTATCACCAACTTGATGGTCTAACTAACTTAAATATGCAGAGAAACTAAAGTTTCAACTGGCCGCCAAAGTCACCTGACAGAGTCCGGTGGAGACATTTTGTTCGGTTCAAAGTTACATACCACCCTAATCACGATCTTCAGACATATGAAAATGATAATCAATCACTAAGCGTGGTGATTAAGCGACTACGTCATGTCAGCGATATACTATTTCCAAAGCGCTAACTACAAACCATGATTATTCCTTGCATAGCGCTGTTATAACGATATTGCACCGAAGTAAACGCTATAATTTATCGTGTAAGTCAGCGCAGGTCGCGCCACGGCACGTGCCGGCCCTGTTAACGCGACGCGGCCGCCGCGGCCCGCACGACGCTCGATCATTACGCGACCACCAGCCAGGGGAACGTTTCTTACATCGAATAATAGACGTTGACGTTACACTGCATTGTGATTCAATGGGGAGGACGATCTGTTAACGAGGGATTAAATCAGGTAATTATATTGTATCAACTCAAGTTCTATACTATGTGGACTAAATGGCAGTGAAGAAATTCCATGCATGAAAAAAGTTGTACCTACCCACAAATACTTATGAAGAATTGGATAGAAATAAGGTTGACAAATCTTTAAACAATCCACGCCAGATGAGTCATTAACTAACAATAACATCGATGCTGAAATGCCTATAACGACATACCTACTTCCTTAATCAATTGCTTTTGAGGATGTTTACAACATACCTGATTTATAACAATTTGGCTTCAGCAATGTACACAAACATTAGTAGGTTTACTCAACTCTGAAAGTTGACTAGAACTTATCCCAACACTCAGAGGCAGCTGCGTTGCTGATTCTTCGTAAACTTAGAATTTGCAGACGTTGCATGGGACGATTTATGATCCACGCAAAATGCACACTCTATTAGTACCATCGCAGGACTGATGGATGGCTCGTATAGTATGTAAATTTATGAATAGTCGCCTTAACGCGGGCGGAAATAGGTGTAAATGTGGAGGCAACATTAGCGGGCAGTTCCGCGAGTCACGCCCTAATACCGGCGATTTGCTATTGAACCGGCGATGGCGGCGTTTTTCCAATTTCCGCGCGGCACTCAAATTGGACGTGAAAACGAGATTTATATTGATAAGGGACACGGCAGAAGACCGGGATCGGTTGAGCTGGTTGAGGCGGGTAATTAATCGGACCGCGTCTTGACCCCCCAACCCCTCTTCCGACAGTCACGCCCAGTGGTTGCTAGTGTTGCCTAAGATGAACTAGTTTTGGAGACTCGCTTTGAAGATATGGTCAAGTCAAGTTTTGGAATCACCTATTTTAACTATACTCTTATTGAAATCAATTACGTGGCGGCATGTCTTGAAGCACCATTTTTAAATCGTGCCTTGCTGCATTGGGAATGCTAAATGGCCAGTCATGGTAAGTAGGACTTAATCCGGATTGCTCTAGTACGTTTTACTCCAAAATCACAAGCCAGAAGAACAGCGTTCAGCCTGTCGTACAAGTAAACAGCCACAATCATAGATAATCATAGATTTACGTGCCTACTAATATACATTTTTTAAGCTATCAATGTTAATAACCCAAATTTATTATCATTTTATAGATAGCAGATACATTCAAATTCGGCAAGACAGTGGTCAAGCACTGCCGTGCGTGTTATTTGTCGCTTATTATTTACGATCCAAACCTCAAAAACACAAAACAATATTTTTATTGAAGTGATATAGACAGCTAGTAATTTACCTGTAATATAATATATTGGTGACTGACTACGTCATCAATATATACCAGTTGCGAAAAGGTTTCAAATACCTTGAAAAATATTTTTTACCTTTGATTTTTAACTTTTTGATAGCAGGTAGCAGTGTATTGGAATTTGACATTGTCATGTCATGTCATGTCAAATCCTGTTAAGATCCTTCAGAGTCCGTTCCTAATAAACAAGAGCCGACTCGAATCGAAAACAGCCCTGGGCCCGGGCACTATCGCTAACACGATTCCTTTGACGGCCACACGGCCGCTTTTCTGATGAGTCACTGTGTTTTCATTTAGCCAACTGTAATTCACCAACTCTGTTATAATTAATATCTCGCTTTTGAGGTGTGCAGCCTTGCAGCTTGTTTGCAACTGTCATGCTGGTAATTGAAAAGCTTTCTCTTGGTATTTTTAGCACAAGTATTGCTGAGCTTTTCGGCTGAATGTTCAGAATTCCAAACTACTTTCAATAATACATACATATTTTATTTTAATAAGGTTACCATGCGCTTAAAGCAATTTTACAAAAGTCTAATAGTAATAGTAATATTATTTGCTAATCACATGGTAGTTACAGATTTTATCTCACAATATAAGTACATTGCACACGTAGGGGCACCGCAAAAAAAACACAACATAGAGAACGTCTACGTAGTTGATTTGACTTGTGATTTTTTGCGTGGTCCGACCGTGACTGTTGTTTTGATATAATGAAAAGGTATCCCTATTGGTAAACAAACAACTGCAAAATGTATCTGTCGGTTGTTCTTGCCCGCGTACAAGAAATTAATTTATCAAACATTCTAAAACAAAAAACAATCTTTATAATTTAGCCAGAAAAGTTACCGTAGCATTTGCGTCAAATTTAATTCCGCTACGCATCACAAAGAGCGAGCGAAAAAGTTTCCGGAACCGTCTTAGGAATTTCGGTCATTTAAGAAGTTGGCCGTTTTAAATAATAAGGCGGTAGGTTATTTAATTTAGTGCGGGCGTTGTTTAGGAGCGGGCCGGGTGCATCGGGACGCCGGGACGGGACACGCTGCGGGCCCATAAATAACGGGCCAGATTCCGGCTCTGTGCCTGTCCCGTCGGAGATTTATCCCCGCCCGCCCGGGAAAAAACCTGATTAATCACTACATTCAAAGATGGCGAGCGTAAGTCAGGGCGCAAGAAATAATTAATTGGCCTGCCGCCTACGCTCTAATGTGCTTCGGTTTATTCAAATTGCCCTCATTAATAGCTTCTGCACACCTCGCCGCAAACTTGTCCGTTTCTTAACTGGGAAATATGGCCAATTTTATTTTAATACAACCTACTATGAAAAAGACCCAAAAAATTAAACCTATATTGGGACCGAAAAGTTTAGTTATTTGGTAATAATCGAAAAATTATCTGTAACCTCCTTACCATAATATGTAATTACAGAATAATAATATACATTAGTTTTTTTTATGTAGAGACACATTTCATGGGTTATTATTATTCAATAGTTTATAGGGATCAGATATTCTGCAGCCTGCTGCAATGCTCTCGGCCTCATCAATATATTTCAAAAAATTACTGATTCTTTAATTTACCTCTTTATTTTATTTGGAAGTATATTATTTATCTACTTAAAATCATGTGAACACTTACTTATTATTATATACCATTTTCCGTACTTACGTACGTACGCGTGGTGAGAGGATACCGCAGCTTATAGACGCTTGCAACAAGGGTCTCCCTGGTGTGGTGTCGGACCCTGTAGAAATCTTTTTAATCCCCTCTTGAAGAACTCCATACTATAGCCCATTGGAAAAACCTTGGCAGGGAGCTCTTTCCACAATTTAAGCGTAAAAGATTGATTTGATTAACTGAATTATAGCGTGAAAATAGCATAGGTTAGTTTGTTTACTTAGAAACATAACCTAAAATCACGCGAGAATGAAATTATAGACCAAAGGATTAACCTTCAAGCGGTCGCGCGGTGTCTAATCGACCGCACATTTTCGTTCATAATATTTTAATTACCAGTCCCATGTTTTTCTTATTCCTAGTAGCCTGTCATTTGTCATTGTGAGTGAAATAAAGAGTTTACATCCGCTCGCCGCGCTCTCCCCACCCCCCGGATCGCTTTTGTTTTGGTCGCGGCGCAGGCGTCGCAAGCGAACCAAGCGCCTGTCGTCGAAAAGGGTACGCGCGACGCTCAACGCGAACTTTTCTTCTTCATAATTTAAACTACTTGTTTTTTATTAATTCGACTTTGAATACAATGATTATAGCTGCATACAAAATGATAAATGAATATTGAATAATTAGTACCTTATTTCTTTAATATATCCCATAGGTCTTTTCGTCTACGCGCGACCGTTACAGATGACTGCGCGCTCAATTGAAGGTTAAGTAGAAAGTACATAAAAACAGACTCGACTCTTTATCCATTAAAGAATCGGCGAGCCTCGACGTTATTACCAAATGAATGATTTGGCAGGAAAGAAATATTCTAGTTAACTAAAGTCAAGCGCGCTGATGACAATATTGCTGATTACCAGCAAAATCGTTCCACTTTTCTATTTTTAACTACCTACAGTGCCTCATTTTGTTTAGTGCTCAAATCTTCTGTCTTAAAATTAATAACGCCTACGTACTTCTTAGAATCCTATTCATGCCTAAGTAGAAGTATTAAGTCTGGCTTAAAGCAGCAAAAGGTTAATGAGTTTAAGTTCCAAGAATTCAGAATCAACAACAGTTCCAGTAGTGCTTTGCGCGGAGAGTCACTAAGCCGCCTGAGCCGGCGAGCCCGCCCCAGCCGGCGAGCCCGCAGCGGGCGCGCTCGCTCGCACTTTGTGGCGTGTTTTCAATTGCGAGTGTCACCGCTGAATATTCACGATGCTGCATCAATATTCATGAATATACCTATAGCGACTCTACCAGCCACTACCCCCGCCTCAGTCGGGCCGCGTTTGAAAATATTTATCAATAGTACATACACAACTTCATTGGGCTTCGCGCGATTGTATCAGCGGCACTACATTCACTCAACTCGATTCGACGCTAGTTGCTTTCAGGATGGTGAACTGATATTTTTCTTCGCTACGCTTTTTGTTGAAAACATTTTTTGTGAATGATCTGCATTCGGTCGGAGGGAACTGAAAAACAACTTAGCTTGGGTGTAGAAATAAATAGAGGTTTTGTAGATAACAGTATGCGTAGGTATTTGAATCAGGTTATACATTATACCGTCAACCATAGCTTCAGCTTCGTACCTTGAAATCCTATAAGAGTTTAGCTATCAGTTTTACTATCTAGTTTAGATATTGTTCAAAGCAGACATTTTATCTGGACTCTCTTAGTCTTATCCAAATTTTTTATAAGTTTAAAAACACTGTTTACCTGGATTTCACAAAATTTACCTAAAGGGTTAAATCTTAACTCTGAAGCGAGCTTAATTAGCTATATAATAATTTTCTTTCTTAAAACTTGTTTTAAGCCGGGCAAATGAAGCCCTAGCGGATCCGTGGAGACGGCCTCACCTGCGGACCAGCCCTTGAATATAAATAGGCATTAGTGAGTTCAGCGGGAATCCCGGGATATTAAAATACAGCAGGGCTTAGGGCGTTTTCCGCGCGGACGCTGCGACGGCGATACACCGTTGGGTGGTTTTATCATTATGCATCAGCTTAAGTTATGATAAAAACAAATAAACCAGGCAGATGTTCATTCACTACTTCCTTCTTTATTTATGATACTGTTGAAACTTAATTTGTAAATGTATTTACCATCAACAAAACTGTTACGCCAATAAATGTTTTTCATCTCTTACTTACTAGTACGAGTAAGTACAACCGTAATGTAACTCATGATTCGGATTGCGATTGTAAATGGTTAATTATTTTAACTATTATAATATCAGCGCGGTAAGTTTTAACTTTCTTCTTAGAGAACTAATTGTTAAGTTTTTCAAACAAGAAAAGTGTATTAATCAACTTTGAATGATTTTTGAAAAACAGACATTTGTAATTCTAACTGAAAGTTCTGCAATAACTTGAAATACATTTATTTTTAACGAAGCAAGTCCAACGTTAGTGATCGTCTATTTTATCAAATTTTCATTTTTTAAATTTATTTATTAGGACAACCAATAAGACAAAATAACATCTAGACCACACAAGGACTAAAATTTATCCGTTTTTTTGAGGCAAGAATAGCATTCCTTACCCGTCTCTTTGCGATGTATGCTGTGCCCTCGCGTCCGGTCAAAGTTATGAATACAATTTATCGATATTATTTTCGGTCGGTTAACATTTAGTACCCTCTAAATATTGTACTATTAGGCGTGTTGGCAATTAGGTAGAAGAAATGGTTTGGGATTAGTCAAAGACAACGGTGCCTGGCAACCGTCACAACGTGTTAGCCACACAACCTTTTTATTATTTTGCATGTTGTACCTAGCGCCACGTCAAATCTGCCGTCCTCATACTGCACTGGCTTTGAAAATATTGTCTTTTATAAAAGAGCGGGGTATTTTTAACTATCGAGAGAAAATCCTCAGCATGGATACCTCGCGCCCGGGGGAAGGACGAGGTTATGTTGGACTTTTACCGACTAAAATCCCAGGGTACCTACACGACCTCAACACTTCACCGGCGAGGCGGAGTTCCTAAGAAAGCTTTATAAAAACCCCGCTGTCCCAAATCTACAGCAGCTCAGTAAGTTTAACCTATTTCTTCTTAATTGCTCTAGCGAAGTGCTCTCGCACACTTCACTGATACAAGAAACTCATCATCAGGTATCTTTTAACGCAATAGTAGAATTTTCCGTTCACTTGCCTGTTGTTTACGAGTGGGAGCGGGCTTGTCACGCCAGAGTAATGGCAGCCGTAACTTCCCTCCTGCGTATTATAATATCACCTAACAGCCACGGGCACATTAATCTGATTTACACTGCTTTTTAATTGTTAACACGCTCGTTATGTACGGAACCCGCGCCGAAGCCTAGCTCATCGTTTCGGATGAATTTTCATTATGCGTGAAACCCACGTTGGAGGTAATGCGTGTGTTTCAGAGTTCTATTTATATCTTTTATACCCTTTTTATTTCTAACGTGTGATAAATACTGTGTCTTATTTACTGCACCGAGATATCATATATTTTGTTACAATTTTATAGTTTGTTTAAATATGAGTTAACATTTTAAACTTTCTTGTTGCATTTCTAATAAAAACGGGTTTTTAAACGGGATACGTCGAGAAAAATAGGTAAATCAACTTACCGTAATTTTGTTTCGTTGCAAAAACCCGTTTATATTAGAACAAGTAGACCAATTTGAGTAGACCAATAGGTTCTGAAAAACATAAAGGTTACTCTTTTCTCGACTACACCAGGAGTAATGTTTCAATTTCCAATTCACAGGCAGAAGCGGCACTTTGGAATAAATTTGCAATGGGACTTTCAGCAAAATATAGTCAATATTAGGTCGTGGGTTCGATCCCCACCCATGACAAATATTTGTGTGACGAACATTTGTATTTGTTGTGTGTCTGGGTGTATTATCTATTTAAGTATGTATTTAGAAATATTTAAGTATGTTTATCAGTCTCTGACGCCCATATTACAAGCTCTGCTAAGTTTGGGGTCAGATGATCTTGGTGTTAATTGTCCCAGATATTTATATTTATTTATTTAAATACGTATGTATTGCGTACAAGTTCGAAGTCTTCGTATTTTGTGTTGCTAAGGATGCTCGCTAAAATTGTTTAGCAATCCAGACATCTTATGAGGTTGAGGTGGAACAAGGATACGCCCGGCGTTATTTACCTCACGGTGTTATTAAAAAAGTTCAACCAAACATACTAAAGGCTTAACTAAAAGCATAAAGTGAAACAATCAGTCGCGGTCGTGTGGACTATGATAAATAGTCGCTTTATAAGGTTGAGTTCTAATAGACATTAGGATCCAATTAAGGCGATCGGCGTCGGTCGCGTGCGACACGCGACACTAGTCGGCGACCAGCAGACGAGTCGCACGACTCTAGTACAACTAGTTGAAATTGATAAATTGTCGCAACTTTGCGCGGGCGTGATGACGCAGTGACAAAGTTTCCGTTACGAGTTTAATTAATGTAACTTGCTTGTGACAATTTGTTTAGCCGAGTGTAATATATTCAGTTATATGTTATGGCTCCCTAATAAAGCAATTAGCTTTATGATAACCTCTATGGGGAATCGTCGTTTCGTTTATAAATAGCTTCATGTTTCATGACACACGATTTATGTCATGTTTTTAGCAACTCAATATTCTTTATACAAGTTTATTTTACAGAACAGAAATTGGCTACAATCTTAATTGTCTCCTAGTATATCGTATGTGTTAGACACACTAGAACAACAACACAAATTTACTGTCGGCCGGTGCATAGACTGACGACTTTTATACTGTTTTTTTAACGATAACGTTAACTTATAGAAATTTATGTGTTCATCGAAATAGCAGAAGACCACATAGTACTTTAGCTTGTGCTCAAAATGTGTTGCGTAATGGAGAAATGAGCAAAAATACATCGTTTTTCAGCTCAACTCACTGATGCTATTGCATAGTTTAACAATTTTGAAAGACACAGTAGCAGACATTATGCGGCGCACAGTCGCGCCTTTGACGTCTCTGATTACATTACTTTGTGTTTGCGTCGCGCGAGTGGCACGCACTCGTCGCGCGTACGTTATTCGCGGCTGCTCGCGCGACCCTCGTCGCTCTCTGCTGTCACAAACGAGTGCCTGGAGGTGTCCTTTGATATGTATTTTTTGTATATAGGCTGGTATGGCCGTGCGCACTTTGTGTGAACTTTCGTACGCAAATACGCAGATTGTGCGCGGACAATGATAATCTAACAGGGAGCTAACATTAATATGCAGTAGATTGCGACACGACTATTTCTAACACAACTTTATTCGGACTTATCAAAATACAGAGAAAAAGGTTTAAACACTCATCTTATTTGAATTCAAAAACGGAACTAAATTTGCAAACAACGCTGTGATACTTCCAAGACCCTTTTTAGTGTTTTTGAATGTTTTTTCATGCGCTATACAACACACCACTTTCATGGTCTCGAGATAAATATTCCTGTGTTAATTACCAAAGGAATTAAGTGAGGGCAGTCTCCCAGCACGGAGACCCGAGCTAATTTAGAAAAGATCGTTGCATGGATTGACTCCACCGGGAATCGAACCTGGGACGTTACATAAGTCAAGACAAGAAACCTTGCTACAGCGCACTACGCCAATCGTGTCGTCAAATGGTAGCGTACATACATACATACATACCATCACGCCTTTTCCCAACGGGGTAGGCAGAGACCACATCATTCCACTTGCAACAGTCCTGTCACAATTCTCGCGCTTCTTCCACTATCATTAATCTATTCATACATGCTCGTCAATTATGGGTACTCCTGACCTGAGCTTTTCTAAGAACGTCTTGGACTTGTCCTAAGAACGTCCGTCTAGGCCTTCCCCTTCCAACAGATCCATCCACCCTCGCCTTGTAAATTTGTTTCGTTAATCGCCTTTCATCCATCCTTTCCATATGACCAAACCATTTTAGCATTCCCATCACAATTTTAGTGACAATATCCTTTCAACGGTGGCGTTTTAGTTACATAATAGGACGTCATCGAGTCAAATTTATTTAATTAAAATAACTATTACACAGTTTACGGACGTTGTGCTCTTTGTCAGGTGACCAGATAAGCGAATATTTCATTTAAGCGACTATTCTGGTTCATGACCTGCGGTTTTTATCTACATAATATTATGAGTTTGGGGAATTTTCTCATTTAAACTACTAAGTATGTAAGAAATGATATACTCGTACCTAGCCAATGAAGGAGAAATAAAACAGCGGTGACATAATGTTAATTACACCATGAATAATATTAACATATTAGTACTAATAGTAAACAGGTTTTTGCAACGTGCAATTATGGCAAATTTACCTATTCATCTCGACGTTTTTGGCGACAATTGCATGTCACCGAGCTCACGAGCGGACCACGGTATTAGTAGTTAAAATGCAACCACTTACTTATCCTGGCGCAGCGACCCAAAATGAGTCTTGGCCTCCGACACAAGAAGACGCCACGCTTGTCTGTCCTGCACGATCTCACGAGAGTCAGCAGGTCCCGCTCCAACTCGTCCCTCCAGCGGTACCTGGGCCGACCCAGTCGACGACCGCTTGGCCGTCCCAGGTACGCTCTCTTCACTGCCCGGTCTTTGCCCATCCGCTCGACGTGGCCAAACCAGCAGTCAATGGGATTTTGTCTCTCCAAGTATGTTCGGTTCAGCCACTGGCTCATCTATCTCAAGATTTGTTCGGACTCTCGAACTCCCATCTGGCCTCCTCGCAAGCCCAAGAATTATGCGGAGCACCTTGCGTTATCAGCTTCTGTTCTTCCTTTTGTGTGAGTGTCCTGGCTTCACATCCATACATAAGTATTGGCCTTATGATCGCCTTATAGATGCGGATTTTCGTCTGTTTACTCAGAAGCCTGGACACAAGGGCTGCACTACAACGTAGAGTGAGTGTAAAATGCAACAAGAAAGTTTAAAATGTTACGAACATATTTTTAACGATTCAGATTTTATTTATTACAGCTTTCTTTTCCAATGAACACCAAAAAAGAGCAGCATGTTTTTAAAAAAACTGTAATTTGTCATATTGTATGAAACCTATTAAAATCTACAAACATGCCCATTGTCCATCCCCAGAGACGATGAGGTTATGCTTAAGAACTCAATGTCCAGGATTGGTTAGTGCGACACTGCTTCACGCATGTGAACTAATCCTGTCTGACTTAAAAGCGTTTGCTGGGGGTAGATCGTAAACGTCGCATTTTCTAAGATTTTCGTGATTTCGTGAAGCTGAAAGCCTACTACTACAGAGTATTATTTATGTCACTATTATCGTCTGCACCTTTTAATTTTATAATTATGAATTTAACTGTGTATAATGAATTTTTACGTTTCTTAACAATTATTAAAAAACCGGCCAAGTGCGAGTCGGACTCGTGCACCGAGGGTTCCGTACAAACCTGTAGGTATATTTATTAAAAAAAATTTTTTTTATGTTGTTACTAAAAATTTACGGTTTTCGCAATTTTTCTTTTATCTTGCTTGTTTTGTTGTGCTTTTAGACGTTGCTTCGTACCAAATTTCAAGATTCCGAGTTCACGTGAAGTACCTTGTAGGTTTTGATTCCCTTAAGAGTGTCGAAAATTTACGGGTCTGGACAGACGGACAACAAAGTGATCCTATGAGGGTTCCGTTTTTTCCTTTCGAGGTAGGTAACCCTAAAAATACGTTTTTATTTAATTTTGCAAATAATTGGCGACTACCTCATTCTGGACGATTAAATGTGTTTTATGTAGGATTATGCAGACGATAATATAGGGATAAGTTATAGTTTTATTTCATTTAAAAAAGAAACACAAAAATCTTACAAAAATGCAACATTTTTGATCCACCCCCAGCAAATGCGGTCCTCAGTAGTCCTGCTTTGAACCATCCCGCCGCGCGTCATCCTCACGGTTGACAAACGAGTGCTTTAAACGGATACAATACGATACAGTTTTTAGTCACAAATTAAATGCGAGCAAATAGGAAGCGACGTTTGCTCAGCAAAAGCCTTTGCACGAGATGAGTTTGCGTTTAGTTGGCTGACTCTAAACATTTTCAGACTGTATTTGGAGAATCAGGCATTCTGCCTAACGGTTTCCTGTCACTCCTTCATAAAACTGCTATTTCCGCTGGTCTAAGTAGTATACCTACTGGGTGAATCTTTCGACTTCGGCACTGATTGCTGTTCTTTGAAAATTCATTTTTTGCAATGTATGGTCATTAGAAAATCTTAATAACTAAAAACTGTAACATTTTAATAAACAAACGAAATTATCTTTTAAGCCATCTATTATAATATTATCAAATAATAAACATTAAGAGTGCGTTCCCACCAGAGATGTGTGAGGATGCGTTGCGAGGAATGTGTTATGTTATGAACCAATAGAATTGTTTCATTCACCTAGCTTCGCGATTCTATCGGTTCTTAACAAACACATTCCTCGCAACGCATCTTCGCACATCTTTAGTGGAAACGCACCCTTATACTGTCATACACACACAGATCACAAATAAATGTGACTCTACTATTGCTGTTGGACATTTACATTCTGTAAGTCGGGTCTCTCGCCGGGTCTTCTCAGCAAGAAACAACTCAGACGCGGTGGTAGAGTCGCATTATGTCTGTATACTGTGTATTTATATATCTATGTTTTAATAGTATTTATGTTTATTATTTAGTAAATCTTGCTTTAAATTCGACGTTCGAAGTACTTACTGTGAAAGTCTATTTGAACAAAGTTATTTGAGTTTGAGTTTGTTCTGAGAAGAACTGGCAAAAAACTAAGCAGCTCCGGTTTTAGAGATATTCTTTATAATAAAAAGTAATACAAATAATATTTTATTTTATTTATTTATTAATAATATGAGGCATACATAATAAAAATAATGTCAAAGCAATATAATATTCAGCCTTGTCCAAACATAGGCATCAGACCGCAGCGCGTGGCCCGCGCAATATAGTAATGAGGTGGATCTACTTCCATAGGGATGCAACATCAATGAGTTTGTTAAGACAGTTATGGCCTGCGCAGACGACGTATTATCCGCGGCGTACTTTTTTCTTCGTCAAACAAAATAGATCCCTTACAAACTGTATCGAGCAACTCACACGACCGACTAATACTTTTAGTCGGTCGTGTGAGTTGCTCGCCGAACCAAAAATCCAGTCGTCCAAAGGCCTGCACCCTTTAATGTCAATTTTTTTTTTTTAAGTAAATAATCTCTGTAAATTTTATTATACGCAGCATATCGTTAAAAGATGACTTCATCAACTACTTTTATCACCAAAATATTGTACAACATATTGTTACTAACGTAGATTCACATACGATTATTGCTATTGTCCTCTAAGGAACACCATCACTTTTTTTTGCTTTCAATGAACAGAATAAACGTTTTATTTATTTTATTTATTTAATGTATATTATCAAGTAAAATAGCATTTTGTGTACTTGTCTTGAGAACTTTAAATTAAATACTATAAAAACACTTCATAAGTAAATTTATTAAGTTATATAAATATGAATAATTTTCTAGGACCTTTACACTAAGATCATTTGACCTCAAACTAAGCAGAGCTTGTACTATGTGTGTCAGAGACTGATAGACATACATAAATATTTCTAAATAAATATTTAAATAGATAATAACATCTAGACAACCAACAAACACAAATCTGAATCAGTTAGTGGCGGTTCGCTTACATTAACACAATTTGCAGTGATATAGATTTTGTGATGAAGAAACAAATAAAAAATATTTGATTGATTCCTGTTGTCTGGTAATCTTGCGAATATTTGTTTTCATTTTGTACGTTTAGTATTATTTTTCTTTGTCCTAGTTTGATTCTGTCATGTTTGCCTAAATGTTTTTTTATCAATTTCTGATAGTGGTGGAAAAGGTTATATTCTGTCTACAATCGTGACTCTAGGGAATAGGAAACATTCACAAATAACAGAGATAGGAGTAAAACCTTTGGTGAGGAACAAACAACTACTGTTTTATCAGCACAATGAGAACAGCAGAAGTGTAGATCGCTGCAAAGGCAAATACATTCAGAGCAGATACACAATTAAATGAAATTTCAAATTATCAGTATGAAAGGCATTTAAAACCTGTTACCTATGCCTTAGGGGCAAGTTCATAGCAGACCGCCCGTAGAATACGTAATAATTGCATTGAGGCCAGATAGCCGCGTCCTCCGGGACCCCCGCTCGGCCGGCCCGGGCCCCCACGCTGCCGGCCCGGGCCTGCCAAGACTCCCAGGGATGGAACTTAGTAATATTGCCATTTTAGGAGTTACTGCGGAACTTTTAACACTTTTATGCGGAAGGACTACAGACAGATAAATATCTATAAATGAGACCTTGCAACGTTCATACATAGAATATATAAAGAGAAAAGTTTTGAATGTTCGTTTGTTTGTAATGAATAGGCTCTAAAACTACTGGACCGTTTTGCGCTACATTACCAGAGAGCTACTTAAGCTGTATTTTTTACCTAATTAGACCACCGCTGACAGATAGCCAGTTTATTTATAACATTTGATCTTACTAATGATGGCAGCAATATATATTTTTAATATAAATAAGAGAGGGAGGGATGACTTGCGTTGCTAAAATAAGATTTCGTTTCATGCCAGCCTGGAGCAAACTGGACTTTGTACAATCTTTCATCATCGTCATCCGCAGCTACAAAACGTCCACTGCTGAACATAGGCCTCCCCCATCGATTTCCAAAGTGAACGGTTGCAGGCGGTCTGCGTCCACCGGATTCCACCTACTTTAATTAGGTCGTCCGTCCACCTTGCAGGCGGGCGTCCCACGCTGCGTCTGCCTTAAAACGGTCTCCAGTCTAGAACTTTCCTGCCCCAACGGCCATCAGTTCTGCGCACTATTTGCCCTGCCCACTGCCACTTCAGCTTACTTACCCGCTGGGCTACGTCGGTTACTTTCGTTCTTTTACGGATTTCCTCATTACTGATTTAATCACGTAGCATAGTCCTCGCCATAGCTCGCTGACTGACTTTGGGCTTTTTTTTGAGGCCCCTAGTCAGAGACCACGTTTCAGCTCCGTAAGTTATCACTGGTAACACACACACTGATCGTAGAGTTTTGTTTTAAGGCACTGAGGCACTGAGGTATGTTGGACGTGAAAATGTAGTGCAACTTCCCGAACGCTGCCCAACCGAGTTGGATTCGGTACAATCTTTATGTCACGCTAATTGTCAATAGATACTAGGCCTAATCATTATGAACTAGGTATTGTTTTGGTTGATATTTGTAGTGGTACACGTCTGTTAGGTAAGTGCATGTACAAAGTACCCTAAATTTCCATTGAGCTAAAAATGTAATTAACAATTGAAATGGCTACTACAGTTTATATTCTGACGGAAAATAAATTAATAACCTTGTGACGACAGGACAGGTGTTGCACATTTAATTAATCTTTCTTGTAAATTAATGATTCAGGCATCCCTGTATTTTGCAATTCGGTCGACACATGGGTGCTACATTAGCCCGGCCCTTACCGTGTCGGCCATTTGGCTCCTCCTTCATTTGATTGCCTGTGGTCAGTTAATCCACCACGCAGGTAATAAGAGCTGTGTGGTGCAGATTAATTGACCATACCCGAGTTCTATATCAGATATCGTAGCTATCGATCTTTCGATACAGTAACGGACATAAAATACGACGTTGGTTGCAATCCAAGTCTATAACCCGTAGTAGTGCTTGCGATATTAGCTCGGCCTTAACTGCGTCGGTCTCGGTTAGCCAATATCCAATCGGTAAATTAATCTGAACGAGGCGGCTCCTATTTAACGAGATTAATATAGAACGTTATCGACATCAATATGCTTGCAGCTCTACCAATATCCAGGATGTTAACACGAACCAACCAAAAAACTGTAAATACAAAATGCCTAAGCAGGCCTTTGGCTTTAGCCAAATTATTTCTTTAGTTAATAGCGCCTGACGTTGTCAATATTGCACACGAAGACCCCCGTGATTGGTTGGAAAAATCTGTTAAGAGCTATTCACCAAAATTACGGGCGGCCATAACGCGCGTGTGTGCATCGTGATTTATTGCAAATTTTGGGGTATTCTCATTACGTTTTTGGTCTAATTAACCCATTGGATTGTAAAAAAACTTCATATTTCTATTTAATAAAAATCATAAGTATACTAATATTAATTTTTAATAGTATTTATGTTTCATTGAAAGCAAAAATACGTCGTAGAAATTGGGCTATTATTCGGGGTAAATAAGAAATTCATAACTTTGTTTTACAGTTATTGTGATAATTAATGCATATTCTTGTTCATTATTTGCCAACAAAATACAATTTTCTTCTGATCTTTTCTTTCAGAAACTAATAGTAAGCTTTATTAGAGAAATAGATACTCGAAGTTGACAGGGTTTGACTTTTCCGTAAATAGAGGAGGAGAGATTGATTATTTTAGAAAAGGAACAAGATTGTATTTACACATGTGATTCTTTTTGTATCATTACGAAAGGTTGAACTAGGTATTGCATGTATTCCCCCCCCATGAGCCTTCGCCTTGTCGTGGCGGGGGGGCTTAGTACTGGTGGCAGGTGGAACCACCGAGAAGCTAAGAGGGCTGAGGCATGGCAGTGCGGTGGACTTCCGGTATGGTGCCTACCACTGCCCGCCCAAAGGGATGCCCACCGGCGCAGCGCCTTAGGGCGCAAGGTGGGGGCCACAGTGCACAACCGTTTGGAGGGGGTCAGTGATCCGCGGCTCGCCCCCCCTGTGCACTGTGGCTCGGCGGAGCCGTACCGCCAGATGCGGCAGCGGATCCACCTTTTAGGTGGATCGTGGTTGCGGACTTAGTAGTCCGCGTACGGTGGGAGCCAGCGGGCTTGAGTACGAGGGTGGTTTTGCCCGCAATGCACGGGATTTACCGCGACGGCGGAAGTACCTGTGTGCTCCAGGTACTTCCGTGGCCTCCCTCCTTCATTGTGGGGTCGGCTAGAGGGGGCCCAAATACGGGGAAGCACTGGCGGCGGGGCGTGCGAAACTTTTTAGGGACCCCGCCTCGCCGCTGAAGTGTTGAGGTCGAGTACCGTAGGGTTTTAGTCGGTAGAAGACCGACACAACCTCGTCGTTACCCCGGGCGGTGGGGTATTCATGAGGATTTCCCCACGATAATAATAATAAATAAAAGGTATAGCATGTATTGAACAGTCTAATATTTTTACCAAATGTCTTAAATTAGGCGCTTGAAATTATGGATCATGCGCACAAAAAACGAAATGGCTCTTAACATTAAATAGTCCGGCCAAACCATGTCGGTCTAGCCGACCTTCGACTTTGCCTTCGTTATACTTATAGCCCGTTAATCTACGGATTAACTAACCGATAAATTAAACAGTTGTTCCGGGTCAGCGCGACGAACGCCGACTGCTGGTTGAACTCTCCACTAAATCATGCATATGCATATAATTACCCCACCTTGAGTGTGTTTTTTTATATTGATTTTATTTTATCTCGGAAAAGTATAACCTTATAATAACACATACAAGTAGATATGATTCCCACGGTTACTTTTTATCACCGCAACGCTCGCGACAGGCAGGGAGTTCATCCTCACATTCTGGATCCGCAATGGTCTAGTACAGTTCGGTTTCAGAGATGTTTCTTCCCGAGGACTGGAGTTCTTCAAGAGGGGTTTGAAAAGGTTTCTGCAGGGTCGACAACGCGCAAGTTGTGCCCCTGGTGTTGCAGGCGTCCATAGGCTGCCGCTGCGGTAACCGCTTACCATCAGACGGTCCGTCTGCTTTATTGTCACCGGCGTAGTATAAAAAACACTCTTATCTTAATTTCACGCCTTGTAATCACTAGCTATTTGAATATGTATATGATAAATTCAAGCTGAATTTCTATTCAGCCTAACCTACCTAACCTAACCTACTTAATCTATTGCGAAGAAATTATTCCTGATTTCTGAGTTTAGCTAAATGATTATAAGCCCTTTTAATCAATATTTATTTTTATACTAATTAATATTCTTCTCATCCGAAGTTACTTACTTGTGCTGTATTTGTAAAATTGTGACACCTTTGAACCCTACCACTATCAATATCTCACTGTGAAGACGTAGGTACTCTTAAGTTAGGGTTTGATTTTCATTGGTTACCCTATCTTTACGTAGAAATAAATATGGGAGAAATTTAACCAAATTAGATAATAAGTATCTCTATCCCTTGCTCGTCAATAGAAGCTCTAGAAATAGTCGCATTAATTTTAGAATAAGTTTCCACATATTATTTTCCTGCGTTTACGCTACCACTCCTCAATATGTAGTTCAAACCGCGAGTGGATTGCGGTGTAGTAGTCGTTTGTTTTAATTCGCTTCCACATTAAAACATTTTATTTCACTTTGAAAAACTGAAGAGTAATTAAAAAAGTAATCTACTTCAGTTTTATAAGCACATCACATCCATCAGCTTTATTAGAGGCAGAGAGTATTGTGTTTTTCATTTTGTCCAATTATGCATTGCTGGATGCGTCGAATCACGAGGCTACGTCGCTCGGGTCACGGGGTCTGCGTCGCGTCGCGTCCACCGCGCGCGGCTGATATTATGCTTTTATGAGGATTGGCTTTAACCCGCGGTTGCCTTTTTCGTCGTTGTCTGAATATGAATATTTGAACGCGCCGTTCTGCGTGTGGAAGCCGGCCTTTGTCCGGGCTAATGCACAAACCGAGCGCCCACCACCGCTTTAGGGTTACAAACCTTTTTTTTGGATATTACTTGTACGTTTATAACCTTTGATTGTGTTTTTAAGAAAACCGCTTAAATGTTTTCACTAAAGACGTAAACGTTCGTTTTTGTTTTGTTTATGCAAAATAGAGAAGCTACTGAATGGCTTGATCACCGTGCGGCCTACCGGTGTAAAGATGAGGAAATGAAAACATTGAATAAGTAGAGTTTAGTTGAAAGATTTGAGTCCCACTAAGTTTTAAAGTCAAGCAATAATACAATTGATTTTGTCGTTAGTTACTCAAATATAAGACTACTGAGGAAAACCGCCCTGAGCAATCACAGAGAAAGGTCGCGAGCTGCACAATTTATCACTTGTCTTTATGTTTTAATGTTGTAATATTAAGTGTACCTTTTATCGATAAGGTCTTAGACACAAATTGATCAACAATCTAATTGTATGGATAGGTTGTCTGGTTTGTATTGGGTGAACTAAAATGAGGCACTTATTGCATGCGAATGCTGTTTCCAAACGCTTCGCACCACGCCACACTGCACAGTCACAAGCACCAATATTATTGTCATATTTTAATCTTTCCCTTGACGTGTTTTAAGACTTTTTTTTCCAAAGTCAAAGTCAAATCATTTATTGCAAACTAAGTGCACATATAGGTTGGTCCATTATGTTTAGTGCTTACAACTTAGTTGCTCTTTTCGAGCACTGCAACTCAGGCAACATGCTGTCTCAGTAATTATTACATTATAACAATTATAAACATTTCAATAACATTTAAAAACATAACATTATCCGTAACACATGAAAATTAAAAAATATATAATTTTCAATTAGTGATCAACCTCATTTCGCAGGTGTAGTAATTAAGCTAAGACGGGTATTGGCTTAATTACTACTTATTTTTTTGAAATCGGGAATTGTGATCAGGGGTAGCCTGATCACAATTCCCGATTTCAGTGACGGTCGCCTTTGCCCCAGCAATGGCAAAGAGGCTAATAATTACTGTTAGGTTTTAAATATACTTGAATTAAAACTTGAAGAAATACTTGACCGTTTAGTTTGTAACGTTGTAATTTTCACGCACATCAGTGGATGTGTTTTTATACTACTTTCTAGCAAAGGGTGTATACTCAACCTATATTATTTTTTTTGTAATCTGCGCCTGCGCGCATTTCGAACGCAGCCGTAGTGTCAGTTTTGACATCTGTCAGCTGTCACTACGCTCGGAGGTTAGGAGGTGAGCAAAGGCGTCGGGCCCTTGATACCTCGGGCAGATACCACCGGCACCAGTCCAGCTCCCAAAGTACCATCGCAGTCGAGTCAGCAGATAGCAGTTTGGTCTGCACGCTACAGACTCCTGCGAAGGTGCTCCAGACCCGCCACGTGCCCTGGAAATTGGCGTAGACACCCTACGCAATACCATTGTCTTCCGACAGGAGGTTTAACGTGGCGGCTCAAAGAGAGGCGAGCGCTGGTTCCCCATCGGTGGAGCACCCCGAGGGAGAACCGAGAGTCGCCGCAGGCCGTCCCAGGACCGCGTGGACCTCCCACGTGCTACCCCACGTGCTACCCCACGTACTACCCCACGTGCTACCCCACGTGCTGATCCCCTAATTATCAAAGCCTCTGTAGTACAAAGACTTCCATTTAGTTTGAATTCAAAGCCTCACAGTAGTAACTTTAATTTAATGGTATATATTGTTACCGACCAAGCCAGCCCGAACCCTGGACTGCTCCTCGGAGAGCCAAGTCCATAGTATAAAAGTGTATTTTAAAGCCTTAGGGCATCTCTTTGTAAAAACCGTGTGGTCGGAATTGATTTCCATACCCGGCCGGGGTATCAAACCCCAGGCCTGAATTCAGGCCACATGGTTTCCTTTAGTACCACCTAAATTATTTTAGATTATAAGGATAATATCCAAATAAATTTGTTTCCTGTTTTTACTTTAAAATATTTGTTTCTTTTTAAGATAACCCTTACATAACTTAGGTTCCTCCCCCCCTGCGATAACACCCTATGCCTAGCTTGCATACTCATCTTTAATTACTTTTCCTTCTGATCTGCTTACTCAAATTTCGTTAGATAACTTACTTACTTTCATTCTCCTTCACCTTTTAGCAAAACTATCTTACTTTCCCTCCCATAAGGAGGGTAAAATTATTAACATTACAAGTTAAACGGCTGAATTGTCGAAATGGGTATGTATAAGTCTTTATTAACAGCAATTTGTACTTAACTTATAAGAAGTTATCGATTTTCAACAGTAAAATTATGCATATCCTCAAGCAAGCTCTTTCTAGAAGACAAAAAAGGTAAGCGGTAAATGAATAGGTTTAATATGTCTAAACTGAATTGTTTTCTTTTTAGGTCCGAGATTGCGAAGTCAAGACAACGAAAGGTGAGACCCATCTGTTGTGTAGACGTCATGTATATAAATTATGTTATTGACTATATTTCTCGTTCCCGTCTCCTATTGTTTGTTCCCGTTTATCACGGAATAGAGATTCGTAATCTCCGATCTGAGTTATGAAACAAATTTTATTCATGACACCGAGGCGAGTATGTTTCGCACGTAAATAAAAGAGTTTTCGTACGCGCAGGTTCGTCCTATCAATCTCTAAGTATACGGAGTTGTTAATATTCGATTGGAACAAACACAGTTCTCCTTTAAATAAGTGATTATTGGATAAATAAATCTCGTACATACATATACACAGCTGTCGGTAAGATTGCATGTAGGAGTACGGTGATCAACCTTTGTTCAAGCGACTTATCCGCTTTCGTCGAGATTATCACGTTCTGTTTCTTCATTAGAATATTATATTCCACCCATTGTCATCGCATTACCTCGGGAAGCGTTCTCAAATTGTGCAGCCATTGCTGTTGGTACCTACTTATTGTTAGTCTGGGCCAAGGGAGCGCGTTCTTCAGTACGGAGTACGTATATTTTCACGTTTAGTTGCCATGCCAGGCCTATTGCTAACTTTGTGTTTATTAAAAATACAATGAGCTACTTTGGTGGCTAAAACAGATCTAACAATGGATACGTACATTTAGAATACATAGAATCGATCGCCATACGGTAAAGAACTGGTTTATCGAGATTAAATATTTTCTACCTAGGGAATTTAATAATAAATAAACGTATCTAAATCAACTTATCAAGCTCGTTGCCACACCACGCACCGGTGCGTTTTAACAATTGATTTCCTATTGTCTTTTTTGTATAGCAGCAAACCTGTTAGGTGACGTCTGAAATATGTAGTAAAGAAAATAAAGGAGCCTCTTGTTTTTGGCACTGACAGAAATAGTCTAGAAGAGGTAGCCAATTCAAGAGAATTCAACATTGTGTCCGAAGAGACCCCATTATTGCTTTTAATGTCAAATTTTCTTGTCATTCGACGCTACACGAAGGTTCTTTAAATATTCGATGTAGAACAAATACGACTTGCCTTTAAATAAGTAATGCTCGATGAATATAAAGGCGCGGGCACATTAGATGGCATTTGGCATGCATGGCGCCGCATCGCGCCGCCTTATTAATGCTTAAACCCTTATTATGCGACTGGAGCTTTTTCCGAGCTTCGGCGTCGCGGCTCCTGCCTTCGTTACGAGCTTTAAAGTGTTAACTTTATGCGCTGAATGCCAATACCGGGCTGTAATTGAAACTGTTTTACATTTGAGATAAGAGGCAGGATTTAAAATTTTGATTTTTAAAAATATTGTAATTAGGTATGGCAATAATGTAACAACACTTCCTTAGAAAGTTTGATTTATATATTTCACTTTAACAATAACTTTATACCATACTCAGTCATGATACTGATACTGATAGTCAGTCATGAAAATTATTCATGAAACTTTATTTAAAGTTCTAAATTAAAGTGATAAGCATAAAAAAGTCACAAAATCATAGTACCTATAGACCACGATATAATTGTGTTTTGATTAGGTTATATACTCTTGAAAAAAAATTACTGTGAACTATTTATTATCTCTCGAAAACTCTGCACTAAACCCTAGTCGGAGGCCTTAGGTCAGCTCATAAAAAAATATCTACTACAATGAGAACTGAGCCCTTGCAAATTTTATGTTAATGTTCTCCTAAATATTGTATCCAAAATTCGTTAACACACACACACACATCTTAAACATAAATAAATGTCAAGATGGAAGATATAAAAAGGTACTCACAATAATTGTTAGGTATAAGATCCGGCTCAGCATCGTCGTGCTCCTGCTTGACCGCCACGTCTCTTTGGGCGGGCGCGGGCGGCGGCTTGTCGTGCCGCGGCCGCCGGCGCCGGCGCAGCGAGACCGCGCACGCGCCGGCGATCAGCGCGCAGACCGCGCCCGCGCCCGCGCCCGCCGCGCCCACGAGTCCGCCAACGCCGTACGGCGCTTCTGACGCTGGAAATAACACCACTCATTAGTTGAGTAATACTAAGAGTAGCATAAGAAAGTTTTAGAAAATACAGTAACGAAAATAATTACGCGGCACATTTTGACCTTAAAACAAACCGTGTGTATGTGTAAATATTGACAGTCTAGATCCTGCTAGCGCCAAAGGTCATGGATTCAGTACCAACCCTTGAACCAAAATTGTGCTTGTTCTGTGTCTGGGTTTAATTTTCTTCAAAGTGGTTTGTTTTAATGTATTTCTAAATATAAAAATGTTTTTAGAAATACATTTCTGTCATCATCAGCTCAAGCTTTGCTTAGTTTGACGTCAGATCAATCCTAGATATTTATTTTACAATTTGACGACGTGTAGTGTATGTGTAGTCTGGTTCGAAACACTGCTAAACTCTCCATCCAATCGCATTTCGTAAATGCACAAAAACTGCGCTCAGAAATAAAAGCAAACTTAAGCACTTAATCCGATTGCGAATAGTTGAAATTAACGCGATCTACGCTTTCTTGTTGCGAGTTAAAAAGCGCAGGGTCGCTCCCGATCGCCAATACCAGATAGGATTAGCATTTTGTACGAAGTCCGTTGGAGGTTGCCACGATTTAAATTGTGTGATGTCATTTATTCAGCATCAATTAATATATTTAGCATTATAACAACAGCGCAAACTTTCAAATAGAGGAAATTAGCAAATTCGCTACAATTCCAGGCAATTTACCTTGAGTGTCAATTGTAGTCGAACGTAATTATTTAACTGTGAAAAAATAATTTGATGACGATGAATAATCGGCAATCCTTGCCCTAAGGCGCGTCGCTCACTTGTAAGTCGAGGCGACGTCGCGGTGCGGTGTCGCACTACGGCCCTGCCTTCGCCTCTCTAGTACATGAGCGCACTACCAGTCATTTCTAAAGAAAACCTAGTTGCGACGCGTGCCGCTTCTGTGCCCGTGCCTCCACTTCACCTTGGCTGTTGATCGTGTGAGCGACTGGCCTAACTGAATTTATGTTACATCCATTTATTGTACTCTTGTCGTTATGGTAACCATCTTTAATATAAAACCATATCTGTAGTTCTATTCATAAGAGAAAATTAAAGAAAATTTCACTAAATGAGACGCGGTGAAATAAATTCAATACTATTTTTTGCACATTTTCTATGTGGCAACAATACTCGAGCAATCTAGTGAAGGTCGATAATAACTTAATTGAAAGGAAAGCCAAGTAGATAAAAAGCAGGGGTTGGTTCTTGATAAAGATAAAAATAAAAGAATATTGGAACGACGAGTCAGCTCTGCTTGGTATCCAATCCGGTCAGCTTCAACAGGAGGTAATAACGGACGCCCTCTCTCGCAAGGCGGCACGATGTTGCCTATTTAAGTTCCCAGGTTCAGATCGGGTCTAGAAAATTAACTTTTTATTTGACTGCTTTCAGGAAAGGTTCTTTTTCTTGTTGGCTATTGCTTGGTAACAGCACTGCAGGCAATGTGTGAAATTGACTCAGGTTACACAATGTGTGAACAATAGCATGATTAACATGATTATTATTTGTATGTTGATCAAAGAACGGATCACAGAATGTACATAATAATTATAATTTCAAGACCTTCTAGACCTGCATCACAAATAAATTAAATTTTATTTTAACAACTCAGAAATTTTGATCATTATTTTTTTTATCAAAACATAAAGTTCCAAATAACAATTGTTTTTCAAGAATCCAAATTGAAATAAAGATAAAAATTTTCGTCAAGGTGGTTGTCAAGTCGAGAATGCTTCTTGGCATTAGGTATTACGCTATCTAATTGGCAATTATGGTCAACACAAGACACATGACAGTGAGTGAGAATAATTATAACAAATCTCATTGTTGTGTCTTTAATTTATAAACTTTCCCGAAGATCGTTAATGACCCAAAACGGCAATTGTCAGAGTTTCGCCTCTGCATTTCATCTGCGCCATTACAGACGCAATTAGGGGGCTAATTAATATTAATACGGCGTAAGAAAGCAGCGCACTAGGGCGGCGCGGAGGCTTTGCAACTTCGACAACTTTTGCGGTTCGTCCTCCCACGTACTTACTGAATGTACTCTGGAACTGTGTCAAACTTTATACGTACGCACTGAGTGTGATGATTGGTAGTAAATTAGTTCGCATAGATGTTACTCAAAATATACCATATTTATGGCAAACGTAATGTACGGCAAGGTGGACGGGTGATGAAAAAGATAGTATATTGCATATCTGCAAATGGTGGTAATTAAAATGGTTATTTTTTTAAATATTTTATGTGGTTTGTTATATTTTTTGATTCTAGAATCGTTTTTTAATTTTCATGGTGAATGTTTGCATTCTGTCGCATTTGTTTTGTATTTTTCATCATATGAGCAAATTATTCATATTCATATTCTATATTGCACTCCATAAGTTACAAAGTTGGTAAAAAACATAATACAGGACATTGTGGACCCTGTCGGGCACGGCAAAGATAAGAGAGGGGAGGAGTCACCCTACGCTCGTATTTACAAGAACTATTATTTAATATGATGTTAGTTTTTAAATATATATTATTTTATTGTACTTGTATAAGTATGTTATTTAAAATATTAATAAATCCTATGTTTGTAAGTAGGTACTTACAGAAAGAGTTATGAATGTTATGATACTTATTAATTCTTAAATATATAGGTATTATATTATTATATGTTTTGAATATTGTACATGTATATTTTATTTAATGTCGTCACCGTAGTTACTCGTACATATTATTTAAATCTATCCTCCAAAAATTCCTGTAAGAAGTAATAATTTTTGTTATTTAATATTTTTTTTACTTGATTTGCAAAAGGTTTTTCTATATTGATATTATTTATTGAGTCTGGTGATTTATTGTATAGAGGGCCTGATGCGTGAAGTTTGAGATTTGAGGTTGGAAGTATTAATTTATTCTTATGGCGCAGTGTATATGATATGCACATAAACAAAAATAAAAATGACGTCAGAGCCGATGGTGCAAAAGGTAGAGGTAGAGGTGGAGGTCTTGCTTATAGCACCTCAAGTTGTCAGGACAATCATTCATATTACGTGCATAAGAGAATGCGTTGGTTCCATTTTTGGGTATTATTGTCCATTGAAGAATGCATTTAGAATTAGAAATTGACAGGTTTATTGACAGTCTCTAGCACCCTTTTCATTCTATTTACAGTACAAGCTCTGCTTAGTTTGAGGTTAACTGATGTTCGTATAAGCAGCCGCAGGAAATGGTAGTAGTTATTTTGTCTTTTCTACTGGTAAGTCACGAATCCTGCGCCGTCGCATACGAACACTCGGGAAGTACAAATCAACTTTCACTGTTACTCTCTCATCCTGTATTCTGTGAAGGAGCCGGTATTTTTCCGCAATCCGCAAATATTTGCGGAATAAGTTCCAATTAGGAGGCGTATCCGTTACAATTGCGGACTATTACGAAGTTCGCGCGGAGTTCCGCCAATCTGCTCGCGCGCGCTTCCGCAACTGGGGGCCTACTCACTAAAATATCCGTTGCTTTGCAAAAAATGTGGCAAAAAAACTTCAATGATATTTTTTGAAGATTTTGTGAGGTTTGGTGGGTATCATATTTAACATACATGCTTGCGCTGCTATATTCCAAACGCGGTAGTCAGGGGCAGGTGGACTGTTGCCGTTGTGGTTAACGGAACACTCAGCAGTCCATTTTTCACCAAGCGTATTAGAGCCCGTTGATGTACGAGTAGGTGGTGAGCTGCCATAACCGATGCTTAAGTGTTTTTCATCACCGGAGAGTTACTATATTGATTTATTTATTTATTTGGGAACTCAACAGCTCTTTTGACAAAAACATTTAAAACACTCATATGAAATTACTAAAGCCAATTACAGAGTTCCACCACTAACTTAATTCACTAATAACTAAGCACAATAGAACACCAGAATACTTACAAGTACTGACAAGTCTTGTTATCAGACATTGGCAAACAACAACTTAATACAGCAAAGACGTCTGATAACACTTCTGAATAGGTGACATGTTTAATAATTAATATAAATTTAATATAAATTCTCAATTACTCTCCCAAAGTGTCTAAGTTAAGGTTAAAGTTAATTTGTTAGGTTAACAAGTCCGGTTAGTTTGTTAATTTAAATTTTAGATTAAATGAGGACCACAAGCCAGACCAGGCCAATACAATACAAGTAAGTCTTACAATAAAGGTAGTAGTGAGTATTGCATTTAGTTTTATATTATTTCCATTTCATTATTTTTATTCTTTATTCATTTAATTTAAGGTATATTATGTAAGTCTTAGAATAAAGGTAAGGAGTGAGTATTCCATTCAGTTTTATATTATTTTCATTTTATTCTTTTTATTTTTTTATTCATTTAATTTAAGGTATATTTAAAGTATATTCATTTGATTTCCCGGTATCTAACGATTACTAAAGGTCTCTTCAAATGCTTTCATTTTCATGGCTCGTTTTCCGAAAGAGTACAAAAATGGTTGATGGTTGTTAAAATCCTAATTGATTTCATACTAAAAGACCATGTTAGTCTTCCCGCAACTAGACAGTATGTTAGGGAGTGGGCCCTCTGATTAGTTCGCACACGCGGGAACGCGCCGGAGAATACCTTCCAGTTTGTTGACTTGATTTGAAGTAGAAGTAACGACTTATAAATTTCGCCACTCAAACTATTGCGTCAAATGACACTGATTTGTTTTGAATCTAAACCAAATTCATATTATCATATTACCCAAGAACCATTTTGGGTAATATGATAATACTACCAAACAATATGGATTTACAATTTAATGCACATATGAAAAGCCATTAGGAACTGAAAAGGTTTATGAAACATTATTAATACTCGTAAAAAGTCCATATTACACAGTCTGTCAGCTGGGGTTTTCTTTGACAGATGATTCATTTCAGCTGTTTGACATTAACATTGACCATCAATTCATCCACCCAATAGTTCATCGTATGATGGACACTCAATAGGATTTCGATTTAAATATTTCATAGGACAGCATGAGCGTAGTTAAAATAAATGCCGGCCACGTTTAAAGGCATTCATTGGAAATATGAAAAATTTCGTCGATCGTAAATCAAGTGTGAAGTGCTGCGCCTTTAGCGGCCTAATTGCACTGGTTTATTTTCATTGGTTTCCAATATTTCACGTATAATTTTTGAGTTTGGCTCGTTGTCTATGTTGATCACCCTACCTTCTGAGTCACGAGTTTGGGTTCGTACCCTCTTTTTTTATTCAAGTAGTTATTTTAATTATGCGTATTAGTAACAACCATGGAACAAGTCTAACCATTTTAATGCATTACGAGTATATTGATTTAACACACAAACACTGAAAAAATCAGAATTCAAAATAATTATAAATAGAGCCAAATTGTTTGTAACAGGGTTCACTCTGGTAATAAGGAAATATCAAAATGCCAAAGTGTACCCCAAAAGTCTGTGTTTGTGTCAATTGCATCAATTTTATGAATCAGATTCAAGCAAAGTGTAGAAATCTTTTACGACAATCTAGTCTTTTTCTAGTGGGAAATCATAATTCACATTCTGAATCCCAGATTTTATTTTTCTCAGAATAGAGGTATTTTGTCATCCCCTGGTACCGCATCTGCCCAAGATTACACTTACGAGAGCAAATTTGATCAAAATTAATGTGGGTGGGATTAACACAAAAATACCCCGAACCCTCCATTAGGGTTATGCGAGTATGGATAAATAATGGGAGATAATAGTCGTGCATTATGACTGGATCTAATCCATAAACTGTGTATGGAATCGGCCAAGTGCGTGTCGATCTTCCATCAGAGCGGGTCCCGTTCATTGTGCGTTTCGTTGATCACGAGGGAATTCAATGGTCATCTTTATTATTACTTATCTAGAATTTATGCCAGCAAGCTATTAATGAATGAGATCGTGAGTGAAATTTAACGAAAATAAATAACTCAATACTTATGAAAGGATAGTGTACATTCGCCCATACATTGCCGCCTATGACCCAACAGTCATGAAAAATACCTCTTAGGGTTCATAAATACATACACTTTAGTGTCAAAACGTAGTTTATGGACGGACACTTCTAAGAACTCGTTAAATATCAAAAAACTGTAAAATGTTGAGGTTATATTTAATAATATAATGCGAAGTTTTATTTACGTAAGTAAGTAAGTAAGTAAGGAAGTCTTTATTGTGTATGGAAAAAGGTATGTACATAGATCTTATAACTAACAAAGTATCACCTGATCCTGCTTTTGCAAGCGTACCTATACACATTTACAATAATTATGTGAGGGACATTTAAATTACAACAAATACATTTTTATGACCTAACTAAAAGCTACTTATATTCTAAATATTCGGTAATACTATAAAAACATTTTTTTAGCAGCCAAGCCTTGATTTCTTTCCTAAACTTAAAAAAACTCAAAATCTATCAGGTAATTTGTTAAATATTTTTATACACATCATAAACGTATTATTTGAGAATAGTGTAAGCTTTGTCGGAGGTTTGCTAAGTTTATTTTTATACATGGATCGCAAGTTTCGGTTATTTATTTGAAAATTTTGTTGAAATAAATGTTTCTGTTTGTACACAAATAAGCAGATATCAAAAATATATAAACATGGTTATGTGAGTAATTTATGTTCTCTAAAATAAGGACGACAAGAATCAATTTGTTTGAGGCCAAATATAGCGCGGATGCATTTTTTTTTTGTAATATAAACGCCCGGTCTCTATTCACCGAGTTTCCCCCATATCATAACTCCAACTCTTAAACAGGAGTTAACATAGACATTATATGCAATTATTGCAGCTTCTTTTGTTACAACCTGACTAATACGTAAGTGCTTGAAGAACATCAGTCCCTGATGTTCTTCAAGCACATATTTTGTTGATCTGCTACTTCTGCCAGTACCATGGAACCACCAGCTGAGCCACAATTCACACAAAATGTTGATTCCATTGCGATGATCGTAAATCCGTAATTATTACTGAGTTAGCTATGTACAGGTTACAAAGTCTTTAAACGGTTAAATCTTAAAGGAGGTAGGTCACTACAGAGAACCATCAACGTACGTTTTTTAAGCCGAGTCGTAAGAATAAAATTATTAATATAAAAACAATAACACAGCATTGCAAACTGAAAGCGAAAAATACAAGACACTAGAAAGATGCTGGTATTTTTTTTTGCGTTGAAGTGTCAAGTCAACCAAACGTCATTAACTTCTTTTTTTTGGCTTCGCACAAAGCTGATTTAAGCCAATGTATAATGTGTGATTTAAAATAAAAAGTTGATTAAAAATCTATCGCATTGACAGTAATGTATTTTTACTCATTTTTAAGAGCCTTTAGTAAGTTCACAACTACGTTTTCTTGCACAAACAAGGTTTCTTTTGTCAATACAAAGTAAATTAAAATATTGTTGCGATGGCTAAACAACTGAGGGCACAAACGAATGCAACATAAATGGTATTAAAAAAATGTTTTCGTACGATAAATCTTTTCAGTATTTTTAATTTAGATATAAAAAATCAGAAGTGTCCGTCACAATCTAGTAAGTGATAACTATGTCTTAAATCATGGCCAGAATTATGACAAATGTCAAATGATTGTTGGTTCATAGGTCAACTTGCGCACTGTCCTTTACTTTTGAACAAAAACATTTATTAAATTATGTCAAATATTTTACAAAAATAAGGTTATAAGTAAGTAGCTAATGGATTACCTACAGTCAGCTAATGAAATAAATTAAATTGTATACATCATTTTAATCGTTATATTTAGTAAATAAATATCTGGGACAAATTACACCAATATCATCTAACCCCAAACTAAGCAAAGCTTGTGCTATGGGTATACAAAAACACAAATGTTCGTCACATAATCGTTCGTCATGTGAGGATCGAACCACGACCTCCGTTGCTAGAGGAAGGATCGCTACCATTGCCCCAATAGGTCAACTGGCCTATGATGTATATTTACTAACTAGTAAAGCGAGTAATTTTCAGCATATCTAAGATTACGTGAATATCTTCTGTCTGTCTAACGCAACTCGTAACATCAGACAGGAAAAATAAACCATGTGAGAGGAAATGTGTTCAGAACCAATAAACGGTTCTCATGAAAATAAACTGAAGCTTTACATTTGAGCATCGCAACTGAACAACACCTTTATAGTTATTTTAGAGATCGTTAGTGACAAACAACCTACTCATCTGTAATCTTTGAATTTTTGCAACTACACACATCAAAAGTGTCTAGGGATCAACATATATTTTTGCAATAACTTTTCTCCTGATTGATATTAATTAAAATGTTCTTTAAGGATTCATCAAATAAAGTAATTTTGTTTGTCTACAGTAACGATAAACCAAGTCACCTTTGCATTAATAAAGAAATTTGCCATTTTCCTAATAAAGGGATTTTTGACATTTGAACCACTAACATTAAAGTTCGAAAAAAAGACTGAAATAACAGTTTTCTTTAAAATTTTATTGGGTAACTTAAACAATTAATAATCCGTGTTTTTACCGCGAACACTAACAACACAAGAACATCGGTTTGGCATACTCAAAATGAGTTCATCCAAATGACACTGTGGAATGGCCGCCCATGTTCGTTGCAACAACAAAAAAAGGTCTTCTTGCGACTGGATACCCTCCATATTCGGCAGAGCTCTTCTCTGTAGCATATCCCATGCATGCTTAATCGGGTTCAAGTCTGGCGACTGAGCAGGCCAGGGCAGGACATTGATGTTAGCTGCGGCGAGAGTCTGTCTTACAACTCTTGCGGTGTGCGGTCGTGCATTATCATGCATTAACTGAAATAAGGGACCAATTTGCACTTGTAGAGGAACGATGACGTCTGATACAATCGTCTCAGCATAAATTTGAGCGTTGAGGTTGCCTCTGATCCAAATCAACTCAGTTCTTCCGCCGATCCAAATACCCGTCCATACCATGATGGTTCCACCACTATAAGGATGGACTTCCTGGCAGGATTTTAATCGCTGTTGGCGTCCAGGGGTTCTCCAGTGTCGTATACGTCTTGTATCCGGTCTCATACCAAAACGAGACTCATCAGAAAAGCACACGAAACGCCATTGTTCTTCTGCCCAATTTTTGTGTTCAAGAGCCCATTGATATCGAATCCTACGATTGTGCATTGCTATAGGTGGTACCCTTAGCGGTCTTCGGGAATGAAGGTTCACTTCATGCAAGCGGTTTCTGACTGTTTGGTCGCTAATTAAGTTCCCTGAAGAGTGATGAAGCCTCACGGCTAACATCATGGCGGTTATTGTTTGAGCTCTTCGAGTTGTGATTTGAATGTATCGGTCTTGTCTCCGTGTGGTGCAGCGATACCGTCCTCCATGGCGCTCAGCCACGGTACCAGTGCTTCGGTAACGTGTCCAAAGTCGACTGATAACACTCTGACTTGTATTCAGAGCTAAAGCCACAGTACGTTGCCGGGAACCAGCTTCTATCATTCCCACGGCTCTGAGCATTTCTTCCCTGCTTAAATGACGTCGCCGCTCCATAATAACGTTGGTTTTAATCAGTAGTAGGGAAACAGTAGCACTAATAATGTCTTCAATGCGTTGTATGTTTTTATAGGGAAAATATTGACAGCTGATTTTCATCTTTTACTCGAATTTGATTGACAGTTCCTGTTTCAAATTATGAAATGCACCAAAAAAGATCCATATAAATTTATAAAATCATAAATTTATTACAAAGCCACATCTCAATCTCAAGAAATCCGCATGAAAATGCTTGATCCCTAGACACTTTTGATGTGTGTATTAATAAAGAAATCAAATTTGAATCTGCCTTTTTAATGTGCTGCTATCAATTAAAAGCACTGGAAAAGATATGCTGACTTCTTTTTTGACTGGATTACGTCTCCAATATTGTTTTTACAGTATTATGATAAAGTCAAGTGACTATGTCGCCAATATTTTCTCTTACAAGAAGCCATTGAACAGAAAGTTCGTAAGTAGGCACTTACAAGCGGCAATACATCGCGATTATCGTCCCTAAATAACGTCGCGAAAGTTTCAATTTATGTTGAATGGCCGTTAGCTCATATTTATAGCTCAGGCTTGCTCCCGCACAGGGCTGCCACAAGCCACACGCCGCAGTTCAGTGATAAAACAAACTTGTATCAAAGGTGTGAACGTGGTTGTCAAATCAATCAGGTTACTAATAGACGGCATATTAGTTATAGACTAACTTGTTGGCGCAATGGTCACGATCTTGCCTTTAACGACGAACGATGGTTGTAGGTTCAATCCCCATTCAGTCCAGGACAAACATTTGAGCCATGAGTCTTCATGTTCGTTCTGTGGTAGGTGCTGTTATGTTTAGAAATTGTTTAGGTTTGTTTATCAGTGTCGGTTTAATTTCGAATCAGATGACCTTGGCGTAAGGTGTCCCAGATATTTATTTATCACTTATTAAATTAATTCGGCAGTTTATCTGCCTTGCCCACCTAGGGCATTTCGTACTGTGTTTTTATTATTGACGAGCTGCCCAAAAAGACTTCGTTGTGTCAAGTTTTTGACAGCTGGTTTTTGGACATTTTGCTCGCTTTTTTACAATAATTTTTCATTTAATGTTTTGTTTAATCATAATGAAATATAGCCATATCACTTCTGAATAATTCAGCTTTCTGTATGTGAAAGAATTTTTACGATCGGATTATTAGTTTAAGAGCCTATTCAATACAAACAAACAAAAAAACAAACAATTAAATCTTTCCTCTCTATAACATTAGTAAGTATGGATAATATTCATTTCTGTAGTAAGTATAAGTACGGTCCTAATAAGTTTTATCACCTGTGGGTACTTTAGCATAAATGAAGCTATATGTAAGGTCATTTGACCTCATGTTCCCAGATATTTGTTTATTGAATTTACCTACCTCTGTTGTCAGCCCTAGCCTCAAAATGACGCTATTTGCATACGCGTGTTCGGCCGAAAGCCCTTGTTTATGCTGCGGCGGTATCTTCGACTATTCGCATTACTTGCTCTGCGGAATGTAATTATGATATGTAATAAACATTCTTACTTTACCTAGTTTACACACACGGCTGATATTAAGGCCGGCGATAGCGGCCGGCTCGTTTGCATTTGTTGTAACGTCTAAATCACGCAGGTTTGTTTATTCAAACTAAAAACTTACTTACAAAGCGGAATTTAATTTTCAACTGCACGACTTCTAGACAAACGCTTTTGTTGTCCTATCAAATTACCGTCCGAATTGATAGATATTAGCTCAATTGACAAGGGTGGTCATGCCGACTGGCAAATGATGAACAAACAAAAAGACTGAAAAATTCCAAACTAACTTTTTGCCGTAGCAGGGACTTGAAATCAGGATCCTGTGAATACGGCACAGTTTAACTACTCATTTATTAGGCACTCGTATTTATAAGCATTTTTGCAATCCATAACTTAAAAGCAACAAAATATCTTCTGCAAATGTAATCTAGATTCGATTTGCAGATTGTTTAGTCCGACTCGTTTTTTATTGTGTAAAAAACAATGAATTTCGACGCGAGCGGCAACACGTTCGATTACTTTGATGGATCGAGGCATGAAGCGATCAGTTTTTCATGGCATGGCAGGCTTTTCACTAGTTGCGTTTTTCCTAAGAGCTACACTAACATGCTGCTCTGAAATGCGACTATCATGAAAATAAATATATCGATCAAGTTTACTTTACTAGCCTCCACTACCTGGCAGGATGAAACGAACATAAATATTTGCACTCGAAATTGCTATTGCTCGTTGCATTCTGTCAGGCACTGAGGGCTAATAAACTTGATCGATATATTTATTTCCATGATAGCTACGGGATCCGTCCTTTAAAAGTTTGTCGGAAACAAATGAGCAGCAATGGTTGGCCGATGAAAAATAACTACTTCCCCGCATATTAGGTACCACGGCTGGGTGACCGGTCAACCTAACGTCAGGATAGCCGGTCACTCTTGAATTTTATGTTTTATGTAAAATACGATAGCAGCAAATGGCTACAGGAAGCAAACGGAAGCAATAGGCAGCAATTTTCGGTCACAATTTTAACGATAAATACGTCTATAATGATATAGTGACCGGACATTCTGACGGTAACAATTTGTATCGTTTTTCCCCTTCACGGTTTTGTTTGTCCACACATGAAGGATATACACCAAAACAATTGAACACAAAAACAAAAACAGAACACAGTTATGGACATAATAATATCATAGTCTTCTATCTACGGGCTATCTACGGGCTATCTACGGGTCATTAAGTCCTGCCTTCCAATCAGGATTAGGGCCCCGTCTCTCTGACTTCTACGAGGATAACCGTGATATTAAGTATTTTTAATTATTTATGTCCTGGGTATATTTACTTTTTTCACACATCCTCTTTTATTTGGTGCGAGTCTAAAAAATAAAATACAATTTATTATTTACCTTCACGTTTTCACTCAATTTCAAGAGTGAATTGAAAACATCAATGGTGATCCATTACAAATAGAATTTGTAAAATTCGTTTTGCTCACTTTTTCGTATGCATTCAATAACAATGAGCCTTGGCAAAAATATTTAATATACGCCGAAAAATAATGCCAGAGTATTAGTTTTATATTAAAAACGCAACAAAGGGTAAGGTCAGCGCAAAGAGGCTGTTTGTAGAAGGGCTCGTAAATAACGTTAAATAAGCGTCAACGGGCAATTTGCATTAAATTAATGTAAATATGAATCATAGGGGCGGCGTAACGATGGAAGTTAGTCCGGCGACGAGCAATATATTCATTGCGGCGTTTCCGCTGCGTTATCGACGCAACAACAACGTAACAACTGCAATTACGTCTACTGAAGTTGGCGCGGCTGTACCTTTATCGCGGAGCCTTCTCAGTCCTGACCAAAAACTTAAAAGCAATATTATAACTATTTTACTTGACGATAAGGTCAACCTTGATTTAATACCAATAAGACTTCGACGTATGTCTGCTGTCTATAATATTAATACAGTTTTAAGTGCTGTTCAAATTATTTTTTAACTCTCAATCGCGTAAGGAGACAAATTACATAAAACTATTTCCATACACCAAATCAATAAGTCAAAATAAAAAACTAGGCCAGAAAGAAAACTGATTCCCAATCTCATTACTTTCCTCGACGCAGACATTTCCGACGGACCTTCCCGTCGGATCGTTATCTGCGTCCTAACATTTTTATAATTAGATGTCCTTCCCCATCTGCGGATTAGATTGACATTGAATAAAAAATCCGCCACCCTCGCCTAAACCTTGTCGTTAGTTCGTCGGTAACGGGCTGCCCACAGATCCAGTTAAAGGGGTCCAGCTGATAACCCTAGTAATCTGATGTGGGCTTTGATACGAATAAGATGCCGGGGATTTAGATCCGAAGTCAAACGTTTGTAGCAAGCACACAGAAATTATTACAGTTATTTGTGGAAGAAGCTCCCTAAAATCCGTTGTTTTTATGAAGACGACCGTTATAACCAATAGTTTTGAGCATTGACTTTTTCTAATTGTGTAAGGCACACTGTTTGGACCAATAATTTCATTCCATTTCAGATAATTTGAATGTTAGATGTGACAGATATTTTCTTCATTTATCGATTAAGAACTTTGGTAAAGTGAACATAAAACTAACACTTTCGTGGATAAACAAGAAACTAACTACGATTACTTATATTTCATCCTGCTTGCAGCCAGAAAGTGAAGTAGAGGTTTAGTTAATTTATGTATTGTATATTTAATATGTTCAATGTTCATAGTATTATTTTATCTAAATTTAGATTTACTTGTTATTTAGATTTGATTATTCAAAAGTAAGTAGATATTATTATTATATGTGGACTATTTGATTTAAAATATTTTAGAATTAGACTTTATTTTTTTTAGAAGTTTATTTTTAAGGAACTGATACTTGTCCTCTAAACTTTTTAGTCTTTTAAGAATATTGAACTTTTAATAAAGAATATGAAACTCAATAACACGGTTAGGTTATTGCAAATGTCAGCAACCTGCGACTCAATTTTGTGGCAAAATTAAACCGAACTGCAAGCGGTGGCCAGTTGATCATAAAAATGTGCATCTGCACCTCGTAAAGGCGTCGACGGCATCGTTCCCGAGATTTATTTGATGCATGTAAGCGTGTATGCGAGCGAGCGAGCGATCGAAGCGAGCGGAGCGAGCAGGCGGCGCGCGTGCGGCGGCGCAGGTCTGCAGCGCGCTGGGATAAATCACGAGCACCGCCGACACGCAAAAACGACGAGCAAACGAATAATCATTATTCATTGCACTTTATCGATGATTTATGCGAGCGTTATTGTATTTTTCCGCTCGTCGTAATTAATCCGACAAATCTGCTCCGAAATATTGCGCGTTCGACAGCACAAAACGTTTCGATTTATAATACGGTGATCGGACATCCCTTCAGTATTATTTATTGGGGACAGTACATGTCGTTTCCGATATGTTTACTTTTACTGCAGTTTGTAATGAAAACTTAATATTGTCATATTATGTGATATGTACGCTCATGGAATTAAGCCTGGCAAGTACATAAATGTGTGTTTATTTTGATAAATGTCACTGTGGCTTTAAATGTACGCTACTGTAAGCCATGTAGATGCGGAACATTTTTATGACATATTACAAGAAACATGCGACTACTACAACCGAGGAGCTCTTTACGAGCAATACGGCAAATATGTATGCTTGATATTCTAGTTCTAGATTCATAGACCGTGGATCCTTAAGTAGCATAATGTGAAACGTGCATGGAATGGCGACGGCGGTGCTGCAAGCGGGCAGGTGTCGCGCGGCAGTCGCGCGGCAATAGCGCGACTTTACGACTGGCTCATATATAGCCACTTGAGATGCACTTGGGTTACCATTACTTCAGTTTTAGTGGGATGTGTCCTACTATGTATTGTGTATACATGTAGGAATGTGTTTTTTGGGCTTACGACGAAAGCTTGAGACGGCTTATCTATCTAGCGACAGATGAAATTAATGTTGCAGTTGTAGTGACAGGTTAATTGAGTTACAGCGAATAGTTTGCAAGTATTATTTTTCACAATGCGAAAAGGTTATTGCTGAATTACCTCTTTCACCTAGTGAAAAAAGAAGTCCTGGGTTAATTATTTCGCTGTCAAATTTAATCGAATGAAATATCTGAAATGTATACGCGAGTTTATTGAAGTTGCCAATAACTGTGATATTATTTCAGCAAATTTTTAATACCTTCTTTTGTGAATATAAATACGGGCATTTCGGGCACATGCTGTCGAACTTTCAGCATTTATAAATTGTTAATTTTATATCAGGAATTGCGATTTACGCTATCATTGTTGGCATAGCTCATAACAAACTCACAACTCATCAGGCGTCAGTTCGTCTTTCGGTAGAGTTTATGCAATGCACAGTATATGAAGAGACATTTCCAGGCAGTCCGATATTTTACCTTAGAATATGGAAGCACTGGTCGTGTAATGCATTCCTAGACGGGCACTCGCTCTGTGAGGCGATGTGAACACGCCCGTGGTCTTATTGCGTTCGAAGTGACCTTTGTGGGATGACACGGGGGCGAATTGGCTCGGAACATAGGGAGCTCAGCATATCACATTTTAGAAGTAGGTACCTAAATGGTAGATCTGTAGTGTAAATACAGCAACAAAGCTGTGCCTAAATAAATACTGATGTATCCAAGCCATGACCTATGCTTCAGGCGATTTTAGCCGCCAACTAGCGCCAGTTGATTTATTTTTATAACTTCCAAATTAGACATTGTTTTTAAAAACTGAACAATGAACATCTCAAAAAATACTTCTTTTAAATATTGAATGTATTTTCACGTTCTTTTTTAAGTTCTATATCGCATATTGCTAAAAGTGGCCACTTTGACATTCAATTTTTTTTTTTTTATACTACGTCGGTGACAATCAAGCACGCGGACCGCCTGATGGTAAGCGGTTATCGCGGCCTATGGACGCGTGCAACACCAGGGGTATCACTCGCGCGTTGTCGACCCTGTAAAAACCTTTTCAAACCCCTCTTGAAGAACTCCATACTATAACTCATCGGGAAAACCTCGGCAGGGAGTTCATTCCACAATTTAAGCGTCCTCGGAAGGAAACATCTCTGAAACCGAATTGTACGAGACCATTGCGGATTCAGAGTGTGAGGATGAATGCCCTGTCGGTGGCGAGCGGTGCGGTGATGAAAAGTAGCCGTGGGCATCATATCAAACAGTTCTTCAATATTTACAAGAAGTATTTTTCCAGTTGTCATTATTAAAGGAATGAAATGGTCATAAAGACTGTGTTTGTACAAGGTAATTGTACGCGTTAGATTAAAATAATACTTTGTTTTTCAGTCTTTATTTAATAATCGATAAGGCCGCCATTTGTGCACAATCGCATCGCAGGTGTGACGATGGAACATGTCAGCACATGTTTCATCATTGATCACATCATACATGTTATTAAGTCTTTTCTTGAAGATACCCTGGATAGTTGTTGTTATTTTACTCCATTGCCGTTGAATTTTTTATTTTTTATCAATTATGTTTAACATTACCAAGATGTAATATCTTCTACAGAACGATGACCCCACTCTAATAGTAGTTAGGTCTTGTTCGGTCGCCTAAGCTAGTAGTTTAGTCTAGACTAAGTCTTGCAGCTAGCCTGCATTTCCGCTAGACTTGCCAAAGGACGTTTAACGAGTCAGGAATTCGGATGAATATCAGACAAGTGAATACGGTTCAACCATAAATCTAGTTCTTAGCATAATTTACAAACGACTTGTTTAAGTACCATGATTACATTTTTACATATTTATTGAATAATAGCTTTTCATTGTCTACTATAGACCACGCAGCCATGTCTTGAAAGACTGTTCATTATTTTTTAAATTTTCTTTAATACAAACCTTATCCCTACAATATCCAACGAATAAGAAAAGGAGTTTTCTAATTTGGTGCTGTCAATCAGAAGTTATGCGATTTAATACATTTCCACGGTCCATTTTTATTTACATTGATAGATTACAAGAAATTATTTATGATTGATAGATTGAAGAGCGTTTCAGTTACAAATAGTGGATTGAATGCCTTAGATTATCTTACCCCTCGTCACCCTGCACTAGTCCTCCGGGTGGTGCTAAAGAATAACCAAAATAGGCTGCTGTACTGCTCAACCAAAACCTAAGAGCCTCACAGCTATAATTAGTTATTGCTATACAATTGAATAAAAAAATGCCTTAAAAGAGGCCTACCAGCTTACCTTACGGCCAGACTAGACACAGATAGGATAGGCGTTGCAGGAGAATGAATGGTTAAATTAATAAATACGATGCAATTTCGAGTATGGCATGGCGGACATTTTAGTAAAACTTTTGTGTTATGAGAACAAGTAACAACGTAAGTATCATAAACCCTTCGGAACCGTTGCTATCAGGTTCACCTCCTTGGGGAAAAGAGCAGATGGAGATCTCAAAAGAATGGACTTCCCCCGGGTAGCGTTCTTGTTCTTGCCCCGCTGCTTTTTAACATCTATACCAACGATCAGCCAAGGGTTCCAAACACAAAAACATTCATCTACGCCGATGATCTGGCTCTCGCATCCCAGGGGCAATCATTTAGTGAAGTTGAAAATAATTTAACCGCAGCCCTTGAACAGCTTAGCTGCTACTACGACGCCAATTCTCTGCGGCCCAACCCCACAGAGACTCAGTCCTGCGTGTTTCACCTGCGTAATCGAGATGCCATGAGAACCCTCAACATATGCTGGCAAGGTGTACAGATAGCCCACTGCTTGGTGTCACACTGGACAGGGCACTTACATACAAATGTCACTGTGCTAGTACCAAACAAAAGGTGGGCTCCCAAAATAACCTCCTGCGTCGACTTACCTGTACTGATTGGGGAGCATCACCTAGAGTTCTGCGAACAGCAGGCATGGCCTTATCTTTTTCGGCTGGCGAATTTGCCAGTACGGTATGGAGCCGATCGGCACATACCCCAATGGTGGACACGGCCTTAAATGAAACCTGCCGCATTATCACGGGCTGTCTTAAACCAACTCCTGTCGAAAAACTGTTCCCCTTAGCTGGAGTCGCTCCTCCGGATATCCGTAGAGAAGCGGCAGGTCGCACAGAAAAAGCCAAAATGCTTTCAGATGCTGGACACCTTATGCATGGCTACATACCGGTGCCCCAAAGGCTTAAGAGTCGGCACAGCTTTATTAAAGAGGTTCCGCCTCAACAGCGAAGCACTCATGACACCCGGCTAAACATCTGGCGGAAGAGATCTCCCACGGCCTCGCTCCTTCCTTAGTCGGATGAACTCCGCTCTGGTCACAACCATCCTTGGCTGACACGGAAATCTTTAAACATACTCCGGGCCCAAGTCAGCCGTAGGAGGAGAACATGTCTAGGTGGGGTTTCAGCTCTGACAACTCATGCCCGTGCGGAGCGTCTCCACAAACAATGGCACACCTATTGTCGTGTCCTGCGTGCCCTTCCACCTGCACACTGGAGGACCTCTACAGCGCCACAGACGATGTAGTTCGCGTGGCCGAATACTGGTCGAAACATATTATGACTTGCCGGAATCTATTCGATAAGAAGAAGAGTATCATAAACGCCAATGTCAAGCACAAATACTTTTAACTTAAAGTTTGTTTTTCTGTTGCCAATATCTTCTTACGAGTATATTCAATTGTTTTACTTCATCGAATCCTAAAAGGCTGTATAAAGAGACTCAATGTGATCACTGGAACGAAGTCTGCTCGCATAGACAAACGCAAAAACTTTGAAAACGAATTGAAAGTAAACACTCGGACGTGTGAGGAAAATATGCATTCCATTTGTGCAGAACAGCCTACGTAGGCTAGACTATGATAACAGTGATAACAAGATTACGAGTTAATTGATTATCGTGAAGTATTGAAATCTGCGCACATAGTAGATATTGTTTATGTGCTTAGTGATTATAGTTTGGGCTAGATTCATTGTTTAGTGTTGTGTATAGTGATAAACTTTGTAAAACCCAAGGGATTTCTATTCTATTATGTTTGTTATTATGATTTAGTTTTCTATTTACATTGTTGTGAGTTTCCCTAATAAAACATGAATAATAAGTGTTTCATTGCAAGTTAGGTAGAAATAAGTAAATAGGAATAAGTTGTACATAGTAGGATAGTAAATAGGTTTAAGTTTTATCAATAAATACATAACTTTCTGCTAATATTGCCAGTACAGGGGGGAAGATAGGTTGTCTCGCTCGCACACTTTTCGCGCATCGCGATAGGTGGACGCGATACGATTTGCGCGCGGCATTAGTATACGGATTGCGAGTGAGATATCGAATACAAATATAGGGCCATAACAGAGGCCATCATGCACTCATCTGGAAGACTCCGAGCAGCAACAAGGAAACCTGAAGAAGTCAGCAAGAACCTGAAGGAGTCAGCAAGTTGCCAGAATTAGCTGGCGAAGGAGTGGAAGCCTGGATCAGCGTAGCCGTCTAGTCTGGGACCTGTACGAATCGTCGCATACTGGGGAAACAACATATCGTGTAACTGGCAGTATTGGCAGCGGGTTCGCTTTTATATAAACCCGTTGTCTATTATTTCCCAACCACGTAATCCACCCGAGTCAGTCGCCGGCCTCCGAACGTACCCATCGCACTGTTCGTTTGTTTCTATGCAAAGGAGTGAGTCTCGACAGTGTGGTGCGGTACACCATTGCTCTGATGGTGTTTTTCAAACAATACGACTCGCAGTATCAAAAGAATGAGTGAATTCGATTATCTAGGTTTTAGTTCATATTCAGTCACTTTTTGTTATTTTAAAAACTACAAAATATTTCAACTAAACTACATATCTTAAGACAAAAAACTAAAAAAAATTGAAATTCGGCCGTGATGATCTCCAGCCGGAATCAAACCCGCGTCTTTCACAATACGGGTTACTGCTCTCACCACTGAGCTACCAAAACCCCAACGGACCGAACGTATCTTTCTAGTATTTGGTTACATTGCAAACCAACGGTATTAGAAATATGAAAACAAGCATTGGAAAATGATAAAAAATCAAAGTAATAATTAGAAGAAAGTGTGGGGTAAAACGGCATTTTTAAAAATCAGATAGGGCTCAAACCCAGGTTCTTACCTACTTTCGTACCCGGCTGGGCCGTTCTATCATTACTTGTCCAATCATTTTAAAGTTCTTTACTGCTGGCCCAAGTTATTCCGTCAATATTTCAAGCAAATACAACAGCCGAGATAACATTTTAACAATATATGTTACGTTTGGTATAGACTAGACTAGTGTTTTAATGATTAAGAAACAATACTTAAATATTAAGAAACTAACTTTTCCTTAGCACATGCCAAAGTTATAATCTATGTTTCTGGTCTTACACCTGCATAATATATTCATAGCCTCTGTAATTCGCCGACGAAGGCGCATCTTACTTGTTCAATAAATTAATATCCCGCTAAATTATAGAGTAAATTACTCCAACAGCGCCATGGTCTTTGATAATCTTAGACATACTCGTATATGACGTTTCGATTTAACATACCATAACGACTGTATCCTAAACGGGGTGTGACTGTTCCCGTTATGGTGAACGTAACACTCAGAAGCCCACTTTTCATCAATGTAATTAGAACCAAAACATAGAAATAAAATATTTTCTTGCATGAAATAAACATAATTAATAATTATCTACAAAAAACTATTTTTTTGATTGAACTAATTTAGATTTTAAGATAATTTTTTTTGGCCAAGTGGTTCAGCACCCGAACTCAAATCGTGAATCGTGTGGTCCCGAGTTCAAATCTGGCCAGAACCAAAATCTTTGTGTTCATTGTTAAATATCCGACCAACTCTCCGGGGACCGAAAACATCGATCATAAACCAAATCAACCCGGATAACGGCGGAAGGCTACCCCGTTGGGTTCTAATACCATTGGTGAAAGTGGGCTTCTGAGTGTTTTATTCACCATGGCGACACAGTCACTAGCCTCTGACTACCCCACTTGGGATAAAGTCGCAATGGTATGTTAGGTAAACTAATTTGGTATTCTACGAATATATATTTTTTTATTTTGTTTTGAGTTTCATAGTAGCAAAAACAATCGCAATGAGATTCCTGAATATGGCTTTATTTCTATGAAAAAACGCTGAAATTTTCTCACAGGTGTGAGAAAAAAGTTGTATGAGAACGCAGCACAATAATAGCTGAGAAGCTTTGCAAAATACATTTGCAGCATATTAATACTCATATAGAATATATATTTTTATTAATTAGTCGAATTAGTATGTACCAATCTTCTTATTACCAATTAGTAACAAACCATTCAACCCGGAAGGTCTCATTAAAAATACAGTTCAAATAACACCCGTGAAATAAAATTGAAAAAAGGTTTTATATGTTATTACTGAAATTCTGCTTCAAGAAATAGATGGCACTGGTAGCCAAGCCTTTGAAAACATATTTTTTTGTATGGGAATTGCGAAATATACACAATAAATAATTCGCTAAAAGAAGTTTATTCAGCAAGTACAAATTTATTGAAATGAAAACCCACTCTCTCAACGATGATAGCGCAAATACCTACATGCATTTTTATTTATCGGCTAGTAGGTAGAAGGTAGGCAGGAGTAGGTAACTGCCGACTTGATAGCGGCCGTTAGCGCCGACGCAATATATCAGCGCATCACGCTCAAAATACGGCCGACAAGCTCGACGCTCTCTTGTACTGACTGACCTATTTAGTTCGCTGAAGATATTTATGTATATAAGAAGACTGTTTCAGTACTAGATTAATGTGTTCATATATTTTTTACACTACAAAAATATCTAAATCTTAGGTTCTGACCAAACACAGCCAGAGCATAACACTGCTTACATAGTCTGAGCTATTGTAGCAGTTATCTCGTCGTAGCAGATAACTACGCGTGGAAGGTACTACGAACGAAAATGTCGAATCAAAATTTACGCCTCAGTGGTGGTTTCTTCTAGATAACGATTTTAGCTGCCAACTAGCGCCGCCACTTGATTACTTCTAACTTAGACATTGTTTATAAAAACTGAACAATTAACAATTCAAAAAATACTTCTTTTGAATATTGAATGTCTGTCCACGTTATAATATTCTGTTTTTTACAAAGTATTCAATATTTAAAACAAGTATTCATTGTTCAGTTTTTAAAAAACAGTGTCTAATTTGGAAGTTATAAAAATAAATCAAGTGGTGGCGCTAGTTGGACTTGGCGGCTACAATCGCCTTATAACATTGAAAATATTGGAGTAGCTAAATATTTCGTTTCCTCTCTCGTGACTTCTTCTGCGAGTAAGCAATAAGTATATTGACAAACTGATACGTCTCACGGGAAATTGGTTCTGTTTTGCGCAAAAAGCTATAAATATACCATTTGCGAAGAAAATAAGAAATATTCGAGAATAACAAATTGTTTAAAGCCTTTTGTTTTTAACCCTTGGTGCGAACTATAAGTACTAGGTTTCATTTGAAGAAACAAGGTAACATGTATTATTACTTATAATTTAAGAGTGGCCTTGATGTAAACCAAAATACGAACAAAACATTCCTTGTAGATCACTCCCACCACAATAGGGTCTTCTTCACCAAGGACTGTCGATGGCTTCATACTTAATATCCAATGCTATTATATTTCAAGCTATTCCAGCATAAAAATAGAGAATACTGCTGCCACTGCAAAAAATATCTTCGGCCTATTAAATGGGTCAGCGGCAGAACAAAGAACGCGCGGGCGGCGGCCGTATTTCAGCGCGTGATTCGCTGATTTATCTTCGCCCGCGGTGACGCGATCAGACCGGGTGCCCACTTTTAGTACAGTCAGCCAAAATGTGGTTGAGGATCATTTGAACGTCATGAAACAACAAGGTCAATTTCCCTTTGCAATAATATTAACCTAAGTTAACCTTTGTGACAATTAGATGGCACAGAATCTTCTGTCAAAACTGGTAGACGACTTTCTTGGCCGACCGTATTTATAGGTGAATTATATTTTTGGCATTTACAATGCACTATTTTCTACACAGTCTCTGTCTGTGATGTGTGTGTAACAATGTCTGTTAATGGCCTTGATACTCGTTCCTCAGTTGGAAGAGCAGCCAGTCCCACTTGAACCTTAGGATCAGGTCGTTTATATTTTTGTCGACCGTACTTATGACTATAATGAGTCGTATCGAGTATGTGCGAATACCAACATCTACTCTACTACCGTCCTTGTTCGTAGGTTTGTGATGTAGCTAAGCGACTTTCAGATTAATTCAGGTTGTTCGTGGATCAAGTGGTAGACTAGCGACGGAATTAAGTTGGCAGCATTAGTGACCAATGATTTAGTCGTGCATTTAAAAATAATAATGTGCGTGTGTTAGTTTTAGTTGAAGAAATGCCGCAAAAGCAAAATTTCCCATCTATATAACCTAAAAATCGCTTAAACGTAGGAAGAAAATCAATAAAATCTAATTTTATTTGCTTTAACAACACACGTTTGGCACAATCCCTCACGATATTCAATATAGCAACACATTTGCCTCGCGAGCGATTTTGTAAAGGTGATGTATTTTATTTTTGTGCCGATCAACGGGGTCGGCGAATTCCCCGCGTGGTGGGGTGCGCGGAAGTGACGTGGCGTCAACGCGACGATATTTCGCTGTCGTCTACGCGCGAGGCGCGATTCATTTGTTACAATCATGGGAGATTGAGCCGGTGGTGGAGAATAGAACGTCGTTATTTGTTGATTTATTTACTAGTTACCAAATTCTATCGGCAATCCAAATGGGTATCTCAAAGAACACATTTTTTTGTTTTGTCCAAATTTATCAAGGGAGATGTAGAATTAGGTTAACAGTAGGAAGATATGTATTCGATCATTTACCTGAAATAGCTTTCAGTATACATAAAGCATGAAAATAAAATAAAAATTAAAAGGAAAAAAAAGTGTTTGATAAGCGTGTTTAACTTGTAAACCTAATTAGATTATTTAGAAACATGTTTGAAGTCGGTCACAAATCTCTAGACTATGTGATATGCGAAAAGGGATTAACCATAGTAATTTCATGCCTGAGATACATGTAACGGATGCTCAGTTGTTCAAAGAAAAGCCATTTTAACTTCTTATGCTTATAAACAATCTCTTCTGCAGTTAAACCTCATGTTAGAACAAAAGTTAAGATTTCATTTCGCGCTGCAATGCTTAGTTTCAAAATTAACATAAAGAACAACACAAACATATTATTATGGGAACAACTAGAATTTACCACTAAAACTCGAATCGTAAACTGAACTCAACACTACCCTTTTAATAAAAAAACTTCAATAACAACTTCAGTAATAAAAATAGGAATCAATATCCTTTTTACGGCCGAACTGAGCGTAATGAAATCGAATCACCTTTCTAGTTTCGAATTCGAAATAATATTTGACATTCGTGGCTGGAGCGCCATAACCGTTGGACTCGTTCGAGGAGTTCTGCTAGATAAATTGACTGATAGTCATATTGAGGGTCGTGAATCTTTATGCGACGGCAACAGGCGGGGCGTCCGCGATCCTCTGGTGGTGATAGCGAGACTCTTCAACTTACGAGCCTTTTTATGCACCATTGAAGAGCTGCTTATGGTCGCATTTGAAATAATTTTGCATAAGCAAGGGTTTATGGACTTCGGGATAGAATTCAATCAACTGACATATAAGGATCATTGTTATACTCTACTTTGCCTCTAGATTACTTAAATTGAATGAGACTTTTGAAGAATCAGCAGTCAAGGCATTTTGATATTAATAATAAATGAATATTAAAGGCGTTTTAACAAAGACTATCGTTCGATCGCGGGTTAGTGGCTATAAACACTTCCATTCCATCTGAGACAGTCAAACACATTTATCCAAAAAAACATTTTTATCATGTAATTGATATTGCGAGCGCTGATGTTTTCCAACACTTTAAAATAATTCCAAACGGTCTTTGCTAACTGATCCAGGTTTCATTCATTTCCCCCATAAAAGTTTTTAATGTTTCGATTACTCGGCTGACTGCGAACAGCTGAATACGATACGATACATATTTCTAAAAATATATGACACAAAATAGCAGATTGTTTTGGAGACTGGTTTATGGTTAAATATAACCAGCTCATATATTCATGAAGATAACCTCAGATGCCGACAGTTGGAGCTTTCAAAGAAATATGAAACAATTTGCATCCAAGCAATTTCGGAAATGTACACACAACATTTGACCTAGTAATAAATAATAGGAATTCCTAAAGCTTCCTCAAGTGGGACAAATCCTGACCCCACCGGTATCCTACCTGTATCCGTCCTGCAAAAGGTTGTATTCAATGGCCGCCCATCGATTACTCAATTTAAGTCTCACCTCCGTGTTCCGATAGATTGACCCTACCTCGTGCGGTGTTAACGGGCTATTGCTAAGGGGTGAACGTCCTTTAATGTTTGAACAAATCAATCTCTTGTCGGCCGCACTATTTGCTTTCGAGGTTTAATTAAAACTGTTTGCATTATTCCGATGTTTAAGATGTCAAACTTTAATAGAAAATAAAATAATACTTGCTAAAACTGGTCCAAAGTAACCTTCAACTGTTTGTTATGATATGGTGCTATTTCAAACTCAACCGAACTTCATTTCGCTTTTAAAAATATGATTGTTAATAACGGAATGATTATTCGCCTCATTTTTCGTAAATATTTGAGTCTGAGGATAAGCAGGATAAGCTTCACATCCTTACTAGCTATCTAAAATAATACATACATACGTACCATGACGCCTTTTTCCCAACGGGGCAGGCAGAGACCACCTATTTCCACTTGCAACGATTCAGATTATCCAGACACAGCTCTTGCGCTTCTTCCACTCTCATTAATTTTATCATACGTCATGCCCGTCGACTATGGTTACTCCTGACCTGACCTTTTCTAAGAACGTTTTGTACTTGTCCTAAGTACGTCCGTCTAAAATAATAAGCCTATTAAATTATGTTAAGTACCCACGCAGAAAAGATCATTAGTAGATCACAAACTGCAGACTTATTATTTTTACGATTTTTGACATCACCGATATGCTCTCTAATTCGTGTACAGATGCTCCTCTGAACAATATTCCTAGGATTCTACGGGAGGCCATTAAGTTAAAAAACATCTACATTTCATTAACTGGCTGGACGTGGACAGTGCTATTATGCAGCACTGGACTCTCTTCCACCTAGCCAAAGACATGAAAATAACATTTCGGGAGACATGTTGTATTTTAAGTTTACTAATATAGATTTTAAGTCCTTACTTTTGTTAATAACAGGTTATGGGTAATTCCCGAAATAAATGATTTTTATTATATTTATTTTTTATTAAGGAAGATGGTTGAAATCTACCACCTGCTTGGGATCCGGTAATTAAACTCATTAAGCCTAGGGGGCAGCACAATACTGCGAGACTTCAAAATATGGTCAGGTCTTTCTGCGTGGATCTATGGAAAAGTTCCCGGGGATGATAGTAAAAATTACGGTAGTTCGAGTGACGGTTGCTATGAAAATATTTACTTTCTTAACGTATAACATCTGAGTCATCCTGTGATCACGACTGCTGTAAAGGAGTCGCAACGTCGGGTTAGAAAATGCAAAAATATAAATTCCGCGAGTAGAATCCGTAAAGTCGTTTCATTTCAATGTGTAGTGTTCGCGTAAATATAAGAAAACAATATCTTCCTCGTACCCACAACCTTCGCGAATATAGTCAAGTTTCTTACCATTGTGGTAATGGGTAATTCAACTAATCAAAATACGGCACACACTTCCAAGCGAGGTTCCCAAGCCGCCGCGATTGGCTCGAGACCCGATCGCCGGCGTCTTCTCAATCTAATCCCATTATAATTAAGCGCCGGGTCTTGCGGGTGAATGGAGACCCTTCAAGGCGCGCTGCGTATTATATTATAACGCAGTGGTGGGGAACTACAGGCTTGGCACTAGTTGATTATATCGAATATCTACTGAAGATCTAAAACATTAGAAATTACTGCCAATTTATGACAAATTTTTTTTTAATATGTGCATAACCATGTATAATTTACTTCCTGATGACCTGAAAATACTCGAAGGTAACAAATTTAAAAACAAATTAAGTGACTGGCTCCTAATAAATTGCTTTTATGACATTAAAGAATATACTGACTTCTGCAATAACTGTAAAAAATGATTCGTATTTTTTGAATAATTAGAATTTTAAAGTATAGTTTAATAATTGACTTTGAATAATTAATTGCATTGAATTTTAGATTTCATATAACATAATTTAATTTAATATTTGCACGTCTGCTTGCAGACTGAATACTTATGACATACCATTATATTAAGACCTTATTTGTAACTCTGTATTCTTGCAAATAAATTATTGATTTGATTTGATTTGATTTTGATTCAATAAGCTTCCTTTGAATCTAACGCTAATTGTAATTTGAATAGCGCTACCGTAAGAGTACATCAAACTAACGTTTATTCACATTGTACTACCCGGCTAAAACGTCAACAAAAATTGCAACAATTACTGAACGGAATTGTTAAGAAAAATTGTTTGTTGGGCTGAGGCCCTAGCCGTGTGCGTAGTATTATTGAATTTACAGTTCATATTAACAGTTAATTTGCTAAGACGATTCATTACTACTTAAGAATAATTTAAGTATTATATTTCATTAAAAACTTTATTTCATATCCGTACAAACAAGAAACTAAGTCCTAAACCAATAGTTTCATCAACTAAAAAGGTTTGCAAAGTGCATACCCTCACAAATTAAAAAGTAACCGCTGGCATTTGGCGGCGGCCGCGGGCGACAGTGCGACACTAAAGCGCGGAAGTCATGACGCGGGCGACTTCGCCGACATCAAATCTTCTGAGCGTTTTAGCCGCCACTTTTCCTTGTTACTTATATTTTCTCGAGTCTAATGTTTTCCCTCCTCGGCTAATAATTCGTGGAGGATAGAGGGCACTTAGCGGGCCGGCCGGGCCCCCGGAGACCGGCGCTTCCCTTTACCCTCCAAATTGAGTTTCACCGAGTGATTTAGAACAAAAACTAGTTATGGACAAGTGTGCCTCTCGTATGTTTCAATAGGACCCTAATGATCACGCCAAGATTTGCAAAGGTTGTTGCGAAGGGCTGCCTTCGTTATTCCTGGTTAGAACAGTTGCCGGAAATGTGTTAATCAAATATTAAATACCGGTTTCACTAAAAGAGTGTTTAGATAATGAAACTTATTGTGATTTTACTTGTTACAGGATAAGATAAACTTTAAGATTATAAGTTTTGAGAAGATATTAACTACCTATCCATCCGCTTCATAGTTAATAAACATTAACAGATGAAAATCAGAAGTCAAAAACAGTATATCTTAAGGGACCTGAATGAATAGTGATCTTTACCAATAATTCATTAATTTCTTGAGTATTTTTTACGTAATATGATTATTAATATTACGTAATATGATTACCAATAATTCATTAATTTCTTGAGTATTTTTTACGTAATATGATTATTGTTTTGTTCAAATAAGCGCTGTCTCGCCAGTTGGGAAAATTGTAGTACGACTTTATTTAGCATAAAACTTAGGTATAAAATTTGTACAGTATTCCTACAAAAACAAAGATTTATAACAATGAAAACAACTTTTGAATTTTAATTATAAAAAAACTAAATAATTACAATTATACAACGTAAGCTTAAAGTTATAAAAACAATGATTTATAAAAATACTTTAAAAACCTTAACCTAGGGTGCCGCCGGCAGCGGGGCAGGCAACGCCCAGACTACCGGTGGTTAGGGCTGCAGAGAGAGGAACCTCCTGACAATGCGGGCCGTGTCAAGGAGCACCGCCTTCTGCATCTGACCGTTGACTTAACCGCTGAGCGAGAGCCTCTCGAGGTGTTGATCAAGGCTCTTCGCTATTAAGCCATTCGCCGATACGGCAATCGGGACAATGATCGTCGAATCAACATTCCACATGGCGGTCACCTCGTAAGTGAGTGGAACTTTATTTATTATTAGAAGAGTAAAACGCTACTGCCACCGGAACCGAATCAATACCTATAGAATCAGCTGCTTGATGCCAATTCAGTTGCCTCGACTTCTACCGGCTGCTTCACTCACCTGTTCTCTTCTCAGGATCCCTGAACAGCAAGTCATCGAGCCTCGCGGGCTGCGAGCGGCCCTTGGCGTTGGCAGCGACGGCCACCAGGCGGAAGCGCACGTCCCACTCCAGCCCGCGCACCGTCCACGACGGCTCCTCCGATGTCAGGTTCACTCTGCGACGAAAAAACAAATGACTTAATTGTTTACAATAACCTCGCCTGGAGCATTTTCTTGTAATTTAACGTTTTAGATTCATTTTGAGCATTACATCACAGAACTGCCTCCCTGACATGAAGAACATTCGCTTGTAAATATATTTCAGATTCGATTTTGAGCATTACAATAAAATACTGCCTTACAAAGCGTCAGGGAAGTTGTATCAAAATATAACACATTCTATCATCAAGTTGCGCACTGTAATGCTCGGTGCTTTATCCTCACCAACGTAATATTTTTTTTCGAATTTGTAACATTACAGTTGACGCACTGTACCTAATGCTCAGTGCTTTACCCTCACCAATGTAATATTCGAATTTGTAACATTACAGTTGGGGCACTGTAATGCTCGATTCTCCTCCCTCACTGATATAATGCTCGACTCTGTAACGTTACATTACAGGCGAAATGCTCCAAATGAGGAAGCACCTTTCACAGCATGGAGCAGTGAAGTGGGCATGGAATCAGAAAGCGAGAGTATGTAAATTGGTCACTCGTTATACCGTAGCCCGCGTAAACACTCTTTACGGTCGACATTGCCACAGAATCAGTAAGGGAAATGACTCTGGCAGCGCGAGTTGCATTGGCAATGTCATAATGTACTCGTAAACCAGGGGTGTAACAGAACCACAAAAATACTTTTCTTCTATCAGATCGACCTTACTGGTGGACTTACCCATGTTGGCGCAATGGGAGCAAACCTGACTTTGGAAACAGTTCTTGGATTCGAGGACAAACATTGTTACAGCAAGTCATCGAGCCTCGCGGGCTGTTGGCGGCGACGGCCACCAAGCAAGCGCACGTCCCACTCCAGCCCGCGCAATCAAAATACACATTCAATCTTTGCTTAGTTTGGGGTCAGATTATCTTGGTGTACGGAGTCTCAGATATTCATGCGAGTATACTTATTGTGTAAAGGCCTCGATGATGGCCACGCTCGTGAGAGGCGGTTGCTGATCGCAAACCTGTACTGTATGCTGTCAAAACGTTATAACGAATCGGACCTCACAATCGTCGTGACCGGTGAATTCTAGAACGAATTTGTTTGTTTGACGACTCTCACATCTCTTTTTATGTAAATGTATAAATTATTGTTATTTCGACAAGTTAAACCTAATGGGTGGGCTATTTCACATGCCTTATCTATCTTTTTGCATTAACTTAATCCAAAACAAAACCAAAGTGTATTCTAATGAATGACCTGGCGTATTTAACGTAATATAACGTAATTTTTGGAGAAAATGTTCATAATGCAGTGCACTAAAAATATTCTACATGATATACTTACAGAAACAGCCACACAAACCTTTTCAAATAATTTTTTAACAGAGTTTAACACTTCGATTGCCGTAAAACCAGTGGAAAACCGAATGCTGAGTGTCAAAAAAAATGGCGGTTAAAAGGTTAATAATTCAAAGTGAACCCGACAGAAAATATCAGGTAGAAAGCTCCTCACCATTGCAGCGGCGACAAAAGCAATACATTGCTGGTACTGCGGCAGTGTCAAAGAACTAGACTTAAGTAGGGAAGATTAATGAAGCCAGTACTAGGAACTGGAGCGAAATGCAGGCTTAAGCTGAGAAATGTTGCCGCGTGCAGCCATTGAGACTGATGCATTCGCTGCGCTCCTAAATGAATTATTGAGCTTGTTATTTGAATAAATAAATAAAAGTAACGACAGCCAACTCTTCTCAATGTTTTAAGAAAAATACGTTCATTTACATTGTTAAGTGACTGAAAATAATAAATATATACAAGGAAATATACAAAGTGTGTTTTTCTCAAGGTGTCAAGCCGGCGCGAGGTGACAAGACGATGGTTTTTACCGCTCCATTATGAAATGATCTGAATTTAGTTTTAACTCTACATTTCAAACGGTCACAGAGCTGATTAAGGTCATAGCATGGCGAGCAGTGCGACGGCTTCCAAAATTTATTTTGTATCGACTAGTCAAATAATATTGATTTCGTTTTTAATGTTTTGTTGTATCACTTTGCTCCCCTTTCTTTATTCACTCCTGTGAACAGCTTTTACGCAAACAACAATGTTTTGAAAAAGGTGTCAAACGTTATATAAGTGGGTGGGAACAACGCGTCAACAAACAGCGGAGTTCGTTTTTCCGCGCAAAAGCAGTAATGCAGGGCGTGCATAAGTAATAACATCGCGACACATCAGACAAAGGGCGTGAAGTCGAGGGCCATTAAGCATTTCAACAGCTTAGGAAAGGTTCTGGGTACCTATTCACTAACACGCAATGTCCGTAGTTTTTTTAAAACTAACAAAGTCTAAGTTATTATGAAAACGAAGATAATTTTAACAACTGTCATGTCTTTTTGTACGCTTTAATATGAAATTCACCCCACACAAATAAATATTCAAAATTATCATATCGAAAATACGGACACTTTGTTCGCGAGTATGCTCCCTGTTCCGTGCGTGAGACGGGGCACAAGATACACTTAGAATTTTCGCTAGAAAAAGAATGACTAGACGTAATCTATGAATACTAATAATGAGTGTCTAGTGGTTGCCACTACTGGCTGTTCATATAGTCTTTTTATGATTTCAAGAGTAATTGGTTGGCCAGCATACTAAATGCGAGTTCGAGGTCATACTACGGTTTGCTATTGATTATTAGCCTTGCAGCTCTCCACATTTTGGGACCTAAGTACTGTTTTAACTACTTTAAGGCTAAGTCTATGATCAGTTTTGTCAAAAATAAGCCTAAATTAAAAAAAATATGGTTCATGTTACTCCTTGATGATGTAGCTTTAGTGAAATATTTTTTTAAATCGGTTCAGCAGTTTCGGAGCCTATTCAATAAGTAAAGTAAACGTAAAAAAATCGTTTATCCATTTAAGCTTGTACAAAGCACTTATGACATGTCTTAAGGCAAAGAATTATAAGTAGGTTTATTTTTAGACTGTATGGATATTACATGTCTTATGTTTAACTGAACACAGGCTGAAAAAAAAATGTATAATAATAAATTTTTAATAAATTTATTTATTTTCTCCCACATTAAGAAAACATTAAAAACATAACTTATTCATAAATCTTAAGATTAAAACAAAAGAAAAAAAACTTACTAGTACAGTACAGCAATAGATTTAAGATCAATTGTATTTAGTTCATTTACAATCTTAGCGGGAGACAGGTATTCCAAACTAAGTTTCCCTGTGCTATGGATTACCTGGCCCCGACCTCTTAATAGGTTACAAACAGGAAAAAATAGTTAAAATAAACAAAAACTAACTAAATGTATGATTAACATTGATAAATTATAGTATCATTAGTTCGTGTTTGAGAAGTTCCTCTATTCGCGGTGGGTCACTGATATTAATTCACAATAAGTTTAAATCTAGAGAGCGTAAAGACATAGTAGCACTCTCAATTGAGCGAACTATTGAACTTGCAATACAAATAAACAAACAAACAAATCTTTCCTCTTTATAATATTAATATAAATAACTTTTCTTTTTCCTTGATCAGAATAAAAGTTTCTAAAATCATCAAAATACAACAGACAGTGATCTCAATTATAAGTTCTGATCAGTCAGTGAGTAAGAACATTGTTTGATACGAAACGATTCGAAAGCACTGTTTTAAAATACTTAGTTTACTTGAATATTAATATTAATTATTATAGTGTTGTGGATTTCTTAAATGATAAGAATTTGTGGTCATCTTAGGTATAATCTGCTCCTCTGCACACTTTTTTGGTATGACTTTACTCTGTCAATTCAATTTTTGTGTTAAAAAACAAGATTGAAAAGAGTAACCATCGAGTTTCTTGCCGGAGTCTTACAGACCGGTGAAGCTGCTAAGGCCGTCAAGGCCAAGCAGCGGCGTCCATACAAAAAAAAAAAATGCCGGAGTCTTCACGATCGGAAACAACCTCCGAACCGGTGGTAGAGTCGCATTATGTTTAATTATGATATTTTCACACCACATGCTCGACAATGCCGAATTATATGTCATGTAAACCTTACCGAAAGCAAGACATTATATCTCTTGGCTTTAGCCGGGTCATAATGTTCTATTATAACCCGCTGGTCAATAATGTGATTTTCACTTTCATAATTCTTATTGCTATGTCCATAAAGTCTAATTTCACTAAACAGAATGTGTCTTCAGCGGGCGCGGCCAACTCGATTTTCCAAGACCGAGGCCGTGGCCCACTAGATTCGCACTGAGACGAACTTCATTTGTTTGTCAAATCAAACCAGCTGAAAGAAGTTGCTATAGCCGTAGCTAGTAGTACTACTAGCTTTAGAAGATTCTATAAATATTTCAAAGAAAAAATAAAAAATGTCGAGTGATGAAAGTATTTTGACTCCAGAAGCTATTAAATTAGATGCCATAGGCATTGTCAATAATCTACTCCCAGAAAAGTCAAAGGAAAAGTACCTGAAAGCCTATAAAGATTTTGACACATGGAAAACTGCAAAAGGCGCAAAGTCTGTGTCTGAATCAGTGCTTCTGGTCTATTTTGAATATTTATCAGCTACAAAGAAGTCAAGCAGCCTGTGGTGTATCTATTCGATGCTCAAGGCAACAATAAGCGTCAAACATGATATCCAAATTAATAAATATACCAAGTTATTGTCATTTTTAATAAGGAAATCGGATGGACATCGAGCAAAGAAGTCAAAGATACTTACAACACAAAACGTGGAAACTTTTTTGAATGAAGCTCCCGACCACAGTTTTCTTGCCATAAAAGTGAGTACAACCTATGAATGAACCTACTTATTGATTGAGTTTATACACTATCCATTTCTCATTTTATGTCACACAGTTCAAAAATTAATGTTTTAGTTTTCAATGTAAATATTTGACCGCAAATATTATTATTAATAAATATATACCCGTTAACAACTGAAAATATACAATCATAATATAAAAATAAAAATTTTGTTAGAGTGGCGTTGATTTTTGGAGTGAATGGTGCTTGTCGTGGAAATGAACTCGTGAATATAAAAGTCAATGATATCGAAAAACATTCAGAGTTATTACTAGTAAAATTGCCGGACACAAAAACAAATAGAGAACAGTCATTTGTAATTCGTGAAAACCATACCACAATAGTCGAAAAGTACCAAGCCTCGCCCTTCTAATATAAACACCAACAGATTTTTTGTAGGCTACAACAATGGGAAATGTACAAGGCAAGTCATTGGCAAAAATAAAATTAGTGCCATGCCAAGAGAGATTGCTACTCGTAAATACCTGAAATTGGAAAATCCCGAGCTTTACATAGGCCATTGTTTTAGACGAACATCTGCGAGTCTGTTGGCAGATTCAGGAGCAGACATGGCCCAAATAAAACGACACGGTGGCAGGAAGTCCGATGCAGTGGCAGAGGGCTACATTGAAAATTCTATAAAAAATAAAGAAAAAACGAGCTATCGTATTGGTGAAAAGATAAATATGAAAACATCGTCTACATTTGATGATCCCTGGACGCCTCTGCCACCACAGTCATCTTCCTCAAAACACGTCGAATTTACATCAAGCCCACTGCATCAGAGACGACCTTCTCCAACCTTTACGGAACAACTCGACCCTCAGACACAAGTGTCCGAAGCCTTGAACACAACTCAAATAAACTCTAGCTCAACCTCGATAAACGTACTAAATAAAAATATAACGTTATCTTTCCATAATTGGACTAATGTCTCCAATATCAATTTGCACTTTTAATATGCTGTAATAAACACTATCTACTAAGCCTGGTTTTTTATTGTCTCGCATAAAGTGAGAAAAGTAGAGTATACACCACCGAGATAAAACTGTTTTTTTCTTGGGCGTTTGAATCCCTCACTGCACTCAGGACTCAATCTTAATTCCCTCGCTTTTCTCGAGAATTAACTTATAACACCCTCGCTGCGCTCGGGAGTTAAATTTGGAGTCCTTCGTTACGTTCAGGATTCGATGTAGCGCCCGTGACATAAAACAGTGCTTTATCCCCTTGGTGTATAATCTACTATTGCTATCATAGTATTATTTTATGAAAGTTTATTTTAGTATATTTTTGCTTTAATTTTTTTTTGTAACTATATGACTTGTCATAAGTACTTTCTATAAGTCTATCTGAATAAAGATATTTTTTACTTTACTTTACTTTACTTTTAATAAAGATTGTTGACTTGAGCATCTTCATTGTATGAATTTTTCTCGCCTACCGAGTAAGGTTTTAGAAATCATCATTGTTTAAAAACTGTTACCTAGCTGTCTCGTCGTCTTTGAAGAATAGTACCCCCGAGGCCGCGTGCGCAAACTGGCACCACATATGAGCGGCCGCCAGATGACACCGCGTCTGCCTCACTAACTACGCCAACTCTGCATTATGTTTGATGTGTCGTAATTAGTCATGTGGCGTTTCCAAGTTGATATTACTATTGTTTTTTTATGTGATATGGAGCAAACGAGCTTAGTTCAAACTCAAACTCAAACTCAAATAACTTTATTCAAATAGACTGTATCAGTACTTTCAAGTTAGTTTAGTTTTTCATTAAATAATCGTCAGTTACATTCTGGAGGTTTTACTTTTTTATATTTTTGAACCTGACGATAAACTCTAAATCAACACTAATTTGAAAAAATATGCAGTACTTATGTACACTTAGGGAAATTGTCGTTTTCTATTCATGACGAGTCGGTGGGCCTATGGGCTATTTGATGGGTACGTGACATAAACTTCTCTATCATTCCATGTATACTTTTAAGTTATAAATTGCTCCTGAGTGTATTTTTGTTCAAGTAAGTGATAGTAATAGTCATATCATTTGTTGCTCCATGTAGTAAACTGAATAACTAGCCTTCAACGACATCAAATTTAAAAACAGCTAAAAAAAGAACGTCTTTAACAGGCTTTCAAACCAAGTGGATGATTTTAAAGTCTTGTTTACCCAAAAGCCCGGTTCCCTTCACGGCCATCAAAGGTACGACGTGACTGTCTCAGTAGGTACCTCGTAAATCTGCAAGATCATTGTCCGCGTCAAAGCGCGATAAGACGCGCGACGTCGCGACGCCACGATACGGCGACAGATAAAAATGACGCGCTGTTTCACCACGATAACCCGGAATAACCCCCTTCTAGCCTCCAGAGGCCGCTGTTCCCGCCTCATCGTAAAAGGCACAAACAAACCCCGACGACACATACCAAGCCATTGTATCAAAAATTCAAGGGAAAATATGACACAAATATTTTGGTTTCTCACCAAGACAGTCGGATGAAAGATTATATAGGCTGGCATGGATCATTTATCAACAGTTTTTCAGCTGTCTGTTATCAAAAGCTTCTCGATTTCATTACTAGCATCAATAAGGCAAAATAATATAGCTTTCCGCTCCAAATAAGTAGAGAATATATTGTATTGTTGTATTGGGAATACATTGACAACTAATGACATGATTAGTAAAAAAATATCAATAGTGCAAGTGGGATTATATTTAAAAACGATGGCGATGCCATTGTATCAAGAACCAAATCCATTTATCCATTAAGAGCCTCATCCGGTCATATAAATCAAGTATTGAAGTGAATACATTCTACTTCTAAAAATAGCAAAACATCTTCGTTAGGGTCACGTATTTAATATATAAGCACAGTTTTATTTACCGTTAGCCTACTAATAAAGGATCATGAACTCCTTTTGATGATATCGCTATTAGAGCCTAATGTTATGCTCTAGCCTACCCTTAGTGACAGAACACGTTACGTAGTAACATTGAAGCAGGTTAAGGCCATTGTAGTCATCTGAAACTTGAGAAAACATCGCACAAAGAGCGCTTGGTAACTCGAGGATGAATATAACAAAGCACGAAGATAGCTCATTTGGCCACAAAGTAAAGAACAACACAAGCTCTACTCCATTTTAAGTGAATAACATGGACGTAACGAACAACGTTATGCAATGGAGTAAAAACTCACGGTAGTGGGGCGGTAGTTACAAAAAAAAGAATCAAAAGGTGTTACCTAGCTTACCGTTTGATTTACACAACGCAAGAAATCTAATCAAAGATGTATTTACGTAGTTATTCTAAACTTTTCTTCTCACGGGAAAGTGCCACAGGGCATTTGCTTCTAGTATTGTTAACGTAGTTACAGATATTTATGTTTTTGAATAATAATTGAGCTAAACCTAATAAGGCAAATGATGGAAGTTGTCCCAGATATTTATTTATTATTAAATTGCTCTACCTATAGCCTAGCCTATATAAAAGATTTACTAACACCCAGACACAAAACCAGCGGACATTTGGACTTATAATAATACTGGCGATCCGCGGCGTATCATGCAAGATTTTTATCAACCAGTTACAATTTCAATATAATGTCAAGAGCTTACAAGATCTAAAGATAGAAAACCAAAAACATCGATTTCAGACCTTTATGATCTCGAGCCGGAGTCAAACCCACGTCTTTCACAATCCAGGTTAGTGCTCTAATAACTGAGCTACCGTAACCTCAACGGAACGAATTAATCTTTCTAGTATAACATGCTTACGTTTCAAGCCATCGTTATTGCATCAATGTTTTTAAGGCCTATAAACATCCATAAGAAATATTTTTACAAATATTATAATTAAAATTTCGGTAATGATGCAATATGCTATTAGATTGTTACTTTTATTGTTTTAGCAGTTTACAATACTTGTCTTTTTCATATCTAAAGATAGAAAACTAGAAAATTTAGATTTGGAACCTTGATGATCTCGAGCGGGAATCAAACCCGCGTCTTTCACAATCCGTGTGACTTTTTTTTCTTTGTTTTTTTACGTCAGGAAATGCATTTAGGAATTCCCAAGGCCCTGGGTTCGGAACACCTGGGATATGTGGGACTCGGAACTCCTGGGAAAACAGAGACCCTACCCACTAAAACCTGACGGTGGTCATCTTCGGCGCAGAATGGAAGGGACCCGGGATCCCCAACAAGGGAGGGGCTCCTCGCAGGACCCTTCGGCGCGAAAGGCCGCCTGGCAGCCAGCCTCGTGAGGAGCAACCTCAACTCCAGTGCACGATAACACAGACCACTGTGTCCGAAGACACGTGTTGACGTCTTCCTCGGGATCGCAAACCGAAACACACGCAGGCCCCTCCGCGTGCGCTTCGCAACCCCAAGGGCCCTTTTAGTCGCCTCTTACGACAGATAGGGATACCTCGGTGGTATTCTACTCCACTGACCGCAGGGAACACAATCACGGTGACTGCTCTAACCACTAAGCTACCGAAACCTCAACGGAACGAACAGGAAAAAACCAAGCATTGTAAAATGTTAAAATAATCAAAGTAATAAGCTTACCAAGATCTTCGGACACCAAAGTAAAAACCCAAAAATGGTATCAACCACTAAACAAACCCACACATGTTCGCTACAAAAATGATTATTGAATCCGTGATTTTCAACGCTCTGACAGAACTCATTGCGTCAACTGATTAGGCAAAATATGTAAGTGTAGCAATCAACCACATGTGAACTCTCTGCGTTTCTGCTCTGCGCCCAGACGCGACACAGCGCGTCGCCCGACGCCGATGTTAATTCATAATTAACGCTGTTTCGGCAAGTTTAATGAGGACCGGATGTTTACACGGATTCCCACTTTGAAATCCACCTGTCTGCTGTATTATATTATACTCAACTGCTATCTTAGCAGAAAGCAAAAGAAATAACCCTCTCTTGGAAGTTCCGCCCGAATGCAATTGCTTAGCAATCCTATCTAAATAATTATCTAATATTTGAAATAGATTTCATTCTCTTTGTTGTGTATTCTATTGTTTAAGTAGCTCGCACTAAAGTTTCAAACTGTTTTTTCTGCCGAATGTGTCCAACCACTCTAGTATGTTTTAAGAGTTCAACGTAAGAGTACGAAGATAAAGCACACACATGCCCCAACCTTGTTATTCCAAAGAGACGTCAAGAAAAAACAATAAGCAAGTTTCGTGTTAAGTGGGGCAAATTGCCCCCAGTACGTGCGACAGTCGCTTAGTAACGCGACTTGTCTCCAGTCCACGCACGTCACTACAACCGAGGGCAGATTGCCCCGTAATATTAAAAACAATGCCTTTACACCCTCTCCTCCCCCACTCTTCCCCACTCCACCCCGCGCAGACCCGGCTCATTTCGCAGAGACTCAAAACACAAAACTGGTGTCGTATTATTAAAATGTCTTCCTTTTATTGTGCGGCAGGTAAGTTCAAAAAGAAAATGATTACGGTTAATATGAAACGCATTTGCTTTTGTACCTGCTTGTTGGTATTATAATGAATTTGTGATTTCATAAATGAGACTCACTGGTCGATTTTCTTGGCTTTGAATATTATTTTATCACCTATTAGAAAGCCGGGACGCTTCGCAATTTTGCTCATTCCGTTATACCATGTATTCGTTGACCTAACTCTGAAATAACAACTTTGGCAAGATTTTGCGTCATGTCTTGTATAATACTCGTAATCTGAAGAGGATAAACTTTGAACAGAAAGTAATGATATGATAAACAGAAGACAGCTGAGCATAATTTCGCATTCTTCTTACTACTCGTGGGTTCACTTTGAACTACAATAAAACTTTTATGTATCTGTCATCTCAGAGTAATTTCTATCAGAATGACGCATTAAGTCAGGTCACGCCATCTGTTGTTACCGCGTGTTCATCAAGTTACTCATCAAAGAATCATGTGCGCTTGAACCCCTAGGAACTCTGCTTAGTAGCTAAATAATGAACTAGCAGTTCTTACCTTGGCCTCGAGCCGTCTGAGTTGTACACCTCAAGCAGGAATTTCTGTGGCAATCCTCCGTCGAAGCCTGCTACACACGATACTTCGACGGAGTCCGCTGTTTGGTTCCACAGCGTGCAGTTGCGTGGTGGGTGGGGTTTACCTGGCGAAGTGAAACGGACATTAATCGAATGTGTGTTATGAGCATTACAAAAAACTCACTCTAAATCCTGATTCTTGGGTTACGTCTAATGACCGTTTCTATAACAATAATCAAAGTGCTCCAGCCCTTACGATCAAATGTAGCAGTTATTTTTTTTACTGTTCATAAATTACGGTACAGCATCAGTTGGAGGGTGCTAAACCTTAATTTACCTTAATTGTGTAAGCTGTTTATAAAACATTTCCCAGATGTCATTTTCGATGAAAAAACAGATAAAATGGAAATGGTACTCAATGAAATTCCTATACTTATGGGGTTCTTACCTGCTGCCACCATTTGGAAGACGCAAGGCGCCAGTTGAGTGCCAACCTCGTTGGCCGCGGAGCACGACAGGGTGCCGTAGTCCAGGTCTGCTACTGGAGTGTACCTGGTGAAGATAATCACACTTAATATGTGTGTTTTAGAATTTTTCTGACCCGTAACATCATGGGATTATACTGAAACAATTTACACAATTTATTGTAGGACCAAGCTATTGAAAGTCAGAGCGATTAAGTTAATTCAGTGATGGTATTTATGTTCAATTAATACATAACTAAAAGCACAGTAACAGTTGTCGATGGCAAGGGGTGTCGATGCTCCCGCACAAGTTGGTGTCAATTAACTAGAAGAAAAGTCACTTCAGTTTGCAGTACAGGCTATTCTCGTGTCTATAGTTTGTGCCAGATAAACGTGCAATAAAGCTCATTGACCCCACCTGTACCAAAATTTCGTTAACAATGAAACTGTCGCTTTCCTGTCGCTTCCTGACCTTGGCCCAGTTTTATGATACCCTAAGCAAATACGCAACCCAGTACCCAAAAAATAAATAAAAACTGGGCAAAACTATTTTAAACTTTTAAAGAATCCTTTTTTTAAGTTTTGATGATTAGATACGATATCGTTATTGTGCAAGTACTTTAAAAATATATATTTCCGTCATTATTATCATTTCTTTAAATATTCTTGTCCTTTTTAATTTATTGTTACTTAAAACAACATGGCAGGCCATTACATTAACGTATTTAACTAATCAATTAAAAACTTAGGGTCAAATCATGCAATTTCAAATCTGGTCCTCTAAAATAATACATTTCAAGTTACGCGGACCTATGAATAGCTAAGTGTACTCGTAACGTCAGAGCTGGCCAGATTTTGCCAGAGGCGCGTCACCTGTGACATTATTTGATACGCCAACAACTTTAACATGCTAGTTCATGTGGTGGGATAACGCTCTCGATAATGTTGTAATAACTGGGTATTTGTTTCATTTTCTTTTGGTGAACTTTTATCACAGCAACATAAACATTTGTAATAGAAACTCGTATGAACGCGTAAGTGAGTACTTTAATTAGTACCTATGTTATACGTTACATATGAGAACATTATTTCTAAATGAAAGTTGTTTGAAAATGGATTAATGAATAAATGGAAGGTATATTCTTTCTTGCTTTATTTAGGATTCTTTTTAAAGAGTTTACAAATGATTGTACAAACAGTCCAGTACCTAATATCTTCTTCTTCTCAGTCGTTCACTCTTGACAGAGTGGTCGTGGTTATACAATATTAGCCGATTGTTGTGCCATCGCCGATTTCGCGATGCTTCGCCATGCAGCTCTATGTTTGGCGGAGTTTGAGCAATCGTTGATGCCGGAGAGCGTCACCGACCTGATAAGGTCTGTCCACCGTGTCGGAGAGCGCCCGCGAGATCTTTTGCCTTTGGCTTTCCCTTGCACTACAAGTCGCTCCATGGATTTTTCGTTACGGGTTACGAGCCCAAAGAACTTGAGGATTCGTATTTGCACAGTTGACGATAATTTCTCTTCGATCTTAAGTTCTTTCAGGATAGAAACGTTAGTGCGATGCGCGGTCCATGGGATTCTAAGCAAGCAAGCAACCTAATCTAGTAAAACTATATTAAATTGTACTTATTTTTGTGCGTTATTGACGTGCTTTTAACTTCACCTACCTATAGAATTCTGATAGAAATATAAAGTAATTAGATACTGTCCCACTACAGGGAAAAGGCCTCCATCATTGAAATCAAGTCATCGCTACAAGTGATGGTTTAAGTGAAAATTTAATTTGTTAAAAAATAATGCATTATTTGTGAAAATATTTTTATAAATATGATACTTGTCTTGTCCAAGCAAATAAGTTATTCATCACCAGTAGCTATTTAGTTTTGGATAACATTTCTCTTGACATCTTTGGATATCAATAAAAAATATTAGGAGAAATCGTAAATCGTAATCGTAAAAATAAAAAATAATAACCTACCTACCCATGTCTTGTGTGTAATGTAAAAGTAGTTCTAGTTAAGAAACCACAAATTTACATTGTGGTCTTCATACTATATTTTTAATTATATTTGTCAGTGAATGCAGTTATAACATTTTTGCTTCCGTCATGGTGTGTAGGTAGAAACACATTGTAGGAGTGCACTAAAAAAGGTTTGCCATATATGTCAAGTTTGGAAGTCAATGACGCCCCTGTACCACGAGACGCCGGATAAGTCACAGTTCCATAAGTTTTTTTTATATCGTTACCAATAATAGAGTTTATTGGTAGAAGTCGGTCAGTGTCCTCTATTGCACATTTATCGGGCACAAAGTACCTATACATGTAAAATTTCACAATGTATGGTAATGACAACAAATGTCATTTCGATTTTATGAGTGCTATTACTTTTGCTCTTGGCTACGGCCTCTGGTCTTTTCTAACTTAAAAAAAAATTTTTTATTTATTTTCATAATGAATGTACAAAACGTAGAAAGCAGGCGTACTTGAGACTAGACGCGCTGCCGTTGGAAGTGTATCTGTCGGCGGCGACGTCGATGGTCTCCCCGGAGTTGTTGAACTTCCACTTAAAGACCGCGGCGGGGGGGTCCGCGTCTACCTCGCACACGATGACGACGGATTCGCCGCGCGCCGCGCCCACCACCGACACGCCGCCGCTGCGGCATGATGGTGAATCTGCGGAAGAAATACATTTTTAATTTCTGAGTCCACTTATATAATCTACTTATAGTCTTCTTGAAGCGCCAATTTCGAACTTCATTGATTTTGGACTCCAAACTGTTGTAAATCGACAATTGTTCGTGCGCCTACTCACGGGCCTGCTGAAAATCAGCGTTTGCTGGGGCTCATTTCTTTGACATCAGTGTAAGGAAGAGTCCAATGTGAATCATCCAATAATATAAACTAATAAAATGCATTGTTGCTATCGAAACGTGGTCGGCAATGGACGATTAAGATAATGAGAAACAATCAGTAACAAACACTATTTGCTCGCAAGCGTAGTGTATTATATATTACTATATTATATACTATTTACGTCAGTTGTTAAGTTATTTAACAGATATTAATAACTCTTAGCTATCACACAAAGACCACACACAAGTTACATACAAAATAATAACAATATATTAGGACGTTGTCCCATACTAAACATAATTTAATAATACCTATGCCAATAAGTGGAAAACGATAATGGATCCTTACTAAATTGCTTCCTATAAGTGGATACTTAAACAGTGACGTCAGTCGCTACCTATCTGCCCAAGCCCCGGCCCATCGAATCACGTAAAGTGAAACGGAGAAAGAAACGCGATCGCCGTCGATTCGCCATAAATGAACGGTGACATGCGACGAATATCGCAAACGGGTACATTAACCGGCCCCTCCTATAATAGGATCCCCTGAACCTCATCAGGCGAGCCGTTACGTGATGGACCGAGGCCCCAGCACGTGATGCCCATGTCTTGAGTACACGTATTTCTCGATTATATACCTATCTCTTCGATTTCGGTTATCGAGATCGTCATCTATGCAGAATTTTGTTGTATCATGCATGATGATGTATAATATATTTCTCTAATCCAAACTTGTTCAAACACTATGTATAAGACTCGTAAATGCCAAAGTACTTCTGTGAGTTTGTACAAAACAAGTTGGCTTATTATGGTATAAATATAGATTGGACCATGGACAAGTTGATAGGCTTCCTTTTGTCATGATAAAACCCGTTATGCTATGTTTTCTCGCCTAAGCTACTCGACCAATTTCGATGAATAGATGATAGATGATAAGTTGGACCTTGAAGAAGGAAAATGTTCCCCCCAATAATTTTTCTACTCAAAGAAGTCGCGGTCACAAACTAGTGAAGAAAGTACTTTGAAAAAAGTTTTCAAGAGTTTTTTAAAAGTCATTTAAATAGTAATAATTCAGCGAATTTCCAAGTGCGTTTAATCGCTACTTTACGTTGCATTGGTTGCTGCCCTATCATAGGGGCATGAAACAACTCGTCTTATGACGTCACTACCCCATAAAAATTATGCAAGACCACTGAAGCCATTGAGTATAATAATAAAATACACTGAAGAGATAAGTTGTAAAATGTAGGTGCCAGTGGTAAGGATTCATAATAATATTTTATTGAAGAAATAGGTTATCCTCAGGAGCAAAGAGTTGAACCATTTTTGAGGATTTGTCTTTACTATCTTTTGCACTATGTTATTTCTTTGTTTCAAAGTGTATAACAGATAAATTGTCTATAGTGCCTTATATACAGAACGATTAATCAATACAATATTTCGTTTCTGATCGATCGAGAGTATGGATCATTAGTGTGTCAAGATCTTTAACGATTCGTCGTTACGATCGATCTGAAACGAAGGATCATCGTAACGATGAATCGCACCGTATATGGGCCCTTTGAAAAAGTTACGTAAGTACGTACAATACAATGGGTAAATAAAACCTTAGAGCCAGCAGCTAACTTCAGTCTTTTTCACCGTGTTGAATTTACACCTGTTTGAAAAAAAAAACTGTCTGTTTAGAGTGATTGTTAATCATTCTGGATTAACAGTGGACCTGTTCCAGTCGACCTGTTTTTCCAGCACTTTATTAATTGATTTATTTTTGGCATTTCTATACTAATATTATAAAGATAAGCGATTTGTGTTTTGGTATTTTTGTTTGTAACGAATAAACCCAAAAGGTAATGGACCGATATTTAAAATCTCTCACCAATGTAAAGCTACATAAGACTATATTATTTTTAGGCTATATTTTGATGTGTAAAATAGTCCATGAGGGCAAGGCGCTGGTGGGACGACATTGTCACATACGAGTGAGTTGTCTATAAGTAAACAAAATTGATGAGCTGTTTATGTATAATTGCTCCCTCGTTTTGTTAAGAATTCAGGTTTAAGCATCGAGTACAGATATCCTGGGCCCAGAAGATTGCGTCACGAGTTCACCACCGCGCGTGTGACCTACTTTGCGGAATCTCAGCCTCGAGTTAGCCGACACCAAGCGTAGTGCACTAATTGCTGCAGTCTCAGATCACCGTCATTCAACTTATTTTATGCTGTTTTGTAGTTTCGAAACCTAATAGGTTTCAGCCGCAAATATTCCGTTTCAACCGACTTCAAATGAAAGGTTCTCAATTCGACTGTATGTTTTTTTTTTGAGTTCATTAGTGATAATTATCATAATAGGCTAAATCAATTAATTTCAAAAATAATAGTTTGAAGAGATAAGAGAGAAATCAAAATCTAGATGACATACAATAAATTTGCTTTGCACAATTAGACAATCATAGCAGTATTCAAATATATAGGTATAAGTTTGCGAAACATTACAACTTGTACAATTTAAAGTATGAATTACTTCAAAAAAATTACTTTGCTACACAAAAAAGTAACTTTGCTTACTAGTAATTGGTATTTTTGGACACTTACTATTCTCAGCGTATCATCACGATAATCATACTTATAAAAATAACCCTTGAATAGTTCGATGCAGAACTTCTTTTGATTAATGATAATGATGATGATGGCTGTTGTTCTAAGATAATAATAATGGCTGTCTTTTAGTTTTTTAGACAATTTTAACGAAACGGCTACAACAAATGTATCGTTATTTATCTTTATTTTTATTCCCCTATTCCAGCTCCTCATCGAGAGCAGTCAGGGGGCAGGTTGCGTCACTCGACCCACTTTCGCAACCGGCGAGCAAGTCGCCGACCGGGAGCCGCGAACTTCCCACCATTTGCACTTCCCCGACTTTGGACAGACTTGCCTCGCGGATTGTCGACAAACTCCGCCGGAGTAATTGTGACGTGATTCTTTTCCGCTTGGGACGTACAGTTTGAAAAAGAAGGATTTGGAATGTAATATTCAGGCTTTCTGATTTGAAAAACAAATATCAAAACTATTAAAACTCGAAAAATATAACATGTCGAGGAATCACCAGGAATCGATCCTCCATTTTTTTCTACCCGGGCGCTCAGTCGTGTAAGACGCGCTACCGTGCCATGCGATGCAAACGTGGAGAGGTTACGGACACAGTCTTTAAAATTGTCATACTAAAAAAAAACATCCTGTTATGTATGTCGTGCGGGGAAAGCACAACCGACAAAATAGGTAGGACTTCTATTCTACCAACGGGTAACTACTACAGACGGGTTAAGACCTCTCATTAAAATGTTTTGAATGACGATAAATCACTAAAACAGATACATTTAAGTTATCTTTAAGTGAACAAAATTGATGAGCTGTTTATGTATATTATGCTAGCTCGTATTTCAGGTTTGAGCATTGAGTGCTGATATCCAGGGCCGAAAGCATTGCGTCAAGAGTTCACCACCTTCGACTGGCCTGTTGGTGCGATGGCAGCGATCCTGCCTTTAGCACCGGAGGTCCTTGGTTCAATCCACACACACATTTACTCGTATGTGACGAACATTTGTGTTTGTTGTGTGTCTGGGTGTTATCTATTTATCAGTCTCTGACACCCATAGTACAAGCTCTGCTTAGTTTGGGGTCAGATGATCTTGGTGTGAATTGTCCCAGATATTTATTTAAAATTTATTATATTAATTTATTTTGGTATTTCATATTTTTTGCTAATTGTCGGCAGCAATTAATATATTTTATAGTTATAAGTATGCAACTATCTAAGCTATATCTTGAAACCGGTCGAGTTCTCAACTCCTTGCATCGCGAAAGTTGAACTAATATACGTGTATGTACTCATTGTTCTCCCTTCCTCCCTTCCAACAGTTTTACTGGCCAGGATTAGAAGGTGCCTTCGAGCTAAACTTTCTCAAGTGAAATTTCACTAGGCTGCAAGGAGAGCAACAATAGTGCGAGTTCGTCCAAGTAATTATGTCGACGATTAATAATGGACGCCGCGGGCCGAAGCCGAACGCGAGGGCCGAACTTCGGCACAGCTGGTCTTGGCCTTAGAGTTTTGCTCAGATAACAGCAGTAAATAAACCTCGAGAGAGTAATTTGATCAAGTTGCGACTGCGCTAACAAACGTGCGTAGCTGACAACGTGTTGGCTAACAATAAGGCTATTTAACAGTATCGTTAACAACAATAAGGCTGTTTAACAGTATCGTTAACAACAATAAGGCTATTTAACAGTATCGTTAACAACAATAAGGCTGTTTAACAGTATCGTTAGTTAAGGCTCAGACTGAAAATCATTATTCGTGAAGGGTGACCTACATGGCGATAACGTGTAAAATATAAGTGATTGGTTGAACTTGATCGTGTCGATAAAAAAAATATCTAACATTTAGTTACAGAACTACTAATAAAACTCACATAACTAATAATTAAACTTACTTAACAAATAATATAAGTTAAAGAACTTATAATAAGAATTTATAGAACTAATAAAAAACACTTATAGAACTAATAAAACTTAAAACTTATGTAACAATTAACAAATCATGGTAATGACTTATTTGTTTTAAGAAGAGCGGTCTCATCCTAATATAGGTTTCCAAACTTAAAAGGATGAGACATATATTAAGCATTGTAATAGTGACTTGTGTTATAAATAAAGATCTTTGTATTTTTTGTATTTTGTAACATCGGTGTACCTGTACGTAAGCTAAAAAAGTCTGAACGATGCAGAGTCCATGTATAATGACATAATATATATGAATTCTCTATCATCAGATGATCAAAACTATCTAGCCACCTAGCATAAAGTACGAAAATGTAAAGCCACAAACCCGATAAGTATATTAGTTTATTTAAATGTATACCAGTCAATTGTGGCAGCCGTAACCTCCCGAAAATTCTCTAATGCCTGTGGTTACAGTGGCCAAACTTGTTAATAAAGGTTTCATAACTTTTGCAAAACGGTCGGATTGGACGGATTACCTTCGATTGAATGGATTATTTTAAATTATATTACAAGATCTTCAGTTACTCCGTGATCATGGCACTAGCAACAGTGCCGAAATATCAGAAACCCGAAAACAAAAAACATGGTGAAAAAAACGGAATTAATAACTATTCTAATGCTATTACCCGATCTACTAAAAGTTTCAACTGTGTAGAATTCACCCATTTCAGTCCAATGCAATTTCCACATTCATAATCCAGAATGGATGTAGTGCTGGCTCTGTATTGACATTGGCGTCAAGAACAAGCTCTGCTAGGCGGCGTGTGCCTTTAAAATTCCCATTTTATTTTGTCGGGGCCATATCTTACAATCGGCAAAATAGATCGTCGCCATTATGTGGGACGAGCGGACATGGTAGGGTTGTCTCAGATAGGTATTTTTATAGCATTTTTGACAATTAGTTATGCTTTTATTATCATTAACCTAAATAAGTTAGTAGCACATTTTTTTAAATAATTGATTTCGTGATGTGATTAATCGCCTGAACTCTTTATAGTCATCAAAAGTAGACTATCTCTTAAATTTATGGCCACCCTTTTTATATCCTCTGAGCGTTACGATTGCAGATTTGAAGGTCCTTATACTTCAGGTATAGAAGTCGAGGATAGAGTGCACTATTTTGATTACGTCCTTAGCATGCGTTTTGTATTTTATGATTTAAGCGCAGAACATACAGAGGCGAGACCGGGAGCGGTCCAGGGTGGGTAGTTTTCGTAAAGTTCACCATGCCACGCAAAGACCGGCCGCGGTTGCATTGCGGCGCCCATACGCTCCCGCTACCGCTCCTGCTCCCGAACGGCTTCTCGCTTTCAGTATGTTCTGTGCTTAAGGGATTTCTTATTTTTAAAAAAGTTTGTAGCTAAACGACACATATTTATAAGTTATTTGTCCATATTACGCAAATTAACCCTTACGTTACTAGGTTAACAGTTACAATAAACGACAGTTAAAAACAATGAAAGAGAACGAAAGAAAACAATAACTTCATAAGACTGATGAATAATTATGTCTCAATTGATTTAGCAACTGGCCCATTGTGTCACTTAAATTAACAACGCAAAACTTATGTTATTCTTAGCAACTTCAACCCTATCAATCAATGTGGGGGCCGCCACCCCCAGGGCCGATCCAACGAGCCGCGAAGTGGGCCCACCTGCGCCTTGTCACTGCACTAACAAACAGACTTGTTTCGGTCTCTCTTATTTATTCCTTCCACTGGAAGGGGGGAGTTGGTTAATCACCGCAATTCTATCCGCTCTAATTGACTATTGTTTAGAAACCTTTCAGCCGGGGGCAAAAAATTAGTGATTTAAATCGCACGGTAATGGCGCCGACGCCTTATTGTTCCATTTCGGGCTACTGCCGATGTGGCTACGAGGAATTCTTATTTATAGAATTTTGTTTAATTGCTTTAATCGTTTATTAAAGTATTTTATTTACTCGCTATAAAATTCAGCGATAATAATCCTGACATAAGGCTCTTTACCCCACAGTGCAAATCAGGATTAGGTCTTTTCACTTGCAACGATCTGGACACACATCTGGCGCTTCTTTCTCTCTCATTAATTCATCAATGCTCGTTAGCAGAGAGTAAGTTGAGGTTAGGTCTTTCACTTTCACATTCATACTATCACGACTTCATCCCAAACGGTGTAGTCAGAAGTAAGTGACTGTTGCCGTCATTGTGAACGGAACACTCAGAAGCCCACTTTTCACCAATGGTATTAGCACCCAACGTGGTAGGTGGTGAGCCTTCCGCCGCTATCTGGGTTGATTTGGTTTTTTATCGATGTTATCCATCACCGGAGAATTAGTCGGAAGTTAAACAATGAACACAAAGATTTTGGTTATGGCCAGATTTGAACTCGGGACCACACGATCCGCGATCTGAGTTGGAGTGCTTAACCACTAGGCCACGACGCTTCATTTAAAATAGTAATTAAATCCCTGAATCAACATGTAGAAGCAAATTAATAATTTCATTTAAGTATATGAATAGCAAATTAATGGAGTTGCCTGAAACCAGAAAAGTTTACAGCCAGACACGCAGAGGGTCAAACGAATAGTAAATTGCAAACTACTAAATAAAAAATAAATCACTAAATAAACGGTAAACAGCAAAATAAATTAAGTAGAGCTTCTACTATGAATAACATTGATTGATATACATGCCATCTATTTAAATAATCAGTCTTTAACATCACCGGATAATCAAAAATGGAGTTACACAACAAGCACCCCAAATCAGTGAAATAATGATCAAATATCTGCTACGTACGCCAAGCAAGTTTTTCATAAAAATTAAGAAAATATTAATAAAAAATCAAACACATTGCGAAGTAATACAGTGAGATTGAGAAAACGGTTCATAGAAAATGTAGTGCAGTGGACTCCAGCATCGAGCAGATACCCAGACCCCGCTCAAACTTGCATCAGCTCCATAATGATTCATAGTCCGTCCCGCCCAAGTTACGGCCGCGCCCGGGGCCTGCAATTTCCAATCTTATTTACTTGATGCACTTCTATCTTAGCTTAGCTAAAAAATTCAACGCGTAAAAATTTTACGGCTCTCGTAACACTTCGGAGTAACAGCTTATTCAACGTGCACAGCGAAGATCTTCAACATAGGATAGAAGTCATGGATCAGGTTTTGTAACAAAGCTATTTAATCCTTCAAAAATAAATTTTAATCCTGGTACGAGTATCAGACTAACAAGAGTCAATCGAAGCTTATATTCACTTTATACTCGTATTAGATTGCTTCTTGAAATCATAACACGACAAGAAATAAAAAAATCAAGAAAGTAGTAAAAAATATATTTCTAAGTCTATTTATACTTAAAAAATCTGCAATACCGTCTTTGAAGCAAACTTTAAGAAAGTAAAGTCAATAATCAGGTAAAAAAACTCGTCTTTCCGTTTGTTACGGCACCTTTCGACTGGCCTGTTGGCGCAATGGCAGCGATCCTGCCTTTAGCGCCGGAAGTCGTGGGTTCGATCCCCACCCATGACAAATATTTGTGTGACGAACATTTGTATTTGTTGTGTGTCTGGGTGTTATTATCTATTTAAGTATGTATTTAGAAATATTTAAGTATGTTCATCAGTCTCTGACGCCCATATTACAAGCTCTGCATAGTTTGGGGTCAGATGATCTTGGTGTGCATTGTCCCAGGTATTTATTTATTTATTTGGAGTAAATCTAAAACAATGCTACAACAAACTAACACTTAAATTGCTCCAAAAATAATTGATCACGAATAAATAAACCGCGCATTGTGTCGCAACGAGATCACCGCAGAAATTAAGAAGCATTGTGGTCACAGGCTGTCGCGTCAGCCGGCCTCTGCTTTAGTGATGCGGCTAACAGAGTGATCATGCCGAAATGTTTAATGCGCAATTAATCCACAAACACAGCGTACTACTAATTTTAAATTCCACTTTCGTTATAAAGATTGACGCTGAAATAACGGATCAACATAGACAAGACAACTGTACGTCTAACACGAGTTGCCACTTTAAATTTACTTTAACGTTCGCGTAAAAATTTGTATTGGGATTTGACATGACATGACATGATAATGTCCAATCCCAATACATTTTTTTACGCGAACGTTATCGTAAATTTAAAGTAGCAACTCGTGGCAGACGTACTTGTAGCGTTAGGGAGGTTGGGGGCGTTCTGCGCTCACCCAATTCGGTCCAATGAGTTAAAGTAAAATAAAGTAAATAAATGGCTTTCTCATCACATTAGATGTTTACATGGTTTGAATGGCTCCCAAAACACGAAACCTATTTACTTTTAACGCAAATATTCTTATTGAATCATTACAAGTTGTGCCTTTTCAAGATCAATTTTTCCCCTCCCTAAAAGAAACTTAACAAAAGCAGATATTATTTTTCCATCAAATTCTTTTGCTTCCAATTTGACTTCGATAGCGTTTTTTCTCGATAACCAGATTCCCAGCCCTAACCGGTAGCATTTTGTTCGCGTTATCGCATCCTCCGGAGGGAACTTCCCTTTAATTGTTTTTTCCCGGCGTTTGCCTGACGCCGTCTGAAGGGAAACACTGAATGGCTAAACTTTCTTGTCCCGAATGGAGTCAGACGCTCTTCACGAGGGCTTGTATCAAATAATCCTTTAACTTGGATTGTTTTTCATTTGCTCGGCTTGTTGACTCGCTTTTTGCTTGTTTTTAGATTTTTTTACTTTCAGTGCTTGAGTTGTTTTGTTATAATTAGAGGTAAAGCTGAAGGATTTGGTACAGAAAAGTTTTGTAATTAGGCATGTTTCAAGCCTCAAATACGAGTACTTAAAAGTTGTTTGCATTTTGCAAAGGCTTGAATTTTGGTCATTAAGCTTAAAAATAACTTATCTAGTTTATTATTTAACTTATTTTTCGTCCATATTGCATTGGTTTTAAATTTGGTGCTCTAGCCAGTTTATCTGGTAGTTTGCAATTGTATCTACCTAAAATATCAACTGCTTTAGTTATGCACTATTGTTCGAACTATACGAGCCGTGTGGTTGACAACGGGGCTTTGCTGGCATTGCAGGGCTATTTTATGCTCCGATTCTGATGTTACGGTTTTGTGCAGCACAAAAACAAGTGAGGCCGCTAGATATGGTGAGCGATGATTTACTCGCGAAGGAAGTGCAGCAAAAGTTATCGCAGGTGGCCGCGGGCGAAGGCAGCCCGGCCGCGTCCGCCGTTCGGCGACGCGCGACGCAAATTTCAATAAATTCTAATATCGCGCGTTTTGCTCGAGCACATACTTCCATTCTAACTCGTAAAACGTTGAAAATATGTAGCGGAAATTTCGCGAATATTTCAAACGGCAAGAGTTAACTTCAAGGTAACAGTTACACATACCCATTCAATTTGCGCTATTATTAAATTTTGTCGTCGATGTTTTGCTATTGAAAATGGCGAGGGTTGGGAAACACGTTTTGAGGTAAAGTGTTTTCAAACAGGTTATCTAGTTAGAACTTACAGCAGCCCGGGCAAAGTCTCAGGCCACAATGTCATATCCCTCTGAAAATGTCACCGTTGGGATATCGTTCCATTTTTGGAAGTACGCGGCAAAATGTGACATCTAGATGATGCTTAGAATTTTGACTACGTAAGAGCTATATTGAGGGTTACTCTCATTTGACGCAGAAGTGCAAAGCTTGAGTACAAACCATCCAGGTGATAAGGATGTAATGTTAAAAAAGGGTAATGTTGAGGGCCACTTACATTTGACGCGGAAGTGCAGCTCGTTGGAGACGGTCTCGCCCTCGGCGTTGAGCGCGGAGCAGGCGTAGCGGCCGGAGCTGTGGCGCGTCACCTTCTGCAGCACCAGGCTCTGGTTGCTGTGGAACACGCGTGCCGTTGCGTTGTGCGCCAGCGGTCGGTCCTGACAAAAAAAAAGAATATGAGTAAGTACACTCTTACAACATTACAAGATAATCAGATCCCAATCGTACTATGGTACTGAAATGTTCGTCACATGAATGTGTGTCCTAGGTGGGCAACGACTGCCATTGCACTAACCAGCCAGCCAGATAATCATCATCATCATCAAGCCATAAGACGTTCACTGCTCTGAATAATCACTAAGCCTCTATCATAGATGTTTAGGGTAAATGCAGGCTGCGATAATCAAAAAAAATTAAAAAGGTCTTAAAGTCACAAGATTCCTAGGCAACTTTAGGAGCGCGACAATCGCGCTGCTTATCACTACATACTATAAATGACATCGCGGCAGCGTCACCTCTGTAGCGCGCCGCAGTAGCGTGCTCACTGCATTCAGTAGGCGCTTAGCGAGCTAGTGTTGCAAGCCCACGTGATTGTTGACAGCAAAATGAGCGAGTTTGACACCGAAAGACTCATCATTGCTTGGGGTGAGCCGCACTAATCCAAGCCGTGGGGCAGCAGCGCGCTGCCGTCGCGCGGCGGCAGCACCACAGCTTTTATAATGTGAAGCCATCCGCTGCTACCGCGTTAGGTGAGCGTCCCACGCCGCGGTGCGTTTGACTTACATTAACAATAAAATTTAATATTTCAAACGATTTATTTGTTAGCCAAATTAAATATTGTTAGCTTGAGATCGTTTCGTAGCGTTTTATTGACTGTTTTCATTGAGAAACGCTGTAGAAATCAATGCAAATTGTTTGATCAATATGTTCCCAACGCCATACTCCTCCTAGTTCTTATTTTGCTTGTTTATTTTGATCTTGTTTTGTGTGCATGTGGATAAAAAAAAAAAAAAAACTTGAAATCAAAAAGTGGCGTGACCTATTTAAGCGAAACATTACAACTTGTGATTTCATTACTTTAAGCGGTTGCCGACATAACGTAATAAACCCATCGTAGTTTCAGCTCAGTGATAAATTCATCAGTGCAACGTTAGGCCGTGTTACTCTAATTAATTAAGCTTTTGCGGTTTATGGTAAGGTTAGGTCAGAGTTTAGCTAAAAATACAGGTAGGATTCCTGCAGAATTCCATATTACATTGGATATGAGACCTACGGTTACGTTCTTTAATCACACCACTCGCGCACTCTAGAACAACACAAAAATAACTGATTGCAAAGCCAGCCTACCCTACGAAAGCCTGTCCTCGGTTTGTAGCCAACTCAGGACGTAAAGCAGGACCTCTTCATCGCGCCAATGAGCACATGTAATTGTTATTTAACTTCACCCCAAAAAACAACAAAAACATTTACATCGCTAAGCCCGCCACGCCCTAACCCGTAAACGTCTTTTTTTAATTTTCCTCAAGCCCGGAAGCGCGCAGTCATCGGGTAAACACTTTTTGTTTGCACTTTCGGCGACTTCATTAGGAGAAATTAAATTTAGCAGCCCGTAGTCCTTCGTGCGTTTCATTCCGGTAACCGCTGCTCCTTGGTACAGTTAGGTCGTTAGTAGTTGCATTTGGTACGAGCCTAGAATCGAGACGTTTGTAAGTAGTTTAGAATATCTAGCTGTTTTACTAAGTTAAAAAGGTTTGGTCCTATTTGAAAGTCAATTTTATTATACAACAATATGCCTTTTGTTATACAACAATATGCCTTTTGTTATACAACAATATGCCTTTTGTTATTCAACAATATGCCTTTTGTTATACAACAATATGCCTTTTGTTATACAACAATATGCCTAAATATTCATATTACTAGTATAAATTAATTCCTGAATTTAATCTATACATCACCTACTGCGGTCAAAGTTTAGGCTAACCTCTCCCGAATGGCTATATGGCTAATGATTCGGTTACTCACTATGTATTACCAGGTCAGGAGGCTAAGTTGTTCTCTTACGTGTTACGAAATTATAGGCTATTTTTATCACTAAAGTGGAATCCACTTTTATTTCTGTTTGTTCTCATTTGATTTAATTATTAGTGTGGTAAGTGGGTACTTTGGTACAGCCTGGAAGGAGCGAGGAAAGCCTGCCTTTCTTGGAATCATTGTAAGTGGCGGCTGAAAATATTAAATTATGAATTTTTCATTGAGATCCCACTGCTGGATTTCTGCCCTTTTTTTGGCTGTGAAGATACATCAAGTTGATAGGTTCAGCAGAGTGTGTTGAGTGAAATGCAATGGGTTACGGCTTCCAGCACCATACAAAATGTATATTGATGCAACAGATGTTTGTTTGCTTAAAGATCGTTGTGGAGCCTTATATTTTGTTTCTGATTTTCATAATTCAATACAAGTAAAGCCTTACCTTAGCCTACCAAGGCAATTTATTTAATGTTGTTTCATATTTTATCTATTTTATTAGTTTATTGGCATTACTCGGCTTGGAAGCAGCTTAAAGAAATGTATTATATTTTTCCAAGACTTCTTCGTCCTCAACAATCTAATATGTTCATTAACTTTCCCCTACGTCACAACTTCAGCAAATCAAGCGAATACTCAAAATGCCTATTATGATAATACCAAATCCTTTTGTTAGGGAGGAGAAATAATCAGTCCTTGAGGACATAACGAGGGCCTTTGTCCGAGGGCCTGATGCGGGCCTTTGTGCGTACCTGCCCCTAAATATAAGCGATCGCCCTTCTAGACATTCGAGTGTTTACATCTCGTTATAAAGAATAGTCTTATTTCTGCTGAGGGCTCCATTTTGGAGCAAGGAAGGAATTAGTGAAATCGGTTTATTATCTTTAAATAGCATTAAGAACAAATAAAACAAGATTTACTGTGTGTTCCAAAGGTTCACCTTAATAAGTAGGTTAATAATAGTTAATATTACGTTGTTTTCTTGTTAAATTTACGTCTGTATAAAGCCTGGGTTGTTTGCCTTGATATTATATTAAAAAATAAATCCCATGTCAAACTCATAGCGATGTCTCTCAGAAAATTCAAAGTGACTTTTTATGTGCCTATTAAATTATTCGATGGTCAATGATGTCTCAAGGATTCAGTGTGAGTTCGAAGCAAAAATGACTTCAATACGTTATTAGAACAACACGTCAGAGTGTGGTTGCAAACACTGCAGCACAACAACAGCCGTCTGTCAGGCGTCAGGTGAGCCGGACACCTCATTACGGCGCCGACAAGACTCGTCCTGCCATCGCATTTCTTAACAACCACGTTAGGTAATGCACGACGAATACTAATAACTAGTCGCTTACGTCAACAGCCCTATTCACAGCCATAATTTTACATTTAAATAAAAAGGTCATCACTTCTTTTGAAAGCTACAAATTCTGACACACATACTGAGGTTTTTGAGGTTCTTTGAGTACCATAAAACGGGAGGAAGTATGAATTGAATATGTATGTACGCGAGTGAAATAACTTCCACTTACTTTCGTTCCGACTTTTACGGAATACAAGTAATTTAAAAACAAACTATTAAACGGAGAAAAGTAGATAAATAGATAGATGTACCTACTAATAAAATGGATTTCATAATAGATATAGTATAACGATGATGACGTAAATATAAAAAATTAAAGATATCAAAAATTAAATATAAAGATCAAATTCAATATTAATACACGACAGTTCCTTGAAATATTTTTTACAGAGACAATTTTCTTTACAAAAATATTTTATTTTAAGACACAGTGAAATCACAATCATCGGAGTGTTTATGTGGCATTTGAACTAGTATTGTTATGGAGTTACGACTTATGGAAATCCATCGTGAATTTTTCAGTTTTAAAATCACCATGTTTCGTTTTCTTTCAAGAGGCAAAACAATTCAAGTTTTTGTAACTTAGATGTTGACCAAGCCTGAACTAAGTTTATTTAAGTTTACTTTGTAATGAGTCTGTTATCCACTCATTGGTATTTTGATTACATCTCTATTAGTAAGGAGCCCTAGAGATCAGCACTCAATAGCTGGTAGCAATTCGCTGAAAATCAGCGCCTGGGCCCGTAAAGCTCGGGCTGAATGCTGAGTGAGGTCCATTCATTTTTTAGGCATCGGGACACCGCTGTCTGATGGTACGAGTATGATCTTTTCTTATTCTTATTGTGTTTTTCTCTTAAGGCATTAACTACTATTGTGTTTTTTACAAAACGTAGGTACCTAACGATATGTTCTAAAAGTAAAGAAATGTTTTTCTACTTTTAATTAACAGACTAGTCTATTTATGATTACTAAGAGTCTGAAGAAAAAACAAGAAAAATAAAATTGCACAGACAACAGTATTCGAAAACAAATATGCGCTTTGCTAATTAAACCACTTTAACATTAAAGCAGTTTGCACCAACAACAGTGTACTTTTGTCCGTGGCCAGGGACACCGCCACAGCTCTGAATTTTACAACAGCCGCCGCGTTACCTATTTAAGATCGCCAGGAGATTACGCTACCTGCCTTCCCGATTTATGTTGGCTCTTTGTTTAGCGGCTAATAGAATCGAGATACCGGCTATGAGAGTAGTTAAGCCTGTATTTACAGTACCAGTAAAAAGGTATTAAGCCGTTACACAATTTGCTTTGAATTGAACTTTGATATTAGCGGCTAATACGATTCCTGTTTGTCATTATGAATGTTTTGCCATTTATATACGTGATTTTGTATTGGTCCCGATTTCGCTGTATTTTTAAACGTATACACGTTACGTAACACGTATACTAGTATATGCAATCTTTGTCGCGGCCACTTATGAGTGCAATATTGTGAAATAAAATCTTCTTAGCTCCTTAATTGTCCTTGGCTTGGGGAACTTGTTGATGCTTTATATTTCTTCTCGCTGGCGTATCCCTTGGCTCATTTCGTTAAACGATAACCAAAGAAATCAAACTCGCTCTGGAGGAATTAACTCTATGTTAATTGTTAATCATTTTCGTACAATTTTTCGAACACAATCTCCATGGGTGATTTTTTAATCATCTGCAGCCTATAGCTTACACTTCGGAGACATTTGCTCCGGTATCGATTAAATACCTCATACCACCTCTTCGGTCGGTAACAATGAGGGGTTAACCGAAATATTTGCCCCCGTATCGGTCAAAAATCCTCAACCTCAACCTTTTCGGTCGGTAACAGTGAGGGGTTACATTACCTGGGATATTCGCTCCCGTATCGATTTGAAAACCTCAACCCCGACCTTCTCGGTCAGTAACAGTGAGGGGTAAGATTACCCGGGATATTTGCTCCCGTTTCGATTAAAAAAAAAAAACTCAACCTCGACCTTTTCGGTCGGTTAGAATAAGGGGTTAATCGGGAAAATAGCACAGGATTCCGCCGTGGCCTGTGCTAATTTAGTTTCCCCGACTCTTAAAATTATAGGGTTGCTTCAAATCGCATGGTTTCTCACATCTGTAAGCGATCATTATTTGCGATGATAATGACAAATTGTTGCTTCGTGGTTACGCGATACATACTTGCGATAATTGCTGCGTCGGCTATTCTTGCGTTTCGTGTCGTTTTTGCACACAACTTCGTTTGAACTTGTTAATGACTTTCGCTTGCGCTGTAGCCTATATATTGCTGAGACTTCGTTAACTGTATGCGGTTTCAAAAATTTTAATAGCAGCAATCTCACTCACTTTATTTAGATCCGAAAAATCTGTGACGGCTTGCTTTTGTAGTGCGATAACTGCTTCAAACTGGGCAAACCAAAGACGGGCTGATCCTTCCAGAATACCGGAATATGTGCTATGACGGCGGTGCTGGTAGGCGTTGTTTTACAGGTGTTCTTCAAGGTGGTTACTGAGGTGACATTATTGGTATGAAACCAAAATTACGCAAGCGAAAAGTTTAGAAGTGCAAGATCCAAGTGTAAGTCAATAAAGCTAACTCTAAAAAGAGCTCATCTCATGTTTGCTCAGACCCAATTAGAGACCCTCGGACCTTCGTGGAATTACACTAATTACTTCGCGAAGGGGCAGCCCGCAGCCAGGTTGCATTGCACTCACATTATTTTATCTCGCCCCTACAATCTGGTCCGGATGTAGATGAACTTATTACAGTGGTATCTTTTTGTTGTGAATTTAAAAATCATTTTGCTGATTTGAAAAGGAATGTTTCTAAATTGTTTTTGCTATGTTTTTGATGGCAAAAGGATGAATGATCAATGAGTTTCTTTCGTATGTGCGTGACATAGTTGTTTTGATTGAAACCAAATTTCACCTTGGTTATTTTAGAACTTTTTTTTTGCGCCAGACAACACACCTCTTGTAAAGGTCTCGAAGTAGGGATTGATGTCCCTGCGTCACGAGGTACCACACAAGGAAATAAGCCAGGGGCGTCTCCCAGCACACCCAGACCCGAGTCAATTCAGAGAAGATCGTTTCCTGAATTGACCCGACCGGGATTCGAACCCGGCACACTACGGAAATCGAGGCGAGAAACCGTGCTACAGCGCACTACGCTAATCGTGTCGTCAAACTTTATAAGTTACAATTTTTATTTATTAATAAAATGGCTTTTACATCTGCATGAGGCATGAAGTCTAAAAGGCCTTAACAAGTTAACTATCCACACCACAGACACAATAAAAATAACAATAGTTTGTATCATATATGACTCATGGGTCAGGGGAGTGATTGAGACAGGGGGAAATATGATGTTGCATCAACAAAAAAAATGTGCTTTTAATTTGCGACCCCTTTTATCTCAACAGGCGCTCTCTAACTTCTTCGTTAAACGAATCGTCGACGTCTAACAAGGTATTTTTTAATCATAAAACATTGTTAAATGAATGATAATAATATTGGTTAAGATTAAAATGATGAATGAAATTATAGTCTTTCAAAGTACATTCAATAATAGATAACGTATAAACTGATTTCGATTGTCTCGACTTGTACTGAGAGCAAAAATATTTTTTTACAAATTCTTTACAGAAAACACATCCTTGTCTTATATGTAGAGAAACATTTACTTTTACAATCGTCCCTTCACCCAGCCTTGTCGGCGAGGAAACATGAAGAACGTCAATTGCCTTTTGTTTGTTTAAACGTTTTTTATTCGTGTCGGGTCTGGGGGACGGTGAGGTCCGGTGCTAATTATGGGACGGGACGGAACTGCACCCTCTTAACGAGTCTGCCCTATCTGCTGCTACATGATTAGAGGTAGAGGGACATTTGTGCATGCTTCCCTGTTAAATTTAACAGTTGTCCGGTAAAGAGCTGACTGAGATTTTGTTATAGCTTAAGTTTTAGTTTTTTTTTTTTTCATTTTTGTAAATATTGTATCTTATTTACAAAAATGTAGTGTAGTGTAGTGTTGTAGTAAGTACACTATACTTAGGAAAGCTAAAATTTAGTGAAAAAACGGTGAATACACCTGCGAGCAACTACACGCGGTTAAATTGTTTTAATAATAAGGTTATTTTACTTAAGTGGTACAGAAAAACAAAGTAGCAAAATAGTCATTGAAAAAGAAGAATACACTTTCTGATGAGTTGGCTTTGCGACAAGCTAAGACTGCAACATAACAGGATAATGAACGAAAAAAATAATCCTACCTCATTTCTTCAAGGTCCAACATTCGAATTTTTCTAATTTTGTTATCTTAAAAAAAAAACCGCAAAACAATTGACCTGGATTTGAGTTGACACCGGAGCGGAACCAATAAACGTGTTTTCGGTCTCGTGCCCCGCGCCGACAGGCGGCAGCACTGGCATTCATATTCCTCTTGCCAGTCTTCAATCAAGGGAAATATTAAATTCAGAAGTGTGCCGCGTGACTTGGATGCCGATGGTTCGATGGGTGATGATGATTGGTATAACCAAGATTCTGGAAAGTAACTTGGCATGTTCGTACTGTTATTAGTCAAGAGCTTTTGTAACATTGAGTCCAGCACTTATTCAGTTTGCTGTTTGTTAAATCTGGCTTTAAATGGCATGCTATTACTGAAAACCAGTTAGTTTATTTCACTTATCTCAGCAGTGACAATCTATGATATCATATCACTTTTGTAAATGTGATAAATCTATACATACGTGAAGTTTCACGCATAGATTTCTATACCATATCATAAAGCCACTTTGCAATCGCTATAAAATGGCTTCAACTCCATCTTGCTTATCGCCACTTCATCTTACTACAACTTAGGAGGATACTTTTATTAGGTCTACGCAATTTCTGCGTTCAATCGTGATTCTGCCATGTGGAGAATATCCAGCAGAGCCCTGTGCGTAACATGTTGAGACTTCGTTAACAATGACGTTGTCTTTTGAAAGCCCAATTCAGTTTCCTAAAGTTATCGATGCGAACACATACCAGCAGTAAACTTATGTCTAAATGCAATGAAGTAGACAATTTTAATAATAAACGACACCCATATAATACTTTCTCTAAGTGTAGTATTGTTTTGCTTCACATCCGCGATCTTATTGTTGTTTAGCATATTTCAAATTACGCTCATCAATAAGAGGGGAAGCAGACGCACACGCATCCCGCCATCAACTACCTGCGAATGAGCTGTCAAAATAATAAGACGCCGCATTAATCGCGCGTCTGGAAGCGCTGTAAATTCCCCCCAAATTTATATATATTATAATCTGAACAATTATTCAGGACGGCGCGCGATGACTTATTCGCCCCGCTTACCGGACAGCTGCCGGCGGCGAGCCCTAATGCAAAATCATATTTTATAACTCCGAACACAACGGATCCCAAAGTAATGCCGATAATTAAATAAATGTCTGCGTCGGTCCCAGAGCCCAACACAAACGCACGCCCATATGAATTAGTTTGACAATAGACTGACGCGCGGACGACACGATAATTCGCTTGTATTTTTTCATGTGAACCGGTCTAAAAGCTATTGTTAAGCCGATAAGAATCGATATGCCATTAATTTGGGGATTATTCACTCCGTTATTGGAACAATGAAGGCTAAAACAAACGTCATGCGAGTTTGATCAGCCGCCCACAATGCCAATTGTCAATTAATCGGACGGTGGGAAGCACCAGCCATCGCGACTAATGTTTAAAAGCCAAGCTTCCGATACACCGGAATTATTCCGACTCCCCGACTAGATGATACTACACTGAATTTAATCTAAATTGTTATGACACAGTCGTAATTGGCTTCGCGGAATGGAGGAACTTATCTAATATAATCCAAATATTAAACCTGCCGCCGGCTCCTATGTTGTAGACGTAGAACGCTGTTTAAGCATTAGTTCTACAAGTTTTTCTTGCAAAATGAACGGCAACTATGCTGAAATTATCTATGACAATATTTCAGACATTATGTAAATTGTCTTACCATAGTACGATGTATACTGAAAGCTGTATGAAACACTACTGCTTTATGTAAACAATGTTTGTTCTGAATATATTTAGTAGTTCTTTGAAAAAACAAGACTAGATTTATGAATTGTACTTATCAAGACAGACGATAATGTGACTGTTCTGTCCGATGATAAATTATTAAACTAGATAGCTGCTGTCATGAAATACGTAATAGCTGAAGCTTATTAAAAACTTTACAGTACGTCTACCACGAGTTGCCACTTTAAATATACATTATCCTTCGCGTAAAAAAACGTATTGGGATTTGACATTGTCATATCATGTCATGTCATGTCAAATCCCAATTTTTTTTACGCCAACGATAATGTAAATTTGAAGTAGTAACTCGTGGTAGACGTACAGAACCATTTTATAAAACAAATCACTGACGGAGTACACTAGCGTCTCTGCAGTATGATACTGCAGCAGTGTGTCTTTCTTTCTTAATTTTTTGTTTCGTTGTTTATCATCTTCATTCTAAGTCTTCATTGGTAATATCCAACAATTTTTTTTAATCCTTTCTTGTTAAAACTAAAATAAGTCTATTTTCCTACAATTCTATTATAAAACATGCAAAATTTTCGACCATTTAAGTTCAGGAAACGACGTCATATCAATTTGTAACTTATTTTATTGCTCGTCAGTGTACACGTGACTTCCAGCTGTCAAACATTTGACTGTTGAGGCAGCTCGTTTACAGTGTAATGTAATGTATTACCTGGGAGATCGTCAAGTTTTGAGTCATATTCAGCGTCAGTCAGCATCGCGTGGTCTGGGTGACTCGCCGGCGTATATATATATTCATAAATTCAACACGAGTTTGGTTGAAATTGAATAAGTGACTTGAAACATATGAGAAAAGCTACAATCCAGTCATTGCAAGAAACATTAACTAACTCAGACATTTAAAAGGACGAGAAGCTGAGATCTTACTCACATGAGCTACGAGTATATGTTGCTATAGTTTTATCATATTGTGTATGGTTGTAAGACATAAAGTAACCCAACCTTCCCGATCTGTTTTTGCAATACTATCTTCATTTACGTACTATTCGCGTGAAAACTAACCCTTAATAAAGATTTCTTTTACGAGCGAGCTTTGTTTCAAGTGTTCTACTCGCACAAAGAAACACTCATATTGAATCCAATAACGGGACGAGAATGCCTCTCCACGAGAACATAAGCAAACAGTGTTATCAGGTGGAAAATTCTCTCTCTTTATTCGTTAATGGCAGCTATTGTGAGGGGGGGGGGAGGTGAGGGGGGATCACCCACGAGATTGTACTCGATGAAACTCGTCCGCTCGTAATGGACAGCGTTGATTGAATCACTTGCACTCCTTTCACGCGGGATTGATTCGCGATCAAGATCCTACTCGTTTTCTTGCTTCAAGTGGAGGGGGAGGGGGGAGGCTCACCTGTTTATTTTCCTCGTTTGGGCGTTGTTAGTCACCTCAAACACCTGTTAGGCTCAATTAAATTTGATACTTCTCAGCATCTACTTCTTTAAAAACGGATGATCTGTTCTTTTTAATAAATTTAATCAATCATAAACAAAATTCTATGCACTTTTTCGTAGGGGACACTTGTTAAAATGCCCTAAGATTTAGGCCAAAATAAATCTTCAGTTTTACCTTTTTTTAGATTAACGTCTGAGTAAATATAATCATAAAAGTGCATTGAAGTTGATATATGCATGAAGCTGGTATGCTAAGCAGTGCGGCCATTCCGGGTCCAAAACGTTAAATATTTTATTCAAAGTAGTATTTTCATTTTAATAAGTATTGACTATTGATACCAATAATGTCGATCCAGGCGTGACTGCCGAGCCATTATCTCAGCCAATATGGCAGCGGCAGCGCGGAATGGCTGTGTTACGTCGCTGCAATCATGACAATGCAATTTCAGTAAATATTATTTTAGTGTAATTTTAAAGACACTTTACTTTCATGCAGACCTACCTGCTCGTACTTTTCAACTGATATTCGTTAACAATAATAATCAACTTTAAAGTTCAAAAAAAATTGGTCTCTGTTTATTTTCTATAACAAAAACAGCACTTCTGAATCGTCTAAGAAATTGTTATTAAACCACAGGGTTGACATCTAATACATAATGTGACTCTTATATTACTGGTTTACCCTCCTTATACGATTCGGAAATGACGCTAAATTTCATGACGTAAATGTACTTTGTTTTTTAATACGAAGAGCATAATATGTAACCACTTGTTTACGGGGTAGAAGAAGAAGGGATGATCATCAAAAGTGACAAACGAAAAATGGTTATTAACGCGATGAAAAACCCGGATCGGTTTATCGTTTTTTTAACACGAATGTTTTTGTTTCTTCGTTGCAACTGCATCTTCACGCTACGCTTTGATTTCTACCTAAATGTTTTCTAATGAGTACGAAACAACGAAACTGTAGTTTATTTTGTAAAACAAACAAGATAATCAACGTTTGTGTGGCAATGTGTGTTCGGGTCGCGAGTCATGGGAAATCTTCAAACCGCACCCGCGGCGCTCCCGGAGGACCGGTGGCGGCAACCTTCGAAACAATACGCCACATTGAACCTTATTATCACGGCGGTAAAGCAAAACGTATGTCTTGAGAGGGCTGTACTTGTAGTGCAGCTTAATGCTGCTTTGTCATTTTGTTTTGGTTTATTCGGTTTATCGAACGAAATAGTCTATGTTTCAGATTTTAGATAAAACAAACAGAAATCACCGTAGGGAACAGGGAGTGCCTTATTTCATGACAATGAAGAATTTACACAAGAATAGAAACTAGAAAAATTTGACCTGATCCTAGGGACTTAAGCGTGATGAAGAGTTTACCAACCTAGTAGTACTTTAGTAACGGACTCAAAGACAACGTCAGAGAATGTCAATGTACGGGTACATGTACCCGTACATTGACACCTTCTGTGGAGCACGAATGAGCGTAAGCAGTTTGTGTTTTGGAAAAGAGTCCCATTTCTTTCAGGGCTTCGATTTCAAATATTACCCCTTTCTATTCGAGGTCGATGCAAAGCTAAGGTATTTTGTACCACTACGCTTGCCATCAGGTAGTTTGTATGCTAGTTTGACTCTGACGTAAAAAATCAAAACAAACTTATTAAATACTAAAGTTTGTATATCAGCCTCGAACAGCCAGTCAGAAGTTGGGAGCCAGATGGTCATGTGTATCCTGTAATACATGTCCCAGAGATATTTACTTATTTGGGTAAAATGCCTAATCACTTTGATCCTTATTCTGAAAACATAATGTATCCTAACCCAAGATATTGTAATTGGCAAAAACAAGAAAGTCCTTTAAAGCTTTTTGAAGCTCTCGTACCCAAATCAGCCTAATTAATGTTATTACCTTATAGAGCGACAGTGGCATTTAGCCTTAAAATACGAGCAACCCAACCGACCCGCGCACACGAAGGAGATGTATCGAGCATAATCTCATACACGGCCAGCTAATACTCCCAAGCCGTTAATGTGTGCATTAATAATAAATACCAGGGCTTCGGGCGGACAACACTGTCGCCACTCCGACCCTCTTAGAGATGACCGCGCCCATTACTGCCCGACAAATAACATCAATTAAAATTTATAACACTTGCATAAAAATCCCGCTGCGTAAACCCCGCCGGTCCAAATGACCGCAGTAAATTTCGCCACTTTAATTCGGGCGTATCGCGCGCCGCTCCGGACGGCGGCTATTTTTCAAAAACAATCACGTATAAAACAATGACGCGTGTCGTCGAGCCAAACAAATGGACGGCTGTAAGCGGCGGACAAAAATGACGCAAATATTATTGGACAATGGACGGCAGGTGGTCTCCAAACGCCGTCAAATGCCCGCGGGTGTGCCTACGCGGGACGGGCTTTTCGCAGACAAAACAGAAGCTACAACTCATCAGAATCACTTTACGAGCGAGTAACAAAGCGGCACTCCTGTTTCTATATTTTAAACGTTCGCAAAGATTCCCTCGACGACTCGGTACACATCTTTGACGCGGCTTATTGTTAACAAGCAACGACGTCTTATCAAAATGATGCTAACGAGTTATGTACAAAGGTATTTTGTTTCTGTTTTCATGGAAATACACGCCAAAACTTTTTACTCTAGGAGCTAAAATTTTAAATGCTTAGTTTTGTTAACATTTGTTTGCAAAAGCAAACAGCAAACATGAAGTTTTAGAGAATTTAGTTTAAATTCTTGTTTCCTAATGACGTACCTTTCTATTTCAAATTGCATCCAGATTTATTCTAAAATTGTATATTTAAATTGCAACGTCGGTTCTAAAACAGACGTTATTTGTTCTTATAATATAATAAAAATTATCAGTATGTAGGCTTTTGCCCTGCAGTGGGACGGACTGGGCTGATCTAGATTTAAGATTAAGTTTAGATAGTGTTATATTTTAATCTGGTAACTGTCAACCTTCATGCACACGATGTCGGGCGACACCAATCAAGGATCTGTCAGAATACCAGCGCTGTTAAGCATTATAGCAGCTATAGCGGCACATGCTGAGACAGGGACCTGGTTGGACCTGCATTGAGGATCATTTTTAAACATGATGGTTTATTGTTTTTGTATGTATGTTTATTTTACGTAACATAATTTATATATTTTTAATAAGTTTCCTTTTGTGTTTGGGCCAATAAATTACTTTTTACTTTTACTTTTTACTTTACTTACTTTTATTAATCTAGTGTTAATAAAAAGTAAAAACAAATACTTTAGGATTTGATGAGACTCGTATGCTATGTGTATACATAATAATATTGTATTAATGAGCTTATTTAGATTCAGAATGGGCCATACCTGATTGGGCCTACTGGTATATAATAATAAATTAATCATTTGCAAGTAAAACGTCAACGATAAGTCTAATAAGTTGAGTTAATCTACTCAAAGCCAATCTCATGTTTACGTTTCACTTACCAAATTGTTATCACCGTCAAAACATGCAACCCAACTAAAACTCCCAGAAAACATGGCCCGTTCGTCAGCGTGCAGCCGCGAAAACAAAATGAAAATGACGTAATAAATATGCACGCCGCATGAGTCTCTCGCATCAACGTCATTCAGACAAAAACGAAACGTCAAAAGCAATCGCATTTGAAACAAGTCCGCGCGGGGACGGATAAGTGGGTCGACCTGCGAACAACAAAAACGAAAACAATACAGAAAAAAACGCGGGTGGAGGCGGGCGCGGTGATGCGCGTCGCGATCCGTGTAACAACGCGCGACTGATTGCCCCTGAAAGGGTGAATCGAAACAAAAAAAAGGAGAAAATATAAAAAAAACAAGCTCTGTACACTGCTGATTAAAACGCGAACGACAGTACAAAGCGATTATCGGACCGTACACCGGCGTCTATTACTTTACGCCTGTCCCCCGCACCTATTGTTTTCACATCGCCGATGGATTAATTTGTTACAGTAAATCTTTTGTTGACGAAAATAAATTTGGATTTTCGACCGGCGATTATGCTGCAGGTTGTCATGTAAATGTTCGGTTTTGTAACACTTTTATACACTTTGTCGGTGTTAAATTTAGTTTCTAAAATACTGTTATTCATGTTGACTTCACGTAAATTATACTTTAGAAGTTGGAAGTTAAAGGAAACTGGTTCTTTTATGCTGATTTAAGTGTGTAGCGGCTATGATTGTTCAACAATCATAGAGTTATTCGTTAAAATTTGTTACACTGTAGTTCATAGAGACACCTGCGCGTCTCACTCATGTGTACCTGAATAATTATGACTAGACATAAGAGAGCTAACCTACCAATAGAAGAAAAGGTAAAAAAAAAACTAAATTGTAAAGCTTTTTGTTATTTTGCATTCAATTTTTAACTATTGGCATTATTTTAATCTTAAGACTAGCTTCTTTCCGCAACTTTGTCCGCGTGGAATGATGATGTACAGCCTATAGCCTTCCTCGATAAATGGCCTATCTAAAACTGAAATATTTTTTCAAATCGGACTAGTAGTTTCTGAGATTGGCGTGTTTAACCAAACAAACAAACAAACTCTTCAATATTAGTTTAGATATTATATTATTCAATATAGTATAGATAGATACCAGACAAAATGAACAGGTCAAGGACCTTAAAACATTGATGAGAATTTGTAAAGCGTAAAATACAATAGAGGCATTCGACGGGTCCGCTTATTGAAATATTATGTACTACGAGTATGCAGGCAGAAAGGCAGATTCAGTTCCCGTTAAGTAAGTTAATTGTTCTAGTATCTTCAGTGTAATCACTGAGGATCTGTGACGTCACGAGTAGGTGTGTACTCACATCGTGCAGCCACGAGAGCTTCCTGACGGGCGGGTTGGCGCGCACGTGGCACTCGAAGTACACGTCGTCGCCCTCCTTGATGTCGCGCGCTTCTAGCGAGCTGCCGAGCCTAAGCCACACCACTGGTGGATCTGGAACATATCACGACATTGGATACACGAGATCATATCGAGCTTTACATGTAGGCTTTTTGTGCTTTCAACATAAAGCTCATAATGCAATGGTTTGGTAAACGTCGACCTCTATGAATAAAAATACGCATGCAACATGTTTTTGAGACTAACGTAGCCCAGCTTCTATCGTTATTTTTTTCATGACAAAATATTAGTAAGTAAACAAACAAAAATACCTTTAATTGAATAGACCATGTTGAAATGGTGAACAATCAAAATTCGAAACTTTGCAAAAAAAGTGATGTTTTACGTCTGGGCTTCCGTTTAACACTACTTTTGGGACAGGTTTAAACGAGATGAAGTACTTAAATAATGTGACTGTGTAATAAACAGACCGCGACAGGTAAGTACCTAGTTATTTAGGCTTTGTATGTCTTGCGTCTCTTTATAAGGACGTGTGCTAATTTTATTTTATTTATTTACAAGTGATGATGACGAAAGTAAGTCGGAGTAACAAATGGCGGAGCGGCCAGCCCTAACGCCTGAGGCTGTTAGGGCTAATTGTTTTTGAATTTGAAGCCAAACAGCGTGGAAAAGAATGATCCTAAAACCAACTGCTCTAAAAACATATGTGAAAGATTAATTTGTTCACCAAATTGTGTTACGTCAACCACTGTTTCGTTCTGTTCAGTAGACATCGGGAAAAAAAATAATTTAAGGGTTTTTTTTTGGTTTTGGGTAAGCAACATTTTATTTTAAGTTACTTACAAACCACGCTGATAGTCCAAGAGGTCTCAAGCGAGAGCGAGGTGACGTTAGGGTTATCGGCGCGGCACGTGATCTGCTTCCCGTCATCATCCAGGGTTGGCACGAAGCTGAGCACGCTCACCGTCAGGTTGTTGCGGTGCTCCTCCTGGTTGGACAAGATAACACAACAATTAGATCTATCTGATTTCATCATTAAAAAAAATAAATTAACGAAATTCAAGTCATCCGAAAAAAATCTTACATTGCCCGGGTTTGTGGTCGTCACCAACCCACATTTGGTTAGTCTGGTGGTACTATAGATAGACTATCGAAAGCTTGATTTCACTGAAATGGACTTTTATCTAGCAGCGGGACAGTATATTAGCTAATTCTACTAAAACATGTATTCGTCTTGTGTGAAGCCAGCCAGATACGATACACATTATGACATGACTTAATATTTGTATCTCCATCATCCCTTTTTAATTATCGATTGCACAGTAATTTAATTACAAATGGCGGACGTAATGCCATAAGGGATAATATTTGTATGTCTAGATCATGCCATTAGAGGGCAATAGAATTTTCTTAACTGGCTTTTGTTAACCGTACAACGTTACGACGTTACTTTCAAAATGTTCATAAAATACACTCAGAGAGCTTAACTTTACACCAAAATATCTATTAAATTTTTGATGGTATTAGTTAACAACTAAAAAATATAGGCTCGTTCTATTCCCATCTGCGAAAAATACATTTTTAACTACTGCGAAACCTTAACATAGAATTCATAACATTTTCAACACGAATCCTTAAAAAATAATTGTGCTGATAACGAACGTGACGCTGTAATCGGTACATTATTGATATTAGCGGACAAATCCTCCTCCGCTCCCACCGCTCGCTAATCCTCCGCCAACGACAAGGATTTACAAGATTTTCTTAAAATACGAGGAACAGAATAAAATAGGATGCCGTAAAAATAAAGGTGCAATATTTGTACCTAGTAGGATAATCAGATTATGATCTTGTCGGTACTTCTCGTAAGTGCTATATAAGCTGCAGTATACTAATGTGCTTTAAGAAACTCAATTATTTTGGGTAGTCATCTTTTTATCCCACTACTGAGTATCAGTTTTTTTTTAACGTCATTCTTATCTATAACTTACGACGTTCATCATTGTTTCCTAGCTGCCATCGACATTATCTCACCATCAGCATTTTGTATATGAATTGATGAAAATTCAAATTTAAATATTATGTATCCTAATTTGAATAGAACCGTAGCAAGTACTTTTAAAGGTGGACTAAACTAGAAAAAATCGATTTCGGAACTTGATGATCTCGAGCGGGAGTCAAACCCGCGTCTTTCACAATCCGGATGCTCTAACGACTGAGCTACCGGAACCTCAACAGAACGAGCAAAGCTTCAGGATATGCTAACCATGCAAGTCAACGTTACTCCATCAATGCTTCTAGGCAAGTACCTTTAAACATCCGAAAGAAATATTTTTACAAATATTTAAACTTTCGGTAAAGATGAAATATGCTATTTGATTATTACTTTGATTATTTTAACATTTTACAATGCTTGTTTTTTATATCCAAAGATAGACAAGCATTGTAAAATGCTGAAATAATCAAATTATGTTTTAGGAAATAGTTGTGAAGTTTAAAATGTTGTGAATTTGTATGTTGTACCTAGGATTAGTTACTTCACTGTCGCATTGGGACTTACCTGTAATGGCAGTGTTGTTGTTGTTCCAATAAATAAATAAATAAATAAAATTTATAAGTTCTTTTAAATCTGCAAATCCACATGTATCCTTATAATAGACCTAAAGACTACATTAATATGAATATACAAGGTTCACCTAGATCAAGTAGCTTAATAAAAATAGCCTTCCTCGCGAATCCTCGTTAGAAACATAATGCTAAACTTCTGGTACATCATGGTCATGAAATCCGATTAACCCTACTAACCTCCCACATTCCCAGTGACCGGTAAACACAATTCCTTGTCTTAACCCCCCCGTGCTGAAGACACCTTGATTGCCGCTATTAATTAACCGCACCCGTACCCGGCATAGTTTGCTTGCCGCCTATATCGAGAACACACCAACACCTCCTAATGCCTCTTGCCCCTGATCTAATGGGTATACAATTTAAATTGAATTTAGATTCGATACCTATACTGAAGAATTGATTCTTGATCGCAGAACGAAAACTATTGAGGATAGATAAGATATTAGAATTTTTTGAATTTGGATTTTGTCGCAAATGACGTAAATACTTAAAAAGGATTTTCGGTAGGGTTCAGTCAGTTCCAATAGTACCTAGTATTTTTTGTAAGTCCCTCATTCCTTCATTGCTCAAAAAAAATTATCAACATGTGCTAATGAAGTTCACAAATCTGTGTGTGGCTAACAAAGCTATTTTCGGGCGACGAATGTGAAAAATTAAACATCACAAACAGAAATATGTTCTTGCTTATTAAAAAATGTACTTAAATCATGTAATTATGAGAATAAAACCTGTACGTCTACCAAGAGTTACCACTTTAAATTTAACGACGTTATCGTTCGCGAAAAAAAATTGTATTGGGATTTGACATTGTCATGTCATGTCTTAACGTAAATTTAAAGTGGTAACTCGTAGTAGACGTACTGTACTTTTAATTAAAAAGGTCAAAAAATCGAATGTAATATTACATTTCAAATTAAAAAAATCTTGTTACAGTCATACACATTAATTAATATGATAATGCTTAAATATAAAAGGACTTAACGTACCGCACCAGATGTTTACGCCGTGCGCCTAAGCAAACTTGCGAAACTCCGTTATGCCTTCGAAACTACTCATTCAGAGCAAATAGATCCAATTGTCCAATTTAATGTTTTTAAGTTTTCTATTGCGAGAAATTTAAGAAAAATAATTCCATAAAGAACAGAACCTGTAGTCTGCGACATCCAACAGATTCCAGTATTATAATTCAGTATTAAAGATACTCTGAATTTAATAATTTAGTGTCTTACCGCATTCATCATCTCCCTTTTCTTTCATATCACTAGAATATATGGCATAAATTCGAAACCCTTTTGTTTAATTGTGTTCTCTTTTACGTGGTGACTACAAAGGTAAGAGGATTGGAATAGATAGGCCTACGCAAGAACTATAAACTTTGTCAGTGAGAGTATATTTTATCTTATCTTATCTTGTAATCCTTGAATCTGTCTCCAGCTGCAATACACGAAACGAACATTTACCGACTGTCAAGGCATACATAGATGGCAAAATGTCCATTTCACGGATTGTAACGTCAGAGCCATTAAAGCAAGTAATGTCTGGAGGATATTGTCCTGTACCTGAGCCAACGTACATTGACAGTCAGTATCAATTACCCGGCGCCCACGTCAGCAGTTAGCTCACAGCAGATTAATGCCCCCACTGCCCCCCACCAGCCGCGTTCTGTTTGCGCCGTGCGTCATATCGACGGACGCTAACTCTCACGGAATAAATCCTCGATAGCTGTTCCAAGTTATTTTCACCAGGCTCTAGACGCACATTGGCTTTTAACCCTTACGTTATAATACAAACAGCAAAAAAGATTTGGGTCTCTTCAAAACAATAGTGAATAGGCATTTACTAGGTAGACATGTAATGGTCTAGAGATCTACCTACTTCAGGCCAAATTGTAGAACATGAAATTTCTAGTTGCTGTTAGGAGGAATGATGACAACACAAGTCCTCGGACTGGACACAAGAATATGTAGTTTTATCTCCCTGCCTTTCACGAGACGTGGCTGTAAAGGATATTATATATATGAGTATTCAGGGGGTCGGTGCTGCTTGCTTTTGTGGTCTACTCAGCTCTATACCCCACAAGTGCAAGTTAGGTGGTGCTAAAGCAATAAAATTACTTCTTTCTAGTGGTTAGTTTCTGCATCACCTATAAAAATTACTCTTGACTTTCAGCAATAATAATGGTTTTTTTGGTTTTTTTATATTTCATTCAGCAGTCATTTGATCACAATCGCACCTGGTGGTGAGTGACGATGAGGTCTATGATGGTACATGTCTGCCCAGTAAATTGTGTTGTTTTTAAACTAAAATATTTTTTGTAAGTGTCAAACATTCCCACATCACAAAATACCGAATGCACAGAGGCGTTCACATCAACCTTTACATAGGGGTACCCTTCGTTGCTCACATAAGACCCGTTTTGCAATGGTATTGTGAAGGTTTATGTGAACGCCTCTGTACCACAGCGTGTACGGAACAAAAAAGTGGCTAGCCTCGACGCTTGTATTTCTATCGGCGGAATTCGGTTTAGATGGAAACCACCACTCGAACTAACAGTGAGCGATGTGAATTTTAAAAATAGTGAATCTATTATTTGTAGTCAAGTACAGCTATTTTCGTATCTGTTTAAAAGTGCACTGTCCTACTGAGAAGTGCTTTGAGACGCACGAAAGTTTGAAAAACGGGTTTGAATCTCAAACCAACCTCACCTTCACATAGATAGACGGTACGAGTAGGTCCTGCTGCTTAAAAACAAGGTGCTAGCGACTGACATCGAATGGCGTTCCTTCGCGACGCATTATATATAGGGGAAGCCAGATCAACCTGCAGTGTCTTATGGCTGATGTTGACGGGTTCTAAACTGGATTGAGAAAGACAGTCCATCGATGAACGGAATGTCGAATGACCACTGTTAGACAAAGGCCGCCATTGTTCAAAACAAAGCCATCACCATAAGGATTCACGTTAAGCAATTCGAATGAATGGGAGTACACCCACTGGCGTGAATGATATATTCATAGTTCGAGCAAAGAGTTAGGCAAAGAAGGCAGCTATTTGCTAACATAAGCGCATGTAGACTGCGCTGATCACGCGCGCGCAATAACTCGCAGGTCAGGCGCTGGTCACGTACGCGACGGACGCTGTGACGCCGCGAATTATTCGTTCCTGTGACCGCTCATGAAACGTTTTGTTTTTCTTTGTACGCGTCCTTTGTTTATGGCATAGTTTTTGATTGACTGGCTCGATAGCTGGGCACGAATTGACCAAGCGACTACCAAGCGATCAAACAGGTTTATTTATTTATTGGTTCGAGGATTCATATCCGAACTGCGTTGTTTTGTTTGTTGTGTTCAGGAAAAGAAGATCTGCAACTGGTTTAAAGTCACACCACGCATCAGTGCGTTTTTACAATCGATTTCCTATTTCGGCAGCGAATGGGTTAAGTTGAGAGGAAGAAAAAAGTGTTTGCTTTTTGGAACTTATTCATAACATTGCTCATTCCGGTATGCAAATCAGTACTTTTATTCTACATACCTCAGTTATAGTAGTGTAGGTGTATAATAATTAGATATAAAAGTGCAAAAATATCTACAGCTTTTGGCATTTTCCGCTAAAATCATTACCCTCGGTCAATAAACTTGAACTTTCCTAGGAGTAGATAGGAAAGGCATTTGATAATGCTGCCGCTGCAGCTCAAATCTTAAGCGGCATTATATTATAAGTGTTTGTGCATAAATTGGAGGCGCTGTAAAAGTCTTAATCACGGTTGAGTCAGCTGTTGTGCAGCGCCCAAAGCGCTGGCGGGGAGCCAGGGGGCGTCTCCATAGCCGCTGGGCGTAACACGCACTGAGAGCTTATGAGAGATTTCAGTTAAAGAAGGGAACGAGTAGTTTAACTCATCCATCTTCATATTTTAAAGTGCAATTATTTGATTGTTTGTTTGTATTGAATAAGCTTCGAAACTACTGGAACGATTTTAAAAATCATTTCAAAAATACAAAGCTACTTTAACAGCAAGTAACATAGGCTATTTTTTTTCTAGGCTGTATTTCAACGGTAGAAATAGTCGCTGATGGCAGCTAGTTTGAAAGAAAAGAAATAGATACGAATATAAGCCCATCAAAAACACAACTCAAAGCTGCATCTAAGTATTTGAAATCATATTAAGTTAAGTAGTTTATGTTTTGTTGTGATTTTAATTGTCATTTACTTATTCATAAAATCGTTTCCCAGCGGGCTCACTTCGAGGCTCGGTTTCATTAAAGGCGACAACAGCTTTACAAAAAAACACATCGAAATCGAGAGTTTCTCCGAAGAGTTCTAATTTTTACTTTACTTTACTTAAGCGTACAAGCATGCATGCTTGTACGCTTAATAATAAATAGCGAGTTTTCTGACGCTCGCTTCGCTCACTCGGCTCGCGCGTTGTTTGGTCGCAGTTCTAATTTAACCTGACCAATGAAGCAAGGAAGGAATCCAATTTCTTTTTGTTTTGGCGACACGAATGGCGTAGTGCGCTGTAGCACGGTTTCTCGCCTTTAATTCCGTAGTGTCCCGGGTTCGATCCCCGGTCAGGTCAATTCAGAAAATGTTTTTTTCTAAATTGGCCTGGGTCTGGGTGTGCTAGTAGACGCCCCTGGCTTAATTCCTTGTGTGGTACCTCGTAACACAGGGATATTTATCCCTACTTCGAGACCATGACAAGAGGTGTGTTGTCTGGCGCATATTTATTTATTTATTTATTTTTGTAAGAGTATGTCAAACAAAATTATGAATGGTAAAATTATGCGTTTTAAGGTATGCCTAAGAAAATTATGGCAAACAATAATATGGATTTTGATGATTATGGTTTTTATGATTATGCCTTTTACCAATTCTGCGTAATTAAAAATTTGCTAAAATCTATTATGCTTTTTGATTTGTATGCCAAATGATGTATGTCAATTGAAATAATGGCAATAAACGTTATGCGTTTCAAAGTGTCACCTGTCAAATATCCTGAATAGTTTAGGATATACTGTCATTTGTAGAGAGCACTTTTTTCTAATCCGTCCGAGTAATTTGATGAAGCATCAAGTTAGTGTTTGGTCCATTTCATTACTAACTTAGTGTATGCCGTTATATTACTTTTTACTTTTTTCCATTTACTATATTAAAGGCGGTAAGTTCTGAGAATAGACACAATAACTAACCAGCCGCCAATGATCTTTAGGCAGTAGCTTAAAACGGGTGAGAATATTGAACACGTGGAGAATCAATACCGGTAAAACTTTACATGCAAGCGGCAGTACGACGATCTTCTCCACATATAATATCTTCAGGACCTATTTGCTCCACATCAAAAGCTGCAGGTGACCTCGCCCCAGCACCTGTGGACCACAACTTAGCGAGTTTACGAGGCGCTCGATGGAGGCGGACACCACGTCGGCGCGTGTCTCAAGTTGCAAGTGTACTTTGCATGAGGCGAATTCACGTCTTCCAGCTTGCGGAAATTATGCTTTCATTAAGTTATCAATTAGGAATATTTATAAATGGTCGACTAAAGAATGATGGAATATTCAGTAGGCTATTTCAACTCGTAAGTAGGCTTCCACTTCGGTGAGGTAGAAAAACGTAGAGCACAAAGCGCAAAGAATACGGTGATTGGGGGTTCAGGCCCAATGTTTGAGAGTGAAGAACTAGAGGACGAAATTCCTGGTAAAGGTCAGGGCACACTGATTAATGCAGGTCGCCTGCACTGCAACAAGTCACCCTGGATATCTCTAAGGGGTTGCCTAAGTTCAGCAGTGGCTGTAATGTATATAACATCTTCGTATGAAGTATTGGCTAAAATAAGTGGTTCGCTCTTTAAGTGCAAATGTTAAGGAGCCTTTGCTCAAACATCTGCGTCGCGTGGCAAATGTGTCGAATTATTGTTGTAATATATTTGTGTGTTATATATTGTTGTCTGGTCTGTTTGGTGGAATAAGCCGTTTATCTATCCACCCACTTAAGTTTTGCATCTTTTATTTCTTATAGAGCTGTACTATGAATCACAATAGTACATGCTGCACTACGAGTAAATAGTAGAATGGAAATGTGTTTTTACTTTTTAATTACTGACCAGATGCATCTGTTAGGTAAATTAGCTGCCAACTAGTGCCACCAATCGATTTATTTTTATAACTTCCAAATTATACATTATTTTACAAACTGAACAATGAATATCTCAAAAAATACTTATAAGTCGTAAATTCGTCGTACATTTGATATTAAAAAAAAGTATTTTTGGAGATATTTATTGATCAGTTTTTAAGAACAATGTCTAATTTAAATCAATTGGCGGCGCTAGTTGGCGGCTACAATCGCCTTGAGGTTCTCTATACATAATTTCGTCTCAAAAACGTCTTAAAGCGTGTATGTATACGAGTGGCCGGTTCCCGTCTAGCACCTGCACTTCATGAGTTTACGAGCCTCTCAGACCCGAGGCAGGAGCTCAGTCGGCGAGTATTTGAAGTTATGAGATGCCCAGCATTACCCCCCCAGCTTAGGCCAATTTGCTTCCAAGAGTATGCATATTAGAAACATTTTCTAGAGTTTTTAAGAGAGTAGAATGAGAATTTATGAAAAACACTAAAATATAATAGTTTAGCTTCTTTCAGTTTGTTGGCGTGTTATTTTAAAAGTTTAGGATGCAACAATGATAGATGAGTATTAAAATGACTAAAATATACAGTGAAGGAACGATCTCTAGTTAGGATCATTTAAATTACTCGTAGATTCATTAATAGTATGATGGACTGTTAAAATACCTGTCAAGCTCACTTTGGTCAAGAGACTGATGAACAAACAATAATCGTGACATTACAAGATACTAAGGGTTCCTTAGATGGCCCGAAGCAGACTTTTGCAACCCTTAAAATAATAATAACATTAGTCAACATATTATTAGGATCCACCGTAGATTACATGATGACAATATTGCCGAAAAATAGCTAATTACAATTAATTTATCACATTACGGATTTTCGCATGTTTATTTCGCGAGGCGTTACTCGGAACAGTGGTGTCGTCACAAGTTAAATCGAGGGCTGAAGAGAGTGGAGGGGGGGTGGGAGCGGACGCCATTAACGAGTATCTCCGTTTAATTAGCGGAGCTTCCCGGCGGTAATTGCGTTCCAAACCACCCGGATGCGTGCGGGGTGGGCTAGCGGCGCCCTACTGTTTGGATGCACTAGAGGACAATGGCAAGGGTTCTTGAAAACGAGGTAGCTGAAAAGGGATTGTTATTACGACTTTTAAAACTAGGGTATAATTAACCCAAATCATTGTATGCAAAATTTTGTCAGCAGTTTGTTTTGTGACGGGTGTTATTAAATAGATAGCATACTCATTAGGTGATGTAGTAACTATGTAGATGAGTGAAACTTTGATTTCTTCAATCGACTTGAATTTCAAGGGTACCATAGTCATCAGTTGAATATTCAGTATTTTGTTATGAAAAATTTGGAATTAAAGTCGATTGGATAAATTACAAATTACTAACCCTGACATTTCTAGGCTCTGCGTGTCACTATTTTTTTTTTAAGAATATCATAATTGATCATTACGACTCTATACCAACAGAAATCGTATGTCTCCCAGCAGCGACCGGTCAGAGGTGATTTACCGGTCGTTACCGGTAACGGGCGTTTTCACGCGCGCGCGCATCAATTACGCTTCCCTCCTTTAACTCTAATTAAGCGTCCATCTCGCGCTTAACGGCCGCTTAGAACGACAACTACTTTCCGGGCTGTTTTAGGGGTCTATACACGAAACGTAAGACACCTTTTGTAGTCAGAAAAATGGCAGCTCTACATTTTTAAGTAAGCTGTTCATGGAAATGTTATATTTCCGTGAACAGTTGCACTTCTTAGTAGCTTCCTGACCTAATGTTCATAGTTTAATTGCCAGTTTCAAACAGGATCACTTAAGCCTCGTATCCACTAGGCAACAATTGACGCACAACAAGATCGGCAACAGTGTCGACAGACAACGTTGCAAAAAAGTTCCGCGTTGCCGTAGAACAACGTTGAGCAAAAATGTTGTGAAACATGTCGAGCGTCAAATATTGCCTAATGGATACGAGGGTTTAGATTTTCAAAATAAAGAACTACTATGTTATCGTCAATCCGAATATGAATGGCGTAGTCTTAAACCCTTCAATTTTCTATATGAATCTCGTGTCTTTTCAGGCCTCTTGTATGGCTTGGTTTTAGCCATCTAGGTTAGAAGCCGGGACTAATGTGCCTTGCGAAGCACTCCAACAATTTTCAATACAATTTTCGTATTTTGATGAAAGGGACACTACAGCCGGCCTGAACTATTTATTTTTGAGGCTTCACTCGGCTAGTAATTTTTTTTTTTCAAAATGATCGGAAAAAAGGTTTTCCTTTTCAATCAATTTATTTTTATCACTTATATTATTTTATCGACATTTTTACTTTTTGGATGATGTATTCGTAATTAAGAGTGCATATATTTTGGTTCACTTCGGTACTAACCTGCCCGGTTTGAAACTTGTTCGTCCAATCCTTTCCGCAACAAAATATGTTTGAAAAACCTTATGCACACTAAATATTTTGCCATGTACAAACGTTACATGTTGCAATATTGAATAGTAAACTAACTTAATGCAAGCGAATAAGCCAGCAGACTAACCCACTCGTGAGTGTTGATTCGGCGTCTAATCACATACTCCGCGCGTAATTAAGTTGCGTGGACTGCAACTAGTGGCCAGTGGGGGGTACTAGTAGCACAATTCAGCGCAATCAGGGCGCTTTCAGCTATTGGCTGCGTTTGAAAAAAGACTGACACTGACAAAGGGTGTTTTTTTAAGGATATAATGATACGCTATTATATTCGTCCAATTGCACAGAAACAATCTGGTCCTGTTTTTCGAGAAACTATCTTTTGTTTTTTATTTATATTACTATGAATTATTTTAAAGTGACTTAACACTGTGTTTGTTGTTCACTATTTATTAGCTTTTGTGTTAATATATCATCACTATCAGGTTATTTTGTGACTGACTTTTGCAATCAAGGTTAAAAAATTAAAAATGTCTCCTAAGTTACTTGGTTTGAATTGCGGCAAAATCTATGTTTTATCTATATCATTATATTTCTCGCTCTAGATACTAAATATCATAGGTTCAGTTTAAATTAACCAAGTTCACCAATAACCAAGTTTTCAAGATTTTAATTGCTATTGCGTTCTGACCCATCCAGATCTAAAGTAGTTTGCCAATAAAATTGTCTAAGCCCTTGTTTTCATGACAATCAAAAACTAACTACGTAGTCGTGTCACCGAGTTGTGTAGAGGCCGTGCGGGCTCGGCGGCTAAGGCTAAGAACAGACGGAGCGGTTTTCTGCCGCGCCCGCCGCTAAAATGCAGAATTTTATAAAGACAAAGTCAAAACATTTATTTACGAGAATATATGTCAAAAATGTCTTAAAATATAGCATAAATTGACCATTGTATTCGGTCTGCATGCAGACGTGTAATTGTTTAATAAACTAGCTGGTTTTTACTTAATATTCAACAAAACTGTTCATTCCTTAACAATATAAAATCATTTTGCTAATAGCTATGTCGTTAATTTTTTCTTGAAAATGTAAAGCAGATTTCATAACGCGTTTAGTTCCCGCGGTGTGCACGATTCAGGCGCGGTTAGCCGCAGCCGCGGCGGATTGCGGCCACGCGCTCTGCGGTCGATCGGCGGATGTCCAACCAACCGGCTTGTGATAGTCGGCCGCCAAGATTGCAGGCGAAAATCGTGACTGCGATGGCTGCAGCGCCGCACAAAACTCCGGTTTGGGTAAAATAACCGCCGTACCGCCACCGCGGCAGGCGCGGCAGAAAACCACTCCGTCAGTTCTTAGCCTTACGCGGCGCAATCAGACAGCCATGAATAATAAAATTGAACGTTTGTGAACATTATTCACCTGGGGCATAATTCTCGTAATGAACACACTCAAAATTCAGTTTAGTTCTAGTTTCAAAGTCATAACAGCTAATTGTATCTTCGTCAGTTAAAAATATGTCAATCTACCAGTATTTTGTCCAAAAAATGTTGGAATAATCGGCACCTTACATCTGCTTCTTTCTAGTTAAAACTTAACTGATAAAGATAAAAAACATTTATTTGCGTATAACATGATGTTTTATAAATAATGGAGTAGTCTGGACTGGTTGAAGTCATCAACAGACTGTTACTTACAATAATTTTCGACTAACGGTTTTGAGGTGAGGCAATTGGGTCACGCTTTATATTTTTATTTAAATCCTAGACTACGGAATTGATTTACCTTTATAACTAAAAAACACTAAAACTGACCGTGGTTTAACTGCACTTTTTTCAAGTGCAATCGAAAAGTCCTGCGAATTTGTGTAGAACCTAAATTAAGGCGTAGTGGCCAATCCGTTCGGCGGTCCATTTATTTGTTCTGTGCGCCCTAGCGCCTGCTGTCCGAATCCCAAATAAACCGAGCTACCTCACGAGCACATCCCTGGAGTTTACCGAATCGTCGCCGTCTCCCATGCACTACCGAATGCAATCAGCGGAAAATTGACGCTCAAATATTTCCGCAGGAGAACTTCACCTGTGCGGGACTCGACCGAGATATTTATAACTTTTAAGGAGTTACGGAAAGATGTGCAATTCTGAAAAGTGTCCATGCAGGTTGTGGTGATGAGAAATATTGACTGACAGGCTCATTAGTGAACCCTCACTAGTCCCCTTCCTCCTTACTTAGCTGTGCGTGGCATGGCACCCAGAACAAGCATAAGCAGCAACCGACCACGAATAAAATTAGTAACTAATGGAAATTTGCTGCTTTGTGGTCGGTTTATTAAAGTATAATGTCAAACTTCTTATAATAAATGTATGTTCTCACTTAGGGTCAAAAAAGGGTTCAAAAGCGTCGTTCTGTTATTTCAAAACGAGGCTCTGGTCACTGATCGAAGGACGTGTTGAGTAGCAGCGTCTCTATGTCAAACATAGCAGGAATCTATAGGTTTAAAAGTCTACGACTACGAATCGGGCATCTTATGGCTAACTATTAATGCTTTTCGGAAACCAAACGTAAGTTCTTAAGTCACTAAGAGTCATATCATTAGAATAAAGTTGCGAACCCAGGTTCAGTTCACTACCTTACAGTACACAAAAGCTCATTGTATTCCTGAAAAAGACTTTAGCACCTTCGGCACGTGGCGTTTGATCATTAGGAATCCGCAAACAAACCATATATCCCGCGCTTGGCTCAAAGGCGCGACGCGTCGAGAATGCGCCTCGAGACTCAGCACACATATTCTAAGAAATATCAGACCTCCTTTTAAGAGCCATTTCGTACTCTTTGATATTATGAAAATGTATAATTATACAAAGACAAGATATAAATTTTATTCAGCTGGGAACATTTAATTTGTATAATTGGCAAGGGTCGAGATCATCTAAAGAATGCCTTTAAAGTTGATATTTGAAATATTTTATTGCATAAAATTGCCTCGTTAGATAATTTCTTAGATGTATATACATTGAAGCATTATTATTTGAAAAAAAAAATGTATATCGTTCATATGGGCTACATTTCTGTTCGTTTGAACTTTACGAGTATCTATGCATCACATTACCAGAATTTCGGTGAAGTGTCTGATGACTTTATAAATATTAATTAGTTTAATTAGTAGGCCTTTAACATTTCCAAATAATTTTCCGATGTTTGAGAGCTTTGAACTTCGCCCTGATCAGCAATTCGAGAAAAGTTTTTAAACTAACTAAGAAGTCGACAAACCTCATCTCATCATCAAAAGATTTGCTTCCTTATCATTTTCATACTTAGAAACATTCCGACAGAACGTTCATATTGACTCTAATTAGTAGCTCCAAACATAGACTAATAATAATGTATACGAGTACATCGACCATAATGAAAAATGAGTCAGCCTTTCCCCAAAAACCGTCATTATTACAACATGTACTAAACTAGAAAGATAGTTGTACCCCTTTCGTCAGGTAGAGTCATTATACAGGGTGGGTTGCACTAATAAAAGCCCTCGACTTTTTCCCGCCGCCAGCCACGGGCGGACAGCCGTAATTTAATTATATTTATTTTCGAGCGCGACTCTTAATGAAAACGGCCGCAATTTGGAGCCCAGATAAAATGAAGCACCTTCGTGCATAATTTAAAACGTAATAAATCGCTATGAAACACGGCTAATTAGACAATAAAACTTCGCGGAATGAAAGCCTTTTCTCGACGCCGGATTTCGGAGACAAATTAGGTTACGCATCAGGTCTGATCGGCCAATCAGGTGGGGTTGTGACTGCGACGCAATCAATGCAATTAATTTTGCTTGTTAATGATGCGACGTTAATTAAGCAGCGCTGTTGCATATCTAGTTTTGGCGGATTGCTCCCTCATTCGACAAACATGATGAGATTTAAATTTTGGGAGGGATTGTTTTTATGTGGGTAAATTGTTTCTTTTTAAGTATGAGTTAATATTGAATAGGTATATAACAATCCTACTAACATTACGATAGCAAGTGGAAAGATGTGGTCTCTGCCTACCCCGTTGGGAAGAAGGCGTGATGGTAAGTTAAGTAAGGTACTTAACCTATTTTTTTTCCTTCCTCGCCCAGGCCAAGGTTTCAACACACTTGCCAAAGGCTAATTGATAGTTAGAACTTACTGTGCCTGAACTGGGACTTAAACCGAGGACTTTTGGATTTTTGGCTCTTACTCTCCGGAGGATTTTAGCATAAACATTGCAAAAAGCAAGACCCAATTTCCGCAACAACATTTGTTGTATCAAACCGCGGGTAAACGCGTTCAAACGCCCTCTCCGACCTGTCATTCACACGCCATACATGATTAGAACAAACAAATGCCGCTGTAATAACCCGTGCGCCGACACCGGGCCAACAAACAATCGGACCCAGAAGCCACAGGTGCCGCTCGCGACCACACACGGGTTGTAATAATAAACAATTACACGGTAAGTATGTTTGCCTGAAGCAATCACATTTGCCGATTATTGCTACACACGTGGTTGCTTTTGACACCAATGTTCAACAGAAACTTCCACAATCGGTAATCATTGTGACTAGGCGGTTTATGGTGGGTCTATATTTACTCGCATAAAAACTTTATTTTTTTATATATAATTTTTTTAAAGCATAATCAGATATGGCATAAAGATATCTTAGCTTAATATTCTAACGCATAAAAGGAGAAACGCATAATAATATTGAGATGATTTTATCATCAAAATCTAAAATAATGAGGTTTTTTGGCCCCTTACACTCGCCGGCCCGCGGCCGCTGCCGCGGCCCGCTTGCTTCGCTTGCTCGGCTTCGTGCGATAGGTTCATGTACAACTAATACACTCGTCGCTTTGCTCTTCAAACCTATTAATCCATTACTTATTAACCTTTATGACAAAACACTTTTAATAATAAAAATGGCTCGAGACTATTATGCGTCTTCTTAATAGCCCAACAGATCGTTATGCTAAAACTCATTATGCCAAAATACGAATATGCTAAAGTTTCATTATCCCTGAGAAAATTAGTCATGGAATTTAATTCATCTAAATACAGTGCAATGACCTTTTCAGGACTTCGACAGCCATCTATCTTCAACTACCAAATAAATGGAAATAATCTGACCCGCCCCTCAACCATCAAGGACTTGGGAGTAACATTAGACTGACGTTAAGATAAATAAGATGAAGATAAATATACTTTATTGTACAACAAATCATACATAAAATAAGCATAACATAATCTTAGATTGTACAATGTAGGCGGTCTTATCGCTAGGAAGCGATCTCTTCCAGACAACCTGCAGGTAGAGGAAATGACAAGATTAAAAAGAGAAAAAATAGGTAAGGTAGTGTGAGATAGTGAGATAATTATATATATACATGAAGTTCCATGCGAAACTCTAAGGATTTTCACAATTACCACGTAATTCGTCTGGTTGGTTCGGTCGCTCCAAGCTGGAGGCTTCCATGCGCATTTGAACCCAAATGAAAGTAAGTAGCAAGCTTTCTTGAGGTACCTCTACAAGCGAATTCATGGGTATTACCTACAGATGTACCGAACTAAATTTTTACTTGGCTGCCTTAAATACAATTCTTTGGAGGTCAGACGAGGAAAGCACCAATTGGGTTTATTGTGCGAGATATTGCGCGTGAAAGTAGATGCACCTCATCTGCAAGAGAAGCTGTTTCAGTTGTTTGCCCCGTACCACCGCAGTAGGAAGCACCGACTGTTTGCTGTTGGCTCCAACCGCACTGTGGCCCGTGCCCAGTCACCTATACCACGGTCTCTTGCTTCACTCACCGCTCTCCTCGATACAAATCCACATTCAGATTTGTTTGGGGATGAATGGTCAAAGGTTGTGTTTCAGTGTTTGTGATTTTGTGAGAGTATGTGAATGTGTGTATTAGTGTCTGCTAATATTTAATGTAGGTCTAATTTAATGTTTTTATTTTTCTTTTTGTGTATTTAATTATTATTATTGGTGTACCTACGCCGTTTCAATTAATTAAACTAAAATAAATAGTAAAAAAAATATGCGAGTAAAATGTATCCCGTTTATGGTGCAGACTATAATAAAGAAAAAAAAAATATTTGTTTTTTGTTTGTATTGAATAGCCTCCAAAACTACTGGAAACGATTTAAAAAAATATTTCATCACTATAAAATATATGACATGAATATTTTAATTTTGTTGTGCGCTCATCTAAAGTGATTATATAATAATACTGATGTGAATTATTTTCTCAGTAAGTGAATTTGTTTAACGGTTTGATTGGTTTTGAGTGCTTATAGGAGAGACAGGTCCTGCTACTGTCGAAGCTCCTGGGTTCCATTTCGACAATTGCATGTCACCGTGGTCACGAGCAGGCCACGGTGACATTCAATAGGTATGTGGACACATGATACCAATTCATGTGAAGTTATGTTGTATTGTTGTTATTTTTGTTGCATTGTGTAAATCCTTCAATTGACCATGAACAAATGTATTTTAATGTGTATTTTTGTAATGAGAAATAAATAATCTATCTATCTATCTATAACAGTATTTAAAAACCTATAATAACCCTCAAAATAATATGTTTATTAGTCATAAATTAAAGAAAATTAATTCGAATTCCGTTATTTGATATGATAATGGGCATCACGTGACTGCGGACGCCCATCAAAGTGCGATGACGTCACTGACCGGCTTACAAGCCGACTTAACTGTCATGTCTAAAAATAATACAATTACATAATTTATTCGCTTATGGAATTCTTTGCCCGTGTCCATAAGGCTATCTAAATCACATCCCATCTTCAAATCCCGAGTTAAAGCTTACCTTCTGTCACTTTGACCCAATCGCCTTCTTTCCAGTTTACTTTCACCTATAAGTTAATCCATACCTTAGTTTATATGTATGATAAGTATGTAAGTATATGTAGGTTTATTATTTTGCTTCGGTATTGTATGTATGTTTATTATTGTACGTATGTTTATTTTTATGTTATAGTAAATTAGTTACTGCATCTCTTATTTATTATCTTGCACCGCCACCTAATTTTCTACCTGATTCTCTACCTGAAGGTTGCCTGGAAGAGATCGCTACTAGCGATAAGGCCGCCTATATTGTACACCTAATTTATTTAAATAAAACTGTAACATTTTCTTTGTGCAATAAAGTTTATCTTATCTTATCTTATACCCAAGTTAGAATCAGGGTAACTTTGATATAGCGCGACATTATTTATCGGTCTGTGATGTAATTGTAGTCAAGTGACAGTTTGTATCTTTTGGCGGGAATTCTAAAAAATAATATTAATTTCGTATTTTTTTTTCAAATTTGGCCTATTTTTTCATGAAATGATATTTTATTTTTGTGTTTCAATTGAACAAAATCAACTCTGAAATTTAGTCAGCATCCCTATTGTCGCCGAAACGTCGTGATAATAGGTAAAATAATTTACCGTAACTTTGTTCGTTGCAAAAACCCGTTTTTATTAGAATTAAATATTAATGTGACGAGAATTTTGTCCCCTGGACTGATTTTGCGAGTTCTATAACTTTTAAACTTTTCCTAATAGTACATTATCTATGGTTAAAGATACTTTATTTCTTATTAGAAACTTAAATAATAAAGACAGTGTAACATAATTCTATGCGCGCGAGCCGCGCCAAAGAACAATTATAAGTAACGCTATACATTTTATGTTATGAAAAATAATATTATTTTTAGTGTGTTTATTTTAAGATGGTGTATAGCTCTTCTATTGCATTCGGCTTGCACGTAATAATAGATGTATGCTTAGATTAAATAAATTCGGTAGTCTTAAAACTAAAAAACAGTCGCCGCGCGAGATCATTCACTGCGAGCGTTAACTAGGCATCTAAAAACATGAAGCATAAAAAACACCGAAAATGGATGAATATTTTGTACTTTTCTATTAATATATTGCATTATATTGCAAATTATTACAATCTTCAGCATTGCCGGACATGAGTACTGAGATAGTAACTAGAATCGGTATCTGATTGGACATCGAGTAAAATATTCGCATATGAATACGCCGGCTGGCTGAGCGCCAGTCGTTCGAGGGCCTGCTGAGCGAGGGTGCATTACTGCCATAGAAGCATTTAAGGTTCTTCAACTTCTGAAACTATTTCCCATTGCAATAAAGTATTGTTCCTTTTTCTTTTATATATTTAGGTTTCGCGCATGCAGCTAAATATTGTGGCTAATTATGTGTTGCCGTGGTGTTCCAGGGGAGTCCGGACTCACCTTTTGAGCGATATTATTTTAAGATTATATCGATAGTTTGGTGTTTCCCTACCAGCGTTTGCTATTTTCGCTGTAATCGACCTTTTAGCACAATCAGCTAGTTTTTACTATTGATGTTATCTATTTGTGAAATGTGTAGGTACTCAACGATTTGTACCTTGCAACTGTGCAAAAATGAATAAATAACAGAATATTGGGAGGCAGTTCATTGGACAACCCCTTTCATTACTTCCTCTCCTTCTTGTATAAATGTCCCCAAATAGATGTGGCACCCGCTACATTGCAGCCTCCCAAACGGTCCGTATGCTGATCTAAATCACCTGGTCTCGCCGCATCTGCCCGGACCCGTTGGCCGCCCGCCCAACACGCGCGGGGGCGGCTAATGGTCGCATCGCCCAAGTAATTGACTCTGCCTTCATTGGCTCTTAATCAGTTATTCGTTATTGCATAATGGTCACAAGAAATATAACGAGAAAATCAACGCTTAACGGCGATATGTGGAGGGGTATCTCGATAAATATACAGAAGTAACAGGTTGATTTTATGTGTACCAAAATAGTCATTCAACTTAATATAAATATCTAAATAAATAAATAAATATCTGGGACAATTCACACCAAGATCATCTGACCCTAAACTAAGCAGAGCTTGTAATATGGGCGTCAGAGACTGATAAACATACTTAAATATTTCTAAATACATACTTAATTAGATAATAACACTCAGACACACAACAAATACAAATGTTCGTCACACAAATATTTGTCATGTGTGGGGATCGAACCCACAACCTCCGGCGCTAAAGGCAGGATCGCTGCCATTGCGCCAACAGGCCAGTCTGATATAAAAACAGATTTGTGAAAAAAACCCTTATGCAGTAAAGTATGAAAATAAAGTTGATTAATATTTCGATCAAAATAGTGTGACCATACTTATTTTATTTAAATAAACATAAATAAATGAAACCAATCTCGAGCAAAAATATGAGAAATTTAATGTAAGAAGACCTCTACGTGTCCCAGCAGTTGTTGAAAAAATATTAAGAAAATTTAGTCAGATCAATAACACATGGGCGCTATGCATTGCACTTGTAATGTCAAAGGGTATATTCACTAAAGGTCTACCCTTTCTACCTAAGTTCCATTGCCCTCATCTTATAAATCAAACACCTATAAATTTATTTATATATTTATAGCTCCAGACAGTGTTTTAAATAAATATTTGATGGGATTGCGGAAGTTTTGGATGGGGTAGGCTGTGAAACAAAGGGGTGAGTGAACACCAGTAAGGAAAAGATAATACAAATCTCTATCCAACTTCTTACCCCAAATGCCTTATACTCGTAACAAAAGCCAGGTAAATCGCTTGCTGTTGTTAAAATAAACAAAGGATAGAGGCCCCTATAATATCACGAGTTTTTTTAACTTTTATTCGGTTGTCTTATGTATTTGTTTTGTAACTACTTTAACAAACCAATTCGTTTAGTTATAGTGTCAATTTTGATAACACTATTTGCAAAATAAATCAATTGAAAATCTATTTTGATACGAGTACGATGCTTGCACAACAGGGCGTAATTTCGTGATAGGTATAATTGACGACACGATTGGCGTAGTGTGCTGTTGCACGGTTTCTCGCCTCGACTTCCGTAGTATCCCGGGTTCGATTCCCGGTCGGGTCAATTCAGGAAACGATTTTTTCTGAATTGACTCGGGTCTGGGTGTGCTAGGAGACGCCCTTAGCTTATTTCCTTGTGTGGTACCTCGTAACACAGGTATGTAATAATCCCTACTTCGAGACCATTACAAGAGGTGTGTTGTCTGGCGCATATTTATTTATTTATAATGTAAACATTTAATTAAACCGTAAATTTTCATAAAAAGCATTTACTATGATACATTCAACTCCGGGTGGGTGTTTGCATAAACTAACGAGTGGATTCTATTGTACATGAAACATTACGTTTTATTTTATTTCAAAAGTACGGTTTAAGAATTATTTGCTGTATGAATTTCAAAGATCGTGTCTCTGTGCCAAGGGTTCACCTGGATTATTCTACGTATTTTCTTACTCTATCGCCGAAACTTCTCGTATTTGATTTTGATAGCAATTGTTGCGAGCAAACAGAGGCTCCGAAGGGACCACTTATTATTTCAGTAAGTTATTATAACTGGGCTTAAATGTTATTTCGGAAATTGAAAGCAATTATGGAATTCAAATCATGTTGCTTTATTAACGAATGGGATAGGCGGCTTTTGATGTCTATGCAAATTTTACACATGCTATTATCATTCTAACATTCATCTGATTTGAGGAATGTTTGTAGTTAAAATCTAGAATGTCTGAGAGCCTGTCTAATACCATTGGTGAAAAGTGGGCTTCCGAGTATACCGTTCACCATGACGGCAACAGTCACTTGCCTTTGACTAGCCCGTTCGGAAATACTCTTAGTAGTGATGGTTCCTATTATGTATGTTTGTAGCTAAAAGCGAGTACAGCCTAGCGTTTTATACGTGCGAATATGCCCGTTTTTGGGAGAGCGTGTAGAGGCGCGCTCTTTACCACATTCGCAAATCTTACGTGTGTGACGCGCTTATAAGCTCTTTTAATCCATAATATCCATAAAGTTACTGACTCACCACTACCGGTCGGAGCGAAGGCGCTGCGATAAGCCCGTGTACGCGAGATTGGTTTTTTGAAGTGCGAAATGCAGCGCGCGTGTAAGCGCGTATGCTGAAGCGACAGCATTTGCGCAAAAAAAACGCTAATTTGAAACTGCTATAAAGAACCTACATTCTTACTGTATATAAGGCCTAGTTTGCACAGTTATCCCAAGTTTCGCCTACAATATCGTTTATAACATTCTGAAGGCAATTAATCTGATGGCCTTATGAAAGTATAGTGGGAACGTGTTAACTGGGACTGAACATATATCACACCTTGTACATTGTCAGGACACTGGTTTTCTGCAGGTGCCTCTATAAAGTATTAAGGGTTAAGACTGACTTTAACACAGTTTTGATCCATTCGTATTGAAGAAACAGATAAAAATATGAATGGTAACAATGAATTCAATTAAACATAACAACAAACTATTATTACTTTCTTTTTGTTACCTATGTCAAGCTTTTAAACATATTGTGCTTAATTTCATAATGAATAAAGACAAGTTGCTTTCCATGTAGCTAGCGTGTACTCACAAACATTCTTTCTATAGTTAAGCTCTTAAACGACTGCAACAAGGTGTATAATAGATTGAGCCTCTTGCACTCGTGACCTCACGTTCCATCTGAATTAAAAGAAAGAAATTAAACACTGACTCACGCACGCCCCCGAGACCTGCTTTTTGTTACAGTAAAATGTTATCTTAGAAAAAAGAGAAGGCCGTCTGTCTGTCTTCTTCTACACTAAGTTCTTCTTAATTGCGCAACGCATTTTAATAAGGTTTTGTAAGATAATTCTTTCCTTGAGGTTTTTATTAGTAGCATGACGATTTAAAAATGTATAGCTAAGTATTCACTTATTTATTATTTTTGGAAGAGAAAAAGAGCGACGAATTCTGGGGTTAAGCACCCCTACTCTGATCGTGGACCGTGTGGTCTCGAGCTTATATAATTATCTGTGTGTTCATTGTTAAATTTCTCACTATCTGGTGATGGAAAAGATGGACAAAAAACCAAATCAACCCAAATAGCGTCGGAAAGCTCACTATTCTCACTACCTACCTAGCACCTTGAATGCTCAATTTCTAATACCATTGGTAAAAAGTGAGTTTGTGAGTGTTCCGTTCACGACGGCAACAGTCACTTGCCTCCGACAACTCTGTTTGGGATATAGTTGTGATTGTATGTTATGTTATAAAACACTAGATGTCAGTCAGCTTCGCCCACGTCTGTCTTTCTTGTCTAAATAATAATAATAATAAATAAATAAATAAATATCCCTGGACATTATTCCACACAGCGCCATCTAGCCCCAAAGTAAGCTAATTAAAGCTTGTGTTATGGGATACTAGACAACGGATAAACATACTTAAATACCTTTTCTTTTGTAAATAGTATGTATTAAATATATACTTATTTATAGCCTTAATTAAAAAATATACATTAGCTAGTCACTCCTTGTCAGCTTCAAATTGGTAAAAGAGGTTCTAAAATCGGTCCAGTAGTTTCGGAGGCTATTCAATCCAAACAAACAAATATTTCCTTTTTGTAATATTAGTATAGATTGACAAACTATACTATTTTCACTGTAAGATAATATGCCTGACAGCTCTTATTGTTCCGTGTCACGCATACTATTTAAAACATAATAAAAAGAAACTGGCTAAAGAAAATGTTATAAGCTATTACAAAACTATTGTTCTTTCGAATCTTATCAAGTAAATTATGGTTTTTATTATTATCTTTTAGTAAATGAAGTAAATTAAATTAATATATCTTTACAGCGCCTGATGCGTGAAAAGGAACGCCATTCAATAGTGTATTGACACTACTGAATCGACAGAAATCGATTAATAGGATCGACCATTTTGTAATCACGTCATTAGCATTAGTACGAGTGCGTCTGCCTTGTGTGCTATTTTTTAACTATTATTTTCGGAATACCGCGCTTTATTCTATAACTTATTAGCCATAACCCGTTTATTAAGAATTTATTTAAAAATTAAAAATCGGTAAATTCCGATTCCCTTTCCTTTGCCAACTTGATTAAATTACATTCGTTACATCACTATAACTGACAATTATGAACTGTCAGGGATATCATCATACGGCGAAAGTAGTATAATGGCAGTTATACAAAAATAAATGCCTTATTTTTTAATAAACAATACAACAAATCAAAACAACAATCATGTCACTTACAAGTCAACAATAATACACACCGTTTTTCACGTTCGGCCTAGGGCTGTAATTTTCTCGCATCTAACTAATTGTGGCAACTAAATGTCCGTGTTTAGTTCTTAAAGGTGAGTTGCCGCAATTAGTCAGCTTGTTGATCGGATTCCGTCTGCGCTTCGGCGCGAGTTGTTTGCGAGAATAATCGCTCGCACGTGACTTAGGGGCCTACTCCCGGACGTCCGAACACTAAGTTTTTTTGTTATGTAATAGCAAACGAGCAAACGACCTGATGGAAAGTGATCGCATCCGCCCATGGACAACCGCACCACCAGAGTTGCCTTTTAAATAGGAAGTTATGCGATAATAAAATACTTGTAACATACTTTTGACGACACGATTGGCGTAGTGCGCTGGAGCATGATTTCTCACCTTGGCTTGCTACGCTTGGTGTCCCGGCTTCGAGAATTTAAAATTGACTCTGGACTGGGTGTGCTAGGAGACGCCCCTGCTTAATTTCTTGTCTGGTAACTCATAAAACACAAGGATAGTTATCCTTACTTCGAGATCATGACAAGTGGTGTGTTGTATGGCGCATATTTATACTTTTGGTTCGAAAAGTCCTTTGTTTTTTTGATCTTCTAAATATATCATCTTATATTACACAAAATACATGAATCTTATTCATATCACACTACTTTGCGTGTGCTTCCAGCCTTTTAAAGTCTCACGTAACTTCGCATATTTTGCACCGGAGTAGACCCCCTGGACTGAAAGAGCGGAGGAAAGAGACCAGAGTAGGTAACTTGAAGAGGGCACACGTAACCTCACAGTGATCTCTGTTTGTATATGTATATTATTATGTTATTATAGGAACTCTTTAATAAAAAATAACAAATAAAATGCCCGAATTTTAGTAAAATTTTAACTAAGATCATTCAATTTAGGTAACTTTGCCTTATTGCAACGTACTCGTATTACACATACAATAAAAACTGAAATTCACAGAATGTTTGGTGTTTTGATCCATAGGTGGTAAAATATTATTTTTGTTAGACGTTAGTAGGTACATTTAATAAATTGGTTGAATAGTTTTAAAAAAACAAATGTTTGTTTTACACTATTGAGTATGTTTTTTTGAAAACTAATCATTTTAAATCAATATTTCTGGCTAAACGTGCAATTTCGAATAGGTACTCGTAAAAAATGTTATATATCAAAGTTGAATCTAGACTAATATTATAAAGCTATAGAGTTTGTTTCTTTGTTCGTTTGCTTGAACGCGCTAATCTCAAGCACTACTGGTCCGATTTGAAAAATTATTTCAGTGTTAGATAGTCCATTTATCGAAGAATGCTACAGGTTATCTATCATCATTCAACGCAAACGAAGTCGCGGGCAGAAGCTAGTATTTTATATAATTATATTTTCAATTTTGCATTTCTAAAATCAGGGAATAAACACTCAAATATGGGATACGGCCAGATTGCTACCTACTAACTTTGTCATTTCAAAAAAATGCTCTACGACTTTTGCTTCCCATTGTACGTAGTAGACGTTGCGTGTGTGGCTTGCTCCTAGAGTGTGTTGCGCCCTTAACCGTTTAGAACAGTGAGGCCATGATTGACGCGCTGGCGGCCTTATGAGGCCCGTGTCCAGGCGCCCTAATTACGACACTCCATCACGGCGCGTGTGTGAGTGCAGCACAACGCATACTTAGGGACGTCACTTTCAGAGAAAGAAATGAAAGTGTACCGCCGTTTTAATTAAAGTAAAATAAATTAAATTAAATGCTGCACAGATAATTCTTATTTTGAAGTTAAGCATTTAAATCGGGTTTCCGTGGCAAAGACATTGAATCTGAATGTCTTGATGACTTGAATATATAACTTTTCAAAATAGAGAGATACAGCAAATATCACCGTCTGAAAGTTAAGCATGCCATTATTCTCCATTGTGTTCCTGCCGGTAAGCCAGAGCTCGCTGCTTATAGCAGTTCTGAGGTCAGCAGAAGACTAGACATTGTTGTAAGCCTGTTTTGTTTACTGCTATAATAGGCAAAAATAATAAGCGTTTAGGTCATTTATTTCAAATTCCTCTTTTGAACGTTGTGAAGTTTGATAGTTTTTTGTGTATGAGCATTATTGTCATCATTGAGGCCATTGCTTATTTTTATCGCTTTGCAATTAATGTAAATAAATATTAAGGTTATCCCTCACCTGGATCAGTTTCCTCTAATGTAACGTTTCAGATTCGATTTTACTACGAAGACACGATCGGCGTAGTGTGCTGTAGCACGGTTTCTCGCCTTGCTTTCCGTAGTATCCCGGGTTCGATTCCCGGTCGGGTCAATTTAGGAAAGATCTTTTCTGAATTGACTAGGGTCTGGGTGTCGTGGGAGACGCCCCTAGCTTGTTTCCTTGTGTGGTACCTTGTAACCCAGGGATATTGATCCCTACTTCGAGACCATAACAAGAGGTGTATTGTCTGGCGCATATATATATATAAATAAAAATGTCCGCGACACAATACATCTATCTTTTATAAATATGTAGCTATAGGGTATGTTATGTATTAAAAAAATATGTTAATTAAAAGATAGATTTTGAGAATTGCTACTACACAAGCATATCAATCCTTATAATTTAAAGTTATTTAATCATCAAGATCATTTTACGGAGGTATATTTTGTCCTTCACAACATAATAACAGGATTAATAGTGTCTGATATATCGTTAAAAAAAATACGCACGCAAAATTATAAAAATATAAAAGCGAAAGTCACTCATCACGAAATCTCAGATTACAAGTGCTATGAGTTTCATATTTTGCTTGGGGGTTCTTTTTAGGACATAGGCGTTCACTAAGACGGGTTTTTGCGAAATTCGACTTCTAACAGGGTTGTTTTGGTAATAGTTTATTTGTATGAAACTTTGTTACTTCAAGTGCTAGGAGTCTCACATTTTGCATAAGGGTTTTTGTAGGACGTAGGTGCTAATTAAGATAGGATTTTGTGAATAACAAGGATCGTAAGTCGGTATGTCATAAAAATTTAGTTCACACGGGCGAAGCCGCGGGCGGAAAGCTAGTAATAAATAAATAGGGTTCAACCCTAGCGCATCCCTCACAAGAACGCCTGAAGAATGAACGAGTCTGTACATTTTATTAACGGCGCTGTCTTATAATAATTTGTTAATACGCTCTTAGCTGGTTGCTTGCAAATAACTCTACTTAAAAAAATATTTAATTAGTTGACTGACCCGTTTGTGCAATGGCAGCGATCCTGCCTTTAGCGCCGGAGGTCGTGGGTTCGATCCCCACCCATGACAAACATTTATGTAACTAACATTTGTGTTTGTTGTGTGTCTGGGTGTTATTATCTATTTAAGTATGTATTTAGAAATATAAAAATATGTTTATCAGTCTCTGACACCCATAGTACAAGCTCTGCTTAGTTTGGGGTCAGATGAGCTTTGTGTAATTTGTCCTGAATATTCATTTTATTTATTTATTTCAATCGTTGATGCAACGATACGACTAGAATATACGATGTTTCACTAAACTTGGTTTTGTTTTATTTATTTCAATGGTTATGACCACATGGTCATATCCATTAAAATAAATAGCTAGCATAGCTTGAGGGGTTAGAATATTCAGTTTAGGAAAAGTACCTACTTTCCAGTTTTTTTGATATTCAATGTCCGTAATCGTGGTATTACCACGGTGGTAAAAAAGCTCATTGGTTAAAGCGATATTTTTTTTATTTTAACTATCGATGCTTTGTGTTAAGTATACAGTCATGGTTTTGATTCCCGCCATTATCGCTAGTTGCTACTTAAAAAAAATAGTCACTAGAATGACCTAACGACAATACCCAGGATAACTGAACACAAAAAGGAAAAGATCAGACTTAAGGAAGTAACATCTAATAGGCGACCTTAGTCGCAAATATAAAAGCTATGCTAGAGTGGGAAATAGATCTATATACGCGGGCGAAGTCGTTGACAAGAGTTAGATTTTAATGATGTTTAACTCGAATTTACTTAAAATTTAACTGATATTTCAAAGTGAACTTTATTTCAGTTTTTACGTTTAAAGTAATTTAATTTTGAAGTTGCAAACTACTTTGAACAAATTTTATTTGTTTCACTTAACCTAGCACATTAAAAAGGTTTATCAAATAATTTAACTTGTTCAGTTAAGTTCAACCCCGCCGACCCGCAACTTAATTTGAATTTCAAAGTTACCAGAAGCCGAAATATAATTTATAACGTTTCGTAATTACTTCAGTAAACGTTAGAAGATAGCGAAGTTTTTCAATAAAACGAATGCACTTTGTTTTAGCGAAGGTAATCCCGGCAGGGGCTTGGCAAATGTTTGTCGTCGCGGAAATATTGCGAACACGACAAACAGCGGGATTAGAGCGGCCAAATAATGGGAATACGTAGCGGAATTAAAAACATGCTTTCGAATACCATATCGAGGCTTATTTTAAGGAAATGTCAATGCTATTGCTGTTTAAATACCCTAATTCAACGATAAAAATAATGAAAGACATCAACTTGGTCAGGGTATCAGTTATTGATGCGATCGCGCCGTCCACATTTCGCAAAATAGACCAAAAACTAGTTTCTAAAATAACGACACGACAATTATTCACATAATGGCAAAAACGTTACGCAAGTACCTAGTTGACAAGTGGCTGTTTTAATACTATCCAGGAATTTCTAATTCAAAATTGGTACCGTCAATGTATTTCCTCAGAATAGATCAATAAATAAATAATTAAACTTTATAGTTTTGTACACTCTAAATTACATCTTCTACTAAATTATTAAACATCAACATAGTTATTTGAACTATGGTAATTAATCACAATCTTCTAAGCGATGTCAAAAAGGTCACAGGGAAACTACAAATGGATTACACGTGTACATTCCAAGAAAGCTCTGCGACGTTGTTCTGGTTTACAAAACGTCTCCTTGTAATCAGATAAGCGGTTTGCGGCTGCGTGTTTGTTTGTAAGCACGTTGTGTTTTTGTGCCTACTCTACTTGTTGAATTTCCAGTTAGCTTATGTTTTATAACACAGTTTAATTCTCCTGACTGTAGAAGGCAATATGGGAAAGCATTATTACACTTGAGCGTCGTGCCCTGGTTGTTCAGCACCCGCAATCAGATCGTGGATCGTGTGGTCCCGAGTTCAAATCTGGCCGAAATCTTTGTGTTTATTGTTAAATATCCGACTCACTCTCCGGTGATGGAAAACATCGATGAAATCAAATCACCCGGATAGCGGCAGACGACTCACCACCTACCTCGTTGGGTTCTAATACCATTGGTGAAAAGTGGGTACCTATCTGAGTGTTTCGTTCACCATGACGTCACAGTCACTTGCCTCTGACTACCCTGTTTGGGATAAAGTCGTGATGGTATGTATGTTACCCTTTAATTGTAAAAAGTAGTGCTAATGACTGGATAAACATACGACCTCTACTTAGACCTTATTCTACCAGTGTCAGATCACTGACTGATAAAGAAGTACACTGGTTTGTCATTTCAATGTCAAACGTGATTCGTGGGTTTTTAACCATTACACGCCAAAATAAAACTCCATTTAGGTAAGTTATTTCTGAAAAAATAAATGTATTAAGAAGCAATAGCAATTACGCACCAAACCCAATAAAAAACCCATAAGAATATTGAATTGTTTAGAAAACTTAAAGTAATGGAATGTCAGACGTCGTAGACTTTCGTTAAACCTCCGGGCATGAGCTAATTTATATTTGATCTTATCTAGAATTCTTTGCGTTCAAAACATTTCGCATTCCGAATCCAATGTCACGTTTTAAAGATTGGAGCAAACATTCAGTCGAATAATTTATTGCATTCCATTGTGGAACCAGTGAAACAGAAGGCCGGAAATATGAAATTAAGCCTTATCACAATCCCTTAATACCTATATTTCGTTTTAAAATCTTTCATTTCCAGCCAGTCAGCGGCTACCTGGCCCTAACGCATCTTTTAGGCTAGAATAAGTCATAAGGCCCCTGGTCTAGTGAAGTAAAATAAAGTAAATAGCCTATATACTGTCCCACTGCTGGGCAAAGGCCTCCATCATTGAAATCAAGTCATCGCTACAATTGATAGGTATTGGCTTAATCACCAGGCTTGCACCCGCATTTGGTGAGTTAGTAATCACAAACCCGGGCTATGTTCCGAAAAATCCGAAAACACACTTTGCCCGACCTGGGAATTGATCCCGGGATCTCCGGGTTTCGGGCCCAGCTCTGAAAACACTCGGCCACGGAGGCGTCTTGTGAATATTTCGGAAAAATTCTTGTGCCGGTGCTTTCGTCAGCCTAGGGCCACCTGTAGAAACTAAACATCATATTAATCAGTGACTGTTTGAAATACACTAATCTCTCCGGCCCTTACGTACACCAGGATCCCTAAAGCCTCTTTTAGACGTTTTTGAAGTGAGCAAGAAATTATGGACAGCTCTCACCCCGGCTTTATTGGCTTCAACTAACATCACAGAAGCTGGTACTTGTGGCACTAAAACGATTTTTAAAAAAATACCGGAAAAAAAGGTGGATGAATAGTCAAATCTAACAAGAAGACTTTGACATGGCATTTAGCGAAAGGTAGTGGGTTCCAGCAACGCCTATTGTCTTGAACAATTTTGTTTTGTTATTTCATCAAGAAAGTTTCTAGTCACAATCATAATTTAGTAGAAAATATACACGATTAATTTTCAAACATATTGCAGCAAAAAAACCATTCAACCGTCAATAGCCTCACTTAGTTTCCATTTGGTCCTTCTGATTCCCATTCAGGGTTCCTCCTACGGCCCGTACTCCCAAGGACTCGGCCCTCAAGTACTAAGCTTAGAAAATTAACTTTATTGTTGCAGTTAGATTGCGAGGAACCTCTGTCGCAATTCCTGAGAGACGCAGTTGGTCCGTGAGCTGACCTATTTACTGAGATCTGGTGCACTTTTAACTTCTGCATTGGTCATTGACTGATAGTGTTGCGCAACAGTAAACACATTTGATATCTCTGGACGTCTTTATAAATAACCATGTTGTGATCTCCGATGGATTAGAACCTACATAATAGGTATTTAATACTTATACCTCGAAGAATCTTAAGCAATAGTTGGATAGGCTTGTGTGACCAATTTTTCGTTAAAAATTTGTGATCTTTAGACCACTGAGACATGGGAAAACTTATATATTCCAAAGTTTAATGAAATCCCACTTCGGGGAAATTAATATTAATATTGTATTTACTAGAATGAATTCATGTATTGAAGACCTTTGTCGTGGCCTTGAATTTGAGCATACCAGCTGCAGCAAATCAGTATTTTGTATTCTCTGCTTAATTTGCACTGATAGATACTCAGAACGGTGAATGGCTCGCCACGTGCGTCATTGGGTTCAACTAAGCTTGCGATTGTGACGAAACGTGGACTTATGCGTGTTACGTACACAAGGCCGGCAACAGCCAACTGGTCTCTGACTATCCCATTGGGGAAAAAATCGATCTTTAATTATTTTCAATTTATTACAGTCCACTTTATGTAATTTTGGCTCGCTACCGCTCCCGCAAAGATACTTCCAATGCCCGTAACCGCTCGCGCACCCGCGCCCGCTCGCATTCCCGTGCCGCTTGGCGGGCCGCCAGCTACGCCCGAGTGCATTAGGCAGAACACTTACTTGCCTGAACGCGGTCTATTAACCGCTCTATATTTTTCTTTTTCATAATAGAGTTACTCCTTATCTGTATTTCTACAAACTGCTTGCGGTTTTCTTCGTGTGATATTTTATTAACTGGTCACAAAACACGAACAGTTATTTTTTGCTAAAACTTTGTTATTTTGACATCAACGACTTTTAGAGTTATAAAAGAGAAAGTTCTAAAAAGTCAAATAAGGACCTGTTCAAAAGCTCAATTTTTTTCATAGGTCTAAATGCCCGATAGCATTATTTAATATTTGTAGAACCTTTTAATCTGGTTCTAGTTTTATTTATCGAGTTTCATATTAGCAAAAAAATATATATAATTTAAACAGGGGGCAGTTTCAACTAGACCAACACAGTTTATATTTAAAAATTCATCATAAATAAACCTGTTTCAGTGAAATTATTAACTACGGTTAATAATTTCAAGTGAACAAATATCTATTTAAAAAAATAAGTTATTTCAAACATGCAATTAAATAATGTCTGTCTATAATTATCTATGACTCGAACTTTGAAGACAGCACCGTCGACTGACGTCACGAAGCCGATCCAAGTTTGCGCCGAAGCTCTGTAATCCATTCAGCTGTAATATTGATCCTCGCGCGCATAACTTGCGGGTCTTCATCTTGCTAAACTACACCCATGCTCAGATTTACAAGTTTCCTCGCTCCAGTATCAAGTTTTTGTCCCGATATACGAACTTGAGTTTCCCGTCAACGATACGCGTTTAATAAGCTTTGAAGTTGTAATCAAGTTGAGGCTAATCACTAATTAATTCCTCTTCTTTAGTTCATAGGACTTGTCCTGATAGTTCAGAGACAAGAATCGGGTGTATGCTCAGGTTTTTGGGGCGAATGTTGCTTTGCTAATAAAATAGGAATCACGGTCCAAAAACACTTGAAAAAGTCTGCGTTTTCTTTTAGCAGTGGGCTACACCACTATGCTTGTTTGTATATAGACAGCAGAGTACCTTTTTTGGGTAAATCATATTTGCAGGCGCAGTTAGTTTCGGCTAGAGAAACCCCGTAAAGGGGAAGCTCTGGCAGTAAGACGTTCAAATCCTTCAAATGGATCCCCGCGATGGGGATTCCCGGAACCTGAGGTGGGGACCTCACCTCACCGACGAAGTAGCGAGTTTGAGTTTCGCGAGGCTCATGTCAAAATCAGTCCGACAATAGCTTTGCCTTCTTTTTGGAAAGCGAGGTATCCGTAATGATTCATAAACGTAAATTTAAATAAATTTCCTTCCTACTCAGTTGTGAAAAGTGAGTTCATAATCCAAATTATGTGTTCTGTAAGTAAGTTTTTAAAATATCGAAATGTGTTAGCTAATATTAATAACCAAAAAAGCTGTATTGCTAACAATTAAAATACATTGTTTCAGCGCAGGTATTCACTCTATCCCTGGTACGAATTCTGTAACTGCACCGAGTGTGTGCAGTAACGTACGGCTCTGGTAAATTCGCGCCACGGCTCTAATTGCGAAATTCAAATCGCGCTTAACCCGCCGAGTTGATTACGGCGCGGTGTGTTATTCGCCCATTCTGTGGCCGGAGTCGCCTGTCCGCGGCTTTCTTGCGACTTGTAGTTACTGCGTTTTCTTTTAGGCTGACAATAAGCAAAAAGTGCTTATCATATAAATTACTCGTACCTCATATCATTATTACTCAATTATGGTTGTTACAATGCATTACAATATTGTAGTACTTACCTAGGTACTTTATTGTACACTTAAGACCGTCATTTCCTTTGTAGACATGTTTATTGGAGTGTAACAGCACCAGGTATATAGTTTCTTGCCGGAGTCTTCTCGATCGGAAACAACCTCCGAATCGGTGCTAGAGTCACATTATGTTTATTTATGATATTTAATGACATAGTATTTTTTATGTAAGTTTATTTATTTATTTTATTTTATTTATTTATTTATTTATTTATTTTTATTTAGGAAACAAACAATTTTATTCCACCTTAAGATTACTTAAAAAAATAACACTAAAATCAGTTAAGTTTCCACTGATGTTGAACACAAATCATCGAATAACCAACGTTATCAACGCTACGACTCCGAATTAAACAGAAAATGAAAAAAATAAATAACAATAGGAACTTAAAAAGCTCACAAATACACGGTTCATCATAAATTGTTACTCCTTAAGATATTACATACATCGTTCCTGAACTTAGAGGCGCTGACTACTATAGATATCTAAATAACAAAATTTCTTATTAAAGTTATCAGTCGATCTGAACAAAAAGGCGTTGCTTGCATAATTTGTTTTAGTGGATGGCATCCCGAATGCGTAACTGCAGCGAGAACCTGTCCGAGGGCATCTGAATTGTATATTTTCCAACAGAAAAGCGGTATCAACTAGGTTTTTGATAATCTTATACAGAAAAATTTGGTCTCTCTCCGTCTCAGCTTTAAAATTCAGATGTCTTGCCATTTTTTTATTAATTCTCTCAATGCTGTCGATATAAATGTTATATTGCGGGTTCCAAACTGTAGAAGCGTACTCCAGAATAGATCTTACATAGGCATCATACAGAAGCAATAGAGTAGAACAAAGTATGAAATCTCTACCAGTCCTCATCACAAACCCCAGCATACGATAAGCTTTATTTGTGATTTGAGTAACATGTAAATTGAAAGTCAACTTACTATCTAAGTAAACACCCAAGTCTCTCACCTCGGTCACTCTCTTAAGTTTTACGTTATCTAAGTAATAATCATAGAAAATTGGTTTTGGTTTACGGGTAAATGATATAATGTTACATTTTTTTAAATTGAGAGACAGATAGTTGTTATTACAATAAGCATAAAGTTTGTTCAGGTCTTCCTGTAATGTTAGGCAATCGCAAATTGAAGTTATTTTCTTGAATATTTTGATGTCGTCGGCATAAATCAAAACATGGGAGTTTTCAATGACAGAGACTATGTCATTAATAAATATAATAAACAAAAGAGGACCAAGATGCGAGCCCTGAGGTACACCTGAAGTAACTGGAACAAATGAAGAACAGAACCCCTTCACTGTTACAGCCTGACTTCGATTCCTGAGGTAAGCTTCGAGCCACCGCAGTAGGTCACCATGAATACCCACAACACTAAGCTTTTGCAACATCAGCGAGTGCGGGATCTTATCGAAGGCTTTGGAAAAATCTGTATAAATAGCGTCCCCCTGACCACCCTTATCCATTGCGGTTGTTAATCGATGCACATATTCAACAAGATTGGTCTCACATGACTTTTTGCTTATGAAACCGTGCTGTTGTTCCACAATTATGGGCCTCAAAACGGGAAAAATGATATCGTAAATAATCTTTTCAAAAATTTTGGGAATAACACTGATTTTAGAAATAGGCCTATAGTTTTCAATGTTATGTTTATCACCAGACTTAAATACGGGAACCACATGACACTGCTTCCAAGTAACAGGCATTCTACCGGTCGCAAGAGATAAATTGAATAACAGATATAACGGAAAAGCTAGGGAATTATGACACATTTTAAGAAAGAAGGGAGGAATACTATCGGGACCACAGCCTTTTTTCACATCCAGCCTTTTCAAATATTTCTCCACTAATGAAACTGAAATATCAACGGAACCGATCGACACCATGCAGTTTATGTTAGGCGTTTGAGTAGAAACTCGGTTTAGCATTGTATCACTTTCGAAAGTGATACAACAGACAGTTTATTATTAATTAGTATATTTTTGCGATTATTTTTTTATTTAACTTGTCATAAGTACTTTTTATAAGTCTAAATGAATAAAAATATCTTTTTTACAACTTGCTTTCCGCCCGCGGCTTCGCTCGCGTGGACTAATTTTTCTCACACGTTGGGTTACATATCAAAGTTTTCATACGGATCCCTAACCATTATGAAAATGTATATGCTTTACTATGCTTATGTTTTTTTTTAAATTTATGTAGCTTTGTGTAACAATTTTCGACATCGGTTCGGTAGTTTCGGAGATTACCTGCCTCAAACATGCAAACTCACAAACTGACAAACGCTTACCTCTTTATAATATTAGTGTAGATAAATAACATAACACATCGTAGACCTCAAGCTGTCTGTACGTACTTGTGCGAGTTTTTAAAATGTGGTCTTGGTCAACTTCAAAATTATTATTAAATTGATGTTAAGAAGTAAAAGTAAACTTAGTACCTATTTACTAGCATGTTCCATCATTTCCTCATTACTGTACGAAAGGGTACGTCTACTTCTTCCGTAATTGTTAATGTTTATGACATTCAGTATACCTTTGCGAGTAAATATTGTTTACGTGTTCAATGTCTCAAAAAATTACAGAACGTGCAAGGCTTTCATAAACAAAACACATCGTGCCGAATCATGTTCGAACGTCTCGAGAATACGCGTATGTTATAAAACTTCTAAGTACGAGTACTTAAGGGTATTGTATTTTTTCACGATTCTTCTTCTGAATACCACATTGTTAGCTGACTGGCTGAATCTTAAAAGATTATTCAAGTTATTCATAATCAGAAGTAGTTATCCTTGCAGACGATTGTTCTGAATTTTGTCTCATGGAATAAGAATTGTACTTGAAAGTGCTCTTATTGTCACGCTTTATGCTTCAGAAGGAAAAGACTTACCGAGTCTAGGAAATTTGTATAAGTAACGAGTTTTTATTTAGCTGCTTTATGTTGGTTTAACTAAGATTTGTAGATCAAATTAAAAGTTTGGTTTTATTCGCCGCGACGTCGAGTGCTTTGAGTTTTTGCTTTTTAATCTATTGTTTTATGAGCTTCTTATTTTCGTTGGTAATTAATTTAAAATATTTGCTTATCATTTTTTATCTACGTGTAAAAAATAATTTACACGTTGCTCTTGTCTGGCCATTGCACTTTTGGTTTTAATCGCCGCGACGTCGAGTGCTTTGAGTTTTGCTTTTTAATCTATGGTTTTATGGGCTTTTTATTTTTGTTGGTAATTATTACAGAATATTGTCTTATCATTTTTTTCTTTATGTAGAAAATAACTTACACGTTGCTCTTGTCTCACATAGGAAAGAGATTTTGTAATAGTCGATTCTAATAAAAACTTTCTTTTTATTGAACCAAATCTTACAACAAGTCCATTCGACCTTACATTCAATGGAGGTTCTGCAATGAGTATCTACAACGAATTATACAAACTATTTAGCAAAATGACTTCAGAGTCACATGAGGTAATTTCACGAAATAACTTTTTCGGCAACAACTGAGTCAAATATTTATACGAGTTTTCGTGTTCAAATGTAAGCAAGTGTAGTATAAATGAATGCTCTTGTTAATATGTATGTATACATTAGTACATACTTTTGTAGTTAAGTAATTGTACTTAAGCAAAATATTTGTTCCATAATCCTTGAAGATATCGAGCGGGACTGTTGTACCAGCCGAGCTAACAATTTAACTAGTTTCTTCAATGATAATTGTTTCCAAAACAGCTTAAATATTCATCATTACAAATTGCCGGCTCCCGCATGACCAAGTTCTACCGGTGACGAAATTTCAAATAAACTGAGCCAACAATGGACGGCGAGTGCCGATACGAACTATTCGCGCAAATATTTCAAATCCCTCGGTGTAGGCACTTAGGAAACGCGTTTAGCGGGCAGCAGTAATTAACTCCGTGTACGAGTACCACTGGCCCCCCTGGTCACCCTCCCTCTCGTCCCGCATTGCACTGCCCGCATTGTATGCAGGTGTGCTGGACATTTTACGCAGGAAGTGGCAAATATTCAGTCCGCTACACTCGATAATGGGCCTGGCGTTTCTGGCGTTTTATGAATCAGTAATCAGGGTTAGTCGACGTGCTCTGGCGTCCTTTTGCATAAATAACGTCTCCGTTCGCCGAGGAAGTGATAGCTTATTAATGATCTGTAGAGTGAAGGCCTCTGTTATAGAAACTAATTCGTTGCCAAATATCGTTTGGATATTTCAAGAATTCACCAATCGTGACTTTGAAAATCAAATTTGACGGACCTGCCAATGTGGTGACCTGTATACGTTTAGTTTTGCATGCAAAGTTAAACATAAAACTGTTAATCGGTCTATTGAATAACTCGTTATAAAATGGTTTGTTATGTGGCGAAACCACATTACCACTAAAAACAAACATTATACACCACAAACGACACAAAATGTAGTAATGCTATCTGTAGATCTAAGACTCATCAAGTAGTATTTGAGATGTATCGCCGTTAGCTTACCGATTCCATTGGCTGCTCTTTGCAAGCGAGTTCGCAAACACCGAACCCGAGGCTCAAGGAGCGCGCTATTTGCGATGGGAGCGAGCGAGCGAGCGGAGTAGACCGAATCAATTTTAAAACGACTTTCTGAGCACTTACAGACTTTCAGTTTCGATATGAAAACACTTCGTGTAAAAACATTTCTTTTCTAATCACCAAAAGGGGCCAAGATAAAGCGTGTAAGCAAAACTCCAAAATTAAAATACCGTTTGGATTATCAGTATTAAGGCGAATGAAACCGTTTGCATTGGAATTTAGGCTTAGTTTTGGGTGCGTAGTCTGAACGGTGGGTGTTTGCTCGCTTCGACGGTGCGGCCAAATATCACCGTCCTTGATAACTCTCGTCCAATACGAAACTGAGCCATCTGTTCACTTGGTACCAATTACAAAATAATAAACATTCTTACTCCAGTTCGGAACATTTGTCCTCCTTGTTTCAATCCAGGCCAGATTCCCTAATTTAGTCCATTATCAAAGTCGCTAACTCTCTGATGATTAATGTCCTATACAAACCCAAAATACCTACGGTGGGAATTAACCGCTTCTGGATCTAACATCTATTGCAAAGTGTTAGTCAAAAGGGCGTTGCCTTCACTTAACGACGACTGCCACTTTACTGTAAATTAAAAACAATCTTTGAACCTAGTGATAAATCATACTTTTCAAATATTTTTGGTATACATTTTACAAATATTGGAAAGTATGATTAATTACTGGATTTAAAGATTATTTTTAGATGAAAAATGACTAACTTAATGAGGTGAGGTCTAAAAACAGACGATAAGTTCTGCAGATGCAAAAACATTTGTATATTACTAACTAGTTGATGTTCTTTAAATGAAAGCTGGAATGTGCCACTTTAAAAATTTCTCTTACAAATAACAATCTTAGATAAAGATATTCATGACCAAAACCGTCTGAAATTGGATCAATAATTTGAAACGGAACGAGAATAAACTTGATTACAAAAAGAAACGCTAGCGACAATCTTTCCCTACACCCCGGATTGATTAGGAAACGAGATATTAACGATTCGGTTTCCGAAAGAAACCCGCTCGGAAATTAAAAGGGGAACAGAGGGCCCCGGGGCCCCGGGGCTTAATTCGGGACACCTTTTGCACCTCCGCTTTGATTACAGCGTGTTTTCCGATTGTTTTTCTCGTTAGTTCATCTATTCAGGGGAATTCGACTGGATTTATTAACAGTATGCAAGAGGATCAAAAGATAATTGCAATCTTGGTTTCAAAAAATATCGTATGACTGTAGTACCAGAAGTTAAATATAAGATAAGATGAGATAATTATTTATTTGCTTAAACATGGTAATATAGAGATTGCAATTTTGGTTAAGTCCTTGTTGACTTGTTCTCATGCAAATTCTTGTGAGACATGCTAATTGACTATAACCTTTTTTATCACAACATGGAGCAAAACCTTCGACTCCAACTTATCTCCCCTAGTTGGTACATCAAAGTGTTGTAAAAATACGTAACACACTTTAATAACTGATATCAGTATAAGTTTCAAACTGCTTTTCTGCTCAGGTTTAGTAATGCACTGGCATTACTAAAACACTGTATGACTCAGTTGCAATTCCAACTGAATTTGTAACAAAGTACAAAAATACATTGTAAAAAACTTTTTTTAAAACAAGTAACTGAGTTTCTTCCGCCGGGTCTTCTTAGTCAAGCAACACTCTTCCGACTCTAGTGGTAGATTCGCATTAAAAAAAATCATTCATTTTGGACCAGGATCCATAGTATTAGTAACAAATAACTTATCAACTATGTTAGTAACAGAAAAAAAATTATAAAGATATATTTATTTACGTAAACATGTGGGCTAATACATATAGATGCATTTAGATGTTTTATGATCTTATGTAGCAACATGTTTTGCCGCTATTGGCGTGTAAAAATTAGGTGAAACATTAATTATACAGTAAATTTCAAATAACAAAATTATATTGGACGTTATTAATAATCCTTAACAAAATTACATATCTTAGCGCATGCACTAGTGTCAAAAGTATCTATACATAAAAAAGGTCAAATAAATAAATAAAAGTTAAAATGTATCATTCAAGAAGTCAGTAATATTATAGTAGCATTTTTCTATTATTAATTTCTTAAATCTAATTCTATTCAAATGAATGTTGAGCAATTTAAATGTCTTAGGAATTTCATTATAAATTTTCGGGGCCATGCACACTACGCTTTTTTGCAATTATAGACTCGTAGTTTTAGAAGAGTGCATGCAGAGCCTGTCCTCCCGTCGATTTCGTACGACTTTATCGGATAGGCGGGAAAATAAGTGGGGGTTACTCCTTACAAATATGGCAATCTCCATTATGTAGAGAGACGGAAGTGTCATAATTCTGTGCTTTTTAAACATTGGTCTACAACTGTCTGTCATTTTGAGCCCAAACATAGCTCGAATACAGCGTTTTTGGCACTTGAAAGCTGTATCTTTATTGGTTTAGTTTCCCCAAAATATAACGCCATATCTAAACACAGACTCTACTAGGCCATAATATGCAGTGAGTAATGCGTCTGTACTGACTGTGTTGGCGAGTTTCAATAAGGCGAAAGCCAGAAAACTAGCCTTTTTACTCAGTTCATCTATATGGTTTTTCCAGTTTAGTCTTTTGTCAATCAATAGACCAAGAAATTTAGAAATTTCGATTTTAATAATTTAGACATAGAAATAAGACACTACCATCCCGCATATCGATTGTACGTCATAGCAGTGTCCTTAGTTAGGTGGACGCGAGTCCAGTACTGCATTATTGCACTGTTCACATCTAACCTCCCTGCAACTGTCTTCAGGAGGCTGTTGGAGCTGCCTCGCACTCGCTATAACAGGAACGCTATACGCTTTCTGATGATAGCAGAAAAGCTATCAACCTCAGCCGTGGCTAGCATTCCTGAAGCACTGCAGTAGCGTGGAAGGCCCAACAGCACCCTGTAGGCATTGTCATATTGGGTACGCAGGGCCTTGTATGTTCCCTGCGTGTAATTCATCCACTGGCCGCACGTGTACAGAGAGTGACAATACACCTAAAAAAGTGTGATTTTGGCTTGTTTAGAACAAGGTGCAAACCTGTGGAAAAGTATATTAGCTCGAATGCACAGGGCCCTGCGCTCCCGTTCCAAATTCTATTTAATATATTCATACTATTATTTGTAAATTTATATTTACTAGTTAATTAGATTAGACTATTCGAAAGTAATTAAATTATATGTTGTCTATTGGAATAAAACAATTTTTGACATTGACTTACTTTCTGTCAGCCGTTGCGCTATCTGGCCAAAAGAGACCTTTAATAATTATTATTCAAATACTATTATTAATCTCAATGCAGTCCAAATGAAAGCGATGTGAATTATGGGTGGAGTTACATAATGATAAAATCATCAGAAATAGCATAAAAGGTATTGTTGTGGTGTAAAGAAAGGTTACCGAAACTGAGTATCAGCCGAAATTACATGAAACTGTAGCTAGGTAGAGTGAGGTCTAGACAAACGTTCTTTTGACATTTGAGGAGCATGTATACTTTTATGGAAAATGTATGTCTTATAATCAAATTGAATGAATTTTTGACATTGTAAATTAAATTAAATTTGAATTTATTTTTGACATGGATTTATCATTTATATTAACGTATTGTTATAGTAGTTTTTTCATCATTGTTTTACTAACAACTCTGGATCTACCTATGATATCTGTTTTTTTTATAGATCCCATCAAACTTTCACTCTAAAGTTTTCCCAAAACGCATTTCGAATTACCCCTATGAAAATTAGGTATTGCGTATTATTATCTGAAACAACTTCAGAGTGAACTTGAAATTCGACGCGAACTATATAAAGTCGTCATCAAAATAAAAATAACGCAGGATATGACAATCAAGTGGAATGACGTGATTTGCCTACCTCATAGTGAGAAATGCTAATGCAATGGTATGTTACAAATAGAATAATAAACCCAGCATTATAATTCACTCCATTACCTAGGTGCAAGAGTGAAACCTACATAAACTATATAGTTAAGTGATATTCATCAACTACCGTCAATAATTTCTCACTAATAAAGACAGGTGATATAGAAGGGACATAATTTGGCGGGGTGTCGCCAGGTGGCTAATAATTGGCTAATGGGTATTTAGTGGCCATAGGGGGAGGGGGTAGAGAGAGCTTTGTAATTTATAGGGGCATTAAATAATCGCTTCAACCCGAAACGGTTTTGATACTTCGGGCCTCAAAAAGGGTTAAAAGGGATACTATACGTCAAGAAACAAGACTGGCTTTTCAGTGCAATGGTTAATAATTATCTGCGCCAAGTAGGGGCTTAAATTTTACTATTGTATGTTTTGCCTACTGACTGCCAGATGAAAAGTAACTTTACACTTTCACTCTTTACAACAGTACCGCCCTTAGTCTGTTAACTGTTCTGTTGTTGCTCATGAAAGAGATGTCAAAGACTAAAGAGAGATTTAGCTCAAAGTTGAGCTCCCTTCAAACTAAAAGCTATCCCGTAACATTTCAATAGAAATGAATGTCAGTAGATATGAAAGTCGCTTACTTATACGAGTTGAGTGACGAATCAGAAATCAGGCGTCTGATTACTATTTTAATTAAATCTCTACCAGAATCCAATGTTATGCTACGCTCAAGAACATTCACGTAGCGGTTCTCGTAGTTGCAGTAGAATATGAACCGTAGTTCGTAGCGAGTGTGTCGCTCGTAGCAACTAAATCAAGAATTTGGCTACGAATAATCGGAAACGTCTCCATTCCACGGGCCATTGAACTTCTATAAGTATTACCTATATACCTATCAGGTAGATACTTATAGAATATCGTATATATACGTAGATATACGTTATACGTATATCTGTGAGGCTTTCATTGTTTGGTAGTATGTGATCGATGGCCCTCCCACTGTAAAAAGTAACTGTTTAGGCCTGTATTGGCGCCTCTAAAGCAACTTCAAGTGTTCAACATCTTGCTGACCCTCTATTTCACTATTATATAACGATTATTATAATTATAACGATGTTGTAACTTTTCATGATCGTCAGATTAATCGTGCTATGAGCGTTTTTTTTTATTTATTTAACAATGCCTGAAAAATTCAACCTGATCCTAGGACTCAAGCAGGACGTCTTCCGCAATCCGGGTGGCTGCTCTTCCAATTGAGTCCTATGATCAGGTCGATTTTTTCTAGTTTCAATCTTTTTCGTGATATGTTTTTAATTTAAGATTCCTACATAAGAGTTACTAAGTTTCCACATGCTTCATTTCTTAATTTTCTTTTCACAAAACCTGCAGTAATACAGTGCAGTGTGTCGCGGCGTTAGCACAGTTGCACGCTGGCCGCCCGCCAGTCACCAGCTGGCCTGTACGTGCCGGCGACGCTGATGCAATCGATACTGCTCCTTGCTCGGCTATAGACAGGCTTCGAAAGGATTCACGAGGGATTTGTGCTGGGTGATTTAGGTTGTAAGGCTGATGGTATGAGCTTTAACTTGATATTGCATAAGGTGTTTGTGGTTCAAAAACGTCGTTCATGGCCTAGGCATTTAGGCCCTGTCCCGGCACGGTACTAGGTCTTATATTTGCTTGTTTATTTTTATGGTAATCATCAAAACAAACCTTAAGCAACCCGGGTAACCGCAGAAAGTTTGTCACCACGCGGCCACGTTGGGTTCTCATATTCTTGGAAAAATGGAGATTCCTAAACTAAGACGCCCTAAAGGAACACTTACCATTTACTAGAACAGCAATCGTCTACTTGTCTCTGAATAACCCATTTAGGATATAACCACCGTATGTGATGCTATTTTTAGTGACTCTTGGTTTTAAATCAAATCAAAAATAGTTTATTAAATTGTATATGTGTCACCATATGATTGTGAACACCGTTGGTTTGTAATCTATCTCGCGAAAGTTAGATTCCAGCTCACAATTTTTCAGTTTGCTATTATAGATAGATTGTAAACTATCTAAAAATTATGCGTTAAATTGTAAATGGTTTGGTAAAGTTCACAACTTTTTGATAGTTTCTAATCTCGCGAGATAATTTATAACGAAACGGTGACATATGCACAATAAATCTGTCTTTCTGATATGCCCAAATGGATGTATTTTGTCATACCAAACAAACAATAAATTCTCTTAACACATTAGCTATGAAGTTCTTTATCTCTCTTGCTAGTGCTTGACTGAGTTTCGGCAAGGTAATGATTGTCGTCCGATTCATAAGGTACATTTAAAAGCAGCGCGCTATCCCCTCAAATGCAGATAAGCCGATTATTTTTTTATGTACAAATCATGTTAACCCTATATTACTCTATCGATGTTGTACCGGGAACCGTCGCATAGTGCATGTCTTCGTTATATTGCAAACTTTATCTCCTTGCGATGATAAACTCTAGAGCGCAGCGAGCAATGGACTGGCAACTAAATGATATTATTTACTCCGGCAGCGTGCTTGGCACAGGCCGCGCGATAAAGCATCGCCTGCTTGCGAAACGCTCGCGAAATTATATTTTCGATAAGTCAGTCCTGTTTATTTCCTGCGAGAACACTGAAGAGTTGAATTTGTTTATAATGAAACCAGCTGTCAGAGTCATTTGTTTTGACTAGCTCGCTAAAGATACCTATAGATTTAAATATATAATTATGTCCAGTACTTGACACGGAATGGACAATAGGCAAACGAACCTTCAACGCTTTAGGTGAATCGATATTTTAACAAGTATTAACGTGATTGACTGGCCTGTTGGTGCAACGGTAGATATCTTGCTTTTATCTTCGAAGAGGGGCGTTATTATCTACCTAAAAGTATGCATTTAGAAATATTCAAGGATGTTGACCAGTCTCTGACACATAACTACGAGCTCTGCTTAGTTTGGGGTCTGACGATCTTGCTGTCAAATTCCAGATATTTATTAATTTATTATTTAATGCAATATAACTACTACACATCACAACATACTTTATGCTCTCGACTTTAATCCCAAAAAATAGTCATAGGCTAGTTGACTGTTGTAACAAATGAGACACTCAGAAAGCCTACCTTCGACTTGTTTGCTTTAATAAGTTCTCACTGGCGTGTGAGTTTTTCTAAATTATAAACACAGCGGAACTCACCTGTACGTCTACTACGAGTTGTCATTTTGAAGGACATCGCTCGTTCCCCATACATATATTGAATGCCCCAGGAACGCACAGCAATGAGAAAATACCAGTTGTGTTCGGAATCATTCACAAATTCTCATCAGGCACTTGTTGAAACACGGACAACTTGAGGAACCGTGGCCTACTACAGAATGTATTCGATTTTGAGGTTATACTTAATCGTGAACGATGTACACTTTTTATCATGTTCTGATAGATATATTGTTTACCTCTATGCAAGCACTTAAGTGATATGAATTCAATGAACATAAAATACAATAATTTATTACCACTTCAAATCGAAAAATCATGAATGCTCATATTCATTTTGTTATTAGAGTGTTGGCAGTTGACAGTTGGCACTATAATACATTTACTAATGAAATAACAAAAACCAAGAGTTAGGAATTTAAGTTCTTAAATGCTTGAGACGAAACACAATTCTGGCGCGATCCAAAGGAGTATAACTCTTTCTGTTGGTACTACTTGAAACTAATTTGTTATCACTTGACAAACCGCCGACCAATCATATCCACCACCAACCACTTTTTATTTTTCGTTTCTTGCCACAAAATGTCTGTTTACTATGAATAACTGCTAATAAAATAAAAAAAACCGACCAAGTGCGAGTCGGACTCGCGCACTAAGGGTTCCGTACAAACCTGTAGGTATATTTATTAAAAATATGTATAATATATGAATCAACTAAACATTTTTGCAATTTTTCCTTTATCTGTGCTATGAGACGTTGCTTCGTACCAAATTTCAAGATTCTGGGTTCACGGGAAGTACCCTGTAGGTTTTGATTCCCTTGCAAGTGTCAAAAATTTGCAGAAATTTGCGGCTTTATGCCGGCTGTATCTTTTGATTGCGTTGGCTTAGAAGTTTTTTCACAGCTTCAAGGGACAATAGACTTGAGTATTTGATCTAAATTCCAGCTCGATAACTTCACGTATTCCTAAAAAAGGGGCTTGACAGACATACAAACGGACGGATGGATGGACAGACATTATAGTAATCCCATTAGGGTTCCGTTTTTCCTTTCAAGGTACGGAACCCTAAAAATAGAAGAATTATAATGAAGGAAACTCGTTTGTGCATGCTAGGGCAGATTTTGACAGTGTCCTTTACGTTATCATCCGTATTCGACATTGTCATGTCATGATAATCCCAATACATTTTTTTTAACGCGTAATTTGAAACGTAAATTTAAAGTGGCTACTCGTGGTAAACATACTGGTCATGACTTAACCTGAAAATCAACGGTTTCTGAGCTTAGGTGATAAACTACCTACTCGCAACATTCCTCAAGCTAGTAATAGTCTGGCACAACTGTACTCTTTCCCGGTGGTATACGTATTTAACATCAAATCTCTTGCAAAAAAGCATTCGCGCACGGTTTTATAGTTCTCTCCATTTTCACCAAAAATATTTATTTACAGCTGCTGACAGAATTGTATTTATTACGCCTGTATTTTATTCCATTCGAACAACATGTGGGTGTAAAACCCTAATTATTAGTAATATTTCAGCTTCAAATTTATATGCAATACCTGCGTTGGCTTTATAATTTTACCATTGAAATGCGTTTATTAACCAAATAAATATCCTGATTATTAATTCATTTGTTCAAAATTAAAAACAGCTGAGGCTCAACCGCAATTTTTATTAAAAATCTTACAGTTAAACGTAAAATAAATTTTATCATTTATCAATAAAAACCAGGACATACATACATACGCATGATGATCATTTGTGTTTGTACTGTGTCTGGATGTTATTATCTACGAGTATATAACTTAAAGTACTTATTTATAAACTGATAGTACAAATTTTGCTAAGATTGGGGTGAGATAATCTTGGTGTAAAATGTCCCAGATATTTTTCTATTTATGGAGGCAACAGAAAAGATAATTACTTCAAGTAATAACAATTGACGCGTACACTTCTCGTATTATGTCCTTCAAACTTTAGACCCTCGTTTCCTTCCTCGTCGATATTAAACCGGTGCGTTGCCACGACACATTAACTGTCAAACGCGTCGGCGGGCAAAACTGTCAGAGAAGTGTCAAACTCGTCATGTTCGACGCCAGGGAACGCGTTATCTACCCATTGACAGCTATTATCATCAATTATCATGCCGGAGCTGTCAACCCTACCGTATCTGGATCAAAAATGATCCCTCAAATCGGCTATCAATTTACTCTTGTTGGAAGTTAATGGGGAAGTTGTTGCTTGTTTGCTGTGCATCTTATACAAATATAAGTATGATTTGAACATGAAACTTAAGTTAAAGTAACATATAACTTGAATGTCTGAGTATCTGGGTTATACTAAGTACTCTCATGACCGCCACGGCACTGTCCAAAATTACAAAATCTTTCGCGAATACTTTTATACTTACGAGTACTTATTTAAAAGAATTTATCTTGGATATATGGAAATATATTTATCGTTATTCATTCTTAGTGTCAAAAGGAGTGAAATTGGGTCGAAGTTAAAAAAATTTAGAAAACACCACTCTAAAAAGTAACACGTAATAGCTCTTACGAAGAACACGTAAAGTCAAATAAAACCTAAAAAAACATTTCCCGTGTAGTTCCTGCGGTTGACGTAACCTGACCTTTAATACCTTTGTTTACGATACCGAACATGAAAAGATCCGTCCGAGCGGAAATATTTATTTGGACAGTATCGTCCGAAAGTTGTCGAAGAGCGAAAAACGTCTGAAAAAAAAACGCTTTGTCGTCGGAAAATCTATCAGAATGGCGTCCTAGCAAACAATGAGGCAGCGGAAAAATACGCTGCGAGTTGTATGTACACAAGCAAAGATATTCTCAAATACTACCTAATGTTATGGGACTCTTATTAATAGTTATTAGTTGTCCAGCAGTTTTCTTTAAGATTTCGCTTAACTTTTCATCTAAATTTAAATTATTAAACGACCATCACCACACCCCTTGGTTCACGTGTTCATAGTCTGCAGTAACCGCTGATCATCAGGAGATCCATACGGTTGTTGGCCAGGGACGTTGTATAAAAAAAAATGCTGTAATTTTTTCGACTAAACAAGGTGTGAAAGTAAAATCTTTACTATGCGTACCATTCATTACTGACTAATATGTATGTAGAAAAAAATAATTTGTTTAGTATCTCGAAGCAGAACTTCATTGATGACCGAATCGATTAGCCCGTTTTTGAAGTTGCAGACTAGATCAAACTACGTAGCATAATTCGCCCTTTACTGGTTTAAACTTATTTGTGCCCATGGAAACAAATAAATCCGGCTAAAGCATAAGCGTACAAGTAGGCTTCAATAATTAATTACAAATCCGTTGTGAAACGTCGACTCTGCTTGTCCTTCAGCCATTTTGATGCCTAGATTACCCTTTTGAAAACAGTCGTCATTAAAAGCACTTCTAACTTCAGCTTACACTAGTCATTAGTAGTTTGGTAGCCCTCCGCTTACCCGTTTGAGTTTCATGTTTTAGAGACACGAAGATGTGAAACTGAATAGATAACGCTCGTCTTTCTATTGGCATGAAAAGCAAGCCTCTATTTATACGCATACAGAGCGGTTTCAGACTAGCCTATTAAAATCATAATCTTTATTGCTTCAAATCAACTATAAAAGTTAGTATGATACAGATAATGTCCATAACATGAGCCCTGCTAGCGCACTGCAATATACCTAAAACAATAAAATTATTAAAACCTAAAATCAAATTAAATTATCAAAAAAACACATACAATTATTGAAAACATCAAATGAATAGAGCATAAAATTATAACACATTGCATAATTAAAACATAAACATTATCAAAACATAACATATTATTATACCTATATATATAATATATATATATATATATCTATATATATATAATACCGCAGATACCTATTAATTTTCATAATCACTATAGTCTTACATACATTAATATACGCGCGTTTAAGGTAGTTTTTATAATAGCGCGCCTTTTGCCACACACGTAATTCGTTAAAGCGTTGACGCGCTTGTTAGCTCGTCTAAACGCAAGTCGCTTACTGATACCACTACCTGTCCGAGCGAACACTGCGCAATAAGGTCATATAAGCACGTTCATTTTGAAGCGCGTAATAAAGCGCTCGTTTGATCACTCTTATTGTAACATCCCAATAGTATTTTGGTGCTAGGAGTCTGCCATTATTTAATGGATTTCAATTCAGTTCTTGAAAGAAGAGGGTTTAATGTGACTGTACTAGATTCAGACATCATTGGTCTTAATGAGCGGATACTAAATAAAACAGCATCAATAAAGGTGAAATGCACTCCCTTAAACACGCGAAGTTTATACACTAGCATCATGTTTTTCAATTCCTGTCTGTGTGAGACACTCACACGAGAGATTTGGTAGAATTTTCCGCCGAAAGCTCCGGCGGGGAGTTGCAAAGGGCGCTCTTGTAGGGTACAGTTACGCAAATTGAATCGTAGCCAAGGAACGAGGTTTGCAGAGCATAATACCAGTTCGAATGGTACTAAGCACTGACAGGTCGAAGTATCTAAATATCTGGAATTGCGGAAGTAGAAGTCCCATTTATTTTTAACAGAATCACTGAATTAAAATTATCTAAGTACTAGCTTTTGCTCGCGACTTTTCTTCCACAACGTGGAGGGTTGGTATCCTAACCTCAGTAATTAAATTTCTATTGGAGATATAAGCAGCTAACCATACAGGGCACATCCTCTACATTTTGGAACTTTTCATTCGTTCCATTTTTCACAACATGCCAACAACCAATGAAAATCATTTCAAATCACTAATAAATGTTATTTCAGACAGATGTCGAAGGTTTAAAGAAGCTAGCGTAAGGCAAACCCAAAAAGTTTTAGAAACGTCGCCAAAGCGCAAAGGAGGCGCCCCAAAGTGCTGCCCGGATCTTGGCTTGGGGCGTTGTAACAAAATAACTTATTCTATCATGAGAATATGAGTATAACATTTTTACTATCGGCTATAATACACAATACTAAAAGAAATTGAATCCACAGACAAAGCTTGTTGCCTATCGCATCGGCAGTAAAAAGTTCGTCTGTCTCGGGCTTTGCAAGGAGCGCGCTGAGCGTGCAAATGTTTGATCTTCAGAGTGCTCGATAAACAAAAAGTACTCCTCCTGGTGCAGCTGCAATGACTCGGGATTAGCCTGTTAGAGGAGGTGCTCTTTCTGATGCATTCTTTATACTTTCTTCTCCAAAGTGTGGGGCGACAGCTGGAGTGGTTACACGATTGTTAACCTTACAAACGTAAGTTGACTTTTATTTGCTTTAAATTAATTTATTAAAATCTGCATATTATAAATATAGCAAAAACATTTCTTTAAAACGATTTACTGATCAGAATCCTCAGCTTATTGTGAAATAAAGCATTCAGTTTCTTATTTAAAAACTTAGTTACGAGCATAGAAAAAGAGTTAAGAAAATTATTGTATCCAATGTTATTGAATAAAACTTGATTTAACCAGCAGCTGATTTAATAAGGACTGTTTATGATGATGACATACTCACTCTGTATTTTTTGTATAGTGAGATATACAAAAAATACACAAGATGAGACAAGAGTGAATAGTAAAAAAAAACATCTGATATGTCAAAAAAGTATAATACTCGTAATAGACGTAATTATTAGATAGGATTCGATTTGAAATCAGAAAAATGAGTGTTTTGTTTGTTTTATTCTACTGACCTATTTGTAATATAATTGACCTAAATCTACCAGATTAATTGGTCTAAATAACGTTCGTTTTGGTCCTTTGGCGAAAAGCTACTATTTACAATTTGATTTACACTAAGTTTGATTTTAAAAAAGCAGCTCAATGTTTAAGATTCCTAAACAGTTATTCGACACTGCAACAACAAGGAGGCTTGGCTTCGCAAATATTTGATCTGCAAAGTGCAAGCTAAATAAAGGTCACTCTTTTAAAGTGCAGTTGCAACGGATTAGCTTGTTACGCCCGCGTGGTCTGATGCCGCTAAACCTTTGAAACCTATAACGGGAAATTTCCGTTATTGTGGGCTTAAGCTTTATATAAATGTCATCAAATGTCAAAGTAGAAATTTAATTAATAAAAGCTGTGTGGAATTTACTCCGGTTTTTTCCAACGCCAGCTTTTGTATATATACATGGTTTCGTAATCATTGCACGGATGACAAAGTCAAAGACATAGTTTCTTTTCATAAGCCATCGTTTCTCAACTATCGTCATTACATCATTACCAGAAACATTCAACAAGTGGTAAGAGCTGACTGTGTTTAGAATCCATTAAAAAATTTAAAAACTTCTACAGTTTCAATGGTTCAGCAAACAATCATTTATGTTCTTTTGTTTGACAACCTACTGACAGGAGTAATAGGAGGTACAAGCCTTTTTGAACTAAAGCATCTGTCTATAGTAAGTTTGTTATGGAATTGTATTTTAATAATCAGAGAGCGTTGTGGTGTGAAAGAGGATGTTGTCACGAAAATTAAGATGGGAATGCTAAAGATGGTTTGGCCATATGGATAGGATGGATAAAAGGCGATTAACGAAACAAATTCACAAGGTGAGGGTGGATGGAGCTGTTGGAAGGGGAAGGCCGTCTAGGTGGTACTTAGGACAAGTCCAAGACGTGCTCAGAAAAGGTCAGGTCAGGAGTACCTATAATCGACGAGCATGTATGAAAGGATTAATGAGAGTGGAAGAGGTGTGTCAAGACCGTAGCAAGTGGAAAGATGTGGTCTCTGCCTACCCTGTTTGGAAAAAATTGTGATGGTATGTATGTATATATTTGAATGCATTTAGGTGTAAGGTGGATAACGCGCTTGCACATCTCGACAAACTACTATTGCCGATTAGTTCCGATTATAGCTTTCGTTTTTTTTCCATACTTTTTCAACCTTTTATCATTGAGCAATTTGTCCTCAATTTTAATCACCGTTGATAAGAATTCAACTGGTACTGAATAATAAAAGTGGGAATGGGAATTCATAGCAGATTTGAGTGCGCATATCGATCATATACTTCAGGGAGTCCGGAGAGGTCGAGCGCGGAACAAGATAACGGGCGAGTCGGGCCGCCCGACTTTTTGTTCGGCCTTCATAAAACATTTCACGGCTTTTGCATAATTCTAGCTGTGATGGTACAAGATGAGAGCGATTAGAGACTTGAAATTGAAAAACAAAAAAAATTAAAGCAATTAAAGTTATAAGTTCAGCAAAAAACCCCGAAATGTACAACATGACAGATTTTTTTTTAATAAATTGACAAAACGATGTTACATTATGTCAAGAATGGCGAGAAGTTCAATCATTTGATTGTGATTTTTAATAGGCTCAATCATTGTATTATTTGACTGTTTCAAATATGCGTGAGCCAGTGTCATAAGCATCTGCTAAAAATAACTAATTAACTTTAGAATTAACATGAATTTAAAATTACGATTCTCACAGTATAGAGTAAAACTAAATATTGCTTACGACCAGCATCAATGTATTAAACACAAACACAGTTAAAGAAGATAACTGGTTCAATAGTTCCACTAATGGCTTTCTTCTTACATGTATTTGACTGTTAAAATCGGTTTTGTAAGCTAAATAATTGCGTATTCTTACACAATAACAATTGTTATTGTAGGAGTCGGTGTCAGCCAAGGACACACAACAATATACCATTTTTTTTACATCTCACGTTTAAGTATGTATGTAGGTACTCGTAGTTATAAACATACATTGGCTGACACCGACTTCAACAAAAACAATAATTGTACATACCTAACATTATATTATCGTATAAGTTTAAGATGATTAAGCAATATTTTTTTTACTTGTTAAGTGCAAATTCATTTGTTTCGGAATAGTTTTTTTTTAAGTGGTTTTATTTAAGTTAATGTTTATTTCTTGATTTTTAGTGAATCGGTTCTTGTTAATTTTATACATCGAAAAAGTATCGTTTATTTGCTCCTAAGAATTAAAGAGTTCCGTTTTTTGGTCATGGATCCCATAATCAGATCCTAACCAAACTCTCATGAACCAGCCTCAAAGTATATCATCGAATCATCGAAATCGGTCGGCGTGATATCAATGAGTTGTTCATCATTCGTGAGAACTATACTAAATTAAAATGGGGCAGGCACAGGCAGCACCAGCTTTCAAATTAAAAAAGAATTATCAGAATCGGTTCACCCTGCCGAAAGTTCTGAGGTAACAAACATAAAAAAAACATACAGTCGAATTGACAACCTTCTTCTTTGTTTGAAGTCAGTGAAAAAGTATGTTATGCCTGCCTTTTCTTGAGAACAAATAATGTTACTTATTATTTATTGTTTTCAAGAAAAGGCAGGCATTATTGGTTTGCATGATTTATTGGATTTATGCATGGGACTCCATATGTATTCATTACTGAATCGTAAAAACCACTTGCATATAAATTGATGGTCGGCTAAGTAAGCAGGCCACCTGCCACGTTGAGTCTAAAGGGCAGCCTAGGCATATCATTGACCACGACGATAAACAGCTCAGTTCTAACTTCAAAACCTTATCGTAAACTAGGTCATAATCATGAGCGCACATACGATGAACTGCGCCGCCCGTAGCTTGGACCACGCGCCAGCCACAGGGCGGCGTCACTGAAGAGTTGTGACTCAGTAAATTATTTATGCGTCTATTTCCCAGTTCACTTTTATTTGCATTACGAAAGGAATTCTGAGAAACGTTTTGGGTGTCAGAGAGATGGCTTATCACGACCCGGACCGTGATAATGGCGGCCTGTTTTACGCGCTCTCTCGTATTTCATTTTTTATGAAGATCCAGGCCGTTTGTTTACTTTACTTTAGTTCGGAATTCAATGAATAGAAAGTAATGAATAAATTTTGAATATTTACTGTTTGGTTTATTTTTAGCTCGGTTCAGAAATAAAAAAATAAAGGTTTTTAAAATGCGGTCGTCCGTAGCTTAATGTAATATTTCCTTGTGCTGTTTAGTTTTTTACTAGCTGTCCGTCAGCGGCTTCGCCCGCGTAGACTGTCTTTCTCAACAAAATATAGCCTAAATTAAAAAAAAAACTTAGCTGATAATGTAACTTTATGTTATTGTTGAAAGAATTTTTAAAATCGGTCCAATAGTTTCAGAGCCTATTCAATACAAACGAACAAACAATAAAAAACAAACAAATATTTCCTTTTTATAATATTGGTGTAGATTCGCTTTGAGCAGTGCAACAAAAAATATCCAATCTCTTTGGCTTTCCCATACGACACACATTCCGTTTTTATCGATTCTGGTTTCGAATTTAAGTGCACCTATGTGGTAGCTGAGTTTTTAGTATTCATAAACCTTGTGATAGTTATCTAAATATAACAGTCAAGGTTATCATCAAGTTTACTTTCAAAAATACTTTGAAACTACTTTAGCCAAATAAAACATGAATAATCGTTGCATTATAGGAAATTGCAAATTATTACTGCAGGCCGAATGACGGTCCACTGATAACCGGTTGCAGCCGTGTAACCGGTGGCAACCGGTTATGACCGGTAATTTAATAGCGGCTGCAGAGACGCGTGCGCTGCAACCGCAGCGTTCCGGCGTTCGCGGGTCGTAGTCCGATTATATCAGTAGAACCATGAAAATTTATACTCAGTAGTCGATTCAAGGTACGTGAAATTAACGACAGCTTGCAGTTAAAAGTGTGTAATTCAATCAATAGTAACACGGCTAGTCAAGAGTAACACGCTACTTTCGATAAGTCCGAATCGGATAATGTACTAGAATAACATTAGCACTCGTCTAATCGAAATGGCATTTGTCAGTTCCATACATTTTTAAATTTGACATGTCAAACAAAAGCAGCGTGTTGCTCTTGGCTAGCCAACCAGGCATCGTATTGGTACTGTTGTCGCCGAGACAGAGGTCTTGCGTCTCAGCCTACGCTGCAAACCTGCACCTTGTGAATCTAAATTAATCAAAGTCCAAATTTGAAGTTTTTAAAACCGAAAATTTGCTAATTGGTCTTCACTTACTTTGTTGACTCTTCGGTTTCCTTTAAGGCGAGGTGGTTCTACACAACATTTTCCTAAGGAAACGTGAGCGCCACGAGTGCCGAAAATCACTAAAATAATCGATTCAAAAATTAATAGATGTAATAAAAAAAAACCATCGGATGAAATCCCTCTAGTTATCTTTAAACTTTGTTTTGGTAAAGAACCTATATTATTAGATCAATTATTTTAGGAATAAAACCAAAAATAGAAGACAAAATGTCACGAAAAGAGGTAACTTAGTGAATTTATTCTATCCAGCCATCTTTATCAAATCATGTTTCCACCGAATGGATTCCCTGTATTATCCCCTTAACAATATCAGTAAATTTTATTAGATTTTAATTTCACTATTTACTACTTCAAAAGTTAATTCTAAAAACGTGTTTTGTGAACCATCCCCTTAATAATTATATATTACTTTCGAATACCAATTTGAAATGTTATGACTAATGCCGTATAATTTAATTATTATAGCATCAATGCATTTTGATCGCCATTGGCTCCAGCAGTGTTCTAATAGAAGTTCCCCAACGACGTCATGTAACATTAGTAATTCCGAGTCAATTTTAGAATCGCCACATTTGAAAGCATCTACTCTAGCGTCTCTAGCATTGATGTAATCAAAATCCAGTTCACCTACTGATCGCTGCTAGTCTGGGGCGGTGCGTTGGACCGCTTAATTGTATGCACGACTGATCGTTTGGGGATCGCTCAAGCGGCAAATCTGTAATATGTTTCAATATTCAAACTTCCCGAACATAACGGCTTGTTTTCAAAGTAAGCAAGCAGCTATTCTTGAATATTGAAAAGATAGGCATTTTTAAATATTGGAAGGGTCTTAACTTTTATGAGGCATTTTACTTGTAGGTTAGGCAGGATATTGAAACGTTTGTAGCTTGTCAGAACTTTATTTGTTCTAGATTCACAGCTTCATAAACAACGAATTATGAGTTATAGTGAATCACACTTTTTAGATTTATTCCATTACCTTGCCGTAACTCAGTCAAGCACTAGCACGGGAGGCAAAGGATTTCGTTGCTAATTTGTACCCACATTTGAGGATTTATTGTTATTAATAACATCATTACGTTATGGTCTCCCAGTGTTCTTTTTGTTTACAAATTTATGTATTTTGTTATGCCCAAAAACATTTTTTTTTAAATATAATTACGTTTTAGATCAAAAATTCATTTAATCCCTATTCAATATAGGATATTAAAGTTCCCTGAATTTTATAGCAACAAATATCTACTTGTCTCTGTTTTTATTAACGTTTCACCTCTTATTTTAACACAACATTACAAATAAAGACTGGTAGAAAATGCCTTTAAGCATTAAGTCCGCCAATTGTACTTTACTTGTTTATGCAATAAAGAATAAATAAATAAATATATAAATATAACAAATAGTCTTGTAATACACAAAGAGAATGACCTAGTTCTAATATTGCTCTCACAGCCAAAATGACATAAAATACGTTCATATTGTTCGAACCGCGATGCTCCCATCTAGTAATATGATATTATTATGTTCCCTATTCTGGCTAATATCGAACCCACTCTGAGTATTATATTGGACGAGATATTACGTTCAATAGGTATGTTATTGCTTACCTTTGTGTTTGGATAACGGTAGTGTTTCTAAGGGCAGAGTAATTATGCCGGAGACACACTCTCCGTGTGAAGGATCGTGCGCCAAGTGTATTAAACAAGTAATTATTTACACGATGTGCTTTATTTATGTACTCGTACTAATTTATTAATCAAAGAGGCAGTTCCAAACGGCGATTGGGACAGTCGTGGAGAGGTTAGTAGGTTCATACATCCAAAGTCACTATGTGAGCTACGAAAGGAGATTATCCGAGGATATTTGTCTAAGGACCTGAGTCATCGACATAGCTGTTGATGTTATTGCTCATATGAATCCTATGCCTTTATGAAAGTGCAAGTTTGTAGCCAACTTCACACAGCAGTAGGTACCAGACGACGCCGCGACGTGTCGTCGCGACACTACTATACCTACGTCTACCACGAGTAGCCACTTGAAATTTACATTATCGTTCGGGTAAAAAAATGTATTGGGATTTGACGTTGATAAGTCATGTCATGTGTCATCACAATACAATATTTTTACGCGAACGATAATGGAAATTTAAAGTGGCAACTCGTGGTAGACTTACTGTTACTATGTTTTTCTATAAAAGCTTCGTCTTGCTGACTACGGATGGTTTCTCATAGAAATACATGAAAACCAGTAGTGTTGCGGCGACACATCGTCTTTATAGACTACTGCATCACAGTTAGCATAATTTTATGTGATTTATATTTAATCAATAAACTTTCTTAAAATACAATCTTTTTACATATAAAAAAAAAACAATTACTATTAGACGTGGGACCACATACGGCCGCTTTTTACTTTACTTTTAACAGTTGTCTAGCAAAGCCAATATGTCCCAATATGTGCCAAGATGTCCTTAGAACCATCCACGACTTTTTACCCAAAAATGTGTATTTTATTCTGTGCCAAAATTTCAGATGCTGAGGCTACTAGTTAAAAGCTATAACCCAAATAACAATTTAATATTTTATCTGTGTGTACCTTGACCGGAAAGTGAGTCGCTATGATGATCACAAAGTAGGTTCTACTTTGTGTTGCCATGTTTTATCCTATCCTAATATGTTATCAATAAATGATTGTACGTATAAACATACTATCGGCCCAGTACCGGCTTACAGACTATGGCCTCGCACATTATAATCCGAATAGGACCAAATGTACATTGTTGATGTACGAAACATGAGCAGTTGTGTACACGCGCGATCTGTTTGTGGGCACCGATTGTTGCCTCCTGATTAAATAAGCCTCCATTTATATCGAATATTGTGTACAAAATATATCCCTATCACCAAAAGCCCTGTTGAACCCTTTGCTGAAGCAATAAAGATCAAATTCAAACTATAGGGATATACTATTTTATATTCAGCGGCTGTATTTATTTAGTTTTAGATTAATTTGACGAAAGTGTTTGCGTTGCTTTGAATGTTAAACGAAGCCTGTTTTGCCATTAGTAAACAAATAGTTATAAATTATGTCACTTGTTGTAATACAATGTGGTTTTACTTAATCGGATGTTCAAACCACAAATAATAAGAACAACAAATTTGAAAATTTCAAGTCGCATGATAACATTTGAATATGATCTGGCGAATTTTCCGTTCACCCTGACGGCAACAGTCACTTGCCTCTGACTACCCCGTTTGAAATATATCAAGTCTGGATGGTACGAGTATGTTATGTTTACAGGGCACATTGATAAATGTCAAAGTTAAAGTTTTATTGCACTCATGTGGTTGACGAACCACATGAGTGAAATAAAACTTTGACTTTGACTTCAGTCACGCGCAAGTGATGCCCTCGGTGTTGCACGCGTGCACAGGCCGCTGTAGCCTGCTAACCATTAGTCGTATCGACCCGTATGCATGTATACCACCAACCAACCACCAATTAAGTTCAAAACAAATGTTTATTGCTGCTAGTTTTTGCGATCGAATACTTTGAATTGGTTTTGACTGGCAGCTGTCATTGTGCGTACAAAAATTGTAATAAATATAAATAAATATCCAGAACAAATTACACCAAGATTATCTGACCCCAAACTAAACAGAGCTTGTATTACGGGTGTCAGAGACTGATAAACATAGTTGAATACTTCCAAATACATACTTAAATAGATAATAACACCCAGACACACAAAAAACACAAATGTTCGTCACTTAAATGTTTGTCATGAATGGGGTCCGAACCCAGGACCTCCGGTGCTAAAGGCAGGATCGCTGCCATTGCACCAAGCGGTCAGTCAAATTATTGGAATGACACATGACATGACAATGTCAAATCCCAATACATTTTTTTACGCGAACAGTAGTGTGAGTTTAAAGTGGCCACTCGTGGTAGACGTACTGCAATCACATAACAACTAACAACTGAGCTAACCAATTCATAGGATTGGAGCTGAATATGAAAAAAAAACTCGCGTATTGGCTTTGTTTACTTTAAACGATAGGTCACAAAATACCATTTGAGAACCTAGATATTAATTCCTTCAATTTTTTTCAACCAACAAGCTCTAGGAAACAAGGTTTTGGTATCTCACTATTAAGTCGGTGTTTTTATCGTCTCCATTTAGGCGGCTAGATTAATAGGGGATAATTATGTGGGGGTTGGCTCCGGGCCAGAATGGCGGCTGCACGGCCCAGCCCTGTTCATAGTTCCTTAGTAAAAGTAAGTGGGATTGAGGTTTTTTGATGGCGAAATCTAGGGAGTCTTTGCAATTATTATCTACGAGTCAATTTGTAACATACCCTCATGACTTTATCCCAAACAGGGTAATCCGACGCAAGTGATTGTTGCCGTCGTGGTGAACCTTCTTTTCACCAATGGTACTAGAACCCAACGTGGTAGGTGGTGAGCCTTCTTTAGTTATCTGAGTTGATTTGGTTTTTTATCGATGTTTTTCATCACCGGAGAGATAGTCATAAGTTTTATAATGAACACAGAGATGGTGGTTCTGGACAGATTTGAACTCGGGACCACACGATCCACGATCCGAGTTAGGTGCTAAACCCCGAGGCCACGACTCTTTCACGACAATTCGTACAATTAACTAATAGTTATTTGGTTCAAACATTGTGTGTCAAGTTATTTTAATTGGAACGTACGTAAATTTTTGAAGAGAGATTATCTCCTTGATGCCTTTTTTAGATTGCGGCTAGCTCTTGACGCATGATCCAGTTTAAATAGCAAATAGTGTATTTGCTATAAACAAAATGCAGTCACGTACATGAATGAAATAACGAGATACATTAACGGCTCAAATCGAAGTTATATAATCCTAAATGGTAGAGTAAGGCAATATTTAGAATCAATCAATGGAGCATATACCATTCATACTGCTAAAATTCGAAGTTTAGTTATTTTGGCAAACCTACCAACCAACCAATATCTAATATCAGGTTACATAAACTTAATTCAGAAATCGGGGCTGATACTTGGTTTGTGTTAAGCTATTTTAAATATAATTACGATAGTAAATTTCTAGTTGATTTTTTTATCTCACAAAGCTCCGATTTGGAGCCCTGGAATGAATGACCCGGTCCAGCCTATAGCGCTGATGGTCGTGGGTTCAACTCCTACCAAGACAAAAATTTATGCCACGAGCATTGGTATTTTTTAAGTGTATGGGTATGTATCTACTTAGAGACTTTTGAGTATGTGTATCCGCCTCTGGTACCCATCCTACTAAGCTACGGTTAGTATAGTGTTGGTGTACGAAGTCTCTACATAAAGATGAGGTACAATTGGTGGACTTAATGCGTACAGGCATTTTCTACTAGACAACCGCAAGGTATGACAGAAAACATTGGAATTTTGGGCTGTGCAACATATAGAAATTGTAGCATGAAAAGACAAACAACAAATAGTAATCTTAAATACTAATACTTAATTACATAAAGTAAACATATATACTATACATACAATATACCATCATCATCATCCGTGCGGTCTATCCCGGTTGTGAACCCACACTGGTGTGTGGGGTCCCAGGGTCCGCCTTTCTTATTTTCTTGGCCCACTTCGCGCGGTCTTGGGCATCCTCAGTGGTGAGTTTGTTGGCACGCATGTTACCCTTAACAACGTCGAGCCACCGTTTCTTGGGTCGACCTCTTCTACCGGTACCTGGCGGAGGCGGCATGGCCAGACATTTGTTGCCCACGTAGTTTGCCAATCTACGTGAGACATGACCATACCAACGAAGGCGGCACTCCTGCAGCTTGTCCGCGATGTCACGAACACGAAGGCTGCCGCGGATGTGGGTGTTACGCACTCGATCTTTTCGTGAGACTCCACACATCCACCGCAGCATCTTCATTTCCGTGACGCGTATCTCCTGCTTGTGTCGCTCTAGTAACGGCCATGTTCCACTGCCATATAAAAGGACAGGCCTAATGATGGTTTTATAGACCTACCCCTTCAGCTTGATCGGCATTTTGGGGTCACAAATGATACCAGTCACCTCACGCCATTTGGCCCAAGCAGCGGAAACTCGGGCTCTGACGTCGCGGTCGATGTTCCCGGACGCGCTTAACACAGATCCCAGGTATTTGACACGGTCCGTGCGCTCGACCACGTCAACGCCTATGCGGACGGACTGGGGATTTGTGGTGTTGTAGGCCATGCACTCCGTCTTCGCCTCATTAAGTTTCAGACCGCCGTTTTCAAGTGAATTTTTGCACTTATTGACCCGTTGTACCAGCCGTCCTCTGTCCGCAATATCATCTGCATACATGAGCAACCAGAGTGGTTTTCGTGGTGGTCTCGGATGCTGTTTGACAGAACGTCTAATATTACGCTGAACAGAAACGGGCTGAGCACAGAGCCTTGGTGTACTCCAACGGTGATAGGGAAGGGAAGCGTGTCACCAACCGCAATCCTAACTATGGAACTAGAATCATGGTACATGTCCCGGATAATGTCAATAAAGACTTCGGGAACGGCCCTGGACCGCAGCGCCCAGCCGATCATCTCACAAGGGACACAGTCGAAGGCCTTCTGCATGTCTAAGAAAAGGAGATGCAGAGGTGTATTCTTCAGTCTGTATCCCTCCATGAGCGTTCTCAAGGCAAATATACCAATCATACAAATATACATACCTAAATAAGTTAGAAATAAATATACTTTATTATTTTATAATATATTGCCTTAAAAAAAGTTCAACAAAAAAGTCAGCATCTGAACTCAATGTCAAAGTTGACTAAAACAGGGTACATCAGAGCGGCTCACTTACAATGATCATGCAACGATCTCTTCATAGCATCTTTGGAGGTAGATGTTTGGATGTTGATTGGAAGAGAGTTCCAGAGTCGAATGGAAGACAGTCTGAACGAGCTTGACATGTAGGAGGTAGAGAAAAGTGGAGTAAATAGGGCTAAAGTTTTACTTGAATAGTTCTTTTAGATGAGTAGAGTGTAGAAATTGTTATTTACTTTTTAGGTAAGTCGGGGGGTTGGGATCGAAGAGAACAGAGAGAATAACACACAAAATTCTTAAATTTCTACGTTGACGAATTGGTAAGCAGCTGTGTTTAGATCGATAAGAAACCTTTTTTTCTAAATAACAATAAAATCACAAAGTAAACGATGATTGGTGTGGTAAGCAGCAAAACAACACAGTCCTTTTTAAATGAACGAGACATTTTTTCTTAGAACACCGGACTATTTAGTGAAGTCGGCGATGGCTCTTCAATTCGTTGTGCAGCGTCAATAGGTCCGGAATTTATTCCCTCTATTTTATTTATTCCTGTTCACTTTTCCGGAATCGGTATCGGTAGTGGCTCCGAAATAGCAGGATGCATCGCAAAAATAATGCAATTGGAGGATGTTTTGCTGTAATTTTAAAATAAAGAGAACTGCAGGTTTTAAGTTGAATGCATTTGATATAATTATATTGTTTTGAACATAAGGATCAGTTTAGATATCAAAATGAAATAAGTGAGCGACTCAGCAGGTTTAGGTGGCGCTAGTGCACATGATAAAAACTGTGTGTTTGAAGTAGATAAATTAAGATAAGATAAAGTTTATTGAACAAACAAAATCTTACAGATTCAAGAAATGGAATTAGTTGTACAATTTAGGCGGCTTTTTCACTGGAATAGAAATTTTTAGAATGAGGGATATTGGCAAATATGTTGTGGAATGATTTAAATTACAAAGTGCACGTATAAGGCCGAAATCTGGAGGTGCAGGGTTCGAAGCGGGAAAAGGACCCAAATCGGGAAAAGTGTGTTTTTAAATGTTTCTGAACCCAGCCCCGTATTGTGATCACAAAACAGCATTTGGCTAGTGTGGTGAGGCTGATATCCATCTATTGTAGCGAAGACCCTACAGTGGGACAGTAAATAGGTTAATCTAACTATGTTCAGACCTGAACTCAGCATAGTCTAGCCATATAGTTCTATGTTGACGATAAACAATAATCAGAATTGAAAATATTTGATCCAGAAAAGATCATTTCATACGAACTTGGATTTGTACCGCAGTAGCTGCTGAGGTTTTTAGCAGTATATTCTATCACTGAAAGTTATTTCCCAAATACATCGATAACATAACTCTAAGTTTCACAACTATGAGACTATACCCAGCAACAATTATACTGCCACGCAATATTCGCGGCATCGATTATAACAGTGCAAAACGGAAAGAATTCTGGCTTCGCTCCAGCAGTTGCACCTAAGTGCGCCCAGCACGCGATATGAGGATATGCGGAAATCGAAAATCGATGCTATAAAACTTTTATTTGATCCAATTTGAATAGACTCAAAATGGTGAGCCGTGTCGGCCGTTAGCCCGGTAAGCGATCGACCGATATTCTTGTGGCCGATCTCCTTGTATAGCGGCTCAGTTGGCGGGAGCTCTGCGCTCGGTAAATGTGACAACGTTCAGTGCATTTTGAATGTTTATCTATTTGTTGCACTACAATGATATTTAGAAGTGAACTTGAAACTGATAGAGAGTTTTCTGTTGGTCCACAGAGAAGTACAGTAAGCAGACGCCAACCTTTACGAAAAAGATGAAGGTGATATTTTAATAAAATTTTTAATAAATGCAGCTTTTTTTATCATGACGGGGAAGTTTTAATTTTCACCAGTAATTTTCATTATTCAATACTTTAAATTCATCAAAGTAGCTTTATCTTAGACAACATCTCTTTTTTCAGAGTAGATTGTGGTCACCATTTATAATGTTTTGCAAAACAATAGTTATTACGAGTAGTAACAGCTGATATTGCAAATTCATCGTAAGCATCTGTAATGTTATTTTATTTGTAGTTTGCTAAAATCCGTTTATCGTGTCAAAGTTGGATCTTACACTGTTCCTATCTATATATATTACTACTATGTTGATTCTGGAGAGAGCTCAACGAGCTGTTCCAAAAAATGCTTAGTCATATGCCATTTCTTTACCCCACCGATTGTCTTCTTGCTGAATCGAAAATATTAAATAAGCGACCACTTCATAGCATCGTCAAGTCCTAGAGTCTCCATACTACTCCTCTCTGATATGCAAGAGAGTATTTATGGCACTATTGTTACAGTACGGACAACTTTTGCACAACGTTTGCCAGCACACATGCTTCCATATTATGAATATAACAAAGTGGTTAAGGTTTGTGATATCAAGAAAGCTACAGTAAAACAAGCAAAATACATAATTACTGATACTTTACAGGCCATGTCATACCTACAGACGGAGAAACATGCTAAGCATTTAAAATTGCCCAACATTCACACACACATGCACACAGAACACCGACACACACACACACAACACACACTTCCATGTATTGGCGTTTTATATATTTTTATTTTTGTTTTATTTTATTTAATTTTATTTATTGTTATTTTTTTTTATTCCTAAGTTAGTCATTGGCGATCTGTCGATCTCCTGTCTATATCTTATCTGGGTGCCCACGATACAGGTTTCTCCTAGTGTGGGACCCATAGTCAGTGCAACCTGTATTGTTACTTGATGTTTAACTTGAAATAACATTGATATGTTAATTCTCTATATGCTATTGAATCAGCAAAATGAGAATTACCTGAAAATGCTTTTATGCAACAACATATTGGTTAAATAAATTATTTGTATTTAGTATTTGTATACCATACCATTACAATACCGTTGCACATGCTGGCTCGGGTGCCCTAATGAGGTCCAAGTCGAGCTCAGGGAGCACGTGCTCCGAACTTCCTCGGCTATCAGAATTAACGAACATCAACGTTTCATGCGCCAGGGTTCAATGTCAACACTCATCAGGTTAAAGATACATATTCATTAATAACTAGCTGCAGCTAGCTAAATCATCCGCTTGGACTTTGCTTTTAAAACATTTCACTCTGTATACATTTTATGTACTTATTATATGTTTTAATTTGCTTATATAGATTAAGTGTAAATAAATTGGACGAACACATACGAAAAAGTTGTTTTTAGTATTATTTGATTATACGTTGATGATTTTCCTAGAAAAATAAATATATAAATATTTGGGAAAAACTACAACAAGATCATCTAAGCATGCTTTGTTCAATCTCCGTTTCAGCAAATGTACATTTGATAGGAGTGGCATCATTTGTTTGGAGCCATAAAACGTTAACTGCTGCTGTTTGCTTCATCAAACGTGCCGGTTGAAAGGGGCACTACTTAATGAATGAATGAAATAATATTTATTAATGTTAGCTTTTACGAGCACTTATGATGATAGGTCACAAAACAAAATATAATAACAATTATAAACGTAAATATAGTAATACTATAATAAAAAATATATGCGTAAACATAATGTGACGCTTCTATCAGGAAGAATCCGGCAAGAAACTCGATAAACTCGTCTCTTTTCAAAAATTGCTGTTTAAAATGACAGAACTTACATAGCACAGTCAAAAAATGTGCAGGGGAGCAGATTATACCTAGAAATTACCACAAATTAAATAATAAATAATTTATTTAAATAGACCTGTAACAAGTACTTTTAAATCGTCATTACAAGAAAATAAAAAAACTTAGTAATAGACTTAAATACTATATTAATATGAATACATAAATACACTGTATACAAACATAATGTGACTCTACCACCGCATCGGAAGTTGATCTTATACTGAGAAGACCCGGCGAGAAACTCAGTACTTACTCTTTTAAACTTGGTTCGGTTTCACATCCATTCCAGTCATTTTAAACATCCTCCACACCTTAATAACCTCTCTTCATTAATTTATCTTCGATTTGTGTCTTCAATTTGGGTAAAGGCAGTTTAACGAGATTTTGAGGAATATTATTAAAATATTTTATTTCCCAACCTTATGAAGTCTAAGATTAGGAGGTACAAGTGTCTTATTATGTAAGTATTCAGATAATGGACACCACAGTTTTTCTTGAAAAGGCGTAAGTTTTTTCGGACATAAATGATATTATCGTAGATAAATTGAGCGTGCACAGTAAAAATATCTATCTCTTTGAACACTTCTCTAAGGAAGTCGCGTGGGTTAGGGTTGTTTAAGTAGCGGATAGATCTTTTTTGAAGAATACAAATGGTGTTGAGACTAAAAAATACAAATTTTCCATCTAATTGGTGCTGTTCAAAACAATCCAACATATACGTACGACTTAGTACTCATGGTGAGTACTAAGTCTCTATATCGCGGTCCACTGAGTGTAAGCGATCGCGTCCATCCAGCGTTTGTGTAAATACTTTGTCGGCGCAGTTGCACCGCTGCACCGTGCACTGCGCGCGGAACAAGCGAGTTACGAATAACAAACGAGCCGATGCAGCGATGTTGCGAATAATCACTTTGTTTAGGGATTGTTTGGTTTTATTTTGCATATTTGTTTGTTTGGGAGCGTAAAAGTAAAATGAGATCGATCCGCTGAAAAAGCTTTCTAAACATCCTGCTTTCTAAATTGATATGCTGAAAATACTTCTTTCTGCTGAGAATAATAACGTATAGATCGATAGTCTTCATACAACCTCCCCGTCAAAAATGAAGCACTAATCCGATCCACACTTACGTGACTATTACTTGCTTACGTGCGGCGCGCTTTGACATTGAACATTGCGGAGCTGTAATGAACACTGCAAAAGGGGTCCGTTTGGAGCCATTTATGGCTCCAATTAAGGTGCTTCAAAATGCGGACTTTGTTTCTATATGTAATTATTCTAAGTCTTTCTGCCATTTTTGTTTCATACTGTGCCGTTGCCGTGAATTAAGAAAAAATAATTATTATTTAATAAAACACTTACGTTGTTCATTGAGTTACTGACGGTAACGCACTTCTGTAAGCTAAAAGGCATGTACTTTCCTGGCGTCGTGTAGAGGTGCATTAAAAGAGGTTTCTAACCGAAATCCCTGAGAGGTCGGTTAAAAAACGGTTAAAGCTAGTATTTGATAAATAAAGCTAATTGCTATAGGGATATAAATGTATAAATAACAAAGCTACAAGATGAACCGGAACATTTACTACAGCGCGGTCGCCATGAATTCATGTACAGAAACGAGCATTAATAAATACACATTCTTGCACCCTTATTCAAAGGCATAAGACTCAAATTTTAGTACACATTGGTGTCGGTGACTGTGCACGAACGTCACCTATTGCAAGCTCGACTCCGACTGAAAGACTTAATTCGGAGCAGCTCAAGCCTCCGAACTCTATACAATTAGCGCGTTTTGAACTAACTGTAGGTAATTAATTCCGTTAACTGAGAGTTCTAGTTGCGCTTAGGAGTTACGTTAAACCAATGTGAATAGATATATAACCAATAACTAGTTGACTTTACAGCGCGATTGTACTACTGATTAGAAAATACTAGGCGTAGAAACAAGTTATATCATAGATCACATTGTCACTTACACCAGGGGGGCTAGCCAAGAGCAACACGCCACGACGATTGCGACATTAAACGATTTCAAATGTCCCTTGGCTAGCCCCTCAGTGCGATTGCGTTCCAATTACTGTAGGATCAAGTATAAAAAAAAAAAAAGTCAAAATCATGCTACTGGAATGAAATGAAATAATAACTTACCAGACGAAATTGAAAATAAAACAATAATAATAGGTTTTAAAGATATTTAAAGAGCCTGTTATTAAATAAAGAATATTGCAAAATATGCATATGCATTGCAGCAGTATCACAAACCTTCGTGGTTTTTCGAATGCTAAATTATTTCTAATTGTGTTGTGTGACTATTTAGAATGGTAAATAAATAAAAATAAAAAATACTTGAACGACAAAGAATTGAAGCGATTTAGATTTCAACACTGACTGATTTTATTATTCAAATTTAAAATATTCTTCAGGCAATATAATAAATGTATTATATTGAACTGATTAGGAAATATTATTTTCACAATAAATAAATAAAATAAATAAATACCTGGGACAATGCACACCAAGATCATCTGACCCCAAACTAAGCAGAGCTTGTAATATGGGCGTCAGAGACTGATAAACATACTTAAATATTTCTAAATACATACTTAAATAGATAATAACACCCAGACACACAACAAATACAAATGTTCGTCACACAAATATTTGTCATGGGTGGGGATCGAACCCACGACCTCCGGCGCTAAAGGCAGGATCGCTGCCATTGCGCCAACAGGCCAGTCAAATAAAACATTATTGATGAAATTAAATTTATATTTCATGAATGAATGGCGTCATCCTCTCCACCAAGTTGCTGTGTCCAACAGGGTCCAAAATTGTGTCAAGAATTTAAAATATACATCTTTATGTAACATTTTGGAACGCAAGTGAATAAATAAATAAATAAATCGTTCGTGAGTTTCGTTATACTGCATATTATATCTAAATGAACCTTTAGCTACCACTACAATATAGCAATTTGATCTCTTCGTAGTAGTTTCATTCCCGCCCAGAAGATTCGCGTGTCACGTGTCGTTTTAGTTTCTTGATAAAACACTATATAATATATTTTTGTGATTAGAAACAAAACCTTTTTTTTATGGATTGGTGTTAAAAAAAAAACTAACCGAACTACCTAAAGTAATATCTATCCATCAATACCAAGGCCTGTTTTGTAACTATGTTTGTTATATTGTAACCTAAGCAAGTTCATCGCACACACATTACTCAAAATACTGCTTTTTTGCGGAAAGAACTCTCATGTTAAGATCACCTATGCTTACCGACCTATGCAATGCCATTATGATATTATTATATGCCCTTATACTCCCAATCCTGACTAAATTAATTGTAGATAATTAATCCCATTTAGTACTAGTTGGAAAGCGCTTAGAAGTTGTGTCGATGCTCCAGTCCGGAGTTAGTATTGATTTTTGCCGTAGCTGGAGTGAAGCCAACTCCGGCGACTCTGCCACGGAGATACTCGTATTCCGTGACCATATCTCGGCTCCAATGAGCTTTCAATGGGAATAGCGTATCAGTTGCGTGACGTATGCGGTGCGAGTATACATTTAAATACAGTACCAGCATAACAAGTTACCATTAATACATTAAGGTTTACAACTGCATGCTACATTTGTGTTAACAAAGTCGATGTCACAAATTAGATATAGCCCGCTCAGAACAACACGCCATTTTTGACACACGCACACAGAGACGTGAGTTAACAGGCGAAGTCAGAGAGTTTCAGCGTCGCGGTCAGTCGCTCTGTCAAACATTGAGATGTTATTTGTACGTCGTATTTCGTATTTGTACAATATAGTTCAATGGTCAAAAATGGTTTCGCGCAGATATTTCTGTTGCAGTGTATTTGGCTTTATGAACACCACACGAAATTGTGATCATACGTTTTTTAAGTTACCAAATAATGTTGAAAGGTAAGTAAAACTCAGATAGCGTTTGCAAGTTAGTAGTACTATGTACGAGTATTATAAGTATATAAACCATTATATTAAAAAACCATTATATTTCGCAACACATTCAAATCCTGTACAAATGGGCTCTTACATTTTCCGTGACTTATCTTATCATGCATTGGTAAAACACCAGTATTGTTGGTATATTCTTTTACTGGCACGCACGGCTGCTGCATCCGCGCCGCGCCGCCGACAGGTGACCGCCGAAGCGTTGGCTTCATGGTGTTATCTACTGCCTACTAGGTAGGTAGGTAGGACTGTATGATCAACACCATTAGGCTAGCAGGTTGCTCCTGGTCCCCGGTAAATGACTTCTTAAAATATAATACTTTTATACGTATTCACCCATCTTAACTCCTTTTAATCTTCTCAGCTGGATCCCTTTTGTATATTTTTGTTTTTGTCAGTTCGACAATGCAATTTTTTACTTGATGTATTTTATTTTAGGCGGTACCTGTCAAATCGCGCTTATCTGGCGAATAGGTATAGTAGCGAGTAGCAACCCTAGGCGACCAGGCAAGTTAATACAAAAAGGCGAGAGCGGTCCTTCTGTAAACTCTTTATTTTGACGATGTGCCCTTCAATATTTTTTTTATTTATTATTTCTTGCACAAAGTAAAGGAGGATTTAATGTGTAATGGACTTATTGGCTCTTTGTGACATTAACTACCAGTCAATCACCAGGCGAAGCAGTAATCATGTGATGATGTAAAATGTATAATAAAGAATGAAAACAATTTACTTAACCAAATTTTGAATCTGGATCACAGATTTTTTTGCCAAAGGATTTGAAAAGGTCAAGTAGCTCATCTGAATGAACTTAAGCAAACGAGCGCAATTACCGAGCAGCCTACGGACACTCGCATGACACTATGGTCCACAAAGTACGCTCCACCCGCCAATTATATAGCCCCCGCTGAAAACTTGCCACTAGGAGGATATTTCCAGATTCCAGGCTGCTCGCCCTGGCCAATCAGGAAATCTTCAAACCACCTTCGTTCCCAGGTTGGCCGTAGCAAGGACAACACGGCCAAATGGGGGTTTATTGATGAAGCAGGTCAGGAGTGTGACGATGGTTGGTCACCTCAAACTATGGCTCATATGCTTGAGTGCCCGCAGTGCGCAACCACCTGCACAATAGAAGACCTGTAGACGGCGAATACCGCTGCGCTAAAAGTCGCTGAGTTTTGGTCGGGGTCCATTTAAATTAAATTAGATCAATATAATATTGCATTTGCCGTTGACTCGAGAAGGAGAAGAAGAATGAACTTATAGTTCTAAAATGTTTTTAGGTTAGAAGCATTGTTGGCCAACCGGTATGTCTACCATGAATTTCTGTCACGTTAACTGAAATAGGTGACTTCAGGAATTTTGTACATTTTCGGTTCCGTTTATAATCAAAGCGCTGGACCAAAATCCTATACAAAAACTTCAACGCGGACGCTAGCGACTGCCATTGGTGTAAAGACATGGTAGTCATACAGGTGATACTATTGAATTAAAAGTTATCTGATTTTTGGAGAATTTGTATACAAATTGGAACTGTTATGGTCTCAATTTGACCTTAACGGACTGTTCGAACTGTGGCGCAAGTCTTGTGAGCTAATTGAGGGCGAGCTAAGCCGGGGGCGGCAATTAGCGCCCAGTGTTCCGTGTGACTGCTCTGCAGCTCCTATACCTCTTATAACACTATTAGTTTAAACGCTTCGTTAATGCAGATTGAGGCTATAACTAGACCTCAGAGTAATTAGAGAGCCCGTTTGCACTAAACTCAACTTACGTCAATTCTGTGAAAAACACCACCCAAACCTCAGTAGGGTTATGCATTAATTTATATTATCTAATTTATGTCTTTCCCGTCAAAATTTAGCCTAAATTTAAAAAAAATATTGCCTATCTATAGACAAAAACAGTCTCTGATAATGTAGCTTTATTTTGGTAAAATAATTTTTAAAACCGGTCCAGCAGTTTCGGAGCCTATTCGATACAAACAAACAATTCAATCTTTTCTTTGTATAATGTAACTATAGATTTATGTTTTTTTTGCAAAAAAATAAATCGTAATAGGCTGCTTTTGATCTGTCAAAGAATAAATAGTAGGGGTAGCAATTTGCCCTCTTAGAAACGGTCTCATTTTTTTTAGTTATTTTGCATGGTCAGCAGTTCAGTAGCCAAAACTAGCTAGGCATTGGAGAAATTAATACAACAGGAATTCTCAGTCTATGGATCTTCCACAGACTGAGAATTCGTACGTTTTTAGCCATGTTTGCCTTATGTAGTAAATTACCTACGTGTATTTTTTTCTATTATGTTTACCCTGATTCACCCAACAGTAACGTAGTTTTGGGAAACGCTAATTGAATGTTAATGTGGGAGGAGTAGCTTGGAATGCCCAGTGGAATCCTTTAGAATGCCCTCCGTGGCAAACACCGCGAAGTTCCGGAGGGCTGTTCGCAAGCTCGAGTGCTGGGCCAATACTGAGATGCGCTTTATTGGCTCTTGGTGAAGCTTTGGTTTTTATTCGAAAAGTTTCTTTAGTTAAGAGTTAGTAATTATAGTAAAGTTACACCTTCCGACCTTGGTTTGCATTAAGGGAAGAGTGAGTCTTAAAATCATTATTGTAACTTTTTACAGCTAGAACATTAGGTAGCTAATTTAAGCTCATTCAAATTGCAGGTAACGCTCATGTTATTATTCATGAACTAGTTTTTGTTATAAAATCTTTTCGTTCTTGCTGAACCATACGTGATTCTTTATTCATGATAATTACAAAAGTTGGGAGAGCTTTTTTTACATTAAATATTAAATTATTGGTAAGGTTTTAAATTTTGGTTTGAAAAGTAACAGAAAAGGGACCTGCCTGATAAAAACGGCCGCAGAAAATGGACTTCTTTCTTATCTAGAAAACATGATGAGTAGGGGTAAATTTTCCGTCATTTGCGCACTCCGTAATGTGAGGTTGTTTTAAAAAGCTTTGATAAATAAGTTGTGTTATTAAATATTATCTTAACATACTAAAGTTGCAGATGGTTCATTACAATCCTTCCTGGTCCCAAACCATTTCTATTTCTTTCTAAATCTGCAATTTAAAACTTGTCTATAAATTACCACAGCAAACTTTTGTAAACAACCCAACCATAAGTTCTAAATAGTTTCCCCTCAAGTATCAAGTTAAAGTCCCATTCACTAGGTCAGGGGAGAAGGGCAGCGATTAAGCCTGCAGTAATTAACGTGATGATGGGACATATCGGTCTCCGCCCGCCCACAATCCGCCTAGCGTTGTGTGCAATTGTGCATACCAATGAATACCACCGATACTAATATATAATGCATTGTCCCGTTGCGTGTTAGAGAATGAGACGTCCTAGTATTTATACACACCGTTTCTTTGCTGTTAGAAGTAAATTTTTGCGTATTCGACTCAAAGCTCGGATAGCAGTATATTCAAATACCTAAGAACCTTTTTGTTTCGTCTAAGTTCGAACGAAAACACAAGTAAAACGGTTTTATTATGTTCAGTATAACGTTGTTTATTAGTACTCCATTTCTTCCTTTTAATTTACCAGTAGTTATTTCTTGGCCGCGCGGCTTAGTAACGTAATATTTGGTATAATCTGGTTTTAGCCAATCTCATGAACGTTCTTCTTATATTGTTTTCATATATTAACGCAAGCACTACACATTGAAACGAAACATCTTTACGAGTAGAAACTCGCGGAATTGATATTTTAAGAATTTCTAACCCGACGTTTAGACTCCATTACAGCAGTCGTGATCACGGGATGACTCAGATGTTATTTGTCAAGAAAGTAATTATTTACATACATATTACATAGCAACCGTCACTCAACTACCGTTATTTGTATGATTATGTTTTTTGGTATGTTCCTAAGATGCTACGGGAGGCCATTGAAATTAAAAAAACGTTCAAATTTCAATAGGGAAGATGGTTGGAATCTACCACTTGCTTAGGATCCGGTAGTAAAACTCATTAAGCCTAGGGGGCAGCACAATACTGTGAGACTTCAAGATACGGTAAAGGTGTTTCATTTCAACGTTCTTGATTATCTTTATCTTATTTATCTTGTTATGCCTGAAAGAATCCTATGCAAGGAACCGTTTAAAACTTTTAAAAACGGTATTTTTAATAACGGTTCCTTTGTTTTCTTATTATTTACAATGTTAATCATATACATTTTTGTTAGCTAAGCAGAAATATACAAAAAAACTCACCGTTATTCTTTTCAAGAGCCGCTTCCCTTTGTGCCAGGTGATGACAGCCGGTGGTCTGCTCCCTGCTGATTCACAGGTGACCTCGTATCGTCGTTCTGACGTCAGAACGCCGCCTTCCCCAACTTCGGCTGGTTTCTTGATCTCCACCGTTAGGGGTCTCACTGTGGATAGAGAACTAACATAGATGACTTTCCTACAAATTCTGAAATGTAAGTTAATAAAAACATAGCCTCTGTCACTCGCTGTAATGTAGCTTGATATTAATGAAATGTTTTTTAAAACGGTCCAGTAGTTTCGGAGCCTTTTCATTACAGACAATCAAATCTTATAATTATAATATTGTATAGATAGTATAGATTGATTGTAACTAACATTATGAATTCTAAGCCCAGCATATTACAGCCCAAGTTACTTACAAAACATATCCAGCACTAGCGACACTTCCTTCGGCGGCACTAAATGCGAGTTGGTGGCTTGGCAGGTGAAGACGGCGGCGTAGTCGGCGCGGCGGATGGCCGGCCACAGCAGCCGGTTCTCGATCACGTCGCCCGTGTTGTGCTCATACTCCTCGTCTACTAGCACTCCGTTCACAAGCCATCGAACCGATGGCTCTGGACGACCTGGTGGTAAACATCGTTTTATTAGCTCGAGTTGTGATAGGCGTCAGTAGGCTCAATCATTTTGTCGCGCTCAGTCCTACGAATTGCACAAGATAACCTGTTATGTAATTTTCTTGCGGTTTGGATTTTAGCCTGTTGGGAGTTGGGGTTGTGTGATACCTTCTTGTTTTTATAACACACTTTATGGAAGAAGAATCGTTACAAGATCCCTAATACGTATGCAGTAAATTAGCCGCAAAACTCTTGAGAATATTGGCCTATCTTGCGTTAGCTGTGGTTTGTTAAATCACACACTCATTCATCTTTTTAAGTCAGTTTATTTTATGTTTGCATTGCCTTATATGGCCTACGTTAGACACCAACTCCTGATCTGGCCTATAAAATACAAAGCAAATCTTATTTAAATTATTTGAGGCTTTTTTAGCCAACAAATTGTAGATGTTTTAACTAGACCAGGAAATCCTTTATGATCTTCCGTTACACTTTAGGTAATTTGATACAAATGGCTACCGATTTTTGCTCGTCAAACCAAGGTTCTTTAAATCCTACCGATCTTTAAAATGTCCTCCCTAGTAATCTTAAGGGAAAAGCTAGTATGAATATAGCTCTGAAAAGTGCTAGTTGTTTCATTTCAACGTTCTTGTTATACCTGAAAGATTCCTATGCAATGAACCGTTTAAAACTTTTTAAAATCGTTAGTTTTAATAACGGTTTTTTCGTTTTCTTATTACTCACTGGGAATTCGTCACATAAAGTTTGTTATTTTGTGCTCAGTACGAGAGGTATACGGGAGGTCTGGTGGGAGAAAGGTACTTTTTTTCTAGCTAAACATTCATTTAAAGTATACATACGAAGGGTTAATAAAATCAGGTGATAATTTTTTGAGATATAGGTCATCAAACCAGTCGATCCGGAAGAAAATCCTTATGCCGCACCGAGGGCAGCGGCAACAACCAGTTAGCGCGAGTTTTTGGCTCTCTGTAGTCAAAATATAAACGAAGTTTTAGACCGGATTGTGACTGGAAATGGAACTTGAGTCCATCATTATGACCATGGGCCCAAGAAAGACTCCATGCAAGAGCACAAAAAGGGTACAACACACACGAAAGAAATTCAGGATGTGTCCATTGAATTAAAAACTTATACTCACTGTTTTCTGTGATACAGAAAGTTGCCTTTTCATAGACTGGAAGGAAAAGGGTGTCATTTTAACTGAATTATACTACGCTACGCTGCTTAAATGTTTTCAAGATCCTGTGAGGCAGAAACGATGGGAAAAATTGACCAAAGATGTGCTCCTTCTGCACGATAATGGACATGTGCACAAGGTGCAAATTGCGATGGCTGCTGTACAAAGAGTGGGCTTTGAAATCTTAGAACTTCCTCTTTATCGGCTAGATTAATCCCCAAAAACCGGTTTTCGGTTCCTAAATAGGAAAAAAGAGATTCGAGGGAAGAAATTTTCTAGCGATGCAGAGATGAAGCGCGCAATTTCAGCCTATTTGGAGGACAAACACTTGTTTTTTAGTACTGAATTTCTTAACTAAACTTTTTGCATAGTAATGAATTTATTGATAGGTTTAATATTAATAGTAAAAAATATTTTTGAGATCAATTTCTTACTTTTAACCCTCCATTCCGCGAATTTTTTGACCTCCCCTCATAAATTTAAAAAATCAACGCATACAAAATGCTTAGATTCATTGCGAACAATCAATTGTCTGTCGTCTCCTAAGTAAATAAATTCCACCGAAAGCATTCCCTTGCCCTTTGTCCTTTGTTTGTCTGTTTATTTGCCCGCTGTGCGCTTTTGTTCGGTCGGAATCCGGCAAACTATCCTTAGATCCACTCTGACCAAATTGAATTAGTTCAGCTCTGAAGTGCTATGTCGGTAGTGAGATCTAATTCCGAATGTCAATGGATTTAATTTGGATTTTCGTTGACACAAACAAGTCCTCCAGCGTTCTGCAATATCCCAAACTTCGTAATGGGATTGAGTCTATTCAGACCGTGCTGGCAGATCCAGGACCTACCTTTGTAATTGCGTAGGACGTGGCTGCAGACGCGGATTATTATTAAAGCAATTGAACGTCAGGTTTGGTTCTACGGTCGCTCAAGCGTCTTGCAAGACTAAGGTTGCATCGTTTCTAATATATGTTAGCTGCAACTCAACATAACGAGAATGATTCTAGTGTTAGTGTGGTGTTATGAACCAATTCTGTCAAAGTTATGCTGACATAAATAGCCGGGATATTTCGACCCATCACTAATTATGTTCCCAAACTTAGCCGCGATATGATTAAGGAGCCTGCTAGAATGAAAAATCTATACTAGTATCGTAAAGCAGAAGCTGCTGAGTTTGTTTGCTTGTTTGCTTGAACGCGCTAATCTCAGGAACTACTGGTTTGATTTGAAAAATCTTTCAGTGTTAGATAGCCCATTTATCGAGGAGGGGTATAGGCTATATATCATCATTCCACGCGGACGAAGCCGCGGGCAGAAGCTAGTCTCAGGCAAAACCCCAGAAACTACAAGTGCTAGGAGTTGTAAATTTTGCATGGGGGTCCTTTTTAGGTCGTAAGTGATCACTAAAACAGGATTTTGCGAATAATATAAAACGAAAAGGATTCTAAGTCAGAAAAAAATCCAGTATGGCATAACAATTATGTTCACGCAGGCGAAGCCGCGAGCGAAAAGCTAGCACCTTAATATTTTTAAATACAGACTCGAGTGCAGCTGAAACACCCAACAACATTGTTTCTAGAAAATTGTCTGTCTGTAAAACTTCGTTACTATTGCGGTTTAGGAGCGTCAAAAATAAGTGTTTATTTGTATTACCAGACGCAACAGTCAATGAACACGGTAATGGAATGTTTGGTTCATACAGAAAATAAAAATCCTAGCAATTAGTACTACTTATATATTAGTATTATATTATTTTTGTTTGCTTGCAAACCATTTTCTCTGATCTTGTACGCCAAACTATATGACTGCTCTTACTAAATATAAATGAACTTTGTGCCCGGGTCACGCCGAGTGGCAAGTCAACTCGGCAAAAACGCTTCCTATATCAAAAGCCGTCCTCTCTTCCTGTTGTTCTGTTGACAAACAACATTTCGCAGCTTGTATTGGATTTTGATATTTGCAATGTAAACACAGCGCTGGCAAATGAAGATTTGATTTTGAAGTCACGAAGTAATCACGGAAAGGCTTCCGTTTTTGTTGACTCTTCGTTTGGAAAATAACGTAGATTGCTTAATGTGAGAAATGTTGGAGAGCTCATGTGGTTGTGTATACTAGTTAGGTGGGATGAATTTTTGTAACGAATTCCCAGCTTACAAAATTTGATTCATGTGTTTATTATTTAGGTTGATGCAAAATGGAAATTGTAAAATTTTTGGTAAATGTTGAAAACCTGCCCCCCGATTCAGAACGAAGTTATCGACCGATTCGGTAAGTTTGTTTTGATTACAGTAAATGACCCGCATAACGGTAGCAATCAATAATTTTTAATGTTAAAGCCAAAGGGATTTAGTTTTCATAAACGAAATTATATAAAAACTACCGAAATTATATCTTGAAAAATGAATTAAAAATAAAAGCAAATAACCGAATCGGTCGATAACTTTGTTCTGAATCGGGGGGCTGATCTAGTTAAACTTGTTAACATAACAAAGGTCGAAAGTCAGAAGCTTTTGCAAAAAATATTTTTTTTGTTTAAAAAAAACCATCACAATGAAGTGGCTTCGATAAGTTAAAGTATATACACACATCTCTTACACCAAATCCCAAAACGATCTAAACTTGAATGTAGCCTTGCAAAAACGAGGGAAAACAAAGGTTTTAAAACGCCGTTAATGACCTGCGGATAAGTAGGGTGTTCCCGGCAGCGCAACAGGCTCCAAGATCTCCGGGAAGCCGGGGACAGGGCCCTAAGCCGAACCATTAGAATGCCATCTGCCCCTCAGAATTGATTTTTTTTAGCCTCACTCCAGAATACGCCCCAATCAATATCACGATTATGCAAATCCAGTGGCCCCGTCAATCCGAATTCGTCTGAGGGGTATACTATAATCTGATAAATTCCATTTTGATTGGAATCGCGTAATTTTAACTCGGAACGTTTCGTTACTGCTCAAGATTTTATCATTATGTGGAATTTTCGACGGTTAAGGTCGACGTTTTGAAGTTAATGGGGGTGGGGATGATTGAGTTTACGACTTTTCGATGAGTTTCGGGAAGTTTGTGAATAAAATTTCAATGTTAACGTTATTTCTCTAAGTACGAATGCATTGTTGAAGAGTTTGATATGAAATGACTGGAATTTACACCTATATCTTTGTTTTAACCATTCCAATTAACATGTGAGATGTGACGGTGTATTAATGTTTACTTAATGAGAGTGCGCCTCCATTATTGATATCAAGTGACAACTGTAATGATGAGCACCCACTTGACAGTAATTATCTTAATTGCTTCAAGCTTTAATAGGTTTCAAAATTAATAGGTGCTAATTGAATTAACTAAACATTAGTGGGGCTATTTCATTTCAGAAAACTTTAATACTGGTACTAGGATTATTTTATGTATCTTGTACGAGTATATTAATATTTTTCGAAATGTGATGTTACTTACAATGGTACCCTATAAAGAAATTATCAATTTTGGAACATGTTAAACTATATGATACCGATTGGTACTCTTAAATATATAATGCTCTAGTTGTTGAAACTAAGCTTAAAAAAATTAAAACAAGAGAATCATTTTTGAAAATTGCATCAAATTTTTATTTAATGGCTTTCGTCTGTTTCAAGTTGAGTATAATAAAGAGAGACGTTCACGAATACAAGAAAACAACGGTGAAATGAATAACTCAGCAGCACAGGGTGTTACGTAAGGTACAGGCTGCTATTTTTCTCTCAGCCGTGGCCGCTACAGGAGAACGCTTTTACTCGCTGACACTTAAGAGAGTATATCCACGTTTAGGACACAACATGTACAAACAATCATATAGCAAAGTACTTCAGGGTGAGGAAAAAAATATTGAGCTGGGACACTTCCTTGATGGACTCTTGTCCGCATTCAGAAACGCCAATCAAAGTCTGAGCGCCCTTCAAATTGATGCTGCCTTGTTACATATCAGTAGATTTAAAAGGGACAGGGATAAATTTGAGGCTTACTCAATTTTGATTGGCGTTTCTGAATTCGGGTGACTGACAATCAATTAGAAACCACGCCTTTTTAGTCTGCGGTATCCTGCCATTAAACGTTAAAGAAACTGATACCTATAACAATAAATTGTAGTACTGTTTACTACGAGTATCTCTTTTTTGCTGCATAAATAAGGATCCTCCTATAATTCGGCTGAGAAGTTTTTTCAGTTCTATTTTTTGACGACACGGTTGGCGTAGTGCGCTGTAGCACGGTTTCTCGCCTCGATTTCCGTAGTGTCCCGGGTTCGATTCCCGGTCGGGTCAATTTAGGAAACGATTTTTTCTGAATTGACTCGGATCTGGGTGTGCTGGGAGTTGCCCCTGGCTTATTTCCTTGTATGGTACCTCGTAACACAGGGATATTAATCCCTACTTCGAGACCATTACA